>OX454419.1:37959253-39159253 GCA_949715475.1 Microchrysa polita | reverse complement strand
CATAGAACTATCATGGTGGCGATTGACCTATCAAATGCGTTTGATAAGGTTAATCACTCCATGCTTCTGGCAAACCTCCTCAATATGCATGTTCCGACTCAAGAAATAAGATGGATTGCCAACTATCTAGCTGGTAGGCAATCCTTCACCGAGTTTCGAGGCAGTCGTTCCAAACTTAGAAAAATCAAATTAGGTGTTCCTCAAGGTGGGGTTCTCTCTCCCACCTTGTTTAACATCTACATGGCCGGTCTCCCAACACCTCCGGAAGGCATTGAAGTTATTTCTTATGCCGATGACTGCACTGTACTCGCCACGGGAGCGGATAGGGATGTCATGCGTGAAGATATCAATAGATATTTAACGCGACTAGAAGCGTTCTTCCATAGCAGAAACCTCATCATCTCAGCGTCCAAATCGTCTGCGACCTTCCTTACCACCTGGTCAGGTGATTGTAAGTGGCCGGTTGGGGTACGTATTGGCAACAAACCAGTTCCTGCTGTTGCAAATCCAAAAATTCTCGGGCTTCACTTTGAGAAAATGATGACTTCAGCTCATCACGCGGAAGCGGTATGTGAAAAGATGCGCAGTAGGAACAAAATTCTAAAAGCACTGGCTGGTAGCACCTGGGGCAAAGATAAAGAGACAATGCTAGCCACTTACAAAGCGGTGGGTCGAGCAGCGGCTGATTTTGCGGCGCCAGTTTGGTCGCAAGGTCTCTGTAACACAAGCTGGAAAAAAATCCAAGTCTGCCAAAATGCTGCTCTACGCACAGCTACAGGATGCCTTCTGATGTCTGCCCAGGACCACCTACATCAGGAGACACATTTGATGCCAATACGTGACCACAATCGACTACTTACAAAACAATATTTAGTAGGTTGTTATCGAGAGGATCATCCAAATCGTAACCTCATGGACAAAATTCCCCCTCCACGCAACATCAAACGTGGCCCTCGTGACCTTGAGAGAGAAGTCCAGGGTTACAAAAGGGATCCTTTCGATGAAGATTCATACCGGGCTGCCATTGCAATGATTCACACTGAGGAAGTGAGTAGGTCTATTGCGAGTTTAGGTACGAACAGAGTCCTCTCAGCGATCCCACCACCTATTTCGCCCGAGGAGATTAGGCTCCCGAGAGCCACCAGAGTGACCTTAGCCCAACTTCGGTCAGGCTTCTGCTCACGCCTCAATTCGTATCTATCTCGCATAGACCCAAATATACTAAACGTATGCCCAAACTGCGCTGGCACGCCACACGATGTAGCCCATTTGTTTCAATGCCCAGCTGCACCCACTAATCTCACCCCCCTCTCACTATGGGAAAACCCCATTGCAGCTGCCACGTTTTTGTCCCTGGAGATTGCGGACGAAAACGATGACGAACTATAAAACGAGTCCATATAGATACACAGCGGTTCACACCTTTCTGTACCGCTAAAAGAAGAAGAAGAAGAAGAAGCATTGCACTAAGGCCGCAGGATGTGTTAGTGACATCCTATTTCCAAGATCTTATCTGCTTTTTTTGTTTAGGTAATGAGATCAGCATCACGCTCAGCAGTGTTATTTATCCCCATAAATGGGTACTCGTTTAACATCTGAGTGAGATCATAGTCCGTCACAAGCTCGTGAGTTCGAAAAACACCATGATCCACGGTGAGATTCGAGCTCATAACCCTGTGCACCGAAGGTGCGCGCACTAACCGCTACACCATCCAGGCTATGTAACCTGCGTTACATAGCAAGAAAATGTTTTGCTCTTTATGCGTTTGCCCCGCAGTGTTATACTGTACCGGGAAACTCCCAACGTTGCGTGAACGCATCACCTATGTTTAACACATGCTCCTGCAGGAAGGACCAACCTTTTTCCAAAACCAAGTTAAATTAAATAATTAGCAATTATTTTTCGTATAGAAAGTGTATTTCGGTATTGATTTTAAGATATTTGAATATTTTGAAAGTTATGACAAAAAATGTCCTAAAAACCTGGTATTACTTTCTCTTATATCCGAACCCAATGACTGATTCGCTATAACAAATATGCAGATATAGAGCCAAGAAATGTACATTAAAAATTACGTGATTACTTTTCCATTTCAATTTAAATTTGATCATGTTTATAGAGGTCCAACTTCGTGTTGCGTATACGCAACGCTGGGAAGAAATAGGATAACCTGGCTACCAACAATTTACATATGTCTGTGAAGGATAATTTTTAGTTATCTGGAAATATTACTATCTCCGGCAACAATAACTTTATTTTGTGAGCTACAATTAATTTTATACAGCCGCATGTTTTATATTTTTGTTAGAAATCATATTTCCATAGCAGAATTAATAGGCTGAAATAGCATTCTATTAGCCACATTAGGTAGAAATGTGACTACTCCAGCCATATTTTCGATGAATTATTTGTTTCTGTGTAAATTACAGTAATTCACAACTTGATTTAAGCTCCTAGCTAGATTTTCTAGTTTTTAATCTATTGAAAAAAATATTACTGGAAATCGAGCCGTCTGGACTGAAGACCTCCAATTGTCCCTTGTCCTCTAGTTCCGAAAGCCCATACTCAGTGGCGGAACAACTTCACCCGGGGCCAACTTTTTGAATGCCCCCCCCCCCTACACTGAGAAAAAAACAGAGTAAAATCAATCGAAAGCACTCTTTAAGGTCGATCGTCACTTTTCAATCAGCATTCACAGTTATTTTCCATTGAAGACGAACGCCCTATCTACCCTAATGCTGCACACACACAGTCAATCCGAATCCATTTTTTTCCTTTTGTCAAAATCGAAGAAAATGTATGAATTTGACACAACGATGAATCAAAAAAATGGATATACTCTATTTCTTGTTTCAGCTTTACATTTAAGTGTGCTCTAATTGAAATCTTTCAATTTTAAAAACGTTTGTACATAATATTAAATTCAATATAGAATCTTGGCGAAACTCCTTTCAAACCAAATGTGGTCTCCGCATCACAGCCATAATGAACGCGTATACAGGGTGTCCCACGACTCTTGGTACATACGATAACGGGTGATAGTACAGCTCATTTGGGTACAATTAATGTTCTACATGACCCCTCTATCTTTAACCGTTATAAAGTTATAGCATTTTTTGTTAATAGTATCAGAAACCTCGACCTGCAGAGCAAAATCACTATTTGTCACACTCCCAAATATTTGATCCGAGATTTGACTTTACTTTCTGAAACTCCACAAAATTCTACCAAAAATAACTGTTTTGCCAATTAAATAATTTAAACCCCTACCCAGATACAACCATTCAAACTTTTAAGACATTCGAAAATTGATTTTTCATTGAAAATTTAAATAGTCAAATCGTAACGGTACTTTGAACTGACAAATGTGCAAAGTTGATAAAAGTTGCCTCATAATGTTAGCTTTCGAACGACATATAAAAATTAGGGTCTTAGGATTTAAAAAATTGCATATCATACGTGTTAAAAAGAAAAAAACGTGGTTCCAAGAGAAAACCAAAGTAAAACTTTCCACAATTTTTGTACGAGTTTTATTTAGTAAACAAGATTTTTTTAAATAAAAAACGAAAAAAAAACACGATACCGAGGTTAATTTCGGGCGCGGCCGAAATTTTGATACCCTCCAATCTTCTCGAGCTAATATTTTTTTCCGGTGTTCTTATGACTTATGTTTAATCCCCCCATTCTTTCACTTCCGTTTTCACATAGTTTCGTTACCTCGATAAAAGATATTAGCGTGAGGTTTGGTTAGAATAACGTGTCGTAAGAGGCGACTAAAGGGACAGGAGAGAATAAAACTCTCCTGAGTTTCGAACATATCTCTACAATTGTGCGCGCAGCGACTCTGTTTTGTGCGATCAAGGGTTCAGATATGTACGAAACTTAACAAAAAATTGACCCCTGTGGTTTTTGGGGCTAGAATTATGCCACAGCGTTCCCGGCTTGTCGTAAAAGGCGACTTGAGGGATAGGGTACGTAGGCTTGTAACCCGCGTACTTAAAATTTTCGGTACATTACGCTTTCAGGTCCCCAAATAAAATTTTTTATGTTTCCGATATTTTCCGCCATAAAGCGGACACATAGCTTTATGGCGGACGGTGTCGCTAGTGTCGATAAGAAGAACAAGAAAAATTTCCCTTGGGGACCTGAAATCGTAATGTACCAAATTTTCTTTACACTCGAAACATTTAACGAGCCTCGGATACCTCGGACTGATTCATTGGCAACGACTTTTGGCTATAAACAACGGACCACGATTGGGTTTTGGAACGTTCGAACGATGTGGGGCGAGTGCAACAACATGAAACTCACTGAAGTCGAACGGGAAATGACCGCGTATAACATCGCTATATTAGGACTGAGCGAAACAAGATGGCTCGGATCAGGACCGACTTTATCACGAAGATCTCATACTGTTTTATTGTACTCTGCAAATGATGACCAAAATGCTCCTCGGCAGGCAGGCGTCGGAATTCTCTTGACAAGGGATGCACGTCGATCCCTTATCGATTGGAAACCAGTTTCCGACCGTATTATCACCGCCAGATTCAAATCCAGAGTACGAAATATCACGATAATTCAGTGTTACGCACCAACGGAACCAGCTGATCAAGCTGATAAAGACGTCTTCTACCAACGACTTGGCGACACCTTTGATAGGGCTCCCAGAGGTGACATTAAAATCATAATGGGGGATCTCAACGCTAAAGTCGGGTCAGATAACCAAGGAATGGAACATCTTATGGGAAATCATGGGTTATGCGACAGAAACCAGAATGGCGAGATGTTTATAGAGTTTTGTAACTCTCGTCAGCTTGTCATTGGTGGGACTCTGTTTAAACACAAAGATTGCCACTTATCACCCTGGACTTCTCCAAATGGCAAAACTGAGAACCAGATAGACCATATTGCTGTTTCCAAAACGTGGAGAAACTGTGTCCTGGACGTTAGGGTGAAACGTGGTGCTGATATTGGCAGTGACCACCATCTTGTCATCGCAGAAATGCGCTTACGAACGGCAGCAATCCAGCGTCCTAACCGTGCAATTATTTGCCCTAGGTATAATGTGCAGAAGCTCAAAATTCCATCAACCACCGCTTTGCACGAAAAAGCTAATGCACCACCACCAAATGAGAATTGAAGATAGATGGAAAGTCGCTAAGGATTCATTTATTTCATGTGGCGAATAAATTTTAGGACGATTGGATCGCGGTAGGAGACCATTTATTAGCGACTCTACTTGGTCTCTTATCTCAACACGCAAGAGAGTTAAGGAGCAGATTAACTCAGCTGCTGACGATTCAGCTAAGGAACGATACAGAGCTGAATACCGTTCGCTCCAAAAAGGCGTTCAGAGGAGTGTAAGACGTGATAAGCGTAATAATATCAACGCAACTGCGAGGGAGGCAGAAGATGCGGCTCTCCGTGGTGACAGTGGAACACTTTTCAAACTTATAAAGCCACTAACTGGCAGATCTTTATTTACGGAACATCCGGTGAAGAAAGGAAGGTGTTCTGCTCATTACCGAAGAACAACAGCTACAAAGATGGAGAGAACACTTTTTAGAGGTCCTGAATAACACTTTCGGGCCTGCAAGTGTATCTTCGTTGCCAGCAGAAGACGTCCCTTAAATAGACGGCATTAGTTCCGGTCCACCATCCAAAAAGGAACTAACAGACGCTATCAAATCAATGGACGCCGGTAAAGCCCCGGGGATTGATGGAATTCCGACAGAATTTTTAAAAGCGGATATTAACGCTACAGCGGATATTCTTCTTCTCACTCTCGGATTAGTGTTGGTAAACTGAAACTCTTCCCAGTGAGTGGAAAAAGGGCCTAATTATTAAAATTCCGAAGAAAGGTGACCTAAAGAATTGTAATAAATTGGCTTGGGATCTGTCTACTACCTGATATTTCCAAGTTGATGGTTAAGATTGTTTTAGGACGAATCAAGGAGAAAGTCGATAGCACATTGAACCATGAACAGGCTGGCTTTCGCGAACAGTAACACCCTCCGTATTATCATCGAGCAATCCGCGGAGTGGAGATCCCCATTACACCTCATGTTCATCGACTTTGAAAAAGCCTTCGATAGTGTTGATCGTCAGTACATCTGGGATGCCTTACGAAGACGAAATATTCCAGATAAGATAATCTCCATCATTAAGGAATCCTACAATGGAGCCCAATGTCACGCCTTGCATAAGGGCAAGCTTTCAGATCCTTTTGAGGTGCACAGTGGAGTGAGACAAGGCTGCATTTTGTCACCTATTCTCTTCCTTATTGTCATTAGTGATGTACTCGGCTCCGCACTTCAATTACATCGTAACAAAGGTATCAGATGGAAACTGCTTGATCACCTTCAACATCTTGACTACGCTGACGACATTTGTCTTCTATCAACTAATACGGATGATGTCGCTCAAATGACAGAAGCTCTAAATTGCGCAAGTCGTAATGCGTGGCTGAAAATCAATGCTGCCAAGACTAAGTTCTTGAGCACATATCCAGGGGGGGCAAAGCGGAATTTGTGTTTCGGGACAGGCAGTCGAAAAAGTTGATGAATTTTGCTATCTCGGGAGCGTAGTTGCAGCAGATGGTGGAGCGGATGCTGATGTAAAATCACGTATAAACAAGGCTAGGGCGGCTTTCTTCAATTTGACTCCTTTCTGGCTAAACAACAATATTTCCAGACGCACCAAACTTCGAGTCTTCAATTCCAATGTGAAATCCGTGCTGCTATATGGCTGTTTAACCTGAAAGGTGACTAAAGAGATTACTGATAAGTTGCAAACTTTTGTAAATCAGTGTTTACGGCGCATCCTTCATATTCGTTGGCCGGAGATCATTTCGAACGAGGATTTCTCACTATAACTGGCCAAGAAATGATAGGCACTTCGATCAAAAGACTTAAGTGGCAATGGATAGGTCATACATTCCGAAGAGGGCCCAATAACATCGCAAAAAAGGCCCTGAACTGGAATCCACAGGATTCCGGAGCAAGACGCCGCGTTGGACGGCCAAGGAACACATGGAGAAGATCGGTAACAAGCGAGGCGAAAACGCTAAACCTTACATAGTCGCAGCTAGCGCCGTTGGCGCAAAACAGAACGAGGTGGAGAGTAGGCGTAGTTAATGCCCTATGCCCCACAAGGGGTTGACAGGAACTAGAGAGAGAATTTATCAATAATACCTATATTTCTGAGACCTTGTAAAAGCAATAATAGAAATAGATACAAAAAAAATCCAAACAAATATGTTTTATTCATCTTTATATTTTCAGCTGGAAGTTAAATTTTTTATTAAAAATAAAAAAGCGAATCAAATAAAAAAAAAAACAAATAAATACATGTAGGGTTAATTACCCACAAAATTTGAATTTGACGAAACGGAACCACCACACACGTACACGATCATGAAGAAGAAGACAGTCGGTAAGCGAACGACGAACGACGACACCAGCGAACATAGTTCTTTTTACACGCGTTTTGTTTGTAATATCTAATTTGATTTCCGAATAAAGTTTTGTTAACTTCAACAATCGCTCTTCTGTTTACTGAATCCCACAAATTGGGGGCTCAACCGGGATCAGTACAGAGCTCGTGTGTTCGGTATCGCGCGTGAAAAGACTTTTGCGAGTTGGTGAGGACGGGGCGAATCGTGGCCGCCATTTTTGCCGATATTGACGACGACGACTGAATACGACGAGTGCAACAGATTGTGCCAGCGGAGCGCCAGCTATTCGAGGGCGCTTGACGACGGGAACGACGAATGTTGACAGCGGAGCGCCTGGTTTCTGAGGGTGCAGTGACGACGACGTATCAGACGGCTTGTGACAGCGAAGCGCTAGCGTTCCGAAGGGGCGCTGACGACGACGAGTGTGGCGACAAGTGACAGCCGAATATCGGGAGTCCGAGAACGTGCCGAAAGCGACGACGCGACGAGTTGAGTGGCGAATTTGTTGATTGCGGAAGGAGAAACCGTGCGTGAGTGTACAACGACGTATCATCGGTTTGACGACGGCTGCTTTTCAATATTTTGACGACGGATCGCCGCGGTGTTTGGGTGTTGTGTGTTCATTCGGACGGAGACCATTTTGTTGCGAAACGACAGGAAACGACGTGTTTAGTTCTGCTCACACTGCGGAGAATATTGTGAGAAACGATGGCTGTTTCAACGAGAGGCTCAGATGATGAGAGGAGTCTTATGGAGGATGGAGAGACCACCATATTAGCTGTTGACGAAGTGAGTAAGTTGAAGACGTTTCAGCTGCAGAACCAACTGCATGAAATGGGGTTGAAAACGACGGGAACGAGATTGGAGCTGGAGACGCGATTGAAGACAGCCTTGGAGAATGCTACAGCTGAACAAACCACCAAGGTGGAAATCTTTAATGACGAAGAAAAATCTGGTGCCGATGAAAGTAGTGAGGATGAGGAAAGCATCGAGTCTCGACGCAGTATAAGACGAACGACGATGAGACGAAGTGTCATGCCTACCCTTAATTTTAAAGACGTTGAGGAATCACTTGAGACATTCAGCGGGGACGGCACTGAGAATATCCGGAGATGGATAACATCATTTGAGGAAACTGCTGAGCTTTGTGGTTGGGATGGAGTCCAAAAGGTCGTATACGCGAAGAAACTTCTACGTGGATCTGCGAAACTGTTTGTAAGTTTCGAGTCGTGCTCCAAGCAATGGGACACACTGAAGAAATCTTTATTGACGGAGTTTTCGAATGTCATCAGCAGCAAGGATGTCCATGAGCGCCTCAAGCAGACAAAGAAAAGAACAGATGAAACCTATCAAGAGTACGTCTATAGAATGTTAGAAATTGCCAGCCATGCCGACATCGAAGTTGAGGCAAAAATCCAGTATGTTATCGACGGGATTCCAGACGATGAGGCCAATAAGGTGATTTTGTATGGCGCATCGACGATTCAAGAGTTGAGGAAAAAACTGGGACAGTATGAAACATTTCGCAGTAAAGCAAAGAGTAAGCCGACGATAAGCAGCGCTAAGCACCAGCCAGTGCCAAAACTGAAGAATGACCGCAGTGCAAGTCGACAGTGCTATAATTGTGGAGAAGCTTCCCACGTTAGCAAGAACTGCCCGAACAAATCGAGGGGAACGAAGTGCTTCCGCTGCAATGAGTACGGTCATATTTCTACGGGATGTAAAAAGGACGTACCTGTTGAGACGAAAAAACGAGTGAACATTCTCAGATCCACAGACAAGAAGGTCTACAAAGTTGTAATTATAAACGATTTAGAGTTGGAGGCGATTATCGACTCTGGAAGTGATTTGAACGTCGTAACGTCCAGTTTATATGTGCGATTAGGAGCTCCAAAACTCAACACAACAACAATTCCATTTAGTGGCGTTGGAACTTCTGAGCTTCGCACTTTGGGGAGTTTCGAAGAGTCGATCAGAGTTGACAACAATATTGTTAAATTGCAGTTTCACGTTGTGCCGGACAATGTCCTCACTCACGACCTGCTACTAGGCGGAGAGTTATCTGATTTTGTTGAGATCCGAATCAGAAACAGAAAAGCTGTGTTCTCTAAGTTGCCACCAGCAGATGCTTCATCCAATAAAGACGATTTTCTTGACAAGGTGCTCAACATAAGTGTCGGAGACGATGAGTCACCTTTTGACATTGAACTCCATCATATTAAAGATGAAACGATCAGGCAGCAAATTGCGAAGGCTGTCAATGAGTATGCACCAGTAGACGAAAAACAGACGGGTGTCGAGATGAGAATCATTATGAACGACGAAAGGCCTGTACATCAGAGTCCGAGGAGATTGTCAGCGGATCAGCGAGAGATGGTTGACGGAATAGTTGGCAAATTAATCGACGACGGCGTTGTAAGGCCGAGTATATCCGAATATTGCAGCCCAATCGTTCTTACGTCGAAGAAAAACGGTAAACCAAGGATGTGCGTCGACTATCGCCAGATCAACAAAAAGATGGTTCGAGACCGCTTTCCACTTCCAGTTATTGACGATTTGTTGGATCGGCTTGAGGGGGCTAAGGTATTCAGCACCTTAGACCTGAAGGACGGGTTTCATCATGTTCCGGTCAACGAGGACAGCATCCGGTATACTTCGTTTGTGACACCGGATGGACAATTTGAATTCCTGCGAGTCCCGTTTGGAATTTGTAACGCGCCAGCCGTTTTCCAGCGACATATTCGAGCTGTGTTCCGTGAACTATTGGCCGATGGCACTATGCTGGCGTATCTGGACGATTTGATCATTCCTGCGATGAGCGAAGTCGAAGCCTGTGAGAAGCTAAAACGTGTTCTGCAAACGGCAAGTGAGTACAATATCCATTTCAATTGGAAAAAATGTAAGTTTCTCACCCGTAAAGTCCAATATCTTGGTAATATCGTCGAAGACGGAACTATTAGACCGAACGAAGAGAAGACGGTTGCTGTTAAACAATTTAAGCAACCTACGACGGCGAAAGAAGTACAAAGTTTCTTGGGCTTGACGGGGTATTTCCGCAAATTTATTAAGGATTTTGCCCAGATTGCCCGTCCATTGTCTGATTTACTGAAAGCCGATGTGGTTTTCGAATTTGGAAAATCTCAGTTACTGGCATTTAACCAACTGAAAGACGCTCTGACATCTAGCCCAGTGCTCAAATTATTCCGTGCCGGGGCTGAAACCGAACTCCATACTGACGCTTCAAAATATGGATTAGGTGCCATACTTTTACAACGCGATCACGAAGACGGTAAAATGCATCCCATACACTATGCAAGTTGGAAGACAACATCCGCAGAAGAGAAATATACCAGCTATGAGCTAGAAATTCTTGCCGTGGTAAAGTCGCTGAAGAAGTTCCGGGTGTATTTGTTGGGGAACCCCGTAAAGATCGTGACGGACTGCCAAGCTTTAGCTTTGACGATGGCGAAGAAGGAAACATGCTCGCGTGTGGCTAGATGGGCATTGGTGATAGATGAATACGATCACAGTTTCGAGCACCGACCAGGGAAAGCGATGAAACATGCAGACGCACTAAGCCGGAATCCCGTGTCTATTTACCTAACGCGAAGTAAACAATGTGCTCTGACGGAACGGATACAGCGAGCACAGAATGACGACCCTGAACTGAAGAAGGTGATTATGGGAGAAGGACGCGACGATAGTCTGAAATTGCGGAACGGTATAGTTTACTATGACGATGGTGGAACATTGAGGCTAGTGGTGCCTAAGGCCATGCAATATGACGTTATAAGACAAGCTCATGAGCGAGGACACTTTGGCGTGATAAAAGTCGAGAACTTGCTAAAGCAGGAGTTCTGGTTTCTGCATATGCAAGCCCGAATAAGGAAATTTATTGAGAATTGCGTGGTTTGTATTCTGGCAGGGAAAAAGAAAGGAAAAGGTGAAGGATTGTTGAATCCTATCGATAAAGGGGATCGTCCTCTCGATACGTACCATATTGACCATTTGGGACCCATGCCATCGACTAGAAAGAATTACAAACACATTTTTGCGGTAGTAGACGGTTTCACCAAGTTTATCTGGATTTATCCCACGAAGTCGACTACGGCTTAGGAAGTGATCACCAGGCTTAAGAACCAGGCCGTCGTATTCGGAAATCCTAGACGGATCATCTCTGATCGTGGATCAGCCTTCACTTCAAACATTTTTAATGATTATTGCAAGGACGAGGGAATTGAGCATGTGTCAATTACAACTGGAGTACCCCGCGGCAATGGCCAAATAGAGCGTATGAATGGGACTATTGTTCCTGTCCTGACGAAGTTGTCCATAGAAAATCCAGGCGAGTGGTTCAAACATGTCGAAAGGTTGCAGCAGTACATCAATTCGTCTTACAGTCGCAGTACGGGCACCACTCCATTCGAACTTTTGACTGGCACCAAAATGCGAATAAAAGACGATCTGCCGATACGAGAGATGGTTGAGAAGGAAACCGTGACATGTTTCATGGAACGAAGATCAGATTTACGAAATGAGGCTAGTAGAAACATCAAGAAGCTACAAGATGAAAATAAGAGGACTTTTAATCGCAGGCGAAAAGCAGCTAATGTCAACGAGGTCGGCGACATCGTTGCAATTCAGAGGACGCAGTTTGGAGTAGGCCTAAAAGTACATCCAAAGTTTTTGGGCCCATATCGAGTGACGACGATTATGCCTAATGACCGATATGGAGTAGAGAAGATCTATGGCGAGGGTCCGAACGAAACCACAACATCAGCCGATCATATGAAAAAGTACCGTGAAAATCAGGACTCGGGTATGTGCGACGACTTCGATTTCACCGATGACGCAGACGGATGGGGCAGCAGCGCCGAGGACGGCGCATACAACAGGATGGCCGAATTGTAGGGTTAATTACCCACAAAATTTGAATTTGACGAAACGGAACCACCACACACGTACACGATCATGAAGAAGAAGACAGTCGGTAAGCGAACGACGAACGACGACACCAGCGAACATAGTTCTTTTTACACGCGTTTTGTTTGTAATATCTAATTTGATTTCCGAATAAAGTTTTGTTAACTTCAACAATCGCTCTTCTGTTTACTGAATCCCACATACATTTGTCTAGATCGCCTAGCGAATTTTAAATAAATTTAGTGCAATCTACTAGATTACATTTAGTATTATTAACGAGAAATCTAGTGACTAGTGATATTCATATTCGGGGACCATAATTTCCTTTTATAAAAAAATGAAATAAAGCGGTACATTATACGATGCATTTTGAATTCAATGACATTTATTTCATTTTTTATCAAAGGAAATGATGGTCCCCGAACAAGTTGCAGCTAGCTGTTTCAATTATTTCAAATATCTGTATTGACATTGACACCTTTTTGGAAACCTGACAACACGCGTATGTTTTTCCAGTGGTCTGCAGACTCCATGTCATATAATTTTTTTAGTAATACTACATTAAAAAATATCTTTTAAAAAATCTAAGAACATTTTTTTTAATTAAAATTAAAAATTTCGAATTGTGATGGGTTTTTGAAATTTTAAATGATTAAGAAATGACTGCTATAGTGTTGAATAAAATCCAAAAATAAGTTTAAGCCCATTATCTTATTAGTTTTTTTTTAATTCTTACTTTAAATGGCAAAATTCTAGGTTATTTAAAAAAAATTCATATATCTCAGTGACAATTGAAAATCGGCCTAACATTTATGGCCTCATTTTGTTGCATTTTGGCCCTATTTTAACGTGTTGCGGGGAATAGGTCGACTTATAGAGTATCGACCGCACTTACGTCCCATAACGTATACGGTTTCTCAATGTCTCCGAATTTGACCACAGTTTTTCAGTCGAACACTATTCATTCAGAAATCTAGCGTGAAACTTGTTCGGCCTGTTTGCATCGACCAGTACCTATACATTACGTAATGAATAATCCACTGTCAATTTCAATTGATATTTAACTCGCTAGCTTGGCTAAGATCTTAAGTCTTGACGATTGTTTGCTGCTTTTCTGTAGTTACAGCTTTCCAAGTACTGGTCCCTTACGATAGCTTTGGTGTTTACAGTCTGGTTTGTAAAATTTTGGATAATCCACCGATAGCAGTTGGCTGTGAAATGCTCTTCATACCTCCATCAATGGCAACAATATTGTCTATAACGGGTGGGCCAATTACAAGTTCGTTTTTAAATCATGGGTTAGTTTGACACTGACGGCTGTTTTTCGCTCGAAATCTTGATAGAAAGTATTATACCTCCGCTGATCGAAATGAGTCGCTTTATGCTTGAACAACGTTGGGAAATATTGAACTTATTTTCAAATCGTGTTATCAGCCGTCTTGGCGATAACACGATTGGTTGCTTCGGAGCTGCGATTTGACCCCTTTGGACTTTTTTTTTGGGGAACCGTAAAGGACCGATGTTATGCCAACAATCAAGAAACGATTCAAGCACTTAAGGCCAATGTCATCCAAGCAATCCGTGAGCTACAGCCCGAAACCATCAACAGAGTCTTGGAAAATCGGTGTTGCAGAATGCGCTACTGCGAGGCCATGCCGGGACAGCCACTTGAATGAAGTTGTGTTCCATCATTAATGGGAGCTTACTTACTTGCTAATAAAGCAATAAGACATGGAAAAAATTTAATTTTGTTCATTTTATTGCATTTTTAAAAACGAATTTGTAATTGGCCCGCCCTGTATATATGATTTGAGGATTTTGCGAAGCAGTCCACTACTATTTGGGACCATTTTCGTCTCCGTACATTCCTCAGTGATTTACACAAGTTGACTGATAATTGTCGACTTCTTCCTTCATCACTGCGAGTCCCGTGTGATGCGTAGCATATCTTTGAAGTTAAGTTCCCTCATGGGAACTCCACTTATTGTGGATTTACTTAGTATCCTTAGCGCCCTATACTACCTAGTGCAGGGCACTCACATAAAATGTGTGCTGCTGTTTCAGCTGCTTCCAGACAAAGTCTGCATACATCATCTTCCACGATTTTCATCTTAGGTAGATGCGCTTTAAAATTACCATGCCCTGTTACTAAGGCAGTTATCCAACTTAGGCTACTCCGTGTGTAACTGAGTACTGCGTTACGAGCCTGTCTACAAGTGGATAGCCTTCGCCATCGTTGCCGATGGATGGAATCAATCCAACCATGTATCCTGGCTTCAATCATGCCGTTTCCCCGTTTTCCCGTTTTCTGCTGATCCCTCTTGTCCCTATTGTCTAAATAGATAAAGTAATATTTATGGGGGAGTTGAATTTCCACTCAGAGTAGGAACGTTGGCTTTGTTAATTTTTTTCTTTAACCCGACTGCATTTAATTCCTTCTTGAGATCCAGAGCTATAACGCTCAGATCGTTGATTTTTGTACGAGAGTACTTAAATGTCGAAGCTTCATCATAATTCATAAATAATTCTCGACTGTCCTTTCCGAAAATTAAAAAAAAAACAGGCGCGACAGTGCAACATTGGACTAAGGCCGCAGATGTGTTAGTGACATCCAATTCTCAAGATCATAGTTGGCACTGAGGATCCTAACTGCTTTTTTGTTGAGGTGTTGCGATCAACAGCACGCTCAGTAATGTTATTTTTTCCCATAAATGGGTGCTCTTTAAACATCTGAGTGAGATCATAGTTTGTCACAAGGGTCGTGAGTTCGAAAAACACCGTAAACTGAATTCGTTCACGGTGAGTCTCGAACTCATGACCCTCTGCACCGAAAGTGCACGCACTAACCATTACACCAGCCAGACTACTCTAAATTTTGCCTAACAATATTTTCGCGACCAACGATTTCAACTCCTATAAGAAAATCTTCATCATCATCATCATCAATGTGGCACGATAGCCCGACGTCGGGCCTTGGCCGCCTGAATCGTTGACCTCCAATTGTCGCGGTTACGTGACCTCGTCCTCCAGTTTCGGAAGCCCAGCAGCTGGTGGGCGTCTTCACCTACGGAGTTCTCCCAGCGAGCTCTCGGTCGTCCACGCAACCTCGCTCAGTCAATTCGTTGTGCGTTCATAACTTTCTTTGGCATGCGATTATCGTCCATCCGTTGTACATGCCCCGCCCATTGCAAACGTTGAAGCTTCACGGTTTTCGATACTTCCAGCTCATCGTACAATTGATACAACTCATGGTTGTACCGGATACGCCATTGGTCTCGCTCGCGAACGGCCCCGAAAATTCGCCGAAGGACCTTTCGTTCGAATCGGTCTAGCAAAATTGCGGAGGCTTGGGTGAGGGTCCATGTTTCGCAGCCATAACATAGCACGGGTCGGATGATCGTTTTGTACACGCGGAGCTTCGTGTTCCTGTGAGCAAGTTTCGAATTAATTATAGGGAGGACCGAGAAATATGTCATATTGGCTAGTTGTATCCGTCGCTTAATTTCGTCGGTTTCGTTGGCGTCCTTTGATAAGTTACAACCCAGATAGTTGAAGTTGTCTACATACTCGATATTAAGGTCCCCCAGTGTGATGCTTGAATTTGCTGGCGTCCTTGTTTTCGATTGCATCATGGCCTTTGTTTTGCTTTCGTTGATATGTAGTCCAACTTCCTTTGCGGCGTTATTGAGGTTATGCAGGAGGCTTTCTGCATCACCCAACCTTCGAAACATGATGTTGATATCGTCGGCGTACGCTACTAATTGAGTCGACTTGATGAGTAGCGTTCCGCTGCTGTCCATATTCATGGCTCGAATTACATACTCCAAAGCCAGGTTGAAGAGCGTCGGCGCCAGCCCGTCGCCCTGCTTGAGTCCAGTACGAGTTTCAAATAGGTCAGTGAGTCGGTTCTGCACTTTGACCTGCGAGACGGTATTAGTCATCGTCATCCTTGTGAGTCGCACTAACTTTGCCGGTATACCAAAACTCAGCATAATGTTGTACAGTACACTTCGGTCGATACTGTCGTATGCCTGCTTGAAGTCGACAGATATTTGGTATACGTCGATGTTGTATTCGCAGCACTTGAGTAAAAGCTTCACTGTTAAAAACTGATCTGTCCTCGAACGACCAGGTGTAAAAAACACAAATATACCCTATAATACCATCTTATGGGGTATAGCATTCAAAACAAAATTTCGGATATAATAGCTGCAACAATTAATCTCTAAAGTAGCGAACAGTATTTTCGTCGGCCTAATTGAAAAGGTGTCTACAATACTAATCCACATTTCGTAAGATTTAAAATAACTGCCTCAATAAGAAAATAAAATTTTCCAAATGAACATTTTCAATTTTCCAAGAAGCAATGAACAAAACATATCCCTCCCATTGTACGAGTATTTACAATTCCTTGGTACATGAGTCACCACGGAATATTTTTTTAAGAGAACGTGATTATTGGATTTAAGGAAATAATATGCTTCCTGTGGAACACCTTCATCTACATTCTTCAGCAAATTGAAATTTTCTATTTTTTCAGCCAAGCCTATAGGCGCTTTACATAGGTACTAGACGCTTTTGTAACAAGTAAATTTCATTTTTTTCCTAGGTAAAAGGAAAGATGAAATAAAGACATTGGGGACAGCTGTGCTAGGTTTTGTGTATATGTACTTTCGAAACAGTAAGAGACCGCCGCTTAAGCTGACCCAGATGTGATCAAATTGAAATTTCAAAAGAGGCGAGGACTAAAGCGACTTGGTTCCTAATAGGAAATTATTATTCTCCGAAGAACAGGCAATGGCAGATTCGTTTTTTTTTTCTGAAAAATAGCAGAAATTTATTTGACGTACACACAAATAATAATACGTTAGTACAATATCGTTTGAAATAATTGACCTGGAAATTTATAAATATGAATATTTCGTTCACAAGAGTATTTCACAATATTTTTTGTTATATTTTGATATAAATAATACGAGTAGGTACATATTGTATTCTCAGTCATAATAATAAGTGTGGGATAATTTCTAGCCGCATTAAAATCTTAATTTCTTTCAAATTAAACTTAAAACCGAAGATAAGGACAACAACTGCTACAAACTCCACCCGTTATGTGGTCCCCCCTTCAAAGGACCAATGCCTTTTTTTTGTCAGGCTGAAGTGTATATTCTGCCCTTGCCAGGTGAGGCGTTTTTGATATACCTAAGAGGACATAGGGTCTCTTTGTTTTTAATATTAAGTCTAAAGAGGAATAATACAACATCGACGGAAGAGAATAATAGGAAATATTCCATCACGCCCCAATTTATCACGCACCATTCCTACCAAATGCAATTATAATCCTCTTTATCTTTTATTAATATGTCCCAATAAAAAATCCCTTTAAATGTTTGCAATCAACCTGACTTCTTCAATATTGATTACGAAACGTGTAGAAATTAAGGCGAGTGCACATTCCTTTCGCATTCATCGGATTCATCGTCTTTTGTTGTAGCCTTTCATTAAGTCAGTCGCAATCCATAGCGTCCAATATCACTTCCAGTGTCACTGCTCGTCCCCCCAGTCATTCGATCCACTCAGAATAAGATGGCAATTTCAGGATACCAACTTACCTCTCACGAATAACACCAGGAAAACTTTAATTCCTTGAATATGCCCGCATTTATACAGAAATCTGCTGCGCACTATCCTACCACCAATCCAGTATAAAGTATACAGTATGCGCTATCTTATGTTGAAAGTTACGAGTTAGCTTAGCTCAAGTCCAGAGTGCACTTCTTGGGTAAATAAAATTCCATCTGAACATTTGCTATCTATTCAAAGACCTATAAGAGTGGCTGCTCTTCTTAGCCATACATACGTAGTAGATACGTGCATTTGTTTGTATTTCATTTGCCCAGAAAACTTAATCCCAATGAAATTCCCAGGATCACCAGGAAGGTGAAATGTTCTATCCATTTGCTTCTATTACGCGCTCACCATCCGGCCGGCATGGCACCCCGATACGACCGTTACCGTGAACAACCATTCATTTCGTTCCCATTTTCTCCAAATCTCGGAATAGAACATGAGTTTGCACAGGAATCAGTTTCACCTATGTATACCAGAGTACAACTTGACATGATTGCGATAGAAAAAGCATATCTGACCCGAGCGTATCGTCCGTTTTGGTTATACTGAGTGCATAAATATTCCATGGGATTAGCACAAGATATTCTCCTGACCAACATACATACATAGATGTAGTTTTTTAAATAAAAATCTAATCGACATTATTCACCTTTGCCGAGTGGCCGGGAGTGTGTCTTGTGCTTATTTGGAAGAGGGAAAAATCTCGTATTGGTTTAACATACGACTATGGAATTCAGCTCGAAGCTCTAGGTGGTGGTTTGTGCAAATGGATTTTCTTGATCAAATAATATTTCCACAGAATATATTTATAATGTATTTGTTTGGGAAATTGATGCATTTTCATTTATACGTTTTTGTACTGTACATACAGACATGGTAGAACCAGCGGTTCAAATTATGAAAAAAAAAAGAATTTCCACAATATTTATAAAGTTATGAATTTAAAATGATATCTATTCTTCTTTGCATACATTTGCTACTGCTAAATTAGGAATCAAAAATTGGGTCAGATATGTACCTACATTACGTCGACTAAAAGCGCATAAGTAAACTGTCTCTTCGCTGTAGTCTGTAGAGCAGGGGTTTCAACTTAAAAATTAGACCTGCGACAAATTATAGTGTCTTCCGATTTTAGCGGGGTGCAGGATGACAATTTCGGAAATATATTTCGAAATGTAATAGTATATAATTAGTAAAGTATATTAATTTTGAAATATGGCCATAAATCTGAAGAACTAACGACCTCGAGATTATATAAATATCTTTGAGAAATGCCATCTTTCGAAAATGTATTTAAAAAAAATTTAGATTTTAAAGACAAGTTAAAACGCCATGATTTGATTGAGCGGTAAGTAATAACACCGGTCATCCAAGTCGCCCATACCAACGTTGGGGTCCAAAATTGTTGGGCAGAAATGTAGCCGAAAAATACATTTTTTTTTGTGATGTAGTGTAACGATGATGATGATGATGATTTTTCAGGAATGTTGATGATCTGATTAATTTAAAATCATTAATATTTTTGAAAACCCCACCAGATCCAAAAATGGACATCTATGGGTCGGAATCACTGAGCGGTCGGAAAAGCTGGTCCAAAAAATGGTGTTATAAGACACGACCATAACTTCGAGGAGTGGGGTGACGGTTGTCACAACGGAGGCATGCGGTTTGCGAGTCGGATGAGAGATGTTATGAGGACGACAGGCGGTTGAGAGTTGTGTTTTTAAAATAGTTTTGTTTTCATGATCTGTATTCTGGAATGTATCAGAATGCAAGGACCAAAGTAGGAGCATCACCTTAATAAGGACAGCTAAGTGTCATTGTTTTGCGTGTGGTATTGTGTTATTATGCATGTGATCTCCTCCGTATTTTGCCGGCTGCGTGACCTTCAAATGTAAAATGTTGAATTGGAAAACCCCCCTCCCCATATCACGAAAAATAACGCAATAACGGGGTGATGTGACAACCAACCCCAGTTTTTGTAGATTTTGATTTTGAAGGGAGGCGGCCTAGGTTATTTTTTTGTTCGGCCGCGGGCGCCTCAGGACGAGTGAATGTTCAAACATTTTAGTGGGTTTAGTGTGGCCGAGACCCGACGCCATCCGGATTTACGGAGCATCAAAGATGGCCCCTGTGCTCGCCGGCTGCGTTTCGCGTAATTCTCCCAATTTAGTCTCGTGATCCCGCAGCCATGCGATATCCCTTCTAATTTGTAGAAGGGCCAAACCCAAACATTAAAAAAATAGTGAAGTTTCAATGCCAAATTGTTGCGCAGCCTCCCCTCTATACGCACTAAAAAGTTACACTAATTTGAGCGTCACGTTAAGGGGAGAGAGATTACAATTAATTCTTAAAGTGACGTTCGAACAGATAAATATTATTATACCCGTCACTATATGAACGCTACAACAATTACAACATATAAAGTATATATATTATTGATCAGTGTGACGAGATAAATCGATTGAGCGATTTCCTTCCTTTTCAATACAAACTAGTCCCTCAGTTTAAAAGCTATCGGGCTGAAATTTTGTAAAAAAGTTTCATTTTTAGTGTACGCTGTATACAGTGGCGTATTTACAGGGGGGGCACAGGGGGCACGTGCCCCCCCTGTGAGCACATCAAACTTTTTTCACACCATACTAAAAATTGCAGTACCAAATGTTCCCTTTTCATTTTGAGCGTTTCTATTACTAAACTTTGTAAATCTTTTTCGAAACATTATCATCACATCATCTTCTCAATTCGCGAGATCTCCTCGTTGATGAACCCTTTCCGTTTTTCGAACGGGTTGAGTTTATTTTCATAGACGCGTGGTTTCAAGAACAAGAACTCTCAGAAAATAAGTACAAGCTATGATTATGTCGAGGCAAGGTCATGAAACGTTGCCCAATCTCGACATGAATCTGTTCGGAAACAAGGACTGCTATTGAAAGTCTCGTCATGTGTGAAGTGACCCCATCTTATGTTGATATAAGTTGAGGAGATGTTGTTGCGGTATCGATGTCTTGGAAGCCGCTGAATTGATAAATATTTTAAACAATCGGTCTGATTTTTCGATCGGGCTTGTGTATTTTAATTTGACCGTAAATTCGTGTTGGGCTGCTGTGAAGAACTTTAAACCAGATGCTTCTCTTTCTCTTAAAATGCTAAAAATTTAAGTGTTTTGGTGGGAAAGCATTTTTAGCATACATTTTCGAATTCCTACGGTTCGGTGTTCGTGGTGCCCTGCCCGGGGTACTTTCTTGAATGCTTCAATTTTCACGAAGTAAACATCATCGTAGCCATTCCTTCTCATTTCTATTTCGCAATTGATTTGTTAAAGCATGTTGCTTCAGCTTACCATCTAGGACTCGTTTTAAAAGGTATTGCAGTTGCAGATACTATAGATTTGAAGCTAGTGTAGTACATATGGAAATAACAAACAATCATACCTTCCTGCTAAGTTTTGTTGCTTCATTTTATTTAATCGATTGATCACTTCAAGGGTCTATGCCACGGATAGTTAATACACGGATGAAAATTTTGGTGTAATTTTTATAAAAAAAAATATATTCATACATTTCCATATAAAAACTTTACCAAAAGTATAATTGAACTACAGGCGTCCCCCGGTTATTCGCCGGGTTAGGGACCGGAGAAATGGCGCCGAAACCCGGCGAAAGGCGGGTTTCGGCGAAAGGCGAAGCGGAGACTTTTCAGTGCATATGATGCCCTAAGAGCTATAATTAAAATTCGTATTTTATATCCAAAAACTTCATAAATCCAAAGTAAACAATAATAAAAACAAAATTGCACAAAAATTGATTTCAATCACTTCATTTATATACTAAATCGACAAGTTCATTCCATGTGGTTAGATGTGGTTGATTATGGCTGAGTTTTTGGTTTAAAATACGATTCAAAAAATCCTAGGGCACTGAAGAATTATCTAAAAGCAAGTTTACCACTGCACTACCGGTGGAACTCAAAGGCATGGATGGCGGCCGAATTATTCCAAGCATGGTTTAAGGAGTCATTCATACCGAGTGTGGAAACTTTTTGTAGGGAGCAAAAAATCCCGTTCACAGTCTTACTATTTATGGCTAATGCTCCCTGTCATCCGAAACAATTAAGTGATTTATATGAAGAGATTTTCCTTCCGCCAAACACGTCATCCATTTGCGGCCAATGGACCAGACGTAATTGTCACCATCAAATCTTATTATCTACGGCGCACTTTTTCAAAAGCGATAGCGGCGATAGACCTCGATAGTTCTGATCTAATGTGCCAAAACACAACAAGCTGAAATCTTTTTGGAAAAACTTTACAATTTTGGATGTAAATCAAAACAATTAGAGATGCATGGAAGGAAATCAATGAACCAATTTTGAAATGTGAACTAATTTAATAATCACTTAACTCATACATTAATAAATTTTATATGTTAAAGAAGCGCCACAGACCCTCCGATCGATTGGCGAGATTTTTTGATTGCGTTCTCAGTTGCTGGCTTTTTGACATAACCCTGTGGTCGTTCTTCATGCTGTGGTTGTGGCGGTCATTCTCCATCAATAGTAGCAACAGATGTCCATCTTCCATCGCCAAAATCGGTATAATTTTCGCTATTTCGTGTTGTGTCTTGTGGACCGTGAGACTGTCAATTTCAGATTGCCCGATAAGTTGCCTAGTGTGTGTGCTGTACGGGCGGCAGATCGATTGTGCGCAATCGATTGACCAATAAATTGCTAGGTATGTGGCGCCCAAAAGGCGCATGGAAAAAACTACAGTGGATATCAGCCGACATTGAAGCTAGTGGGAATCTTGTGAACTATGCAACATCTGATGTTGTAGTGATGGCGAGACAGTTGGATTTAGATGTTTATCCGGAAGATGCGGAGGAGTTGCTTTCTTGACAAAATACAGAGTTAACTGACGAAGATCTTATGTCAATAGAAGAGCAGCGAAGATTCAATGAGGAAGAAAGCAACAACACCGAGCTACGAATCTTAACAATCAAGCAAATGGAGGAAGATATTTTAAAGGTTGAAGACGCTATGGCATTTTGGGAAATGGTGGACCCAAATTTTGAAAGGAGCTCAAAAGTCAACAGTGGCCCCAAAACCAGATAAGCTGTTATCGTGAGCTTCTGAGGGAGAGAAAAAACAAAGCGACGCAGCAAGTTTCCACACTCGGTTTGAACGACTCCTTAAACCATGCTCGGAATAATTCGACCGTCATCCATGCCTTTGAGTTCCACCGATAGTGCAGTGGTCAACTTGCTTTTAGATAATTTTTCAGTGCCCTAGGATTTTCTGAATGGTAAATCATCGGTTTTAAATCCATATTGCCAACTGTGTTGGCACCCAGCAAAAGGGTCAACCGGCTTTAAATCCTGGCTTAAAAGCATTTCTATTTCGGCAATTATACTGTCGTTTATTCCTATTATTTTTGAATGGACAGGCGTGGAATTTTTTATCTCGTCCAACACTTTAGTTTTTTTTTTATAATTGTGCCCACTGTTCTTCGAGGAATATTTAATTTACGGCTGACAGACATTCCTCCTTCGGCGAGCTTTATCAAATCCGATTTCTCCTGCAACGTTAGCACTTTATGACTTCTTTTGACTCTTTCTTTACCACGATGCACCTAGTAAAGAAAAAAAACCGCGAGTTGTCGATTCTAAACAAAAACAAAGCGACTCGCGACGTAAATTTGTCTAAAACCAAATTCCTTCACAACTAAACAAGAACAATTTTGCAACGCGATTCGAAGAAGAACACACAGTTGTAAAAGAAACTTAACAGTGTTGGCTACAGACTGTAACATTAACCGCTTACTATAACCCAAAAGTGCCACCAAGGCAATTTCTAAAGCGATTTGAATACTCGTAAATACGAAAAACCGGCATTCACAATGCAACTCATCATCTGGAGATGGATTCTGTTTAAAAACCGATAATGTTAACCACCAAAATTTATTTAAACGGAATTTATCTCCAGATGATGAGTTGCATTGGGAACAAATATTTAAAAGTTTTTGGTATTTATTCCTCAAAATTGGCAATTTTTAATTATGGCGAAAGAGTGGAACTTGTGGCGAATAGACGAATTGTGGTGAATTTTGAAAAGCGGCGAAAGACCGAATCGGCGAAAAGCGGAACGGCGAAAAGCGGGGGACGCCTGTATATTAAAAGTATAAGTATTCATGATAAAAATTTTATTCTTCAATAGTATAAAATTGATAAGCAAATTTATACAAACCGGTCGAAAAAATAAAAATTGTAATACGAGTGCAGTCGGCTCCGAATCCACAATTCTGTGATTTGCAGGCAAGCGCGCTGCTCACTGAACCAGACAGACAACAAATCAATAGATTTCTTATTTCTAGGTTGAATGGGTTTTTAGCGTTGATAGTGTAGATTTGATAACATAGTAGGATTGATTCTACCCTTTTATGTTGAAACAACATTCAATGCAATTTATTCTATCCCGAACGGTGTAAATGTAATGTTAAAAGGGTATTTGGATAGTTTTATTCTGTAGCGGTTATAATTAATATAATTTTTGAATAAACTAAAATTATAAGTTGAAAAGGGTCAAATTTGATTCAAGTTTTGGAATTGAGGAGTTATACTATTTTATTTATAAAATTTACTCCCGGTTTACACCAAAATTTACAACCGTGTAGTATTCTGGATTGTACTTGTAAAATATTATTCGGCACTTGTTACGATTTTACGGAATCTGTTACTAGATTTTTGACAAAACATACAAAGGCCTCTTTTTCAGTAAATCCTAATTTTGCATTCAAGTTCGCTTAAAGTTGCCTTGAATTCAAGACCACAATGTCAGCCAAAATTTGTTGTATCAGCTTTTCATCTGTGTTTCTTTCAAAAGTAAGCAAAACCACTTTTTGGCGGAATTTGGCATAATTTCGGAAGATGTATGAAATTTCTCTTCCAAAGAAAAGTGTTCCGTCTGGAAACAGTCTCTTTGGTCATTGCATTAATTCCATAGCCAATTAAGTACATATTCGTAAAATTCCTTTTCGGCTTTAGGCTCCTTCGAACTACACTATACGCAAACTTTTTTAACGCCCTCCGTATTTTGGTTTAGGAAAAGCCAAAAGCAGTTAATGAGTGTTATTCTAAGATCTGTCAGGAAAACTAAACTTTTGGTGTAATAAACCTGAAATGCAAAGGACTCCCAGGCCCGTATTTATAAACATACCTTAACTCAAGAAGACCTTGAGTCAAGGATGCCGAAATTAAAATAAATGTCATTTTCCATACTTTTTCATAGAAATCACTTATATTCACGAGTCAATGCATCCTTGATTTAAGGAGAAACTCAAGAAGACCTTGAAATTTTCTATAGTCAACCTCACTTGAAGTCGAGGTAGCTACCCACCTACCTTGAAATATTATATTTCAAGTCCATTGAAAACTTAAGGTCTCCTTGAGTTTCGCCTTAAATCAAGGATCAAGGATCAACGATCCCTCAGTCTTGCTAATGTTTTTCCTATGTAGCTGCTCTCGGGTATCCCCACACCAAAACTTTATGTCACAAATTAGCGCCGACTCTGTGCCCCCCCTTTGAGAATTTTCCAAATACGCCACTGGCTGTATATACAGGGTGTCCCGCTTTAGGTGGTCAATACTGTAAGGGTTGATAGCACAACTTGTTTCGGCAAGAAAACTACCAATACAATCGGAATTTTTTTTACCGTTACCTTGTTTTCGCCCTTTTTGTGAAGTCATCGAAAATCGTGACTTGTCATGCAAAATATTATTATTCCAATACATCAAACAGAATCATTTAATCATTAGTTAATACTTTTAGTTTGTTGGTTCTTTCTCATATTCAAAACTTTATTTTCATTTTAATTTAACAAATTGTCAATATTGCGATAGTAAAATATAAAACATAAATGAATAACATTTCAGTTTGAATCATCCGATAAGAAAATAATTACCTTGTTTTTTTACATCCAATATGTGTAATTCCAAAATCCCGCAATGTAAATATGAAAAGTAATATACCGAAAGCCAACATGTTGAAGCAACTTTTATCAACTTTGCAGAGTTGTACGTATAAAGCACCGTTATGAAATTACTGTTAGATATTTCGATAAAAAATCTATTTTCAAATTTCTATTAAGTTTGAGTAACTGTATCTTGAAAGTGGCGATAATGTTGGCAGCAGGAAAAACTTCAGATTTTGTGAAATTTTATGTAGTTTCTGAAACTGAAATCAAATCTTGGATTAAGTCATCAGGAGGGCTGCAAATAGTGATTTTGCATGACAAGTCACGATTTTCAATGACTTTCACAAAAAGAGCGATAACAAGGTAACGGTAAAAAAAATCAGATTGTATTGATAGATTTCTTGCTGAAATAAGTCGTGCTATCAACCCTTACAATATTGAACACCTAATGCGGGACACCCTGTATAGTTCTCGGCACAATTATTTACACAAATGAGAAAAAAATATCATCAATTTCATACTAGTTGAAAAGTTATGAGGCTTTAAATGCTGCTATACGATGGTATTTTTTGTTGTTTCAATAATTTCGCCGAGCATAGTATGTCGGCCGCGCCCGAAATTAGACTCGCCTCCCGGGTGTTGGCGAGCGTAGCGAGCAGCAGGCGCAGCCCCCTAGTTTTTTATTTATAGTATGTCGGAACATTGAATGAATGAATGCATGGCGGCATGGAGCTGCAATTCAAACCGACCCCTGAATTTTTTTCTTCTAAGAATTTTTTTTCCTTTATGTACCAATATTAACCAAACTTAACTTAAGTGTCTTCCTAGTAAAGTCTCAAAACATATCTACTCTAGGTGCGAATTGAATCAGAACGTCATAGGGCTGCCATACAAATTGATGAAAATTAAGTTCTTCTAAGAAAATTAAGTTCTTCTAAGAAGTTCTTCCTAATAAATCCTCAAAACATATCTTGGAACGTATGAAAACGGAACACTAAGTCATTGGATTATCATACAAGCCAACCCCTGGAAATTGGGTTCTTATAAAAACAACTTCTTTCTTTCTTTATAAACCAATCTTAACCAAACTTCACCCAAGTGTGTTCCTAGTAAAGCTTCAAAATATATCCAGGAAGCAGGAACAGATGGAATCGGAACACGTCATAGGGCTGCAGTAGAAATTAGTAACACAAAAGAGCCTTAAGTTTCATTCAAATGTGACGGGTATTCACATTTCGGCCGTGCCCGGAATTAGCCTCGGTCTCGTTTTTTTTTAAATTTTGTGGAAAAATACTAGAGATTTGGGAGATTTTTTTGACACTATGCTTGTGTAATTGTATCCCATGTTCAGCAGTTCATTTGGAAGATTAAAGAAAAAGTCATTTGTTTTATGAATTTTTTATTTTATTTAAAAGGGACACAAAAAAAAGACTATTATAATATTATTTATTTATTTTCATGTTTGAACATATAATAGGCAAATTTAAAAGTTTAATATACACTGTAAAAACAAGGTTGAATTTGACATCGAAAACTTTCAATTTTACACCTTCTTTCTCGCAAAATTACAGTAAACGTTTATTTTTCAATAAAATTTCTAGTACACCCACAAAATAGTGTAATATCACACAGATTTTTTAATATTACTCTATTTTGGTGTAATTTTACACCACATTTGGTGTGAAGATGGAAATTGGTAAATTTATTGCATTTTCCTGTATCTCACAAGTGGCTTGTTCTGTGTGCAGTTAGTCTGTTCCGTCCGAAGTGCATTCGTGTGAGCATCATATTATTGTTATTGTCGTTGTAGCGCTTTTTTGCTCTTGATCCGAAGGGGGTGCGGGTGGCAGCTCTTGGCCGTTGGAATAAAGGGTAGCTCCAGGACGATTTATATCGAAGAACCGTCAGCCGTAAATATTATTAATTAATTACATAAACCCGGATGTAAATTAACATATTTTCCGGTGTAAATTTACATTTTTTCCAGTGCAAATTGGCTTATTTATTTAAATTCACATAAGTCTAAGAGTAAGTTTACTTATTTATGTGTGCAAATTTACTTATTACCGTCTGTAGATTTACACCAGTTTTGTAGTAAATATTTACACCGTAAAGCGTAAAATTACTCTCGTTCATATCGTGGTGTAAATTTACTACTATAATAGAAGGAAAAAAGTTTCCTTCTATTATCGGAGTAAATTTTTTTCGAGTGTACGTTCGGAAGATTATTTATTTGTGGTGACATCCCTTACTTGCTTCGCAAAACCGAGCCCTTTCCAGCGTATGCTCCATTAGTTTTCGAAATGCCTCTGGCTGTAAAGCCCTGATTTCCGATCAGATATTTTAGAGGCACAATGGTTCTTGACTTATTAGCATAAGCTCTTTCTTTTAAGTAACCTCTTTAAAAAATCGGCAGGTGTTAAATCTGGAGATCGAGCAGGCCAGTTTATTGATGCTCCTCTTGAAATAATTCTTGTCCCGAACATTGTGGCTTGAGCAGTATGGCAAGGTGTTCAGTCTTGTCTTGATACATGTTTGATGTTTGGCCTGTTCCGAGCAAAGAGGCGGAGCCAAGTGCTAAACATTTCTCGATGATGCTCTCCATTAAATGTCAGTGCTTCGCCACTCGCAATTTCAAAAAAGACCGATCCGATTGTATCCTGTGATATGATTCCGAATCAAAAAGTGTTTTTTATCAATGTAAACCTCGCTGATGCAATTATTATCTGTGCTAATGTCTCCCAAATTGTGCTAATTTCCCCTCAAAAAAAAATTGAATTGAATTTATTAATCAATGAATGGATTATTTTGCTATTGAATGAATTGGAGTTTGAAAATGCTACTTTTTAATACCCGAAAACGAGGTTTTCTGTATATGAATGGCTATGTCCACACATGTGCGTCCTTCGTTTTCCCTATCTTCTTCAAGTTTCGTTTCCTCTTTCAGCATTGAACTTGTCATTAATTGCATTAAGTGAACAGAAGAGATGAATATCACATTTGTTCATCATTCGTCGTAAGATATTTATCGCGACTTGTTCAGAACGCGTAAATAATTACTTCTTTTATTCATTTTCAATTTCCAGATTTAATGTTCATCACATTTTAGCACTTATCCAATCGCTAAGAAATGAAAACACTCTTTTCTCAAGTCGCAGACACACAGCAAATTTTAAAAATGTTGAAACAGAAAACGATAGCAAACCCGACTTCAGTGGGTTGCAATTTTCCATCCATTCCTCTTGGATTTTGACATTATCAACTTTCCTCTTATCTTATCTTATCCTCATTATCAGCAATTCCTCTTTTCAATAGCGCAACCATCCCAAGTTTCAATTGTCAAAATGACGAAGACGAACGAACATTGAAAGTGTGTGGACAGGCACAATGACTTACCTGCTGTTTAAGGTTAGCAGACTGTCTAGCACGAAACAGATGTAAAATGGATGGAAAAGGACCAAGGGGTCATGGGGCTGCCGTACCAACCCAACCCTTCATTTTGGTTTTTCTATGAATCTTTATTTTTAACCAATTTCACAAAACCTTGTATTACTTTATTTTATCGACGGCACGGAACTTATGTGAAAACGGAAGAAAAGGAAGGGGAGAGGATTAAAAAAAGTCATAGGTACGCCTGAAAAAAACCTATAGCCCGAGGAGCGTGAAGGATATCCGAATGTCGGCCGCGCCCGAAATTAGCCTCGGTCTCGTTTTGACTTGAGTTTAACATACGAATTGATGTTGATGCACAATGTGTTCCTTTGACCTGGCTGCGGGCCGCAAAAAATTGCGAGGAGAGACCGCAATCGATGTCCGATTTGATGATGTCCATCATGAATATAGTTGGTAAGGAAAAGCTTTAGTCGTTTTTAGGACCTTTCCGCAGAATAGTTTTCCTGGCAAAATGAGTGGTTTCATAACTAACATACATAGGATGAAAAGAGGTCTGAAAATTGCTAGGGACAAGAAGTATCTTTGTAACTACACATAATCCGTGAAAGAAAACTGAGTTCTTTTTACCAAGTAATCAGAGACGAAGTCAGGGAAGGGGACCAGGGGTCCAGACCCTCCCGAAAGGATTTTAATGGGCTTTGAAATTTCAGTGACTCGTAAATTATTCTTTTGTTTTACGGACTGAAGTTAAAATACTCTTTTTTGAATGAAAGAAATAAATTTACATATAAAAACTTTGAACAAGGCATTTAATTATCACTTTGTCTTTCATTTGATATTAATATTTGTAAATATTTATGATGGGGGCCTTTCTGCATGCTTTGGCTCAATGTGCAATCTCTACGCACGGCTCTGGCTGTCTTTACGATGTTATGGTAAAAATTCTATACTGCTGTCCGCAACGAAATTCTAATTTCTAATAAGGCCTACCGACATTTTTGAAATCACGCGTTGGAGTTCTCCCGTAACGTCTCTGTGAGTGATGCAGTCCTGCTTGCCTGAAAAAAATAGAAAACACCGGATGTGTAATGTGCTCGATGCCCCCTTTGATATGATACACATATCATGCCTACCTCAGATCAAGGATAAATTTGCAACAATAGCGTGTCTCAGCACTTTCTACTCTGTGTCTAAACGCCCGCCCGTTAGCCAGATAACTAAATTTCGATAGAAATTAAATTAATGTTTGAAAATTTGTTTTGTCTTGACACTTTGTAACAGGAATGTAATCCTAAATACAAGACATGCAACAATAGGTACTTATTAAGAATAAACTCATCTTTAAAATGGTAGCTAAAGAAAACAGCAAGAATTGGGTGCTAGTCGCCCATTTATTCTCTTTGCCAATATGCCAATATAAATACCCTTGCCCCTCGGCCATATCGTAACATTATGCACTGAAGCTAAATATTTATTATTAGTTTGCAAGAAGTTACCAAAATCAGATGGATAGATGATTTAAAGGTCTACGAAGGTCAGATGAATGTTCTTATTCGCCTTATTCTAAAGTCTTCTTAGCTTACGATACGCCCAAAAATATGATACTATTACACACCGATGGCTATGATGACAGAAAAGCTTAGAACTTAGAATTTCCTCTACTCTCTTCCAGAATTTATTTAAATTAATGTGTTAAATGATAATATTTTCTGCTCGGGACCCTAAAATTGATACATTGAAATAAGTATAATTTTATAAAATAATTCCCCAAAAAAAGTTTTTTTTTTACAAAATAATAATTTATGCCTCGGTTTAAGTACGTAATACGACTGATAGAAAATCTCTACTAAATATGGTACGGTATATTTAATTTATTTTGATTTGTAGTTATTACCCTTAAGGTGTGGATAACACCACCAACGAATAAACAATATAACAAATACATAATCTAACCCCTATTCCATATTAAACTTTCAGGACATCATTTATGTGCTGCCTACCCCTTAATATCACATTCCTAAATTATTCCAGAGCAAATGCATAAAAACCAACGATTCTTGACATAACATACTCTGTTTGGTGGCACCACGCTGTTTTTACACCTAGTCGGTACCATAAGATCGTGACTTTAATAACTAAAGTGTTTTGCAACATGCAGGAATGTTACAACGAACGACTCCAAACGGGATGTTATACTCACTTCCACCCCATATATTTTGATGGATCCGCTGCCGCACCGGTAACCACGTCATTGACGATAAGGGCGAACTCTTTAATCACATAAAATAGACGAAACGGAGAAGGTAACGAAACCTATCCCCCTAAATTGCGGAAACACCATCAATATGGACATCTGATAACCAGCTAGCTATGTAAACGTATAGTGAAGGAACGCATTTCACGTGATGGCGGGGGTCATAGCCTGTCGAAAATGGTATAGGAAATGTGCTTGAAGACACTCTTTCTACAGTAACAATAAAACTTCCCGTGTATCAAACATCACCTTCTTCACATTTTTATTTAGTAGAGGCTAATTATGCAAAAAACGCAATATTGCGTGTGCATCGATTGCGTTCAAAGTGGCGTGTGTTTCATGTGATATACATAATAGTGGGAGTATATCATTTCAAGGAATGTTATAGTATTTGTAAAAGCAAGCACCGTCCTTTTGAAAACACACAGAAATGTTGATGGCTTAGAAAAGGAAAATAATAAATAAACTCTTAACTTTGGTAATTTGGGGAATTAGGTTATAATCCGTATACTCAAGTACATGTTGTAAGTGATTCTATTTAACTCATAGTAAAGTCAAAATCTTTTTCAAGACTTTTTTTTACATACTCATATCGTGATAATATTACTTTGAAAAAAAAAAAATACTAACCCGTACTAAAGGAGTTTTGGTTTTTGTTTTCCTAAATGTATTATTATGATATTGATAACATTAGGGTGCGTAACGTGTTGTTCTCATGTCCATCCCCATAACAACATTAACATATCATTCATTGCGTTTCCCAAAGAGAGTCCATTTGTCAACAAAATCACATAACTACATTAACCGTACCACCCATTAGCTTATTACTGCCATAATTCTTCTCGTCTGTTGTCTGTTTTCATCGATTATAAGTAAAGAAATCCCGACCGACAATTCTAATCAAAGGAAAGACAACTTTGACTACTCTACGTCGACCCCATATTCTATTATAGGACAATATAGGATGAGGCCAGTACAATGTGTTTAATGGACAATATTAGGCATATGGTCAAGACAAAGTGAACAAAGAAACAATAATCCCATCACAGGTCATTAGTTGTGGCCTTTTTAAATGAAGCTCCCGAGTATATCATGTCTCTGCACTGTAGCACTCGGTCTGACCTACAATGGGTGAAAGGCTAACCAAAAGCCAATGACATACCCGTCCAGAAAATAATGGTACCCACCATAACAGACTCGTAGAATGCCGTCTCTTTTGAGGGTGCACTGTGTACAGAAGTGGACGCTTTATTACTCATCTTTCCTTCGTCCTTATTATGGCGAATGTCTAAGAAGCAGTTCAATATCGTACATATACGATGATTCTGATAAAATGAAATTGATATAAGGGGTAAATGGGAAGTAGTCAATATTTTATGGAAGATCTTTTTTTAAATAGGAACAAAGACTGTTGAATGCGCTATATGTATTTTTGATGTAATGCCTTTTGTGGTTTTTAATTTGCAAACCACCGTTCTACAGTCACGTCACCGTTATTGCACCTGATTGTCGTGGGTTTTAGGTCATCGCGTCCTGGTCATTTCCGCAATTTGTGACCAAGATAGTTCGTTCGCCACTCTGTGGTATAGAAATTTACAAAGAAACGTGAAATGATGAAACGTTCCGTTTATTCAGAGGAAAATAATAAATAAGCCAAAATGCGACTAGGAAGTGATGTGCCTGCAACTGCATCATTCACACAAATAAACTGAAAGTAGGAACTTGACAAAATGACGAATTAAGTTTTTTTTTGAATTTTGAAAGTGGCTAGTTACCTACTTTCGAACATTTATAAGGATTTATTTACTGTGTGAAACTAGTAAACTAAACTAAAACTCCGGCCAAGGAAAATTTTCGTCATTGTTTGTCTTTTTTCAGAACGTTTGGCCCAATATTTTTCCTAGCGAAATCCGTTTTGGACTCCTGGACCCTATACATTTTAAAACGACAAAAATAAGCATTAGGCTGTTTGAAGCCCCAACCCAGCTAGACAATTGTCTCCCATACCCAACGGAATCGATAATTCCTCGATTATATAGGTAGCGATAGCTGCCATCGAAATGTCTCCGATAACCTACTGAATCGATAAGTCATCAATACCAAAGCGATACAAGTCACTAAATGGTCTACTACTATACTAATGTAATCGACAAGCCTCCGATCCAGATACCATGTAATCGAAATGTCCTCGATCACATGTTGATGACTTTCATCTATATGTCAGAGACATTTAGATGAAAATTATATTTAAATTGTCAAAAAATAAAACGACTAACGGCCGGATGTACAATCATGGTTTAACTAATGGTTGTCAGTTAAACCGTCGATGGTTAAAAAATGTGTATAAAAAGTTAAACTGCCGTATGTGTGTCGTATGTCACTAAATTCAAAATGTATTGTAGAATACACTTAAATTATTAAAGTTGCATTACAATATCGCACAACTGTTAATTAAATTTAGGTTTTAATTAATATTGTCAACAGTGTGAAACCCTTATTATTAAAAAAACAGTCGTTTAACTAAATTTCTTTCAACTGTAAACAACCAATGTTTCTATGTAAACATGTGTACGAATACAGTGGCACTTGCCTAATCGGACACATCTACAACCGGAAAATGTCTCTTGAGTTTTATTTTCACCAACGGTTTGCAAAGAAAATGAAGTTAAAAGGCCTGACGCCTGACACTTCCATGGCCAAAAACAAATGCAACATTTTTCTCACTAAACAAGCTGGCTAAAAGTTTACTTTTAAAATTTAATGTTGAAGAATTGTATTTCAAAAAAAGCATTTCAATTTCAAATGAAAAAAGTGTAATAATCATAGCATAACTAAAAAAGAAAGAACAAAACACGAAGCAAATTTCGCGCGGGCAGAAATTTGGATACCCTTCACTTTCTTTCTGGCTTCACTATAACTTGTGTTCCAAATTGATCCGCTCCTGTACATCATTTTTGTAACTTTGTTTTTTTGCATACGGTTTCAATTCCAGCTCCTCCTTTTTTTACCGTCTGTTCTTATATAACTTGATTGCTACATAGCTTTAAATTTGGACGAGTAAAAAGCGTCGCATACGGACATCCCCAATCGGCTTCTCTCGTCTACTGATCATATTTTATTTTTTTCCATATTTTAGATAGTGTGAGATGCTTTCCTTCAAGTTAATTTACCATTTCACTTAGAAAGCGAAGGGTATAAAAATGAAGATCTGCCTTTTACAAGAACAAAAAAATTCTTAGCAAAATAGATTAGCAACCCCGTCGAAACTGTAAATATACATCACGCAGAAGCTCGGTCGGCGACATAATATTTTCATAATTTATACCTTTGTCAAATATTCTCATTAGCGGAAAATTTTAGTAGGCGGAAAAAAATCCATCGCCCAATGCGGTGTTCGTCTATGACAAGTTCTACTGTAATGTAAATTGTCAGCTACACCATGAATCACGTAAACATAATTACGCGGTGTATAGGTGGGAACATTTGAGACGTCTTCAGCATCAAAATCACTTATGAACATTTTGAATCTGCGTCACGTAAATTAGAAATATTAATGGAAATGGACACTTGTGAAAATCTTTGGTCACAATTTCACAAGTTCATATGCGCAGAACGAATCGAAAAATGTCCGCGCTACCTTCTTTTTTATTATTTCATAAGCTAAATAGTAGTAAGCGTTGAAATTTGCAAAATATAACTCGCTCAATCGTAAGCAATCACGTTACCATGGAAGTTAACAGCAGTTTAAAATTGTTTAACCAATCAGCAGTCAGCACGCACAAGTTAAACGCAGTTCAACGATTTCGGTGAACGAGGTAATTGCTGATTGGTTAAACAATCAGCTCAATCGTAAACAACCGATATTTCCATGGAAACTTGTATATGTAACAATACAAATTAATAGGCAGAGCAAAATACAAATATTTTCTGCTTGGGATTTTAATTAGAAGGTAGACCTAAAAAATAGCAGTATGAAATAGTTGTTTTTAGATTATTATTGTTTTTAAATTATGACCTGTTTCGAGAGCAATTATTAACTCGCTTCTGTTCATGCAAGGAGTATTGTTCACAGTCCCAATAAGATTGAAGCAGTTTTCTGCTGCATTTTATTTTCTTTGAACTATGACAATAAGTTTGATATCACGGCTCGACCAAAATGGATAAGGGTGCCCCCTCTACAAAATGACCCATGAAGGGTTCTTTCAGTGCGTTTTATTAATCTACCCGTACTGTCGAACATAATGTCGTTAGCGCTATTTTTTTATGAAAGGTACCTTAGTTTGATTGAGCTGATTTTGGTGGCAAGTATTGGCGCCCTTTCAAGTACAGGCTTGTCCAGCATACGCGCCTTACTGTAGCAATTTGTACAAACAAACTTGAATGAAATGTTTTGTATGACTGAAGTTAAACATTCGTAAAGCTCAAAGATCGAAGCTGGATTCCAGTTTTTGTGCTTATTGTTTATGTACTACTACCAACTGTGCAGATAAACCTAAAGAAAGTGTCGGGTTCTTGCTTTCTATCTCTCTATTCAAAAAACTAACTTAACCTGGGTTAACCACCCCATCAGCCCATTATAGAGTTATAAGCTCCCGTAATGAGGTTAGGTATAAAAAACATTTCAATGTGCTCACTCACTATATCGCCGCAAATTGTATGTTGTATGAAAGAAAATTTACAAAAGACGAAAATAAAATATTTGTGATGAATGCTCATGCATAGAGAGACTTATTATTGCATCAATAAGTTGAGAATCAAGTGATGTACAGAAGTATTCGATTTACGATTTTTATTTGTATTTGATCAAGGTCCTTGGAGATATCGATTTATAAGGACTAGCCTAACTCATACAGCGGTTTTTGGTTATTTCACAACAATCTGAAGATTTTAATGGCATACCAAACTTTTTGAAGTAATGGCTTGGGGCAACCTTTTTCCCCATAACATCTAGTGAAAATTAGGTTTGTAGCAAATGTTGAAATTTTGGATTTTTATTTTCTTTATCACAAATTCCCATAATTTGTATTCCATCACCTAATATTTATTATTTGTGTAATTCGGGACGTCCACCCGAGTTCCTTTTTGAAGGATAAGCTGAAAACCAGTAAAAGCATTAAACCAAATTTATAAAATTGGATGTTTGGTGGGTATATAAACTTAGTTGAATTGTATACGTCGGTACCATAGATACCGATAACTGCTATAGATTATGCCACATGCCCACATGTCTTCGGTTTCTTATTTTAATTTTCCAATTGATCCTTGGATTTAATTACATATGAGAAAATATTTTTTGCAATTAACCAACAACAATCACAATTGCTATTTTAGATATTTTTCTACTATAGGAATTGGCCTGAGTTTAGATTTACAAAGAGACTGAAAATTATCCTAACCGATTCTACTTGCTTGTTGCTTGATAGGACCTGTCTTTCGTATAATAACACATTTACTCATTTCTCCAATATATTTATTGTTTCAAGCATTGTTGTTTTGTGGAAAATAACGAGAATGTGATTCGTTTTGTTCGTTAGCGGTATCGGGTTCTAGTAACAGAATAATATATTGGGGGTAGGAGGGTCAATTTTAACCAAAGACTCCACAATTCGCAAATCAAACATACTAAATTCTCCTAAAATCATTAATGACTTAATTTGAACCGTTTTATACTTTTCATTTGTAAATTAATTTTAGATTTCGTCAAATCAAAATTCCAAGCAACCCATTTTTTCAATTTTCTTTTAAAAATTTTGCCTATTTTCTAAATTGACCCACTCCAAAAATTAAATCCACATAAATCCAACTTCTTAAAACATCCAATTCCGCAAAAACAGTTACTAATTTGTGACTAGTCAACATAATGTAACGGTTTTACGGCCAAAATTCATACAAATAGTGAAGATTTTCATACAAAATGTACTAAGGTACAGGTGTACCTTTGCCGCCGGCAAGCGTTGTAAAAATCTGCCGCTGGATGAGGGTTAAATACAAATCATAGGTACGCCCGAAAAAAAACTTTTAGCCCAAGCGAAGGGTATCCAAATTTCGGCCGCGCCCGAAATTAGCCTCGGCCCCGGGGGTTGGCGAGCGAAGCCCCCTAGTTTGTTTTGTTAACATGCTTATTTGCCTACAGCCATGTATACCGGTGCAAAGTGTCCCAAAACAGTTTTTCTGGAAATCTATTGCACTTGTTGACACTTCGAGTAGTTAGATAGTGCTTTAGTGAAGATTTCGTACTGCGGAATGTAAGGTAGAGTGGCGTATTTGATTGAATTAAAGTGTAAATAGTCAATTGCTAAAAGTAGATAGTTAAGTAAGTTAAAGATTAGGGGCAAAATACAATAGAAAATATTAAATACTATACAAAATATCTGAAGTAAGTTGTAGTTATAGTACATCTCCATCGAAAGTAATGATTGTCCTTGGAGAGCATGATTAATCACTCTCGTAGATTAACCAGCAATAATTCAGCAATATGTTCTTGTGTGTATTATATCCGTGTGTGTTGTAATAAATAGTGTTACAGTAAAGCGAGTGTTATTTATTATCGTGTACGCGAAAATCGGTCGAACCTACTGGAACGTCTAGAAAAGACGAAAAAAAATATAACAATTGGTGTCAGAAGTGGGATTTTCAAGTGCTTGATAGTGTAACTCGTGCGCGGAATATACAACGTGAAATTTCGAGAAAGTTCGCGTTGGAAAGTTCTGGAAAGTGAACTTACGCGGTCGTGTTTAACTAGTGTGGACAGATTCAGTGGGTGAAACTGTCTGACGAGTGCATTCGGGAATATTCGAGAATTCTACCAGAATTTTCGGGAAAGTTCGCGACGGAAAATTCTGGAAAGTGAACGCAGTCGAGTCGGACTAGTGTAAAGAGATCCGGTAAACGTGAAATTTCCTGTTCCTAGTGAACATTCGAGAAGGCGACGAGAATTTTCGGGAAAGTTCGCGGCGGAAAATTTTGGAAAGTGAACGGAATCGTGTCGGACTAGTGTGAACTGCAGAACTGGACGAGAATTTTAGGGGAAGTTCGCAACGGAACGTTCTAGAAAGTTGACTTGCGAACTTCGTGTCGGATTATTGTGGACAGAAAAACTTCTCGAAAGTGAATTAGTGCCGTAACGTGTAGAATTCGAAAACATTCTAGAAAGTTCGATTCGTGTAAAATTGAACTGTGGACAGTTTTTAGTCGAGAAACAAAATGCCGCGTAATATCTCGCAATTAACAAGGGCCGAATTGAAGCGTGAGCTGGCGAAACAGAATGTGTCAACTTCGCCAAACAAAAGCGCGTTGCTTGCTCGGCTGATGGACGCGTTGAGAGATGAAGGACAGGATACCGATACGGTAGAGTTTCTTGAGGAGCAAGACATCTGCGAGCCAAGTGCAGAATAAGTCATGGATCCTATGATGCAATTTGAAAATAATCGATGAGAAGTCTCGAGAAAGTTTCGAGAAAATTAAGACGGTAGCCGAAGAGATGCATAAGTTCAAGAACGACTTGTCCGAAGAAGTCCAGATGTTAAAGAACGATCTGGAACGTTTGAAAACAGCGAATATCAACCAACACCCACAGAATGCAGTAGTAGTTGAAAAATTCCAGGAGTCGAATAGCCACCGAAAACCATCGATAACAAGTGGAATAATAAAAACTGACTCGACGATTAAAAGTCTGAAAGCGCCGACTTTCGATGGACAAATGTTTTGGAACATCTACAAGACACAATTTGATGCTGCTGCGGTAGTAAATGGTTGGTCGGACGGCGAGCGCGCCACGGCTCTTCTTCTAGCATTGAAAGGACCTGCTGCTGAAATATTGCAATCGATTCCTACGCGACTGCAGACATCTTATGTGGAGCTCGTAAAGGCGATGGATGTGCGATACGGAGACGAGCACATGAAGCAAATATATCGATCACCGCTTCGAAACCAGACACAGAAGCCAGGACAGACACTGCAGCAATTGGCACAAGACATTGAACGGCTGGCTCTTTTGTCATACCCGACCTCGGAGCCTGAACATCAAAAGGAGACAGCAGTTAATGTTTTCACTACGGCTCTCTTGGATCGCAAATTGCAACAGGCGTTAAGGCTAGCTGACAAGCGAACGATCAAGGATGCACTAGCATACAGTCTGACATTCGTAGCTGCGAAGCTATCACTGTAAAAAAAAAGGTTGAATTTTACATCGAAAATTCGTTGAATTTTACACCTTTTTTCTCGCAAAATTACAGTAAACGTTTATTTTTCAACCAAATTTCTAGTAAACCCACAAAATAGTGTAATATTACACAGATTTTTTTAATATTTCTCTATTTTGGTGTAATTTTACACCACATTTGGTGTGAAGATGTGCCATTACCTTATTTTTGTGTAATTTTCATGTAATATTGGGTTTTTGGTGTGAAAATTATACCTACATTTGTGTAAAACTGAGTGTGCTACACTACTTTTGTGAATTATTGCATTTTCCTGTATCTGTCAAGTGGCTTGTTCTGTGTGCAGTTAGTCTGTTCCGTCCGAAGTGCGTTCGTGTGAGCATCATATTATTGTTGTTGTTATAGCGTTTTTTGATGTTGAACCGAAAGGGGTGTGCCAGCTCTTGGCCGTTGGAATAACGACTAGCTCCAGGACGATTAAAATCCGAACCGGCTGCCGTAAATATTATTAATTAATTACATAAACCCAGATGTAAATTTACATTTTCGCCGGTGTAAATTTACATTTGTTCCAGTGCAAATTTGCTTATTTCTGGTTTAAATTTACATAATTCTAAGAGTAAGTTTACTTATTTATGTAAGTAATTTTGTAGTAAATATTTACACCGTAAAGTGGAAAACTACTCTCGCTCATATCATGGTGTAAATTTACTACTATAATAGAAGGAAAAAAAGTTTCCTCCTATTATTGGAGTAATTTTTTTTAGAGTGTAGCCACCCGTAATTGTGTGAGAGTTCGAGAGGTAGTGGAGAATTGTGTTTGCCAGCGAATGGATGCATCAAGGCAAGACACCAACAGTTCAATTCAATGCTGGGATTGCGGCGAACAGGGTCATGTGCAAAGGAATTGTCAGCAGACGAGGAACACCGGTACATTCCGCAAGAATCGTGCCCAGCAGGCAAGAAAAACGAGTTTGCAAAGAGCGAACCGAGTTCGAGAAGTAACGGGTGATTACGTTTGTCGACGAATCGATATATCGAGACGAGTTGTTAACAGAGTTTCGATTCGATGCTGGAAATGCGGTGAACAGGCGCACGAGCGAAGCGCCTGTGAACAGCTAAGGAAGGCAGGCACGTTCGGTGAGAATGTTACAGACGGTGATTCACAGATGGCGCTAGTGCCACTAGCGAGAAAAAATTTTCTGGCCGTTGCTAGAAAGCGGATCATCGAAGTTTCCGGAATACTGGAAATGGGTATATAAGGGCGTCGACTAGAATCAGTCAGTCAGTCTAGTTACTCTGTGTCTAGTGTCTCAATAGTGTATTACATCCGTGTGAGTTGTATAATGAATAGTGTTACAGTAAAGCGAGTATTATTGTTTATCGTGTACGCGAAAATCGGTCGAACCTACTGGAACGTCTAGAAAAGACGAGAAAAATATAACAGTATGTATTTCATTTTGACAAAAACAGTTCCCTACACGTATTTCTTTTTACAGGACGAAGCTATTTTCGCATTTACCATGTTTATGCAAAACATTTCACCTGTAATCAGACATATTCAACCCACTCAAATATTTGTCCCGAAAACGCATTGAATGTAAATAAAATCCCTTTCGAAAATCTATTTCCTATATCAAATAAACATTATTCAAACTTTCCAGGAGAAAAAAAGAAATCATACCAATTTTTTGCAAACATTTTACATTCGTTTTCTCTTCACAATTTTCGACAGGATCCTGACTTTGAATTGCAAACATTCATTCCCTTCAGAATTCCGTCTACGGACACGGCACGGAGAATATACAACTACACATAAGTATGTGGCACGATTTTCGTTTGTCGTCTCCTGTCCTGATCCATCTCATTCCAAAAAGTGTACCTACCAAGTTCGGATGTGTGTCTTACATTCATCACTCTGTTACATGGAGAACACGGTCGTTGTGTGTATGCTGTTTTTTGAATTTCCCTGGAGTTTTCTCAAATAAACCGGAGGCAACATCCACACATCACTTTTATCTTCTAAAATACAAACACTTGATATCAGACAACGACCGACTGCCAGTAAGCATACGTGCGGGTGCGACATCCTCGGAGCCGAGACAATACGCTGAATGACAACAACACATCCTTGAGAGTCCTTAGGAAATTTGCAGATTTCACTTTCGCCCATTCGCACGCAATTTTTTTATGTGACCCCCAGCCGGGAAAAGTTAAATATGTGTGTAGGCTGTATGTTTCATTCAGTGTGTGCACTTGACACGATTGCTTGGAAAATCTTCACACCTTCTTGTTTGATTTCGATTTTTGAAGTGACTTAAGTACGCAATTCTCTGCTTTTTCAATCTTGACGTTTGTATGTACCATCCATGTGTCTCATTATTTATGTAAATGCATAATTCGTGCATATTAAAAATTTGTCGAAAATATTGGCAAACAGAAATGTGTTTCGTATGCAAAGTGCATTGTTGGAAAACGCTTGTCATAGCCCTTTCACATAGTCCTCGATAAGCATCTAAATTATACTCCTCAAAACAAAATAAGGGCCACTAATAATTTTCTGATTATTTTTTTGTGGAAAAGGAAAATCATAGTTTTGTTGGTCTAATTTAATAAAACAATATGTTTTTCATTAAATCTAATGAATTTTATTGAATTTTGACCAAAAGTTACACTTTTTTTTAGCATTTTTTCGGATTGCTTACTTTTTGCGGTCATGTAATCGTAAAAATAACAGTTAATTTGTATGTCTAATCTGTAAAATCCGTAAGGGGGGAGATAAAGGTTGAAAGGCTTCGGCTAATTCCTATATCTTCTTCAGTTGTGGCATAACTGCGGACCCTTAGCTATGCAGGAGGAGTTTCATAGGAAAAGGACTTCGGCCAATTCCTATGTCTCTCTACGGGGCGTTACTTTCCCGCATTATCCGAGTAACCGCTGCGCCTGAGTGCTGCATTAACATCTGCAGCGTCTCAGGTTACTTCACGTGATAGGTGACAGAAAACATTTAAGTCAACCACTAAAGCAGCATCTTCGAGGCATGCCCATGATGGCCTTTACTCAACGATTAAACCCTATCATGGTTTAGCGATGGGCCGACAACTCATCCTAAGAAAAACTTCAAGTCAAGAAACCTGAAACAAAAGCCTCGGATTGGACGGATACAAAACAACGACGACCCCGCAAACGAACAACTGATTACTCTTTCGGATCCTGGAATGTACGCTTCCTGAATAGACCGGGGGCCTTAAGGGCCCTCCTGGATCAGGTAGAACAATACAAGCTGAGCATAGTTGCAATCCAGGAAACTAAATGGCTCAAAAGCGAGATTAACGACCTCAATTCGCACACTATTTTTACGAGTGGTAAAGAGGAGGGCAACAAGGAGTTTGGAGTAGCTTTCATCGTGAATAAGCAGCTCAAGGACCACGTTATCGGCTTCAAACCCATCAACGAGCGGCTATGTGCGATCCGCATTAAGACCCGTTTCGCTAATCTCTGGCTCATTAATGCGCATGCCCCTACAGAAGTAAAGAAGACGCGATTAAGGACGAGTTCTACAACGACCTAGAAACACTCTTCGACTCACTTCCATCAAACGACGTCAAGCTGCTGCTAGGAGACTTTAACGCCAAAGTCGGAAATGAAAGCTGGCATAGGGGAACTACTGGAGGTCATAGCCTCCACGACGAAAACAACAACAACGGTCAGCGACTTATCGACTTAGCGAGCGGCAGAAACCTGGTAATAAGCTCTACATGCTTCCCTCATCGACGAATCCACAAGCAGACCTGGAAGTCTCCAGATGAATACACCGTGAACCAGATCAACCACGTACTGACCAGCAAAAGATGGGCTTCTAATGTCCTAGATGTTCGATCCTATCGAGGAGCCAACTGCGACACCGATCACTATTTGGTGAAGACGACCTACAGGTGCAGAATCTCTTCGGTGCACCTAACGAGAATCAACCCTGCCAAGATCTTCGAGGTTGACAATTTGATTGATGATGCCACGGCGGCTGCGTATACAACAGCACTAGAGGAAAAACTGTCGCCCATGCTTGATGACATCAACAATTTAGGCATCCATGAGTTCTGGGAGGAGCTCAAAGACAGCATCAAGGGGGTCGCAGAAGAGGCCGTGGGCTATAAAGGCCGGCGCAGACGAGCAGACTGGTTCGACGAAGAATGCAGGGCCTCGATTGAGGCGAAAAATGAAGCCTATCGCCAATACACACAACGCGCATCCCGAGCCAAGAAAGAAAGATATAACGAGCTTCGGCGAGTATCTAATAAGTTAATTAGACGTAAGAAACGCAAACATTTTGACGAGCAGTTACAGCAAATAAACCAAAGATTAGCCAGTAAGAACATTAGACAGGCGTACAAACTTATAAATAATGTTAAGAACGGATATCAACCCAGGACAAGCCTATGTAAGGACAAGGATGGTAACATCATCAGCGACATCGAAAGCGTCAACAAACGATGGGCCTCGCATTTTGAAGAGCTACTCAATGCACCATCAACATCCCCCGCGGAGCCAGCTCTTGAGCAGTTAGCCGAACCAGAACCTCCCGTTCTACCCCCAACAGTAGAGGAGGTGAGTCTTACCATACAGTCGCTTCAAAATAATAAAGCGCCCGGCGCTGACGAGATCCCAGCAGAACTGCTGAAGCATGGTGGAAGGTGCCTGACCAACGCAATACATGTGCTACTGCTGAAAATATGGAACGACGAGGAAATCCCCGAAGATTGGCGCAAAAGCATGATCTGCCCAATCCACAAAAAGGGTGACAAGCTGAAGTGTGAGAATTACAGGGGCATATCATTAGTTTGTACGGCGTATAAGATATTATCTAAAATTCTTGAAAAGAGAATTAATCCGTACGCAGAACGAATCATTGGCGAGTATCAAGGCGGCTTCAGACCTATGGTCGATCAACAACCGATCAGCTTTTCACAGTGAAGCTACTACTCCAAAAGTGCTGGGAATATAACATCGACGTATACCAAATCTTTGTCGACTTCAAGCAGGCATACGACAGTATCGATCGAAGTGTACTGTAGAACATTATGCTGAATTTTGGTTTAACGGCAAAGTTAGTGCGACTCACAAGGATGACGATGACTAATACCGTCTCGCAGGTCAGAGTGCAGAATCGACTCACTGACCTATTTGAAACTCGTACTGGACTCAAGCAGGGCGACGGGCTGGCCCCGACGCTCTTCAACCTTGCTTTGGAGTATGTAATTCGAGCCATGAATATGGACAGCAGCGGAACGCTACTAAGTCGACTCAATTAGTAGCGTACCCCGACGATATCAACATCATGTCTCGAAGGTTGGGTGATGCAGAAAGCCTTCTGCATAACCTCAATAACGCCGCAAAGGAAGTTGGACTACATATCAACGAAAGCAAAACAAAGGCCATGATGCAATCGAAAACAAGGACGCCAGCAAATTCAAGCATCACAGTGGGGGACCTTAATATCGAGTATGTAGACAACTTCAACTATCTGGGTTGTAACTTATCAAAGGACGCCAACGAAACCGACGAAATTAAGTGACGAATACAACTAGCCAATAAGACATATTTCTCGGTCCTCCCTATAATTAATTCGAAACTTGCGCACAGGAACACGAAGCTCCGCGTGTACAAAACGATCATCCGACCCGTGCTATGTTATGGCTGCGAAACATGGACCCTCACCCAAGCCTCCGAAATTTTGCTAGACCGATTCGAACGAAAGGTCCTTCGGCGAATTTTCGGGGCCGTTCGCGAGCGAGACCAATGGCGTATCCGGTACAACCATGAGTTGTATCAATTGTACGATGAGCTGGAAGTATCGAAAATCGTGAAGCTTCAACGTTTGCAATGGGCGGGGCATGTACAACGGATGGACGATAATCGCATGCCAAAGAAAGTGATGAACGCACAACGAATTGACGGAGCGAGGTTGCGTGGACGACCGAGAGCTCGCTGGGAGAACTCCGTAGGTGAAGACGCCCAACAGCTGCTGGGCTCCCGAAACTGGAGGACGAGGTCACGTAACCGCGACAATTGGAGGTCAACGATTCAGGCGGCCAAGGCCCGACGTCGGGCTATCGTGCCACATTGATGATGAATCTGTAAAAAAAATTGATTCTTTGTTTTTTTTAGTATCGAGTATGGCCTCCGCTTTTTGATATGCAGTCTCGAAGCCTGGACGGAGACGCCTTCAATAAGCCGATCGACGCTTTCTATTGATATCTCGTCCCAACACATTTTTAGCAATTGAATCAGCTGTTGCTGATTGTGTATGTCCTTTTAAGCGGTCCGCATCCGGCGTTATAATTGATCCCAAAGAAGTTCTATCGGATTTAGGTCCGGACTGTTGGCTGGCCACTCCATGACCTTAATATTGACCTCCTCGAAAACAGACATTGTCGCCCGGGCAGTATGTGGTCGTGCATTATCCTGCATGAGGATAAAACCATCCAACGCCTGTTGTGAAAAAGGAATGATATGTGGCCTAACAATCCTTTCAATATAACTTTCGGACGTAATTGTCCCGTTATTTAGGATAACAAGGTTAGTTTTGCCTTGCAAGCTAATTCCGGCCCAGACCATCACACTGGGACCGTCTTGCCTCTCAATTTGATTAATGCAAGGATCCAAAAATGCTTCTCCGGTTCTCCGCCAGACTCTTATGCGTCGGTCGTCACAAAAATTTTTAACTTTGCACTCATCCGAGAAGAGCACCTTGCGCCATTGTCGCATGTCCTATTGGATATGTCGACGAGCAAATCTTAAACGATTCGTACGATGCGTCCTGCCCTGTTCTGTTCTGGTAACATGTTTCCTTGACCACTGTTAGTGTTCGTGCAAACGATTTCTGATTATTTGAGGGCTAACAATGGTCCCAGTCGTCCTTAATAGCCTACTTTGTAGTCCACGAGCACTAATGGTACGATCCCGTCGCGCACAAAGTCTCACATATCGGTCTTCTGCGGGGGTGGTTATTCGAACTCGGCCTGAACCATGTCGACGGGAAACATTCCCTGTCTCCTGGTAACGGTTCCAAAGATTTTAAATGGCTCTTCGCGGATACCCTGATTGCAGGGCCACAGAACGTTGCGAACGACCTTCCTCCGACATTTCTAAGGCTCTGGACGAAGCATTTAAATTTAAATTCCGCCGAATTGTTGGTATTTTGTATTTTACAGATTCCCCTTATCTTTAAAAGTGCAACAACTAATGTTGCATTTAAAAAACTTGGCGAAAACTAATTCTTAATCAAAATGAGAAATAAACAAAACTACCAAATGTATGACTCGTGACCCCAAAAGTACTGTTTAACCCATTAACGACGAGACCCTAAAATCTTACCGATTGAGCTGAAATTTTCCACATCGGCTAAAAATGGCTAAAAACACATTTTGTAGAAAATTTTTTTTTCGCCGGATGCCGGGTTCAGGCTCCCGGCACTGTTACATATATGTAACATCAGGCACTCGAGGTACTCGAGGGTGTAACATATATGTAACATCAGGCATGATACGGGGAAAGTGTATTCAAAGTATATTTTTGATTTTTTTTTTCAAAAAGAAAACATTTTAGTAAATTTTTTTTTAATAAAGCGAAAAATATATGAAAGCCGATATTTTGCATGAAGTTTGGAATGTAGATAAGGCAACAATAACGCAGAAATAATACGAAATGTGTGCGAAAAATGAACAGCCTTACAAAAATATTATGTCAAATATTGTATTATTTTATTTTATTATATGTATATGTGTTTTTGCATGTAGTGTTGTTGTTGTTTTATTGAGAAGTTTCTTGAACACCCACAGAACTAATAGATTTTACAGTTTGTGAATGGGAAAAAAGAATTAGAACTACAGTGGTTACCAATACAGATTTTGAGGATTATGGAAGATTTGCCAGTAAATTATAAAATTATTGTTTCAATTTTTCTGTCAATTTGTCCATCCGCCGAAATTCTCTAAAAAGGACTAAATATAGAGACTATAATTCCTCCTTGTCTATAATTTGGTCTACATTAGAAACCATTTCCTCTTTCGTAGCTCAAAATATATCCTTTTAAATATTATATTAGCAGAATTAAATAGAATAACTAATTCTTGGCCTCATGAAAAGAAAGCCTTGACTCCTTGCTTCGGATACCCTTGAATCCGGCTATCATTTTAATCCATATAGGACAACTATTGTATCCATATTCCGGAGTTCTACAGCAATTCTAATTCTCTCAATGTTTTTGGTATGTTATGCCAAATATGGCCGCTCAATTTGCCAGTCAAGAAGACACAGGGTCTAGAAAATCATGTGACATGACTAATTTTAAGGAAAAATCTAAATAATAGGAATTTTTTCTTTTAAATTTTAACATTTATGAAGACTATTTATGCTATTTTCCTAGATAAAAATGTCTTGTTAAAATCCGGAATTTTCGTTAATCCGGATTTTTTGGGAATCCGGACTTCTTTTTTTTATAATTAATCCTGACTATCGCGGCAAGAGTGTAAAAAATCCATAAAATAAAAAAAAAAACAGTAAAAAAGTACATACTCATATACCTCGTATATGAGATGTGCATTTTCCCCATATCAGGACGGATGTTACATATATGTAACAGTGTTATAAAAGTACTTATAAAACGTAAACTAAGGACAATATTTATTTCATTTATTTTTTGTATTGTTTCGAAAAGACCATGTAATAACATACCATTAATTTTTTCCCAATTTCTTTCATACAATTAAACATAAAAATAAAATTCCTCTACTACTTTTGCCATCGTGACGATTTTCGTCAACATCGAAAAAACCATCAGAAAGAAACCTCTATAACTTCCACAATAGTAAATCAAATTGAGCTAAATTGATTTCCACGCATTGCTAATAGTGTCCAGTACAGGATAAAACCCTTTTTAGTGCCGAACTGATATCCTATTCCTTTAGCAGCCGTTTGAAGCGAAGGATGTCTTACTGTTACATATATGTAACATCAGGCATTAATGGGTTAAGACAGTTCCGTTAAAGCTAATGTTAACGAATGATACTGTGATAACTCACATCACATTCAGGTACAGAATGGCATTTTTGAAAATAATTATCACACTAAAAATTCGCCAAAAGACGTTGTTAAAGTCAACGGACATAAGTTGCCCTTATTTTGTTTTGAGGAGTATAGTTGCGTGTACATACTAAATCATATCTACTGGTTTTCAGAAGACAGATAAGCTCGCGATACTTTCAATTCGTGAATTTATCGAACATTTCTTTGGGTATATGGAATTTAACACGAATGCATTTCGGTCTCGACAGTGGGAGACCATCATCAGCAATGACTTGATGAGCACTAGATGGTACATGCAGTGAAACCCAGTGTTTTTAATTTTATTAATTTTCGGGCGGAATCTTGTTTTTATATTCGATTTTTGCGGTCAATAAGGACTTAATAACAACATTTGGTATCAACTTTAACTTTGGAGTTGAAAATTGAAGGAAGGCTAAATAACAACCACCGTGAGTCGTCAACGTTTCAACGACAACTGAATTCGAAGTGTGATACTTTTGTCAGCCATACCACTTCTTAGCCGCACTTTTTGGTTTATTATTCGACGATAAGAGGGTTTCTTACCTTTTTCTGAATAATAAACGTGCGACGGGCCATATGGAGTTTGGAGCCTCGTTTTTTATATCGCAGAGTGGCGACCGAGCGTTCACGGCTGTCCTGTCATCCAACCAAACCAATTCAACTTTGTTATTGTCCGCAAAAGAGTCAATACCATGCTGTTATTGGTTGCGAAGAATAATCCAACGTTGTTATTTTGGAAAATAAAAATTTTAATACCACCCACCAACCAAACACAAAATTAAATCGTATTTCAATTAGCGGCCTCCAAGTGTCTTATGGAAGCATTTGAAATGAAATCAAAACTTTTCCCGTTCTAATTTGCAACTCTCATAAAACCAATTATTAAAATCTTGGTGTAAGAGCAGGCGGAGAAAAACTAAATCTTTCCATTCGACACGTTGTGCTTATGGGAACAGACGCAGGACAGAACAAACAACTTGAGGTTAAATTAAAAGCATGACGCTCTATACTAGCCGCAAAATGTTGGCTGTAATCTTGGAATGGGTATGAGAAGTTTGCCTAATTAATTCCTGATATCTTAGCACTCTCGTCTTGTACGTTTTACATCTGTTTATATGTTTTAGGTCCCATACCATCAACATTTTAGCTGCTCAGCTTACACCCTACACTGCCTCTTTCAGTTGAGGAATTGCAAAGGATCCCAGGCATAGTTAACATAATATTTTAACTGCGCTCCCAGCATTTTGAGCTTGCAATAAAGACTATTTCCATAATGTCGGCTGACTGGGTCCAAGCTCCAAAGTGCCGAGTCTTTTGCTGCTTGCCGAATCGCATCGGTTGACTAGAAAATAAAACTTCGCGCGAAACTTTCTGTCGTTTGTTCACTTGGGGTCGGGTGGCAGGAGTATACGAGTAGTATTCAGTGCCGGATTAGGAACAACCCCCAAATTCGTGAGTGAGCCCCCTGATATAATATAAGGATAACTCTTTTACCTATCACCCTTTTTCAATAAGAATGCTTTTAGTATTCGAAATTAAGTTTAACCATTATTACTAAAATTGCAATATAGTCTTATTCTTTGGGGACAGTTCCACAAATTTTTTATTAGGTATTAACCCCGCCAGATCGGTAACGACTCTACAATATCCAGTAGGTGATTTGGAGGCCTGATTATAAGTAAATCCTCGGCGTGGTAGATTTGCATATACCAAAAAAAACCTAACCACAAAGGAAAACATAGATTTAACCCTAGTCCTACCAACAGGGGTACAGGTGTACCTTTTTCACTTTAAATTTAAATAATTCCGATTTGTCAAAACCAAATATGTTGAATCACTCTGACATCTTAAAGTAAGGGGTTTTTGGTTATTTTAACTAGTTTTTAGATTTTTGCTTCGATATACTTAAGAGAAAAAAGAAAAAAATTGTGACATGACATATTTACCGGCACGGGTACACCTGTACCCACTTAACTTTTTCAATGAATTGAGTGAAATACAATACAGGATTTCCGGAAGTAACCGTTTGTATCTCTTCTGGATGTCTCTCTCCAGATCTCTGATTCTACTCCTGAAATGTCGTGGAGGGGGAATATTGTCCATGAGACGCTGGTTTGAGTGATCCTCTCGTTAGCAACCGACCAGATATTGTAAAGACAGAAGGAGATTGTGATCACGTACTGGTAACATGCTGGTTTCTTGATGAAGATGATCCTGGGACGACATAAGGTGACAGCAATACGTCGACCAGCGTTCTGACATGCCTGGATCTTATTCCAGTTTGTGTCACAAACGGTTTGTGACCGCACTGTTGCTGCATAGCTGGGAATTGCTCTACCTATCGCTTTGAAGGTGACCAATTTAGTTTCCTTGTCCTTGCCGTTGTTTCTACTGTGCATTTTGTCGACTACGTCTTTGACGTGATCCCACTGGCGACCATTCCCGATGGCAGCCCCGCTGTCACACGGGAGTTACAAGCCTCTTCGGGGCGGACCACACACGTTTCCATCAAGAAACGGCCAAGAGTTGCAAAAAAAACCCTCCCTGGCAAGAGCCATGAAGGAGGGTATAAAGTGTATAAATAACGTTCATTCCGCTTGATTGTGCTGTTGGTCTTTGAGGAGTGGCGAACCATTGCATTCTATCGGATGCAGTAAATACTGAAGACACAGGGGGAATTTGAATATCCTCGTCTTCTTCGCAATCATTTTCAGAAATATCGCTTGGTTCTATTTCGAAACATTCTTGCTCAGCATCAGACACAATATACTTATCTGGCATCCATTCGTCATCATAAGTTGAAACGAAAGGTTCTCCGTCATCGTCCCTATCGTCTGATAGCATATGTAACTGATTTTGTGTCAATCTGTACAAAAATAAATCAATAAAAACGTACAAATGGCGGCAATAAGCAAAATGACGACATGTATACTTTTCAATGTGGATTTCCCCTTTTCCGTTCCATGGTAATGAATTACTGCGGGAGTTCAGCCGCGATCTACATTTGCTGAATTTTTTCGAATCGGGGTTAAATCTGACTCCAAAAAAGGATCGCGGTAAACATCCCGGTTAAAACCAAACGGCTGACATCTGACTGTTCTTGAGCATTTTTGACTCACACTCGTTGGCTAACTTTGTAGATTTGGTGAATTTTATCATAAAAGATGATTATTTCTTTACAAAATCTTTTCTCATCATGAGAAAAACTCTCACATTTGGTTTGAAAAAACAAATTCCCTCATATAATCATCACCCTAAGCGTCTGCCATCTACATTTGATTCCTCTAAGCTCTATCCCGTGTAGGGTACACTCTAAAACACGACTGTAATTTTACACTCATTTTGCACATAATAATATAGTAAACTTACGTAATATTTTACTCATAATTATTTCGTTGGCGTATTTATACCCTTATAGAACATGCAATGTACTATTTTACATACTTCTACGCAAAAATACATAGCCTCTCTTCCAAAACACGTATAACATAATCACATCTTTACATATCAAATGTCCATATTTACACATCGATGTCGCATTTACCAAAATTTACACAGAAATGTGTAATTTTCAGCATTATGCGCATTTGTTGTGTGTACCGTGCAGTTGCAAATTTTCAAACGTGTTTGGTGATAGTCTAAGAAAATTGCACCAAAATATGGCCATCGAACGGCAAAAATCCTACATCGGAAATTTTTTTTTTTGATTATGGTTGGGGATGGTCCCCAGATTATGGCATTAAAAGTCCCAAATGATCGGGGGTCCGCAACCTTAAAAGAAGGGGGGAAAGGGGGTCATTTTTCGGTTTTTCGCGATTATTTAAAAAACGGTAAGAGATACAGAAAAATGGTATGAGGACTAAAAAAAACTATATTGCATGCTTGAAAGTACTATATTCACGACATAATTAGTGTAAAAATACACATTCAAGGCGCAATGGTACATATACTATGTTTAAAATTACATCTTTTCGTATAAATTTCACTTCATATTCCTCACAAATTTACACAAACTGAAGTTAAAAATTACACAATTACGATGTACTTATTTTACGACAAAAAGGTGTAAAATGCAACGTTCCGCCTGTTGTGTAAATTTAAAGCAACGAAAATAGGAAACTAGTTTCCTAGTATAATGTATGTAAAATTCAACTAAATTGTCTTAGAGTGTAGTTGCAGGCGTGAGCTTTACCTGGGTAAGTGTAATTTCTTTTTTGTATATGATGTTCTACCCAAACCTATACGGGATAAACCCAATAAAACGCGCCCATTGTAATATATTAAATAAAAATATTACAAAAATAAACTGATTCATACCATCGTTTGGATGGTCCTGCGCTTGGCTCGTATTGCATCGAGCCTGGTTCTAATGCAGATGTTGATGCACTCACATTCACCGTTTTAATACTTTGCACTTCCACTTTTTTTCCACTACCAGACATATTTTCACCTTGAAATTATTACATGTCACCAGACACTTTGCCTAAAAAGTCAAGAATGTTGCAAAAAGTTGCGTGCATTCATTCAACATATCGAATCTAGCGGTAAATGGAAGTAGGGTACAGGTGTACCCATGTCGGTAAGAATAAGAATAAACTTTTGCCGGTAGGACTAGGGAACAAAATGATGTTATGTTAGAGTATAACGGCTGGGACAACGCAACGCAACCGGCACAACTTTCAACGGGGATGAAACATATCATCTACCTCACGATATTACAAACTAAAGACAAATTCGTCGTTTAATGGTTAAAAATCAAAATCATTAGCACATCGGTGGACATTATTCTTCGCGCCACAACATGCTTTCACCGCAATTGCACTAGGACCGCTCAGCTTACCATGGTTTTATGGAGCTGGTCTGGTCAGTTTTCGATTCGTATTTTTCTTGGCTTTTCCGTATAGCATGACCCTCCCAAATTTCGAGGAAAAGGGCTTATGTAAAATCCTTGAACTTTATGGACTTAAGTTAAGTTAAGGTTTTTTTCCCAAAAGATTTTTTTGTAGTACGATATTTTGGGATAAAATTAAGTTCTCTAGACGTTAGCTAGGGAGAAGAGGAAGAGGAACATCTCCACCGCCGTCTATATATTAAGGCCGCAATGTAGACTCGTAAACGTCAAATCCGCAGATTAAATTGCATTGCATTGTTGTTGCTTCTCATGACATTGTTGTTGTTTGCCCGTGTCCGACCAACAATCTAATACGGATCCATGACGTCATTGTACAGCTGAGTTGCGGCTATGATATATCTAGATGGCGTTGACATCTCTCGTTGTCTACAAAATATTACTGACTCTGGAAAATTGTTTTTTTTTTTTACCATAAAAACATAAGTACTCGGGTCGTGTGTGTGTCCCTATTTCATTTAAGATAATAATAAGTAGGTTTTTTGAGTCATCCCGTGTAGTTTTGGGTAACAAGCTTCATATAAAAAAATGCCAGTTGTCCCACCTGCCATTTTTTTATATGAAGTTTCGTTACCCATACCTACACGGGATAACCAAAAAACGTATTTAATGATAGCGACACTACCAACGCCGTCTAGATATTAAGGCCGCAATGTAGAATCTTAAACGTCAAATCGCCAATTAAATTTGCACTGTTTTGTTGTTCCTTTTAATTACGTCATATGCTTGTTGTTGTTGTTTTTTCGTATCCGTCCACAATTTAGTAGGCAAACGGTACAGCTGGGTTACGGCCTTGATGTATCTAGAAGGCGTTGACCCTACTGTAGTCCGACGGAAAAATATTGCCCGATGTACTGAAGACTTAGAACTTTAGCCACTAAACGAGCAATTTGTGTTTAGTTTCAATGATCGTATGATAGTTGATCTCCATTTGCCTTTCCTGTACCTGATGTTGGCCCAGTTAGGTATAATTCTGTTTTAACATAATTTATAACCAAATTTTGTTCAATTTATGCTTTATAGCCCCATCACCTGTGTCAAACGACGTGATCCAGGGAAAATTCTCATAACCGAAAAGAAATGTCTCATACAAGAGTTTGATTGTTTCACGGGCTATGACTTTGGCTCTGTTTTTGAAATTATTGTACAATGTACATATTCCACTCATAAATTATAATTATCATCCAACTAAGGGGAGAAATACGTTCATTGGGAAGTCGCGATATCGGCAACAAAATTCAGTCGAATCCATGCATTTGCCACCTTCTGCTATGAGGTTAATCCGGCACTGGTAGTAATGAATGAAGGAACAATTTATTTTTCACATCTTGATACGGCATCTTCAGCTTCTTCTAATGCACTATATTTTTTGCAGCTGTCAAAGTATTTACCTTACTTGGTGAATTCGGGATTATTCTCATGTTGCAGAATTTCGTTTGAACTATGTCTGCATCGTAAACTGTTATGTCGGGAGAATGGCGGCAATATCAACGTAGATAACACGATCATTGCGAGAAGGAGTTGCTAACGTAAGAAAGTTAGTATCAATATACCTACCTACCTACGCAATGAAAATTCAAATAAGGAATATTAGCAGAGCTTTTGTTTTTAGGGTTTTTTAGATTTAAAAAAAAAAACCCTTATGAAATCGATTTTGTCCGTCCGTCTGTCCGTCTGTCCGTCTGTCCGTCCGTCTGTTCACTAAATAACTTGCGAACGGCTTAACCGATCGTCATGAAATTTGGTAGGAATGTGTAGAATGGTAACAGTCTTTGGCACGAAATACTTAAAAGTTGGTAGAACAAAAATTACAGGGTGTCCCGGACATTTGAAAATTTGTTCACTAAATAACTCGCGAACGGCTAAACGGATCGTCATGAAATTTGGTATAGGAATGTGTAGAATGGTAACAGTCTTTGGCACGAAATACTTAAAAGTTGGTAGAACAAAAATTACAGGGTGTCCCGGACATTTGAAAATTTGTTCACTAAATAACTCGCGAACGGCTTAACGGATCGTCATGAAATTTGGTAGGAATGTGTAGAATGGTAACAGTCTTTGGCATGAAATACTTAAAAATTGGTAGGACCAAGATAACAGGGTGTCCCGGATATTTACAAATTTGTTCACTAACCGATCGTAATGAAATTTGGTTGGAATGTGTAGAATCGTAACAGTCTTTAGCACGAAATACTTAGACGTTGGTAGGACAAAGCAAAAAGGGTGTCCCGGAGATTTGAAAATTTGAACTTTTTAGTTTTTATCAAATCAAAGAACTCGATGGGTACATTTCATATCAGTCGCTTTTTTCCAGTTTGGCGTAATAGTAACGGCGTTACAGCTAATAAATCCAGTTAATATGTGGAGCCATAATATATGGTAAATCTATTTTTGGATTGGGCTAATTAAAAAGTGTTACGCGTTTATTTAGACCAATCCAAAAATAGATTTGCGAGAAGCATTTCGTTAACATTGTGCATAGTTCTTATTTATTACCTATAAAATATATGTGCAAAATGATTCACTATGTATGTATTCAAAATCTAAAAAACCCTTGTATTGCGGGCGCAGCCCTCTGTACGCCGGTATTTTTTATTTTGTTGTTTTACGTTAAAAAGAACGACAGGCTAACCATAATAATTCTAAAACTCAAGCATTACATCCTAAGTTTATTGTATATACACTGCTCGTCATCAGATTAGCACACCCATTCGCATGAATAGCTTCGGCTGATTTCCAACCAAACTAAAAAAGCTAAAATTTCATAATTATAACTAACTTATAATAGTCTATTCAATTCTAAATTAATTAAAACAAAAAGTATTGTGTTTCCATTTTTTACTTATGTTTTATAATTGTTTTTCGAAAAAGTACAGACAAAATAGCAATTTGAAATTTGTCATCAGGATAGCACATGTAATTTCTTTTTTGTCGATCTTCCTCAATTGAGGACGTAGAACCCCAATTTTTTGTTGTTGTTTAAGTAATAACTTAGCTTTGATATGGATAAGAGAAAATCATTATCTGCGGAAGAGGGATCAAAAATTAAGGCTTGCAAGGAGTTAAGGCGGTCAAAAAGTGAAATTTCGAGAAAAAATTAATAAAAGTCGATAAGTTGATTCCGAATTCGTGTGTAATAAGTACCGTTAAGTAAAAATAATAGAGGCGATAAAAATTTATTACTTGTCAATCCTTATGAGAGAGTAATTTTGAGAGAAGCATCGAGCCCTCATGACTCGGTCGCAAGGATTAGGGTAAATTTTCACATTAATGCGAGCCTACATTGTTCAAACAGTGATAAGAAATGCTCCGCATTTAAAGAAACTAAAACTGAAGAACAAACCCCAACTTAACTTTGCCCGAAGGAAAATACGTTTATTAATAAGCATGAGTCCACTTGACATGGAACCAAGAATGGCGCTATGTTATCTTTTCGAATGAAAACAAGTTAACTTTAGAAGACTAACACAACTATAATGTCTACTTCCAGGATCTTTGCTAGGAAGGACACCATTAGGATCGCCTCCACTTTGGAATAGATGGTGTAATGGTCTCGAGGGCCAACTGGTACTGCAAGATGACTCTTCTTTTTGTTCGAAAAGACAACATAGCGTCATTCTTTGTTCCATGTCAATTGTTCTCGCGCTTAATTTTAGCGCATTTTCTTGTAGCTTTACTTTCTTTAGATGTGGAGCATTTCTTATCACTGTTTGAACAATGTAGGCTCGCCTTAATGTGAAGATTTACCCTAATCATTGCGACCGAGTCATGAGGGCTCGATGCTTCTCTCAAAATTACTCTCTCATAAGGATTGACAAGTACTCAATTTTTATCGCCTCTATTATTCTTACCTTAACGGTACTTATTACACACGAATTCGGAATCAGCTTATCGACTTTTATTAATTTTTTCTCGAAATTTCACTTTTTGACCGCCTTGACTCCTTGCAAGCCTTAATTTTTGATCCCTCATCCGCAGATAATGATTTTCTCTTATCCATATTAAAGCTAAGTTATTACTTAAACAACAACAAAAAATGGGGGTTCTACGTCCTCAATTGAGGAAGATCGACAAAAAAGATGTGCTATCCTGATGACAAATTTCAAATTGCTATTTTGTCTGTACTTTTTCGAAAAACAATTAAAACATAAGTAAAAAATGGAAACACAATACTTTTTGTTTTAATTAATTTAAAATTGAATAGACTATTAACAGTTATAATTACGAAATTTTAGCTCTTTTAGTTTGGTTGGAAATCAGCCGAAGCTATTCATGCGAAGGGGTGTGCTAATCTGATGACGAGCAGTGTATGTACCTGTTTTTGAAATAAAATAGTAAAATACGTAGGTTATGGGTGCATGTACAATTTTCGATTGGCTTTGAAAAGACAGCGCATAGTGGGCGCGGGATAGTCAAGTTGAAAACTGAATGTCACAATTTAATTTTCGCATATTATTGAAGTATTTTTTTTTTAAAGATGTATGCATTTTTAAAAATGGTAACACTATTTACGAGTTCAAGTACCCCTAGAGTTGATAGGATGGCATAAACTTCATCCTCCAAAAATCTAGAAACTTTTACTTTTCAATTCAACTAAAAAGAAAACAACTTATGTTAACATAACCAAAATGTTGGGTCTGGCAAGTCAACTTAAAAATGTCTTTTTAATGTCCCTCATCTGTGAAGAAAGATGATTCTCCTTGCGAGAGACATTTTACAATTCATACTTGTCGGAAAGGATCCTTAGGAGCAGCCTTCCGGTATGCAGTATTGTTGGGATGGTTGTAAGTGTTGATGTGACAAAAATGAGGGTCGCTAGCATAGGCGGATAAATAGTCAAAGTTTAAGCTCTAGGGACAATCAATAACCACTTTTTTGAAAGTTTTGTAGAAAATATGGGGGAATGCATGAAGAAATTGAGTTGGTCATAGTCATAGTATCTATAGTGTAAGAATAAGAAATATAAATTTTAATTTACAAGCTTTCGTATATTATGACATTGGGTGAGGTTATAAAACACAACGTTCGCGTAACGTTGCGCGTTTTCCGAAACGTTTCCTATTGTGTTCTGTAAACGCATAGATCCGGATCAGACTTGGTGTTACCATCGCCATCTCTCGGAAAGTGACAAATGTGACAATTGACACATCACAGCTGATACGTTTTGCTCGAAAATTAAAATTGATGCAGATACATTTTACATTGATTATAAATAGTTTAATAAATAACAAGCTTGACACACTTAACTTCGAATGACGCAAATACATCATTATGACGAAAATTTACCATCATTATGACGAATTCCAAATTACACATTTGGACCATCATTTGCTCAATAATGACAGGTGACGCCATCTGTTGTAAAATTGAAGAACAAGAATTTGTGCAAAAATATTAAATTTGTTATCAATCTTTACACATTTCTATTCAAAATCTCCAAGAAAAATGTGTCTTTAAATTATTGAACAGAATATTCATCAAAATATCGCTGTTGTAAGGGACATTTTCATCGTTTACACAAACGTCAAAAGTAAATGACGAATCCTAATGACGAAAACATATGTGTCACCTCAATTTCGAACTTTCATCATTATGACGGATTATCGTCATAATGATTAGGATATCTGTCATAGGCATAAATGAGGGCGGAAATGCACGGTTCGACGGCAGATTGTAAATTTCTGTCAATCAATCAAGCTATGCCTCGCAAGGGGGCGCTTAGGGGATCTGTTTGTAAGGAGAAGTTTCTGATCCGTAACGGCCGGTTGATTTGAAACGTTGCGCGAAACGTTGTGTTTTATAACCTCACCCATTATGAGTAAATCGTTACAACTTGTAAATTTTGAAACATAAAAAAGTAGTACATTATTGATTTTTTATCATTAAATATCTTAGGTACCGTTAGATATATGACTTAATTTATAATAAAACTTTTATTCAATACTCAGACTTATATAAAAAGACATATCCTCATAAAATTTCAGCCATCACCTATACGTATTTTCTAGTAATCAACGTTTTTCTGCATTTGTTTATTGTACTATAACAAGACCTTTATCATTTGGAATAACAGGTATCCAAAAACGATTCATGTAATCACTGACAGCAATTCACCTGCAGTTTTGAAGTATAAGTAGTACATCGACAAGTGGCAAACAGTTACATATCATTAGTGCATTCAAAAAACGGCTTCGAATTGGAAAGAAAATTTATAAAAAATATGAATAAATCGTGAAAAGTGCAGTATGTATATGTTTAAATTGTAAAACGTGATTTCGGAGGTAAAAAAAGAACAGACCAAAATATTACAGTGAAATTAGGTCAGTAATTTATAATTTAAAATCTTCATACTACATACAATTTTTTCCGTAACGGTTAATTAAAAAATAGAGTGCTGAATTTAATATCAAACTAAGTATGTACATTCATTCTATGAAATTATTATTTTCCAGTCTAAAAGAACATAATATTTTTCCATGAAACAAAATCTACCCGACTTAATAAAAATTTATTAAATTGATCGAATATTGGCAATATGTATTTGAATGTTTCGTAAAGAGTCTTATGTGGTGCATTTGGGTACATATTGGAATCATTAAGTACATATACGAGTATTTTGCATTTTAATAACTTGTAATGGCGGGAACGAGGCGCGGCACCTAGTGCGTGACAGCATACCAAAGAAGTTGCATCCACTAAAAGTTTTTAGTGTAGACCAGCGGTTTCCGTTCTTTTTCAGCGACCCTCCCCCCTTCCTCTTAAAATTTCGCAGATTTTAGACAAAAACCTAAAAAATTTTCAAATTGTGACCGGGTCTGGGCTCGGATTGATCTTGTTAAAATTTTCAAATTTGGCTATCGCGTTAAAAGTTAAGAATTGTTTGTTTTTGAAGCCCATCATTTTTGAAATATCGTAAATTTTTGAAAATGTTATTGAGTTGTGGAAAGTTTGATCGCCAGTATGGATTCATTGAGCAATTTCCTTCAACGTAAATAAGTAACGTGAGATGGATCTTGGACCTTGAAAACTGGGTTAGCTACCCATGTTGTAATGGGGGGAGGGGTTACACTGGCCCATCAACTCATATAATTTTAATCTCCCGTAAGGCAGTTACGACAAAACAACGCCTCAAGTTTTAAATTGGTGACTTTTACAAATATTAAAAATCTAAAATTGTTCAAATCAAAGATATTTGCGAAGGAGAGTGATTTCGAAAATTTACTCATATGCGCCTAGATCGGGCCATTACATGTTGCTCTAGTTGCAGTGAATCTTTGCATCGGGAATGTTTCTCCTTTGCGTTACAAAAAAAAATTAAACAATGTCTTCCCCAGTATGAACCATCTTTCTCCCGCCATCGCTTTTTCAAGCCAACAGTGTGTGTGTGTGTGTGTGTGAACAGTTTAATGAAAGTTAAGTTTATCTTCTGTTAATTATTTCTACCGCTGCCTTATGACGTGTTCCGATTCCATCTAATCCTAGATGTGAGGCTAAACTAGGAGTAAGCTTGGATGAAGTTTGGTTAAGATGTGTTCATAAAGAAGAATTGTTCCTACAAAAATTAAATTTTCGGGGGTTGATTTGCATGACAGCCCTATGACGTAGTGTTCCTATTTCATCCTTTCCTGGATATGTTATGAGGCTTTACTAGGAACACACCACGGAAAAGTTTGGTGATGATTGGTTTAAAAAGAAAAAAGTTTGTCTCAGAGAACCTTATTTTCAGAGGTTGATTTATATGACGTAGTGTACTGATTCCATCCGTTCGTGGATATTATTTGACGATTTACTTGGAACACACTTCAGTGAAGTTTGGTTGAGATTCGTTGAAAAGAAACAAAGTTTTTTTTATAATAATCTAATTTTCGGGGGTTGGTTTCTATGACAGCCCTATGACGTAGTTTTCCTATTCCATCCGTGGATGTTTTGTTGCTTTACTAGGAACACACTTGGATGAAGTTACATTATGATTGGTACATTAATAAAAAAGTTTTTCTTAGAACAACCTAATTTTGGATATTGGGTTGGTTTCTATGGCAGCCCCATGTCGCCATTGCCCGATGCCATTCGTCAAGACATATATACACCTTACACTAAAAAGAAACTTGTATACAAAAAAATCTAGTTTGCATTAAAACAGACGGACCGACAGACAGACGGACATCGCTCAATCGATTTCGATTTCCGAAGGTGCTTCCTTCGGTCTGTTGCGAATTTCATGACAAAGTTAATATACCCTTTCACATAGTCACGGGTATAAAAATCAATATTTGCTATCCGGAAATAGCCAGTTGGTAATGGAAACTATTGGTTTTTTAAATTTTAGATTGTTCCTTAGCTAGAAAGTTTAATTATCGCGTTGCATATTTACCCAGTTAGTTAAACGGAGTTTAAATTTTAAACTAGAGTTAATTAAAACTAATCGGTGGTTTAAACCATTATTGTACGCGCGGCCCCAAGTGTTTATAGAAAACCCCGTTGTCCTCCCTAGAGGTTAAAACAAGTTTAGTATCTTTGGTTTTTACTTCTGCTCTAAGATTATAATTTGAAATTTTATTACCACTTTTGAGAACTTTACACTATTATCTATGTGTTATATGTGCAACTGTCATTGGTGAAAACGATATACATTTCTCGAGACTTCAATTTTACTATTCCGATTCCCGACGACCTGTTCACCCGTGGCCAAATATACCTTTTGTGAGCACTTTCTAAGATCATTGAAAAAAGACTTTCACAGACACATGAGACAATGCTCCGCTGCCGTTTGTTTGGTGCTCCAAGTTTATGGCTTTTAAGACGTCTGTGGCTTGCCCCTTGCTCTGCTTGCATTCTGATCTAATATAGCCGCGCATACCACGACTTATTCCTTTTATTGTTTACGGCCAAAACTTTGTCAACAACCTTATTAACTCGTCAAAGTTAATACATATCGCAGTGTCCTACTGCACTTGAACAACTTGCAAAACTGTCATGTTTTCCATATGGAGTTTGGTTAGATTCGAAATCCATGGATTCTCTGTGTGTGTCCGATCTTAGAGGAACATGTAACGTTACGGGACGCCATAGTAAGATTTCGTTTTTTTCTTACATACAAATTTTGTATTTTCGATAAATAAAAAAGTTTTTCTTAGACACTTAGAGGAGACTACTTTTGGGGGTGGGGTTTGTATGGCAGCCATGTGTCCCAATTGCCTGCAACAGAAATAAGCATGAGTGCAAAATTTCGACGCGATATAGATTTCATAACGGGCGAGGAAAACGCGTTGCAACAGACTGATGGTCAGACAGCACCTCTCCCGCCTTAGTGGAACCCAGGTCCACATTGCAATTACGAACCTCGTTGTCCTTATCTGCATTCCAATCGTAGTTACGTTCATTCCTGTATTGGTCTCTTATATCGTCTTTTAGACCAGATCTTGTGCTGTCTGTAGTGATTCAAATGTAGGTTTCTTGTACCCTCAAATAGGATTTATCTGTTGTTTGATTCTTTGCTATTTCTAATTAACATTGAAATCAATTACATTCTCCATTTTCAGATGGACGCAACAACTAAGTCAAAATTGGCAAATAAACAATCAACAACAATCCTATCAGTTTGATCAAGTGTTAAAGTGTAAGCCAGTGACTCCATATTTATATTTTCAACTAAATTATTTTTAACTTCCAGGTATTCGTGTAGTGATTTCTTTACATACTTACGTACTTAACTAAGCCTAATATTAGTCACGATGATGTGCGAAGGAATTTTGAAAATTGTCGAAACCTCCGAACCCAGTTTTGATCCAGAATTTTGTAAGGAAGCTATCATTTTCCTTGAGCGTGAAATCAAGATCCTTGAGGGGCAACGATCGCAAGCACAGGAAGTATTTAATGAACTCTTCGCTGGACGTCTGACAAACCCTATCAAAGTGATGACAATAAACGACGTTGAAAATTTTATCGATAGAATAACAGCCAAAATAGAAGCTGCAGAAATGAGTATATGTGAGCTGAATATCCGTAAATATGATTACGAAACAGAAAAGTACTCTTTACACGAAATGCCTGATGATGTCTTGTTAAATGATAAATCTATGCTATTAGATCCCGCTAGTTTTATAATGTCGACATATCTTCCAACCAGTAATATTTATAGTAAATTGAAAATGTTAGACAATTATTATGTGAACGATACGGATGTCTTTGGAGAACAATTGGCGAGAAAATTTTATAAAGGAAAGGCTGTAGGATCAGAAAAAATAGACAAAACAATATTTTTTAATCCTCATGGAAGACGAAAGAATTCTCACACAGGTTTTGATTCTGGGTATTCGTCGTCAGCATGTTGTTCACCTGATTTACAGACTCCATGTACTAATCCAATAATTGGATTGCTTGGCGGAGAATTACCCTATTTCTCCATAGATGATAATGTCCTTCCGAAATCGTTGTTCGGAACATTCTCGAAGCCTGCATTATCGTCGAATTCTAAAAAACTTTTTCACGAACAGTAATAACAAAAAAAAAAATGTCCGAACAGATAATGATGTTACATGTAAGTTAAGTGTTAATTTTTAGTTTAAATGTAATTTAATAACAATTTTACTAGAATGGTATTTAGACAATTTCTGTGATAAGTCTCCCAATAAGCATTTATTTATTGGGTGCGTGTGTAATTTGTCTTTTTGTACCATGACACATTTTACAATGTATGAAGATAATAAATAAATCATATATGCAAAAGTATATAATATATACATACTGGAATTTATTTATATATATTTTTTATCTGGAAGTTTGTCAGATGTGACAAACAACATTGTATGGAACTTATCCAATCAATTGCAGTACACGAAATTACATAATTAAGTACAAATTGGCTCTATTCGTCAATAGGTATACATATGGCTAATTATGCATTTGCCCTCTCAAAATGCAAAGATTTTTGCACAAATCAAAAATATTACCTAACATTCCAAAAGAACGTTCGTGCAAATTCAATAAAGTCTAATCTCTCGTACAAGGACACTATGCCTATTCGTGAAACAATTCATCGAATCGATTAAGTAATGGTCGCTGTCAGTTTCCTGAACTTTTTGGGGAAATGTAACGTTCGTGTCTCGCTTCCACATAAAGCTATTATCCAAAAACGCCTGCACATAGAGCGTTCGACAGATCCACGCGATAGACACGAGGGGCGCGAGGTCATGGCAGTATTCAGTTTCGATGGACTGCATGCAGCGATATGGCCCCCGGAGAGAGGAACTAAATGATAAACGATACTGTTGCCATTAGGAAATTATTACGTCAATAATGTAGTAAAGTCATAACATGTCTGGTATCCTGCTATGTTGACCGGTTGACTATTACCCCCTGCTCCTTGAAAAATCAATTTTCGGTCAAACAGAAAAACGTTACGGTACGGTTTGTTTGTCGCTTATCGCTTTTCAACATTGTGAGTATAGTGTTACCGATATTATTACATATTGGAATTATCCTTGTTGGATTTATAGGTTTTCCTGGAGAAAAACTAAATTCTGAAGACGTGTGTTCACGCTACTTTCTTACGCAAGACTTGGATATTTTTTGATGGGGATTCAAACTGATATTGCCAACCCCATTGCAATGTATAACATGGTGTGACCACTTGGATTCGGTACATCGTATATATATACATGTGCGAGTATGTAATAACCTTTGACCGAACGTTGGCTGTTCCCATTAATCAATTACAGAAGTGAATCTCGTCGTAAAGGACAGGACGCGGACCAGGAGGGTTGAGTGTTAAATTCACAAGAGTCGTGTCCACGACGATGCGATGCAGCAACAGTCTGCCTGGTTGACTTCGAAAGGCAACGCCAAACATTAGGAACAACACCACATGCTATAACATACATACCTATATATGTATGTATGTAGTTGTAGTTCATATAGGACTCAATGCTGGCGGATTTGGGGTCTGTAAAATTGAAAATCTCTGGAGAGTGTCAGGAACATAAAACAAAATTAGGATATGATTTATAAGAACCCGACTCAAGAGATGGTGGATTTCAATACTGTTCACCCTTCTCACAATTCGCCATTTCAGGTTAGCGCTAGTGAGTGTTTGCAATATTCTACCCTCGCAACATGCAATACACCATTTTGCAACAGTGAAAAATCACTTATTCTGCAACAATGTCATTTAGCTGGATTGAAATGCAATCAGACAGCTTTCAAGGGAGAATGGAGAGTGATTTTACTGCTTTAAGGGATAGTTTGCGATTCCTTGTGCTTAAAGAACTTAAGACAACCCAAGAAGAATAGTACAACATACGTAAATTAAATTTATATTTATTTATTATTCATTTGTTTTTTTTTTTTGTTTAAAATGTTATAAACAAAATGCAGTTTTTCGAAATTTTCTAATTGGTTTTAGAACAAAACATGTTTCCTATTTAACCCTTAAACTGGTAGGATATTATATAGTCTAAGAAAAATGGCATATTTGGTCGGCAAAAATCCTACATCGGAAATTTTTTTGGATTATGGTTGGGAATGGTCCCCAGATTATGGCATTAAAAGTCCCAACCGATCGGGGGTCCGCAACCTTAAAAAAAGGGGGGAAAGGGGAGCATTTCTTTTTCGTTTTTTTGCGATTATTTCAAAAACAGTAAGAGATACAGAAAAATGGTTTGAGGGCGAAAAAACTACGTAAAATTATCTTTGCAATGATATATAATACATTAGAGTTTAATTGAATATTTCGGCGTTAGAATAGAACATAAATTAGAATATTTTCATTTTAGACCTTTTTTAAAAGCTCCATAACTTTTGAAAGAACGCTAGTTCAGCCGTAAAATTTTGTAAAAGTATTCACAACAAGTTTAAGATAATTTTAACGGAAACATTGAGTCGCTCCGGTCAAGGACCTCCATTTTCCCCCCATTTAAATTTTTCAAAACGGCATATCCATAACTCCCCCCAAAACTGGGGCAGAGTGCTACATTTTCTTCTTCTTCTTTATGGCACGATAGCCCGACGTCGGGCCTTGGCCGCCTGGATTGAAAACCTCCAATTGTCGCGGTCACGCGACCTTGTCCTCCAATTTCGAAAGCCTAGCATCTCGTGGGCGTTCTCACATACAGAATGCTCCCATCGGGCTCTCGGTCGTCCACGCAATCTGGCTCCGTCCACTCGTTGCCCGTTCATCACCTTTTTGGGCATGCGATCGTCGTTCATCCTTTGTACATGACCCGCCCATTGCAATCGCTGCAATTTCACGATCTTCGACACCTGTAGCTCATCATACAGCTGATACAACTCAAGGTTGTATCGGATGCGCCATTCACCTCGTTCACGAACGGCCCCGAAAATTCTTCGGAGAACCTTTCGCTCGAATGTGTCCAACAGGTGTTCAGAGTTTTGGGTTAGGGTCCATGCCTCGCAGCCATAGCATAGCACAGGTCGGATGATGGTTTTATACACGTGGAGCTTCGTGTTCCTGTGCACCAGCTTCGAATTCATAATTTGGAGGACCGCAAAGTAACACTTATTAGCTAGTTGTATCCGTTGCTTTATCTCATCGGTTTCGTTGGCGTCTTTTGACAATTTGCAACCCAGGTAAGTGAAGTTGTCTACATATTCTATATTGGTTTACGTCAATGTTGTACTCCCAGCACTTCTGGAGTAAAAGCTTCACTGTAAAAAGCTGATCTGTCGTCGAACGACCAGGTCTAAAGCCGCCTTGGTACTCGCCAATGATTTCTTCTGCGTACGGATTGATTCTATTTTCCAGAATCTTAGATAAAATCTTATACGTCGTACAAACTAATGAGATGCCTCTGTAGTTCTCACATTTCAACTTATCCCCTTTTTTGTGGATTGGGCAAATGATATTTTTACGCCAATCTTCCGGGATTATTTCGTCATTCCCTACTTTAACGATAAGTGTGTGTATAGCCTTAACAAGGCTCTCCCCACCATGCTTCAGCAGTTCAGCTGGAATCTCGTAAGCGCCCGGGGCTTTATTATGTTTTAGTGCTTGCATGGCGAGATCAACTTCTTCTACTGTTGGGGGTTGATCGGGAGGGCCTGGTTCAGCCATCAGCTCCGGAGCTTCTTGTGTGGGGTTGTTCGGTTGAACATTGAGGAGCTCTTCAAAATGTGAGGCCCAGCGTTTATCAACGCTATCGGTGTCGCTAATGATATTGCCATCCTTATCCTTACAGAGGCTGGTCCTGGGTTGGTATCCACTTTTAATTGAATTAATCAGCTTGTACGCTTGTCTACTGTTCCTACTAACTAGTCTTTGGTTTATTTGCATCAACTGCTCGTCAAGATGCTTACGTTTCTTACGCCTAATTAACCTATTCGAAAATCGTCGAAGCTCGTCATATTTTGTTTTTTTTTGGCTCTAGTTGCGCGTTCAGTCCATTGGCGATATGCCTCGTTTTTAGCATCTACCGCATTTTGACATTCTTCACCAAACCGAATCATTTCGGGCTCGCCGGGCTTTATATCCCACAACCTCCTCTGCGACCCCTTTGATGGTGTCTTTGAGTGTATCCCAGATCTCAAGGGCGCCTTTGTTGCTGATGTTATTTAGCAAGGGCGTCAGCTTCTCCTCAAGGGCAGTCGTATAAGTGACCACCGTGGCATTATCCAACAATTTGTCAACCGCAAAAATTTTTGCCGGGTTGAACCTCGAATGATGCACCGAAGAAATTCTGCACCTATAAGTCGCCTTCACCATATAGTGGTCAGAGTCAATATTTGCTCCACGATAGGACCGAACATCCATTATGCTCGATGCCCATCTCTTGCAGACAAGGACGTGGTCAATTTTGTTGACGGTATGTTGATCTGGTGATCTCCAGGTCTGCCTGTGAATGCGACGATGCGGAAAACAGGTAGAGCTAATGACCATATTTCTGCTGGTCGCGAAGTCTATTAGTCGTTGGCCATTATCGTTACAGTCTTCATGGAGGCTGTACCCTCCAGTAATCCCCCTATGCCAACTTTCGTTTCCGACTTTGGAGTTAAAATCCCCTAGCAGCAATTTGACATCATTTGATTGAAGTGAATCGAAGAGATTTTCTAGGCGGTGATAGAACTCGTCTTTAACCGCGTCTTCACTGACTTCGATGGGGGCATGCGCGTTTATGAGCCAGAGATTGAAGAACCGGGTTTTAATGCGAATCGCACACAGCCGCTCGTTCATGGGTTTGAAGTCGATAACATGCGGCTTAAGTTGATTGTTTACAATGAACGCCACTCCAAACTCCCTGTGGCCCGAAGGTTTTCCACTTGTGAAAATTGTGTACGAATTTCGGTCATATTTTGGTCCAATTTTCTTAGACTATATGTATAGTGACGTAGACTGGTAGGTGTGATCCATTGGACCCTGCACCGTGTTTAAAGTAAAGAAAATAATGCTTGTGAATCAGTTTTTTAGCTTTGAACTTAGGATATGTAATATATATAAGCAGTGGCGTAACGTTTCCCAAATTTCATGTGTTCGAAATTGGAATGGGGGCCCCTGAGGTTGGAATTCTGCATAATCTCAATAACGCCGCCAAAGAAGTTGGGCTACATATCAACGAGTCTAAAACCAAGGTCATGATGCAATCAAAAACTAGAACGCCAGTAAATTCAAGCATCACAGTGGGGGACCTTAATATAGAATATGTAGACAACTTCACTTACCTGGGTTGCAATTTGTCAAAAGATGCCAACGAAACAGATGAGATAAAGCGACGGATACAACTAGCTAATAAGTGTTACTTTGCGGTCCTCCAAATTATGAATTCGAAGCTGGTGCACAGGAACACGAAGCTTCACGTGTATAAAACCATGATCCGACCTGTGCTATGCTATCGCTGCGAGGCATGGACCCTAACTCAAAACTCTGAACACCTGTTGGACACATTCTAGCGAAAGGTTCTGCGAAGAATCTTCGGGGCCGTTCGGGAACGAGGTGAATGGCGCATCCGGTACAACCTTGAGTTGTATCAGCTGTATGATGAGCTACAGGTGTCGAAGATCGTGAAATTGCAGCGATTTCAATGGGCGGGTCATGTACAAAGGATGAACGACGATCGCATGCCTAAAAAGGTGATGAACGCGCAACGAGTGGACGGAGCCAGATTGCGTGGACGACCGAGAGCCCGATGGGAGCATTCTGTATGTGAGGACGCCCACCAGATGCTAGGCTTTCGGAATTGGAGGACAAGGTCGCGTGACCGCGACAATTGGAGGTTTTCAATCCAGGCGGCCAAGGCCCGACGTCGGGCTATCGTGCCATAAAGAAGAAAGAAGAAAGAATCTCGCTACTAAGCCATTTAGTTTCCTGGAGTGCAACAATGCTCAGCTTATATTTTTCGACCTGATCCAAGAGGGCCCTTAAGGCCCCTGGCCTATTCAGGGAGCGTACATTCCAGGTTCCAAAAGAGTAATCAGTTGTTCGTTTGCGATGTCGTCGTTGGGTTGTATCCGTCCAATCCGAGGCTTTCATTCCAGGTTTCTTGACGTAGAATTTTTTCCAAGGATCGGTTATAGCCGTTCACCCTATGAAGCTCCCCCTGCATAGCTAAGGGTCCCAGTTATGCCACAACTGAAGAGGATATAGGAATCGGCCGGAGCCTTTCAACCTTTATCCTCCCCCCTACGGACCCTGCTAAATTTTGGTTTGTTGCAATTGGAGGTCATAGTCACCCCACCCATCAAAAAGCAGCTCATTCGGATAAAAACTAACGCTATCTCCCATACAAAGTGACCCATCAGGAGTTTGTTCTACGTACTACTCATTTTATAAACTGTAGAACAAAGTTGTTTTAAGGTTGCGGACCCCCGATCGGTTGGGCCTTTCTGTGCCATCATCTCGGGACCATCTCCAACCAAAATCAAAAAAAATTTCCGATGTAGGATTTTTGCCGTTCGATGGCCATATTTTGGTCCAATTTTCTTAGACTATATGTATAGTGACGTAGACTGGTAGGTGAGATCCATTGGACCCTGCACCGTGTTTAAAGTAAAGAAAATAATGCTTGTGAATCAGTTTTTTAGCTTTGAACTTAGGATATGTAATATATATAAGCAGTGGCGTAACGTTTCCCAAATTTCATGTGTTCGAAATTGGAATGGGGGCCCCTGAGGTTGGAATTTTTTAACCAGGAATTAATCGCAACCGTATTTAAAGCAGTACACAAATAAGCAAGAGCAGCCAAAATCTTCTAAAATGTTCCAAAAAAATTTTAATTTTTGGGATACAAATTGAAGTTTTTATAATTTTACGAGGTAACTTCTACATAGCCTTTTTAACTATTTATCAGTAAATTGAAGAGAAGTGACAAAAATTTCCACCTCGAGGAGAGCACCTAAATGCCTGCTTCGTATCAGTCATTGATCCTAGAACATGAGTATCACACCAAAGGTAATTCAAATATGGAGCTTAGACATCTCTGGCCAAAACTACCACCATGGCGTATCCATGCCCAAGGCGAACTAAATCGACTGAAATCAAATTCATGGTAGAACAATGAGTCATGCAGAGTAAACTGCGAATTAATTAATTATTATTATCCCGTGAGGCTTTCTAGGCAAACATGCGATTGTTAAAACAAAACAACTTTCTGAGTTCGACTTTATTGAAAATCTTTCCGTCAATAAATCCACACTTGTCCTTTTGTCAACATTTCGAATATATTCTCCTTGATGCAGGAGTCACTTTCCCTTCAATTTCATGCAAGAACCTGCAAGAGGGGCACTAATCCTAGCAAGCTCAAAGGTTCAACTTATCTTCAACATTGGGTGGGGTTCCAAAACGGAACAGTTGCGTATGTTCCGCAAACATGTTTGCCATACTTATCCCCTAGCTGCCATTTTGCGGATCAGGAATATTCTCCGGTTCTTTTCCTTTGTCTGCCTTTGTGAAATATGTCAACGAAAAGAACTGGAGATGATTTCTGATCCGCAATATGGCAGTTAGGGGATCAGAATGGCAAACATGTTTGCGGAACATACGCAGATTACGAGTGAAAGGATATCTTATTACATAGAATTGATCCTATTAATTCAATAAGATATATCCTATTGGAAAAAAAAACTAGACGATTTATTTTGAAATGAATATTAAAGCAAACGGATATTTATCAAGTGAAAGTAATGGTTCCTATATTTTTAAAGTAATCTGATTGTTCCTATTGACTAAAAAAAATGAGACAAAATGATTGGCTTAATGGGATTTCCCATTGAAATTTTTCTGAGTGAGTCACTACCGATAGAAAGGGACGGATTTTGGATAAAATCATTAAAATCAAAAAGAGAAAAATAAAAATAACTAATGTAAAAAAGATATACACAAAAATTGAATTGTCAACTCCTAACATGAAATGCTTGGCGCCACGCGACGCCACTACAATAACTCTTTGACGTCTCAGGGCGTCGCGACACACAGTTTTGGAACTCCTGGTCTGGGAGATTAATCCACTTCCATAGCAGATAGAATAAATGTTATTTATACGAAACTATTAGCTTAGAAAATATACACATAATATCCTCAAAAAAGCTTTAACATCAGCAGTGTTTTTAACTGCTCCGCATAATATCTATAGATTTTATATTTTGTCAGAATTTTGAATAATAACGCAACCCCCAAAAATTCCATGAATTTTTGATTCTTCATCATCAGAATGCCGCAATCTTTCTGCATTCGAACGTCATTTAGTTTAATGATTATTAAAACTTTTCGTGAATTACTTCCTGACAAGAATGTAAAAATGACCGAACGGTGTGATTGCTCTTGTCTGACCGTTTCGCGTATAATATCTCCGCAAGACCCATCCAAAGATCAAATAGCACAGGCTGCAAAGTAATGGAATCCATCACTTCATCTTAAAGCGACTACGAGACGATGGGCTATGGAAATTCAAAGTGGTGGTTGTTAAGGAAATGACCCTTTCATTTATTTTAATAAAGTTAGCGTCGGGATCTAGAGTGTTTACCCTGATAGAAGAACAGTATACTCGTCGTCTGGCTTACGGTCCTTTTTACCGTCTAGAAAGAATGTTAGGGTGGCATTTCGTGATATCATTCACTCGCTATGAATATCATATTCAAGAATGGAAAGTAAAAAACGAGATATTCATCCCCAATTTGCATCTCGAATACAAAAAGGAAAGAGTCCATCAAGCATAACCGGTGAATGGCAGAGCAAATGTAGAAGTGAAGAGTAATGCTTCACAGTAAGTCATACGAAGACTAATAGCATGAGATGGCGGCCCGACAATCGTCTACCTTTTGAATTTCTTAAAAGGGGTGTCATTTAGTTACAAGGTGGATCTGGAAACATAAATATGAGTTATTTTTCGCTGTACTAATTCGGTGCTCTAGTAGCCTATTCCTAATGTAGAAAATTAAATGACAACTACCATCAAAATAAAATAATTTGAATACATGATCATCACATCAAATTTGTAAAAATGCAAACAAATTGAAAAATTTGTCAAATATTTCAAGTTTGGATTAAGGAATTTTCAGTGACACCCTGTACGTAGCAATGTTAACAATTCATTCAATTCTTACCCTCTGCTTCAGTCTTGTCTTGAATCATACTTCGCATAAATGACGTGGAGATTTTTCATTTTCCAGGAAATTTTTTTGCAGGAAAATTCATCTTGTCCCCGTGTCGTAGTTAATTTACTTTCTGGTTCAACCCGCCAATTAGATGTGACAAATTCAGCCAATGACGAAGGCAAAGACAATGACAAAGCTCAAGGCTCTTAGCAAAGATATTGAATAGCTCTGGAGGTGGCGAAGAAGCGAAAGCTTATGGGAAAATGATGTTATGGCTATACAACTCTGGGACCGTAATCTTTCTTGATTTTCGTCCCCATCATGAAATTATTGAAGGGGACTGGTGTAAGGTGCATAACAATTATGAGGACTTGATGGAGTTAAGGTTAGCATATTATTCCTATAAATAAATATTATACATATTTGATCATTTTGCCATGCTGTTTTGCCAAATTCAAATGCGGGATAATGGAGGTCCTTGATAGGAGTGACTAAATTTTCGCAGAAATCATCTTCAACTTATTATTAATACCCAAAGAAAATTTCACGGCTTAAAATACATTTTTCCGAGAGTTCAAGCCCGTTTTAAACTAGTCTAATATGAAAATATCATAATTTACATTTAAGCCTAGCGCCTAATTTTATAAGAAAAGGTCTCTAGGGTATCTCGTGTAAATGTAAGGGACATTTCTGGTTGAAAAATAATCGTAAAAACTTCCCCTAACACTTTTTTCCTCATCGGTCAGGAATTTTTTTTTCAGAATCCAGCCGTCCGCAACAATCCTGCAAAAATCCAGAGACACATGATTTTTGCCGTTTGATCGCCATATTTTGGTTTATTTTCCTTCGGCAAATAAACTAATTATGCTATGGTGTTATATGGATTAAGATGTCCATTATACTCGTACCTATATGTTAACATTTTAGATGCTGAAATGGGTGCAATTTATAGAGGATGTCCGGAAATTGCCGCATAAACCAAATTGCCAGAAAATGATTCCTGATGTGATTTACCGCAAAAAAGTTTTACGAGACATACCCCCCAATTCTTAACCCTTTAGCTGCCACGCCACAGTCATATAAAGATTTTTGAAAAATTCATATTCCTACACGACTTAAAACTCCATATCACCAAAACTAGCAAATAGTAAATACACTAAGCAAGTATAGTAAAATAAGATGATTATCACAACGAACAAGTTACCCTAAAAAAACTAACCCCACTAAAATTGGGTAAGTGGTTTGGTTTTTACACAAAGTCAATTTTTATACCCTATACCCATGGGCGTAGCCAGGGGAGGGGGGGGGGGGAAGGGAGGGGCGGTGGCCCCCCCTGGTCGATGAAGATGGTAAAAAAAACCTTATCGATGTAGTAAAAAAATCGCTGCACTATACAACATTTTCAAAAATTTTCTGCTGCTGGCGCAGCAGTTGCCTTTCGTAACTGACGAAGGCTGCGTACCAGCATACACATTTCACTTGTAAGTGTGCTACTGTGGCTGCGTGGATCCCATATTTCCTGTTTCATTTCATGGCTACACAATTTCAACCGTTAGGTCCCTTCGGGAAGTTAGTGGAATTCAACTTATTTTCATCTGAAAGGGTGACAAATGGTATACAGCTTTGCTTTGTTAGCCCCGGAAGGTCATGCTTCATCGAATTGACTACGCATCATCAAATTTATCCCATTTTTTGTGACAATTCTCATTATTTGGAGCTAAGTTTTCGCACAGCACTTACCGTGCCGATGTACTTGCCGGGTACATTGCGGCTAGACGAAGTAAGCAGGGTAAGTTGGATTTTTGGAAATCGGTGTCATCGAAACGACAAAGGATGAATTTTGTGTAACTCTTAGAACTCCAGTATTTCTTATGGCTGGTTGTCGATTCGACGATAAGTCTGTGTCCATACAACTAGCTCATAACAAATATGTTTATTTTTGAAATGTGGGACCTACTTTTTCAAAAATTATGGAAAAAATATTTACTAGGACAAAAATAGGACAAATCTGGAAAATGGCTCAAAATTCTTCCTCATTTTAGGAAGATTGCATTTCAAACTCATAAAAATCGGCTCCAAGGCACTCAATGTCAAAATTAGACATCGTACATAAAATTAGAATTACTCAAGGAAACTCGGGGAGAAGTAATTCCAAAATTTACTGTAAATAATTCTATGTACAATCCACTGTAAAAACCGCAATAGGTGAAGTGAAAGAAAACCCGTGTTGGCACCCCAAAATGGATCGCTGTGCTTCTTGTATATACATGAGCTTCTCATTCATTAAACCCAATTTCCTAGTACGTTTAGAATATGTGCTTTATGATTCGAGCACGTTTTTTGAATTATATCAACGTTAAATTTTTATTTATCTCATTTTTAAATTTAGTGTTTTATATTTCGGGCCAAATAACATTGAATGAAGAAAATTTAATTTGTAAATCAATTTCCTTACAAAATTACTCAAAACCGATGTCTTTCCATTCTAAATAAACTAACGATTGAAAATTTGTAAAATTTTAGTAATATTTTGAGAAAGGGTGATTTTTATGAAGCGTCAAAGTTGAGGGTCGTCGAATCGACGAAGCCTGACCTTTCCGTACTAAAAATAAGCATGACCTTCCAGGGTTAAGGATTTTGTTAGGAACGGGTCTCATATTTCAGTGTCTTTCAAGTTCTTTTTTTTCTTCTCAGTGCCGTAGCCCCTTGTGCGTTAACTCAGCCGTTTATAGGCAATTTCGAATCAACATTACATTGCATATAATTTCGGAGTGTATAAATATAATGTTGTAAGCACTATATATTTCCATTCACATGTACGGTATTACGACCACGCCGAAACTCGATCTCCGGACCTCTATAATACCAGCATCGTAGAGTGCGACCAGGGCCGGATTTCCCATATGGGCAACCTGGGCAGCTGCCCGGGGCGGCAGATTCTGAGGGGCGGCAATTTTCGAAAGTATCCTTTTGTTTTAAACTCTGCGAAAGTAACATTTTGGAAGCTCTTAGAGCAGTTGACATTATTAGAAAAAAACTTTAATTTCATCTTTCCAATTTACTCAAGTTAGATATATTCCAGGGCGTCCAACCGAACACTTAACTGAAATTGAAAAAAAGTCTACAACAAATTCTAGCCATCTACAAAAGTTGGCACTTAACTTTCATGCAAAATTCTTTTAGCATTCATTCCGAGTATTATACTGGTGGCGCGTAGTTCAGTGAGTCTAGAAGTAGAAAGTATTTTCGCAAAGCATTGGCGTCAACTTAAACAAGGGAAGGGATCTAGCAAGTACTTCAGTGTCCATTTTAATAGGAAGCCTTGGGGAGTTTTTAGGTGCAATAATTAGGAGCGGCCTAATTTTATCGCTCTGCTACCACTCGAACAAATTTGCCATATGTCTCCCTTCTGACAATATCCTTTTGTACGATATTAATAAAGATTATGGCTAACGAAAACGCAAACATTTAAATATTGTAGAAATCTTACATGTAATTAAAAGTGGAATGAATCAGGCTAAAACGTCAATTCAATAGTTTTTATTTGAAATATTTCGGAGATGGCCAATTTTTTTCAAAAACAAGTCGATCCACTCCGCTTCGACGAGCGAAAAAGCGCTCCTCGCTCCGTGAGTTAGTTTCGCTTCGACCTTCTCCGCTCCAGATCCCTGTAACAATCAATATATTAAATAACTCTAGGCCGCCCACACATAATGCGTGTGTGGCCCAGTGTCCCTAGTTAATAAAAGCGAGCACACATTTTCGAGTTTTCTATTACTGATTTATTGTCTTAAAATTAGCCGCGAAGCAACTGGGATGTAGCCAGAATTCGGTTTCAAGTGGACACCTCCACACTTGGGATATTAGAAATGATGCATTAGCTATAAAATTTTCAGTAAGATGTTTCTGTCGTGTGAACAGGTTAAAAAAAATCACAAACAAAGTTTAAATTTTCGAAATGTAAAAAAAGGGAAGACACATAAATAAATCATTCCACATGACACTACCCAGCTAGACAATTGTCTCCGATACCCAACGGAATCGATAAGTCCTCGATTATATATCGGTAGCTGCCATCGATATGTCTCCAATAACCTACTGAATCGATCCAATTTCGATTATTTACGTCCAATTGTCTCCGATACACAACAGAATAGAAATGTCTTCGATCCCAAATCGAAGACCTACATTCAGTTGTCTTCGATATCATTGTCATCAAAGAGTAGTCGAACCGAAAACGATGACTTTTTATCCATTTGTCATAGATACCATCTAATCGAAATGTCTTCGATCACATATCGATGACTTTCATCTAAATGTCTCTGAATTAAATTGAAATTGTCAAAAAATAAAACAACTAATTTATTCTCGTAATTAGTAATCCTAGATAGCTTAGGTGTAGGACGTAGGACTACGATACTATAGGTGCCCGGTTCAATTCCCAGTAGAAGCAATAAATGTAAAAAGGTTAAAGTTTAAATAAGGTAAAAAAATAAGTATAAAATAGATAAAAAAATTAAAAAAAAGGCTGCTGCTCGAACATGGAACACCAGATGGACGAAGGAAAGCTAAACTAATAACAAAACTAGCCTCAACATGCATGAATGAAAATTATTTCACTTTCCGCGATAGGTACTACAAAACGACCAAAGGAACGGCAATGGGTAACCCACTGTCGCCTCTCATAAGCGAAATATTTATGGCGACCCTTGAGAAGAAAATACCAAAAGATGGAATTAAAATATGGATAAGATACGTGGACGACATTTGCGCGATAGTAAAGAAAGGACATGCCGAGAAAATATTGAATAACATCAACCAACTCCACCCGAATATTGAGTTTACCGTAGAGAAAGAAGCCAACGGAGAGATCACATTCCTAGACTTAAAACTAATAAAGAATGGAGAACAAATCGAATACGACATTTACAGGAAGCCAACACACACGCAGAGGACAATAGTAAGGACGTCGGCACATACATACAACCACAAAATGGCAGCCTACAATTCCATGGTCCACAAGCTGTTAACCGTACCCCTCAATAAGGAAAGATTCGAAAAGGAGCGGCGATACATAAAGGAAACGGCAAAAAAGAACGGGTACAAGGAAGAAATCGTCGACGAGTTGATCAAAAAGAAATCGAAAATAATAAGCATGGACATGAAAACAACGTTATTTCAACAAACCCGGAAAATGGAACCTAAACGACGAATGAGTGTTACATATTCTAAGGAACTTTATGCCCCATTAAAGAAAGTGATGGACAAGCACGACATCGAGGTGGTAGCATCCAGTAGGAGAACTACATTAAAATCGATACTGAAGTCAGAGAAGGACCCCAAGAAACCACAGGAAAAAAGCGGCATTTACAAATTAACATGTGACAATTGCCCGAAAACGTATATAGTCTCGCCTATATACGTTTTCGGGCAATTGTCACATGTTAATTTGTAAATGTAGAGACAAGAATAAAGGAACACCTCAGAGAAGCGGAATTGGCCAAGAAACAGAAAAGGACGGATATAAAATCAGCAGTTGCGAAGCATATTGTCGAAGAGGGGCATAAAATGACGAAATTCGAAATAATCAGGGAAGTCAAGGCACATAAACTAGACGCTTACGAGAGCTATTACATAGGCAAGGAAAACCTAGAGACGAGGCTGAACACCGACCTAGGAAACGGACACACTGAGCTATTCCGGCTGATACCTGGAGCAGGTAGTTTGTAATTAGCTTAAAAGGCAAAAGGTAATTAGTAATAAGAATATTGTATAAGTTAGGATAATATAAATATATGGAACATTGTAGACTTAAGCATTAATCCACTGAAGATGGCAGCAAATAGCTGCCGAAATACGTATTTGGAAAATAAATCATCTTCATCGACAATAAGGAAATACAAGTCTTTCAACTTAAAACTGAACTTGGTCGATGCAAAGGAGCCGACAACACAAGGAAACAAAAAAATAATAATTTTTCACCACGGTCATTGTTTCTCCATAAATTCTTCATAGTCCGTAGTGGTCGATTCTACATCAACGACAGTCTTCGGAATAAGATCGATTCTAGTTCTCACTTTCGGTATCGAAAAAACGGCCAAGCCCATACAAATGTCTCCATAGTTTGATCGAGAAAGTCATCGATTCCTTAATAGAAGGCGTTCGATTCTTTATCGATGAATTGTCGATTCTGTTCTAACTGGGTAATGAAAAATTTTAGTTTTCGAGGTTAGGTTATTCGTTTATAACTTCTAAAACTACCAAAAATGATAAAAATTTCCGAAAGTGGAAAGGTATTTAGCAAACATTCTGAACACATTCGATGTAATGAATACTGAATTTCAATGCCTTTTTAAACAATTTCGGGAAGGGTCCGAACCTCATGGACCTTCACCTGGCCCCATTCCTCGGAAGCACCATATTGTCAAGCAAACAAAATAACATGGGTCACTCGCGTAAAAATATGAAATTTTCTTCCCACATACCACAGCACAGCTAATGTTTTTCCTAGCCTGTGTATAACACTATACTTTCAAATTTAACCAGTTGCGGAGGGCGGCTATTTGGTTACCGCCCAGGGGCGCCATAGAGACTAAATCCGGCCCCGAGTGCGACTCAACCAAATGAACCACAGACAGGGACGTACCGAACACACATTTAATAGGGGGGTGAAAAGTAAAATTTGCCGACTACATTTGAAAATTCACCAATTATAATTAGAGGAACGGAAATTTCGTTTTTACGCAATAACGAGATGCGAATTTCGGCAAAAATTGTTCCGAAGATCATTTCTTATTCGTAAAATCGCAGTTAGAGGATCAGAATGGACAACATGTTGTGGGAACATATGGGAACCGTACCCATTGTTAAATGCAGAGAGTTTGCTGAATCATGAGCAAGATGGCTTGCCGAACACCGAAAAACCTCTTTAGTTGTAGGTTTGATGAATGAACTTTGTTTTCTGCAATGCGTTTTTTTTTCAGAGAGAGCTTTTCTCTTGGTTCGGCGGCCCGGAAATCGCAATGAAGTTTACATAAAGATAAAGGCCACATATGCTGCAGTTTCTAGTTTTGCCGTTACTGTAACTCCTTGAGGAGTGGTCTTGTCGACTAGTATCTACGTGTGTTGTCTGAATTCGTTGATGCAGTTGGCAGACGTTTTTTGTTTGTGCAACGCGAGTCTTGAAAAGTTGTTTAACTGTGAATCTACATAATTTCTATAGAGTTATAGAAAATTAAAATAACTACAAGAAAATTTACAAAAGTAGGTGTTTATGCAAATTTCAGCGAAATTTCTAATATCCAAAATTAGTTTATGTGAAATTCCTGTTTTTTATTTGCGAAATTTCCGTATATCTAATTATGATATATTTTTTTAACGTTCATGTAAACATCGAAAAATACAAAGACAAAAACACGAAATTTTATTCAACCAGTTAAGTTGTGACCCGCCATAACTTAATTTTGGACCATCGCTCCACAATTCGATGTAAATCCATTTTATCGACAATATCCTTTGCAGAAAACATTAGCATCGAATTGTTGATTATTATTAGTCTTAATTTACTAAATGATCGCTCACTCGAAGCTAAGGTCACTGGACATGTCAAAATAAGCTGAATAACCTTGTAAGCTATCAGTCCTTAGTTTGAAAGCCTCTCTCGCTAAGATCCTAAAATTTTGACACACCAAGCAATTATCAAGAAGAATTTGAATTTCAGCATGAAGGCATTCCTGTCGGCCGAAATTTGAAATATGTCTTGAAATGGTTGGAGCAGTTTAGCTGTTTTTTCCAATTCTTCTCTGGAATTCGAGATAAAAACGTCAAGAAGGATTTTGGACTCTTTTCGGTAAAATGTTGCAAAGTCTATTTCGGCTGTAGTTTGAGATGATTCGTCTCCATTTTTTCCGGAGCACGACGAGTTCGGTGTTGTTTTTTGTAGCCAGATTCAGGGTCAATATTTATTTTTTTAAGAAAATCATGGAGCTTTGAACTAACGCATTGATTTCGCTGTCGTTGTTAATGTCTTTAAAATTCTTTATTGTACTGCGAATGAGTTTCACAGCGTCAATAATGTCAAGGTCCTGAGCTTCCAAATTTTCAGTCAAATTTTTCAATTTAAACATGAGTTTTATGTTTTCATGCCGAATACCTCTGTTAATAAGTATGCACATCCGATTACATACTTTTAGTATTGTAACTTTCAAATGTTTATATCCTTAAACATCGACAGGTATTCTTTTGTAAATTTATTAATGCCGAAAATCGCAATCCTACATATTCCCACTGAGGTCAAATTTGCCGACTGCGATGAAAATTGAAAATGTTAGGGGGGTGAGACACCCCCCCCATACCCCCCCTTAGCTACGTCCCTGACCACAGAGCGGGTATTTCAAGTTATTAATTCAAAATTTATTTTCTTGCTGAATCATACCAGCAATAAAATTTAGCCACTGTTAATACTTTGGTAAATTTAGAGGAAATCTCATTAAAACCGTTAACCATATTTCAATCAATAAAGGATTTATAAATTTGCTAAGATGAAAGTGACAGTCGAAGCAAACCGATTTCGCAAGTGGAAGTCCGAGATACAAAAAATGCACTGAAATAGACAAACTACGCTCTGAAAGGCAGATATTGTAGGCCAGTTGAATGTAATCAGAATGCAGAAGAAAATCTTTGTCATCTCCATTTTAAAAATTTTACTCTAAAATTAGCAAAAAAAAAGAAATAACATGCGTGGCAGTCACCCAGTAAACTAGGGCCGCAGATGTGTGAGTGACATCCAATTTCCAAGATCTAAACTGCTGTTTTGTTGAGGTGTTGAGATCAACAGCACGCCCAGCAATGTTATATATCTCCATAAATGGATACTTGTTTACAATCTGAGCGACATCATATTCGTGACGGGTCGTGAGTTCGAAAAACACCATAAAATGAATTCGTTCACGGTGAGTCTGGAATTCATGACCCTCTGCATCAATCCAACCTCAAGCCAGGCTACTCTATATTTCTGCGACCGGAAATGTCAGCTCCTAAGAAAATCATGATGTTAAAAAAATTTTGGGCTTGCCCCCCCCCCTGACCGAAATCCTGGCTATTATTATGTAACACCTCAAAGGAGCCACCGGAGGTATGGCAAAGTATATATAAATGATCAGGGTCGGTTCCTGAATCGAATAAGCCATGTCTGTCTGTCTGTCTGTCTTTCTGTCGGTCTGTCTGTCTGTCTGTCTGTCTGTCTGTCTGTCCGTGTGTCTGTCTGTTAGCAAGATAACTCCCGAAATAATGAAGCTAGCGGTTTGAAATTTTGGTCAAATGTTTGTTTTGCTAAAATCTTGAACGGTATTGAAAATGAGCCAATCGGACATATACTTTGAGTTGATGGAAAATGAAGTAGGTCCGACTACCCCTACCCCTACTTCCCCTACAAAGTTATATTCAGCGATATCTTTTGATAGAATGTCACGAAAAACTTCAAATTAGTATCAAATGGTAGCCGTTGGATGCCTTGACAAGGAGTAGAGATGTGTCAGGTCCGACCCATCTACCCCTCCTTCCCCCACAAAAAATATTAAATTGAATATTTTGGGCTTTGCGTGCCTTCTAGGTCTGTACATGGGTATAGGGTATACACTCATCGTTCTATTCGCACGATTAGAACTCGGTCTCGTTTTTAATTGACTCAAAAACAAATTATTTTTCCATCTCATTTTTTTCCCACTTCTGCCAAGGTGAGCTGCTTGTACGATTCTTTTAAAAATTGGCGCATAGTCTCATTATCATATCATTTGTACATTATTTTTTCTAGGTCCATTATTTCTAACACTGTTAATACCTTAAGTGCATTTAATTAATTTTAGCTCGAATTCATTCAAACTGCCGCTAATGTTCTGCAGTTGGTAAAATTTTTGCAAATTATGCCAAAATCGTACCAAAAATAAAATCACATGAGAAATCATTTTCCGGTGCCTTTATGCAGCAGTTTCCGACATAACAAGGAACATGCATTCATCGAAGCTCTCACAATCACTAATGCCAGATTTTTCATTATTACGAACACATCGTTCTACAAAAAAGACCTATAAATCACCCATGTTCAATTAGATTCTGGCCTTTAACATTTTTTTTTTTGCTTTGTGGTCATAGCTGGTTTTCCCTCCCATCCTGACCTAAATCCATGTAATCCTGGCTGATATTATCTGCTTTTTGTTTTACATTCGATTCGACAGCGACAGGAACATCATACAGACATGCAGTCTGTTCAGAGCGAAAAGCGACACAGCAAAAGACCATGCGGCACAAGAGTATAGACATAGAGGCAACCGAAAAAGCAGACAAAATCTTATCTGACCTTTTACATTTGCACCTTTACAACAAATTCGATGCAAAGATCATCAGAGATTAAAGCAAATATTTGCAGAACGTGCCGTTTAGTGATTGGATATGAAATCTCGGTGAAATGACAAATTTTTAAAGTAAGAGCTCTTGGCCATATTTAGACAAAGTGTATGTGTATGTGAATTGAACGATACAAACTTTGAAAGCAAAGTTTCTTTGATGCTGTTCTTCAGAGTCAAAGAATTAAAATACATTATGTAGTGGAAGTGACAGCAACATAGGGGCGGAGCATTACGGGCTAATGGGTGCATAAGCTAAGCATTGCAACGATTTTTCGAGGCATGAAAAAATCGACCAAAAAGAGAAGGCATCACCTTTATAAACATTAATATTTGGTTTGTCCCATTAATTATATCCTATACCCGTAAGATAGAACTACATAATGAACATTGCTTCATGTCTTGATCCGGCCATAACTTTCGCTAGAACTGTCACATATATTCTAGTACAGTAAGCTCGAAACCCAAACATAAAAAAAAAGGAATTTTTGATGCCAAATTGTTGAATACACTGCTCATTATAGGCACGTAGTAAAAAGTTACACTAATTTGCGCCCTGTGTTAAGGGGGGAGGGGGTGGCAAAAGGGTGAAGGGTTTTTTTGCAAATAATTGGAAAACTATGAGTCTGAGCTTGAAATGTCCTGAGGACAAAACAAACTAATACATAAAATTACCTTTGTAATGATATATTTTATAACACTATAGAAATTTTCGCAGAAAATTATACGTTAGACCCAAAAGTATTATAGTGAATTTACATTTTTTGAGTTTTACATTTCGCACTATAACTCTTGATAGAATAGACCTACCGTTATAAGATCTTGTCCATATATTGATAACAATATTTATTTGATTTGTACCAAAAATTGGAGTGCTCCGACCATTGACGCCCTCTCACTCCTAACATTTTTCAAAATGGCATGCCTATAGCTTCTTTTCAAATTGAGCCAGGTAAATCAAATTTGGTGGGGTGCCTAGTCTAAGCTCCATTATGCTCCCCACCAAAAGTTATTACCATCCGATCAAAACTATGGGTACCCCCTATACAAAGTGAACGAAAATTCTATCAAATTTCACATTTTTTTCACTTCTAAATTCTATGTAAAATTAAAAAAAAAAATCGCTTAGAACGTTATTATAACAATTAATTGTCTTGTGAATGTTTGTTCAAAAGGTTGTACCAAGGTGTACGCTACAAGTATCAAAAAATTGGGTTTGGAGGTCAGTGATACCATTTCTAAGGCTATTTGCGAATATTTCGAGTAACGTGTACTAGCAACCTTCAAACCCGATTTTTCGTACTTGTAAGGCACGCTCTGGTACAAACTTTAGATATACATTCAGAAGACTACAGTTAACTGTTATAAGGACGTTCTAAGAGATAATTTTTTTTTTCCATTTTAAGGCCTGGATAGACCTCGGGCGGAATGAAAATGAAATGTTTGTCCGCTGCGATTTTCTCAATGAAAATGCATGCTTACTGTCGTGGAAATTGGTGTTATATTGAAGCTGTTGTGTGTCCTTATAAAATAATAAAGGTGTTCCAGATCTGTCGGTTGGTGTAAACTGGCAACAGCATTGTAACTACACTATAAAAAAAATTACTCCAATAATAGGAGGAAACTTATTTTTCCTTCTATTATAGTAGTAAAATGATACCACAAAATTGGGGTAAATCTACATACGGTAATAAGTAAAAATAAAGTAATGACAGATCTTCACACCAAATGAGGTGTAAAATTACACACAAAATAGAGTAATATTAAAGAATCAGAGTACTATTACAGTACAGTACTATTGTGCGTTTACTAGAAATTTTGTTGAAAAATAAACGTTTAGTGTTATTTTGAGAGAAAAAAGATGTAAAATTCAACGAGTTTTCGATGTAAAACTCAACCTTGTTTTTACAGTGTAGCTCTGACCTTGTTCTGTATAAAAGTTCTCGAGATGACACATTTATGAAAATAAGCCATGAACGTCACTATGAAAAAACGCTCCCGCTCTGGCTGATTGAGGATTTTCTGCTACATGGTTAGAATAAACGGAATAAAATTAATTTTTAGAGTTTTTTCAGAAAAAAATTAAAAAAAAAAAACCTTATGAAATCAATTTGTCCGTCTGTCCACCCGTCTATTCACTAAATAATTCAAGAACGGATCAACCGATCGTCATGAATTTTGGTAGGAATGTGTAAAATGGAAACAGTCTTTGGCACGAATACTTTAGAAGTTGGTAGGTCAAAAGATAACAGGGTGTCCCGAAAAGGTGATAAAAGTCGACTATTTCTTATCGGAGAAATCAAAGGACTCAACCAGCTTATACACGCTAAATACTAAGACTGTTGACATTTTCTAACAAAAAGTAAATAACCGTGAATTTGTGAAATTTCAATTTTCGCGTGTTTAGACCCTCTCAGGTCTGCAAATATGAAAGTGTTGACAGTTTTAAGAAAGTGACATAAGGAAAATGTCTACAAATTCGAATAATTTTATCCAAACTGGAAATATAGCGAATCTATCTATTTGGTAAGGACTTTTCACAATACTAGGGCAGCGTCTTAAGCATTTGTTCAGTACATATCTTGTGACTGGATCAAACAATGAACATGAAATTTGGTGGGAATGTACAAAATGGTAATAGTGTTTGACACGAATACTTTTGAAGTTGGTAGGACCTACCGCTGCAAAATTCTATTTTTCAATACTCAGAGAAGTAATTTCATATAAGTTTCTCCTTTTCCTTTTCTTGATTCGGAGAATCGGTAACGATTTTACAGCTAATAAATTCAGTTGATATGTACGTTTCCTGAGTTTATTTTTGTTGAGAACTCATCAGAAATTACAAATTGGAAAATCATCTACAGAGTTGGACACAGTAATTTCACATTCAGCTTCGTACTGCTTCGGAAATCCGTCGACATCCTTGGAATTCTTGAGTCGAGCGACACGATGAAGGTGTCGCTGGACTTGCAATAAAATTCTCCAAGGTGGCGTCGGAGGCATCTTTCCTGGGCAGCTCACAGGGGAGTCAGGGCTATCCGAGATAAGTACAATAATTCACAAAAAGTATGCTTTTGTTAGTTGTCAACCTAGTTGTCGGCCAAAGTCAATTCACGATCAACTTCGTACTGAATGCACTTTGGAAAATCGTCGATATCTATGCAATTATTCACGTCTGTGATGCTGGAATTACCACTTTCAAAAATCAAAGCGAGCGAACGATCAGGGCATCGCCAGACTTGCCAAAAAAGCAATTTATTTGTATAAAACAGTTTAAACAACGAGTGAAAACATTCTTACCTTCTATACTATGTCTGTGACTAACCGTGAAAACGAGGACTATCGTATTCGAGTAGGTATCAATCGTCGTTGTATTTTTTATGCGTTTCTTTGAAAACGATTACAAAGTAACGATTACTTGGAATAAAAGTAACGAATATCAAAAATTACTGAAATTTAACTGAAGTTGACATCACTGTTGTACGAGTAGATAAGATTATATGTGTCATTTACATATGAATTGACATCGAGTCGGTCCGGCAGAAACATTATGGTAATTTTGGGTCGATGGTTCCAGCTTTGAGGTCAACAACAAGAAAAAATCGAGATTGCTAGCCCAAGAGTGTTAAACCAGTTTTCTGGAAGTACTCGTCGAATCAGCAAGGTGGAAACACTGGGCAATTTTGTGTTGCTGATTCAAAATTAAAAAATGGGTTGCCCGCCCTAGAATATACATTTATACATTCATACTCCACAAAGATGTCGCACGAACGAGTTGATTAAAATGCATGTTTACACAAATGTTACTTCTTTTACTCAGCTCATTCGAAATTTAAATGCTTAATTGGTAGATTTACTTCAATATAAATTCTATGGAATAAATACACATTTTTATTGGATAAAAAACTGTAATCTGTATAAAAGTTACTTAAAGCATATTGAAGTTAAATATTATTCTGTCGTTATTTTTATGGCGTTATCCGATTCTTGGCAGATGGTATAAAGTAGAGTCCAATCTGTAAAATATGCAAATATTTGAAAATAATAGATTTATATAACTTTCTACTTTCTCTTGTAAATGCGTACATACATGTCATTAGCTGGTTTCAGAATACAGTATACTTTTCCGAAGTCCTAACGATATTGAAGTGGAAGATATGGATACTTCGTATGACGTTTCTCCAACTGAGAATTTTTCCCTCCCAAACCTTATACAACTATTTGAAGTACATATACCTGCAATTAAAGAGTCGAGTCGATAAGATATTATAAAATGAGCTTCCTTGCCATAAATAAACTCAACAAAATCAGGCACACAGATTCCCGAAAGGGCACAATTTATTTATTTATTTGAATATAAACGGACATAAGTCCTTTTGACAATTCATTTATAAAATACGAGTACTGTTATGTGATCTTACACCTATAAATTCTAAACTAAAATGTTTTAAATGCAAAAGAAAATTCATATATATATTAACAAAATAAATTAAATTAAAAAAAAAAAAACAATAATAATATTAATAACTAAAATTCAGTCGAACAAATTAAGAATGAAGCTTTTCAGTTTTAGTTTATCAGAGTTGAATATGTCTATGTATTTAGATATTGCATTTCCATTGGCCTTGAATCTTTCGATTGGTGAATTTTGCAAATAATTTGATCGAAATGTATGTAAGCAAAATAAGTCTTGATTTCTAGTGTTTCTTAAAGGAACTCTTATGGAAATTTCGCCGAGAATGTCTGGTGCTTCAACTACACCATTAACTAAATTGAATAAAAATATGGAGTCATTGTAATATCTTCTGGCTTTGTGAGTATTGATATTCAATAAAGCTCTGATATCCGGATAACTAACATTTAAGATAGAAATATGCAGTTTATATGCTACATATCTGAGAAATTTATGTTGGACTTTTTCAATGGTATCTTCATGAGTTTTGTAATACGGATTCCAACATGTATTCTAATTTGCTTCTGACAAGAGAGAAGTATAAAGTTTTGATTGCATGTATATTATTAAAATCAGAAGAGTTTCTTATTATGAAACCAAGCATTCTACGTGCTTGTTGCGATATTACATAAATATGATTAATGAAACTTAAGGCTGTGTCAAACAAAACTCCAAGATCTTTAATAAGATCAAATTGTTTGATTGGGAAATTATTTACAGAATAACAATGTTGAAAAATTGTGCGGCTCCTGTTAAACACAATGTATTGACATTTTGACAAGTTCAATTCAAGTTTATTGCAAATGCAATAACGATGGAATTTATCCAAATTAGCCTGAAGAGTGGCTATATCACTATCACTTTTTATAGTTTTAAAAATTTTGCAATCGTCTGCAAAAAGCAAAAATTCGACGTTTTCAAAAATTAAACCCATGTCATTCACAAATATTAAAAACAGAAGTGGACCTAAATGTGAGCCCTGGGGAACACCCGAGGAGGGTACAAATTCCCGTGAGTAACTATTACCCATTTTTACCGTTAATGATCTATTCTGTAAATAATCACCCAGCCAGCAAATAAAGGGACCAAAGAACCCAAAGTTTTTTAATTTTTTAATTAGAAGTTCAAAGTTTATTTTATCAAAGGCTTTAGTTAGGTCAGTGTATATAGAATGAGCTTGATCAGAGCTATTGAACGCTTTATAAATAATATTCTCGTAAGACAGTAGGTTTGTGGCAGTGGACTTCCCGGAGCAGAAACCGTGTTGATTAGGTATTATAAAAGGTCGTACAAGAGGTGTTATAAGATCAGTGACAATGCTTTCAAAAAGTTTTGGAATGCTACACAGAATACTTATGGGGCGATAGTTTTTGATGTTAGCTTTGTCACCGGTTTTATAAATAGGTAAAATATTTTTTTTTCCATTTTGGGGGGAATTTCTCAGTAGCCAAAGATTTATTAAAAAGGGTAAGGAGGGGCTGAACTAAATTTATAGCACAACTTTTTAAAAATACTGGAGGAACTCCGTCGGGGCCAGCACTTTTAGAAATGTCTAATTTAAGAAGTTTGTTGTAGAGAATATCTTCAGTTATATACACATGAGATAATGAAAAAGTATTATTAATTAATGGTGGATTCAGATGAGTATTATCCGTATTATAAACACTACAAGTTGTAGTCTGGCTGGTCTAGCGGTTAGTGCGCGCACCTTCCGTGCACAGGGTCATAAGTTCGAATCTCACCGTGGATCATGGTGTTTTTCGAACTCACGAGCTTGTGATGGACTATGATCTCACTCAGATGTTAAACGAGTACCCATTTATGGGGATAAATAACACTGCTGAGCGTGATGCTGATCTCATTACCTCAACAATAAGCAGATAAGATCTTGGAAATAGGATGTCACTAACACATCCTGCGGCCTTAGTCCAATACTGGATTGTCGCGCCTGTTATTTATTATAAACACTACAAAAATGATCAGCAAATAAATCAGCGATTATCGAATCATCAGAGCTATTTTGATTACCTAAATACATTGTACTCGGTAGTTCGTCGTCAGCTTTTAACGAGGTTATATGTTTCCAGAAGTATTTCAGTTTGGACGGAACTTGTGACTCTAATTTATAAATATAGCTTTGATAATCAAGTCTAGATTGCCGTTTACACTTAGATCTTAATTCTGAAAATTCTTGATAATGGAAATAGTTACCAGTTGTTTTATATTTTAAGTGTGCAGTTTTCTTCAAAAATATTATTTTTTTCAATTCATTTGAAAACCACATAGGGAATGAATCTGAATTATTTATACGACCAATACAAACATACAAATTGAAAAGATGATTAATTATTTCATAAAAGCGATCAACTGCTTCATTTAATTGTAAGTGACTCAATTCAGACCAATCAAACATATTTAAAGCAGCATTCAAATTTGTATAGTCGGCCATTTTGAAATTTAAAAAGGTCAAGTTACTACTTTTTTTAACTCTAGAAGCAACAGCAGATAATTGTACAAATATTTCCAATGGAGGATGATACATATCTATGACAGTTAATGGATAAATAGTATGAGCTACTTTAAGGTTTTCAATATCAGAAAAAACTAAATCAAGAATGTTATTTGAACAGTTTTTAACAAAATTAAATTGGGCGAAGTTAAGAAAATCAAGAGTTTCGATTAATTCATTTCCTTTTGAGATCATTGGGCTTATTGCCCATGTGTTTGAAGACCAGTCAATGTTTGGCAAGTTGAAATCGCCAGTGACGATATAGTTGGCGGTAGGATACGTCTCGGATGTAAGTAGTAAATCTTCCGCATGAAGGTCGTATATATCAGGTGTGATGTCAGGTGGAATATACATAGACAGTTGAAAAAATTGTACGGACTGGCTTAGTGTGAATGCACACAATTAGTTGTTCAACATTGGCATGTTTGCATTCTAATAAATTCGATTTAAAAGATTTACTTACCGCTATTAGAACACCTCCTCCATGATGTTTACGTGATGTGATGCTGTTTCGATCAAGTCGATAAATGGTGTGGTTAGGAAATCCAAGTTCAGACGAGTGAAAATCTGGAGTGAGCCATGTTTCGGTGAAAATTATTATATCGTAGGAAGTTGTCGATAATCCTTGTCTCAAATCCGATAGTTTCGTACGGAGTCTCCGGGTGTTTTGATAGTAGATGTTGAGATTCAGTTTTTTGTTGCTGGGCGACCCGCTATGATACGAGGTATACCATTGTAATATTTGATTGTCGCATCAGGAGTAACTTTCTGCACCTCTTCTAAGTGTGATCTTAACGAATTGAGATGTTGTCGTTGCCGTAGTGTTTGATCGGGAAATATGGTCAATTTGTTAGACTTTAGATACTTCTTCGCGTGGAGATCTTTCTTGTTTTTAAGTATATCCATTACAACAGATGGACTTGTTGTCATAACCTTCAAAAGACGTGGTTTATCATTGGGTTTACCAATTCGGGAAACTCTGATATCCTTCTTATCAATATTAATAGAAGGGGCCACTGCGTTGATTATTTCTAATGCTCGCGAATTGTTAGCATCATGATTATTTTCCTCAATACCGAGAATTATAATATTTGATGCTCTCTTCCGTCGGTCTTCTAACTCATCAATAATTTCTTCCATATTCGTCGGCGGTGCCTTCGATGATTTTAAAGAACTGAGTTCCTCTCGAAGGACCATGATCTCTGATCGTAGCTCAGCAATATCATTATTAATGGTTTTTAATAATTTTCTTTGATTAGTGCAAATAGAACACACAAAAAGCGGTGGATTAGGTGATTGATAATTTTAGCGATGTTATTTGTGGTCGTAATAGCTTGGCACAAACCGAATGTTCATTTCCTCTACACAATGAGCAAGTAAAAAAGTCTTCGCTTGGTTGTAATAACATATTGTAGTTGCAGCATTCGGTTTGAGTTATTAAAGACATTTTATTATAAAAGATAAAAATATTTTAATGTTCAAGTTAACGTATTATTTAGGCACAGACTGTTATTGAGCACTTTTATGTTATTTGAACTGTCAAATATCGTTTCACTCACACCAATGGGTAAAAATGAGTCAAAATGAAATGTCACCGAAAACTTTCACTCAAACGATCTAAGTGGGAACTTTCTTATTGTTTATGTCTTGGGGAGAGCTTTAAGAAGTCACTTGATTTCAACACTATCACTTTCGTGAGCTTCAAGGATCGGAACAATTTTTTTAACTTATATTTGACTTTAAACAGCTGTAGCGAGAATTTTCTTTACAACAAGATTTGAAAGGTGTGACCACCTTTCAAATGACAGTACGAACTTTGACATTTCATTAACATTTGAAACTGTACTGTACACAATATTAAACTCAACCGTCATTTGACCGATGTTTATATATATATCGTAAACGATACACTTCAGGGATCACATTTACCTTAGTTTTGACTTTGAGTAGTAATTTTCTAACTTTGATATCAGATCCGAATTGAATTGATGCGCTAATATATGTATGTAGCTAAAACACCTTTTAACGGAAACTCGTTTTTTTGGCTTTGCGTCCTTATAAAATCGATAAACACACTATTATTAGATATTAAAAATTCGGGGTACTTTGCGGAGTCCAAGCAAATGGTTTTATAGAAATGATATTCAAAGAATAGAATTCCCATGTGTAAAAAGTATACAGGGTGTCCGGAAACTGCCGCATAAACGCACCGGATAGTGATTCCTCCAGCAAAAAGTTGTACGGAACATACCCCCTTAGCTTAAACCTTTAGCTGCCACATGCATTTGAAGATTTTTGAAAAAATAATTTTCTTGTACGACTAAAACTTCATTATCTCAAAAGCTAGACTAGCTAGAATAGCAAAATAAAATGATTATTACAGCCAATAAATTTACCTAAAAAATAAAACTAACGGCATTAAAATAGGATAAGAGGTTTGTTTTTGACAGAGCTTCAAAGACAAATTTTTGTGATTTGACCCAAAAACAATCTGTTTTTACATCTCAATTTTCTCCAACTTCTGCCAAGGTGAGGTGCTCGTACGATTCTTTTAAAAATTGGCGCATAGTCTAAAGATTATTTATTTATTTTGTTTAAATATGTTATACTCCCATTGAGTTTATAAAACGAAAACAAAAGTCGGTATGCATGTTTGTTATAAACTACGTTGATTTAAAATTATCCCAAAAATTACACCAGATACTCACTCAATTGTGAATATAGTTTTCTGAAAATGTAGTCAAAAGAAATGATGCAAGATAGTTACTCTATACATGTTTCACCGCATCATCATCATCTCGCACTCGCCGTTCCAATCAAACAATTGGGATAGAAAGAACAATGCAACTTTTTCAATAACCTGAATCCTGCAACCTACATACTTACACCACAATAAGGTATAAAATATAACATTTCGATAACTTTTTTTTTATCTTGTTTTGCCGAATATAAATTGCCTCGATCTCCGGCCAAGACACAAAAAGGAAGTCAACTGAGACCTTAAGAATGATGACAATGTCAAAGATGACGAACGATATTGATGTTCTGTTCATGTCGATGATGATGATGATGACGACAATGATGCCAATCCCATTGGACAAACTAAATCGCTAGGGTGCAAGGAGGCAAATACTTTACTTTTTTTCGATTTCCCCATTATCCTGAGGCGAAATATTCGACAAGTATATCGAAAATTGATTCGGTTTTCGTCAGATTCGACCCGCGCGTTTGCTTCCCAATGTCACACGATATGTCGTCCTTTCCAGAACCAAATTGAATTTGTGATTGGTTTCGCACAACACTCGTGCATTCAAGGTGGGGTGACATATATTGACGCGAAGGATGATGGAAAAAACAAGGAATATATCAATTTTTCAGTTAATAAATTTGCAACGATATAATCTTGAAATATTTATTCCCAACAATTCGGTACGTGGATATGGTGTGAGAAGGGATTGTGGTATTAGAAGAGTGGAGTTGCCGTCTTTTATTATGTTTTCTGCATTTGAAATAAAGTTATGTTGGGAATGTAGGGAAGCGCTGCTCCTAGTACTAGACCAGTTTTGCAGCGCTTCCCTTAAATTACAAGAGTTGGCAGTGATCAGAAAACATTTCATAAACCGTCAAGTGCTCCGTCACCTTTTGCAGTTACGCTTCCGGGGAAACACTCCATGATTATACCAAAGCTATAAAACCGAAGGTTTCCCTAAATAACTAAGCATGTGGCAGTGTATCTACACTTCTCTGCAATCGCTTCTACGGAATCGCTTAAATTAGGCACTCGTGGAAAATTTAAATGGACATTAAGCGGAATGTGAGATGGAAGCAGTGCAAACAAGGCCTGTCAGGTGCTGACATTGCAGTACCAATTCCCGGTCTCCTATTAAAGCCGGTATCATAACCGGCTTCGCACTCGCAAGTTTTTTTCAACAACGCGGTTTTTCAACCATTTTCCGCCATTTTTTCCAAACACCGTTTTTCAGGTTTTAGTACATGCTCAGTGCCGTTTTATGTTCAGGTTGTTCTGGCACCTGTTTAGTACTCTTTTTCAGAATTTTAGCGTCTCTTCAGTATCGCTTTTACAGGTTTTGTTAAGAAAGTACTTAGTACCGTTTTTTTAGGGTTTTGCAGCATTTGTTCAGTTCTGTTTTTTTCAGGTTTTTGTAGTACTTGTTCAGTATCAGTTTGTTTCAGGTTTTTTACCACTTGTTCAGTACCGGTCGTTTTAAAAAAAATTTAGCAACTGTTCAGTATAGTTTTGTTTTTCATGTTTTCTTAGCACCTGTTCAACACCGAATGAAGACAATAAAAACAAGAGCTTAATAAAAACTTAATATCTTAAAAAAAGTAATAAATACAACAAATCATTATGAAACAATGCATTCTTAAATTGCCCCTATTTTTCTTATGGTAACACTTCTAAATAATGTATCCAATTCGTAATTTTTCAACATATATTGCCACCATGACTTGGGGCCATAGCGTATTTTCGTCACAAATTTACATAATTTCCAATGTAAATTGGACAAATTGAAAGGGAATGCCGCATACACAAAAAGCAAAAACTTATGACATCCTCCCCATTGGCTTGCGGACGTACATTTTATTTTGGGTAACACTTGTTATGATATCCCCTAAATCGCCCCTAAAACCGCATAGTCTTCGCCTGATGTTATTTTTCATTCCTAGTTCCTGTAGTTCAGTTGGTCTGGATTTTTTTTTCAGAGTTTCTTATTACCCTGTCGTCGCAACACCCCCATCATGACCACAAGAAAAATTTCTCGGCGTGCCGAAACCAAAACGACAACGACAGTGACTCGTTTACAATTCACCCAAAATGCCAGGGTAATTTAAATAATCCCCAGAACACTTAAGCCCATCCCTCGCTAAGTAGGAGGGCAGGTTGAGAATATTGGTGGTGGATAAATGCAATTGGTGATTCCGTAACAAGCAGACGAGTTTCTTCGTTCAGACTAGAGGAAAAAGTCAGAAAAGAAATGGAAAAAGATAACCAGGAAAATCCTTTTGAGACGGAACTTGATGTGTATCAAAAGTTTTCTTTTCAATGTCTTATAGTCGGGTTTAGTGGTTAACTCCCTGGAGCTGTTATTGGGGTAGTGAGAATCATCGACACAAATCTCAGTAGATCGGCAATCTTTCGAAGTAAATCAGGGCTGCATGTTGATTGCAGACGTTTGCATAGAATCGATTTCAAAGAAATGATTACTGAGTATATTGATTGTAATGTAAAAAATAAGAAGAAACTACTCCTTGGATCTTACTCGGAGCACTTGCGTTTTGTTGGGATCTCCAGATGCACCATAATGCAATGCACATCATACACAGGATAACATAATATAGTCAATTCTAACATTTATAAAATCGCAAATTGTGTCTATAGAGAGTGTATTATCACGACAAATAAAAATTACGACCCGGCATTCTTGATTGTTATACGGAAATACACGCAAACTTGAGACATTCAAATGTCAAAGCCAATTCGTACTATTTTGTACCACTTGCTAAAACTCTCTTATCTGGTCATAGTATATGGTCGGTATATTGTTTCGATAATTGGACAACCCTCACGGTATAATACTTTCACCATATAATAAATCCTTCGTCTCCACTCTAATGCGGTTTAAACTGACGAAGCTCCTTCACTGAACGCATACACGTTTGTTGGGTTCTCTTACAATGTCGCCAAGAGCCCGCAAATCCGGAATCCATACATCTGTCTGTCGCAGTCCTTTTATGATCGTAAATTGAATTCGACGAGATTTACATATTCAATCAAAGTGTGAAATAATATGTAAATTTTTTCACGTGTATAAGTACGCGTATCTACCCACTGTGCCACGTTATAAGTTCATCCAAACGATGTTGATTACATCTTTAGGATTCTCCCGCTATTACAACGATTTTGGTCGTCCTCTATAAACGGTCGCTTCGAAGACAACATTATCACACACTTCAAAACAGACAACACACCCCCAGCGTACTGTATCCAACTACTATGCGGTTATACAGGCAAAGGCATCAATATACATATAGTACATACATACTGGGGAGCTTTTCTGATTTTGCTGTCGATAAGGGCAAAATAATTAACTGGATTTCACGTAAATAACGAACTGTAAAGACGACAGTGGTATCAGGGTGGCGAGACGAATCGTCCCTCATTGTCTTTCATTTTGTATCCATGAAAAGATTACGAAAAGTTATGTTAATCAAGTTGAGATCCTTTGTAGTCGTCATGTACACAGTGACATGAGATCCTGAAAGTGTGATTTCGTTCACGTTATTGTTTCCAATAGACTTCAAGGTACATATGTACATACTCGTATATTAACTATGAAGATTAGCCAGGGTAAGCCGTAGAGTTACTGTTTCGAAATTTCTAAGAAGTGTAACATTTTTATCACAAATTTGAAACATTTCTAGGTTGGGTGATACAAATTTCGAACACAGTCCTGTCATTGAATAATCTTAGCAATAAATGCCAAATGGACCCAACGCGCATCTCGAGCCAAAAAAGCAATATATGACGAGCTTCGACGAATTTCGAATAGGTTAATTGAACGTAAGGAACGCAGCGCCGGTCCTAGGTATTATGGCCCCCTGTTCATATACTAAAATGTCGCCCTTCTATATACGAGGGGCAAGTAAAAATAAGGTTCCCACATGGATCAGATGGAATGCATTTTTATTGCAATAAATAAGTATACCATCTGAAAGCTTGTACTTTAAACTAGTTTTCGACATAGTCGCCAGACTTTTCTACGCATTTTTCCTGACGAGTTATCCACTTCTGAAACCCCACTTCGAAGAACTCCGCCGCTAGACGATCACTAGATTTTTAATATGTAATTCTTAGAGCCGGTATTCAATCGATCGTCAAATTATGTAACGATTCTTCTTCTTCCTTGCCTCGTTCTTTATACCGCTCCATGGTTCCGCGTTGCTCGACCTGCGGTGTAGGCACATCGCCCGTTTGGCGATAATTTCTCAGCATATTTCTACAGGCAGCTCTATCTTGGATCGTGTCATCGCTGAGACCAATGCGTTGTTGTTGCTTTTTCATTTGACACATCCAGGTGTTCTTCGGTCTGCCTCTGGCCTTGGGTCCATCAAGTGGAACTTCCATTGATATCGCTCTCTTTGCGGGGTTCTCAGGCGGACGCCTTTGAACATGGCAATACCAATCCATTCGTCGGTCTTCGAGCTTTTCGGTGCTTGGTTGGTCTATGGACAAGCTGCCTCGGATGTAGCTACTCTTGATGTGGTCCCTTTTGGTTACACCAACTGACATGCGTAACATTTTCATTTCAGTCGCTGTCATTTCTTTCGCGTAACCTTCATACAGGGTCCAGCATTCTGATCCATACATGAGTGCGGGACGTACAACCGTTTTGTACAACTTGCCCTGAATTATGTAACGATTCTATAGCCGGCAAATGAATTGAAAGGTATATGATGTCAGATTTCGATAGAAAAGTCATTTTTAAGAAAATCTACGAGGCCTAAATATGTTTTGCATAATAATTGTTCATATTATCCACTCCCGACAACTTTCTTTTTAAATTCCTACCTAACATGGCCCACTTTTCACTTTAAAACGCAGAATACGACAAAAACCGTTGGCACCGAAAATTAAACTGACCCTAGTCCGCACCGTAGGGGAAATGTAATTCCAATCTAAAGCGCAGAATAGGACCCGAGAGTGAAATTTTTGTCCGCTGCGATGAATGAAAATGTAAATGTATGCTTACTTACTACATCCGGAAATGGTCCCATAATTTTTCTCGGCCATTTTTTAAGTATATGGATTGCATAGACAATTTTACGCGGTAAAATCTCTTCCTACAAACTATACAGTAAGTACGTTTTTTGGTTATCCCGTCTAGGTTTGGGTAACGAAACTCCATATAAAAAAAAATTACAGCGGACCCACTTGTCATTTTTTTTATATGAATTTTCGTTACCTTACACGGGATAACCAAAAAACGCACTTAGTATACATCCTACAAAACTCTTCTATCGCCCACTCTCATACAATTGAAACATGCACTAGGAGCTGAGACTACGAGAATGAGCCATCGTGAATACGCACTCACATCTCACCTATAACGAGCCTGCAAAGCAGCTATTCCCCTATTTTGCAGAATATAGGGATGTACGCTACAACAATTTCTTATGTGCACAATTGCTGCAATGCACAACTCTCCCGGAAAATGCTTTAAGAATGTATTATCGGATCAAAATACTTCTTTGAGCTATGCCACACGATAAACTGGTTGGTTGCAGTAAGTGGGCAAAAAAAATAATTACTCAGAAAATTTTATTGGGAGATGCGGGAGCATGGGCCCATAGTACGATTATATTTGTTTTGCACTTCTTAGATGCTTTGATAAAGACACATTAATTCAAGGTTTTGTGAAATTGGTGTAAAAAATGTTTCTTAGAAGAACCAAAATGAGGGGTTTGTTTTTTATGGCAGCTCATGATCCCATGGTCCGATTTGATCCATTCTAACATATATTTTGTGGCATCAATGGAAATATATTTGTGTGAAATTTGCTTGAAATGGGTGCACAAATAAAAAAAAAATCTTAGAAGAATCTAATTTGGGGGGTTGGGTTTGTATGGCAGCCCAATAACCCCATGGTCCGATTTCACGGATTCAAACATATACAGCAAAAAGAAGCATTTGTGGAAAATTTCAGTTGCATAGCTTTTAAATTGGCCGAGTAAAACGCGTTGCATCAGACGGACAGACAGACAGACGGATATTGCCCAATCGACTCCCCAAGTCATGCTGATCATATATTTATACTTTTTATATGGTCGGAGATGCTTCCTTCAATGCGTTACAAACTTCACAACAAAGTTAAATTTTTCGGTTGTCAATTAAAATATCCGAGTGAGCCGAAATGTCCTGAAAATGGAAATTTGGGTTGTGGACCTGTTTTTTTTTACACTTTTTCGTTTGAAAACAAAAATCGAGATTTCGCAAAAAAACAGGCAGAATGACTTGTTTTCATTGTGTCATGTATTAGAATTAAAATGATTTGGGGCTGTTTTCTTACGAAAACATGCAAGTCGCCCAAATCACATGTTTTCGTGAATACATATATTATTATCATGAGTATGTACAATGAGTATGAGTCACAGACAAAATGAGCAATGCCTCAGTGTGAGATCTTCTTTAACATACATACTTCCTTAAATAGTTTTGGAAGATAGCTATTTAAAGACTGTCACCGAAAAAGGAGACTGAATAGTTACAGTTACATAAACGAGTATTTTCCAAAATTAAAAGGAAATATCTAGGGTCGGGAGGAATCAGTGGATAAGTCGAAAAGTATAACTTTTCAGGATAGCATTTTTAATGTTTGCCGTGCTATATTGGCCGAATGCGTTAACTCGAAAAAACTTTTTTTATTGTTAGATGTCCTCCGCAGTGTCAGGATTTGATCTGCAGAATTTCATTTGAATACTCTCATTCAAAGCGGAAGTATGGACATTTAACCCTTCAATACTCGATCGAAAACTGTAACAATAAAAGTCGTGCGGACTATATTTTGTTATCCACCATACAAGTATTTCTGATTCAAATTTTTTTTAAATAGTTTGCTCGATGAAATAATGTATTTCGTTTTATTATTTGTGGCGATAACTCTCTGCAAGTTTTTTGTTTTAATTAATTTTTTTTCCCAAATTGATGGAAGATTGGTGGAAACTTATTAGAGGCCATAAACTGAAAACTTCCAGGGAGACGTAGACAGCATCTGACAGATTAAGTGACCAGTTTTTGTCGCGCCAATCAGCGATATGAAAAGGGAGAGATCTGAAACTCACAGTAGCTTAATCTTTATCGATTAACTACCCAAAGCAGTTTTCAGTTTCGGTCTACCATATATCTGAGGGGCGGGAGGGGATGAAATAATCCCTCAGATGTATTGCGCCCGATTGTGTTATTTTCTCCTCTTCTATGAAAATTTCCATTTGTTATACTATTCACATTGCGTAATAACGTTGTGTTGACTTTTAGGCTCACCAAATCGTTTAATAGTGTGTTTTTAGTAAAATAAGTTCATATTTTTTAAGCGGTCGAGTTGTTGGAGGTTTTTTAAATATTGAAGCGATTGAATGCGGAATATTCTTAGAAAATTGAAAATGTGAAGGGTATCAAACTTTGTGATCCAGTTTTTGCTTCTAACATTTCGTAGAACTGTTTCAAAAAGGCAATGCAACAATAAATAAGAGTCTAAAATATGCAGAAGCTTAGTTTCATCCTTTTTTCTGCACTTAATCTGTCAGATGCATTGCGCCCGATCGTGTTAGGACTAGTATTGCGCCCGCCGGAAGGTTAACCCTAGTTTACCGCAACAATTTTCTTACTAGTTTCATGTTATGGGGTGCAAATGCACCCCACAGTATGTATGCCCATATTTCTGCATTAACTGACCTCCAATTTTTTTTTAATTTGATTCATTTCGATCGTCTGTCATGTTAATTAAATAGGGAAAACAAAAGTGAGATAGTGAGTGCGAATTCAGAAATGCGGGAGGCATACATGTTCAGTTTGGTTAGACGGCAGGCACTGATATTCATACTATAAATGACATGATAAACTCAAAAAGAGTGATGTTCATGAAATTTCCGTATGGTAAGCATTCGATTCACTGACTTTGCGAGTGTTATGCATCTCTTCGGGTTCCTCATCATTTGACGGTTTCAGCAGAACTTATTACTTCAGTTACAAAAGTGAAATCGCTTCGCATAGATAAGAATAGCAGGCCGAGACTAGTGGGCTCGAAGTGGAGTTTTGTTCACAAATTCCGAAATGCAGCTCTTTTTGGAAATCTTAGTTAGCAAACTCTTCTTCAATTAGTATCTCTGATCATTGACTAAGTTTCTGTTGTTTATTTATGAAATTTAGAGAAATATGGAATAGTTTCAAATTGAAATCGTGTCTGAAACACAGCCACATTTGGTGTCCCAAAGGTCATTCCGAAGAAACTATATTTCGTGCTATTATTAACATTTTTAAAGTTTATTTTTCATCCCAGATGAAAGTTTAGATATTATTATCTTTATTTTAAAATAAATATTAGTTTAACGTCAAAATAAATAGTTCTGAACTCAAATAAATTATTTGGGGTGCAAGTGCACCCCACGACAGAACCAATGCCTTATTTCCACAAAAAATTCGTAAAAAATAAATTTATGTAGCTAAAATTGTACAAACATTAAAAACTAAAACAAAACTAAATTTTGTTAAGCTATTGAACAATTTATAATGAAAACTTGAAAAATCTCGAAGTTATATTAAGTGAAACATGCGATGGGGTGCATTGCACCCCAAACAGTAAACTAGGGTTAATTATGGATAGACAATAGATAGGCCAGTCATTTAACGATTTTGGGTCGCAAAAAATTGCTCGGCTCTGGTTTTTTGGGATATTGTTAGGATAGATACCAGAAGTGTACCATCAAGTTTGCAACTTTGAAAAACCTGTGCTAACACCGTGATTCTGAAAAAAACCTCAAAACTTTCGGACTTTTTTCATATTTTAGATTGTAATTTACAAAAGGGGCTTCCTACAAGAAAGTCGTCTACTGAATTGTTAAAACTAACAAACCTTTTTTTTTAATTTGAGTCCAACCCCAGCTTTGTAGATGCAAAGAATCCCAAGATACAGCACTTTAAACATAATTTTTTTTTTGCAAAAAAGTTCGAAATTGCAATTTTAGTCATGTTCCGAGCTAAATATCGGCTTAAATGCGCATTCTAATGAAGTTATAAACCAGTTAGCTGTATATGTGTCGGAACGAATGGAATCGAACCATGGGGTCATAGGGCTGCCCCTGGAAATTAGCTTATTCTAAGAAAAAACTTTTTTCTTTATGTACCAATATTAACCAAACTTGACTTAAGTGTGTTCCTGGTTAAGCCTCAAAAAATATCTATAGGAACGGATGAAATCGGAACACTACGTTATAGGGCTGTCATGCAAACCATCCTCTGGAAATTAGGTTCTTCTAAGAAAAACCTAACAGCGCTATAACTCTGCCAATTTTGATTGTAGAGTAAGACTTGTCAGATGAAATTTATAGGAAATTCTGTGCTCTACAAGATTGTCTCGGCACATTTTGTGCTCAAGTGGACTGTGAAGGAGTTATTGACGGCAAACTGATAAAAGAGCCGATTTTAGATGGTTTTTTCAAGATAGCGGCGGGAGCACAGGGGGGAAAGTGACGCAAACTTGGATTTTAACTTACACCACCTGTCTTTATAATATATCAAAAATTTGAGAAGTCCCCAAATTTTTCAAGGTAAAATCTCCCCGTTGATTGGAGTAAATTGCATTTCCACTGAATTATGTTTTTCTTAGCGTTTACATAAGTCTCGCAATTCGTCAGACTTCATTCACGAAATTTTTTTCCGAAATATAGAGAAATACTGGTCAGGCTTCCGCTCACGCTTCAATTAAAGCTAAGTTACTGCTCTATAACTTCGGGACACGTAACTTTCCTCGTAGAACGCGCATCTACACCGATATTTAGCTCGGAAGATGACTAAAATTACAATTTCGGACTTAAAAAAAAAAAACATTTTTTAAAGTGCTGTATCTTGGGATCCTTTGCACCTACAAAGCTGGGGTTAAACTCAAATTAAAGAAGATTTTCTTAGCTTTTAAAGTGCAGTGGACGCCTTACTTGTAGGAAGCACCTTATAGAAATTACAAACAAAAATATGAAAAAAGTCAGAAAATTTTGAGGTTTTTTGAGGGTCACGGGGTTAGCACAGGTTTTTCGAAGTTGCAAACTTGGTGGTACACTTTCGGTATCTATCCTAACAAAATCCCAAAAAACCAGAGCCGAGCAATTTTTTTGCGACCTAACGCCTTATATTTCGGTTTATTGACTGGCCTAAGACCCTTTTCATCACCTTCGAATTCATCCGAAGGTGCGATATTTGTTTTTTTCTGATGCGTCTAGAAAACATTTGGTGAACTTTATTATTTATTTATATTGGGTCATCCATATGCAACGCCCCCATTCTGTTTTAGTAAATTAAACCGTACATTTTTCTAACTACAATTCTATTTAATTAAGAATTTGAAAGCAATATCCTGCAGACATAGCTGATATCGGCTTAAATATGACGGATGTCCAAGTTCCGTTTGCCCCGTGGAATAAGTGGGTAAGTTAAATATTTCCATAATGGGACTTTGCTACTTATCGTATATAGTGTTACGATAGATCATTTTGGCAACTTATTGGCTAAAACGACATAATTACGTATTCTATGAATTTTTAAAAGCTAATGCCTTTGACAGACACAATGGGCAAATCATGATTCTTCAAAATACGAATTCGTTGCAATCACAATTAGCGACATACTCCCATAAATTTTATAGTAATTCGAATTGTCAGTGAAAAATCTCCTTAAGTGAACTAATCCATCACCATTTCATCTAGAGAGAGGTTTTCACGAACAAACCGATACGGCTTTCTCCGTATTTTATAGCCTTTAAAAATGTACATCATCGTGCTCTGTGGCCGTGATCGATCGGTCGCCACTCGGTGAAATAGACACTCATAGAGAAACCAGTTTCCAAACTCGGCACGACTCGTCGCAAGTTTATTATTCAGAAGAAGATGATAAGAAATATACTTATCGTAGAATAATAAACTAACAATGCGACTAGGAAGTGGTATGGCTGACAACCGTATCACACTCCGAATACAATTGTCTTTGTAACGTTAATGGCCTACACACGGTAGTCATCAACGCACCATGCTCCACTAGGAGTTACGGTAATCGAGAGAGAGAGAAAAATGTACATCATCATCAAATTAAAGTCAAAACACAATCTGAGTGGATTAAAACAAAAACAGTTAGGATGTGACGCTAGCACTTTCGAAATAACGACCAAATCGCAACTGTCCCTATTCCAGTGGACCAATTTTGAACATAGAATTTATTAGTGCATCAGCATAATGTTGATGAAACATAACTGTTGTTATTAAATGTTTCATTTTTTTTCTCGCAAACTATGAGCAACATAATAGCCTTTGTAAACAAATACTGAGTTATGCTCTCTGCTGCAAGGAAAATGATATTTTGAGATAAACAACTCTCGAAAAGGCTGTCCCTATTCAAGTGACTGGGAGTGTATGTCTTTACAAACTAAAGTTAACTTTTTGTGCACGCTTGGAAACTATGCAAAATAAACATTTTACTTGAATTTGGAAAAATAACTGGTAGTGATTGAGATTGCATACATTAAGGCGGAATTTTGAAAAATTTGAAAAGCTTAATAAAACTCAATGCTATGTGGATGTGATTTCGGGCTACAATTTGAATGAAAATTACCCCGTAGATTATGTTAGCTGTTGAAAAAATGTCAATAAGTTCTGTGACATATAGGCCGGGTTTCTGATAGCTCTTATTCAGTACCTATCGGCTGATTAGTCTTATCGCGTAGAGAAGACACACACCATATTTAGAAAGCTTTTCCATTGTGTTGAATGGAATTTTTGTTTATTTTGCAAAGCTACGCCATATTTTGCTTGTTTAAGCCATCATCTTAGATTGAGAAAATCATTGCACACTCTCATCCAACAGCGTAAATAAGCAAAAGATAACATAACTATGCAAAATTAATTGATTAAAAAATCAATTCAATATAATGGAGAAGCTTTTTGAATATTGTGTGTGTCTTCTCTGGGCTTTAAGACTAACCATTCTATAAGATCTACGAGAGAATGGGCCCTAGTTTTTTATCGTTTATTCGTTGAAAACTATAGTTATTTGCATTCGTTGACGGTGATTTCCTATTTAAGGATGAAATTGGGGCAACATTTATTCGCAATTTCAATAATACGAGTAATACAAGTCGACTTATCTAATTTATTCCCAGCCAATGGTTTCCCTACAAAACTGTACAAGTAGATTTAACAATGAGTGAGTTGTCTGAAAATGCCCTGTGGCATGGGTTACGAATGATGCCACCGCTTTTCCCGGCGTGTCTCGTAGAAGGCGACAAAAGAGGGACAAGAGAGATGAGAACTCTTAGAGTGACAAAAAATCCCTAATCCAAGGTGGAGCAGCATGCGCCGATGGATGCATGGTCAAGAGGGTGCTTGGCCCTAGTATGCGAAGGTAGCAGGCAACCATGACATCTGAAGCCTGAGGCACGTTTTAACATCAATAAGACCTCCCATAGGTTAGTGTGTGTGTGTATGGGTTGCCGCGTCTGGAGATAGCCGGCGGACGTAAAAGGAAAGTCCATAAATTTACTTATTTCCACACACTAGTGCCAAAAACACAACCTTTCTCCAAAAGGTGTAAAAGAATGGAAGGCCTTATGGAAATTCACGCAAATACAAGCACTACCCCGCCGGGCACTACTTCTGCTATGCGGTTGAGTGATCCCGGGGCGAACCTAGTTCGCGCCAGAGCTCGACGGTTTCCGGGGGCGAGCAATATAAGGCAGTCCAATTACATTGTGGAGAAGCTGAGGGTTGCAAGCTGGAATGTCGGTTCCATGACGTCAAAGAGCGAGGAGATTGAGGATATCATGAAGCGGAGAGGGATAGACATTATGTGCGTGCAAGAGACAAAGTGGCGAAATACCCATATCGACAGAGCCCGGTTTCTTACGAATTCCATGAAGTACAAATTGTACTACTATGGAATTACAAACCAAAGAAACGGAGTTGGCATTATTCTGGCGTCGTCTTTACTTGGCAGTATAATAAGTGTCGCGAAGAGAAGTGACCGCTTGATCAGCGTCAAATTGGTTATCTGCGGAAGGGTGTGGAACGTAATAAGTGCCTACGCTCCCCAAGTGGGATTGCCACCAGAAGAAAAAGAGGCATTTTGGAACGACGTTGACACCCTAATTCAGACCATTCCAGATACTGAATTGGTGTTCTTGGGAGGAGATTTAAATGGCCATGTGGGTGAATCAAATTATGATTACGAGGATTGCCATGGTGGAAAGGGTAGCCCTTCAACGGTCAGAAATGACGAAGGTGAAGCTATTCTGACCATGTGCAGATCGCATGGTTTGGTCATCCTAAATACATGGTTTGTGAAAAACGAGAGACACCTAATCACCTACAGTAGTGGACACGGAGATAGGAAACACGAGACGCAGATCGATTACCACCTCTGTTTCGATTTTATGAGAAGGTGGGTAAGAGACTGCAAGGTGATCTTGGGTGAATCTGTCGTCAGCCAACATCGTCTGCTCCTGTCAGAATTTATTTTGAAAGCAGGAGGAGCAAGAAATAGAAGAACTCCCAAGCCTGTCGAAAAAATCAAGTGGCACAATCTCACAAACGACAACTTTGAACCTGTAGTAACTCCATTCATTGATAAAATGACGGAGTGGTTTCAAAACAACATAAACTGCACCGAGCACAGTCCAACACAAATGTGGAATAGTTTCGCTGAAATGTCAGTAGGTGAGGCGGAAAAGGCACTTGGAGTTTCGAAAGGTCCACTCCACACGAAGAAAGAAACATGGTGGTGGAACACCGAAACTAAGGAAGCAGTGCAAGCCAAATCGAACGCATTTAAGGCATGGACGAAATGTGAGTCAAGCAGTGAAGCCGAACGGGTTCAACTTCGCGAAAATTATAGAAAGAAAGTAAAGCGCTTGATAGCTCAAGCAAAGGCGAAGGCAGCTGAGAAATTCTACCAAGAATTAGAAACTCAGACTGCGACCGAAGGACCGTCTTTGCGCGAGAGACCTAAGCACGACGCCAGGATATTTAGGGTCGCAGCCCAAAGGAGAAGGAACGCTCGGGAAATACAGGCGCCAAAGTACGTGGAGGACTCGCAAGGAATGTTGCTGATTGACGATACGGCAATTTGTAGCAGGATGCGAGAGTATTTTGACGAACTTCTAAATGAAGAATTTCCTCGGGCAGCTTTTCAAGATGTTGAGCCAAATACCACAAATATTGAAGATATCTCAGAGGAAGAGGTGATGGAGGCAATGCATCAGATGAAACGCGGAAAGGCAGTCGGACCGGACAAAATCCCCGCGGAATTTTGGTTGAAAATGGAAAATGTCGGGCTTAGTTGGCTCACAGTTCTCTTCAACAAAATCAAAGGTGGGCAACCGATGCCTGATGCTTTCAGGGAAAGTTTTCTTCTTCCTTTCTATAAGAACAAGGGAGACTCACGCAAACTCAACAACTATAGGGCTATAAAGTTAACACCTCAAACACTGAAGATCTACGAGCGAGTTGTCTGCAACCGATTGAGAAAGATTGTGCGGTTGAATGACAATCAATGCGGCTTTGTTGAAGGTCGATCTACAGTCGATGCGATTCAGTGCATTCGTATTGCGATGGAAAAGTATAGAGCAGCACGAAAGGACTTGTATTTTGTGTTCATCGATTTGGAGAAGGCATTCGATAGAGTACCTCTTGATCTGATATGGTTGGCCTTGAGAGCACTTAATGTCCCCGAGGCATACGTCAGGATGATACGAGACATGTATGATGGAGCTACGACTAAGGTTAGATGCACAGCCGGTGAATCAGAAGAATTTCCGGTGAATGTCGGAGTACACCAGGGCAGTGTATTGAGTCCGTTGCTCTTCAACATCATCATGTGCTTCTTATTAACACGTGTCTCCGACGGCCTAGAAATATCTCTTCTTTTTGCTGATGATATAGTCCTCAGTAGCCCAAACATCGTTGCCTTGCAAGCTGCGCTTACAAAATGGTGTGACATTCTGGAGGAGCATGGACTGAGGGTAAGTATAACAAAGACTGAGTTCTTATGCTGCCAATTCTCAGACCCAAATGCACCGATACCAGAAATGTACGTCAAAGGAGAGCAGCTTAAGTCTTGTACCAAGTTCAAGTACCTTGGCTCGATGGTGAACAGCGGAGCTACATGCGATGATGACATCAAACATCGCACAAAGGTTGGGTGGATGAGGTGGCGAGAAAACTCTGGAGTTTTCTGCGATAAGAAAATGCCACTGAAGCTAAAGGGCAAGTTGTACAAAACGGTTGTACGTCCCGCACTCATGTATGGATCAGAATGCTGGACCATGTATGCAGGTTACGCGAAAGAAATGACAGCAACTGAAATGAAAATGTTACGCATGTCAGTTGGTGTAACCAAAAGGGACCACATCAAGAGTAGCTACATCCGAGGCAGCTTGTCCATAGACCAACCAATCACCGAAAAGCTCGAAGACCGACGAATGGATTGGTATTGCCATGTTCAAAGGCGTCCGCCTGAGAACCCCGCAAAGAGAGCGATATCAATGGAAGTTCCACTTGATGGACCCAAGGCCAGAGGCAGACCGAAGAACACCTGGATGTGTCAAATGAAAAAGCAACAACAACGCATTGGTCTCGGCGATGACACGATCCAAGATAGAGCTGCCTGTAGAAATATGCTGAGAAATTATCGCCAAAACGGGCGATGTGCCTACACCGCAGGTCGAGCAACGCGGAACCATGGAGCGGTATAAAGAACGAGGCAAGGAAGAAGAAGAAGAGAGTTGTCTGAAAATGCACATTTCTGTAACTAAGAAAGCGTTGCGTTTTAAGCTTGAACACTTCTCCATATTACGCAGAACATTTGTAAGAGTAGTTTAATGCACTTGACTCATTTTCGATATAAGTCGACTTATCCACTTATTCGCCGTGGCCCTACATATGCAGGTTAAAAGAAGATCCCATACTGGGTGGCTCACTTTGACTGTGAGTCACTGTATGTACATGCATAAACCACAGTATTACATTTCATTACTAACCTATTTTCCGTTGCTTTCCTTTGAAAATATTTTCCGAAGTATACGCAATTTACCTTAGGTCAACAGCACTCGCCGATATTACATTCCCTATCTACGATGTCGCCCTTCTTTCGCTTACGGTCAAATGTGTTTTGCCATCGTATTGTTCCAAAACCTATAGCATGAATCCTTTTCTGTTGTTCGTGCTCGTATGCGTGCCTGTTTCCTAGCTATTTTCAAAAACACACACACACAAACATGTAGACATAACTATGTATATCGTCGCAAATGTCCTAGACAGGACTACGCTGAGAGCTCGGGGTTCCAATGCAAAATTCTGTTCTCTGTTTAATTTATATTATAATTTTGTGTGATGTTTATGTGCATGTATGGCATTTTGTCGTATACGAAGGGAGCCTAGGTCTGTTGGGTTCGGTAAACAATCATTTGCATGCGATATGGCCATTAACACGTAATCAATATCCGATACAAGAAACGATATCATCAAAGCCTATCCGATTATATTATGCCCCGAGCATTTTTCGTGGTAGTATTGGTTTTGATAGACCGTGTCGATATACATCGAAATGGATTTGCAGAAGGTAATTGTTTACATTTCTGTGTCGTTTTTGGTTTGCTCAATGGCACGCTATATGTATAGTAATATTGGAATGACACTAGAGAAGTTCAAAAAGAAAAAATGGCTATTAAATATTTGATTTTAAAATGTAAATGTGTATAAATGTATTTGAAAAGCTCGTTGTTAAGATTAGTGCGTTGTTTTGCCTCAAAATGGGACTTCGGAGTTGTAAAAACACTCGCATCAATATTTTGAGTACATTTGATTAATCAAATCCGCATAGTATCACACCCTTCACTTTATAATTGCCATGCTTATCAAATTTGCACAGAATCCGGAAACTACAGCATTAACGGATAATCATATAAAAAATAAATATAAATATTCTTGAAAAATGTATTTTCTTAGACTGCTTGAACCCCATATCCCGCATTCTTGACTCTGGCGTTGAACCTTCCGTCGGGCGCACCTCACATCAAAACAAGATCGGGCGGACTCGGCCTGAGGGGCCACTTATCTATTTGGATCCCCTTTTCTTAATATGTTACTATAAATTTACATATACTTTTCGGAAATTAAGTTATTAGTATCTAAGGGATGTAATTAAACTAAATATAGTGCTAAGAAACCTATTTACTAAACAGTATGTACAGAAATAAAATTATCGATTTACCAGAAAAAATCCAAGATAGAAAATTTTATAAAAAATGCCGCATCCATTGTTAGTTAGAAAAATTGGAATTAATGAAAGGCAGGCTGTTTTGCTGGCCTCTCAGGCAGGATGCGCCCAACGGAGGGTTGAAGCTTGATAAAAAGAACTAATTCCAATAGCTCTAAAATTAGACCTGCTAGAATACTGAAACCAACCAATTTTCCTTAAAAATAGAACTAACCCCATTAAATTCGGATAATGTCGTGGTCACTGCAATACCACTATGTAAAAAAAAAGTTTCCAGGAGCAAGAAAAAAATGTGCCGTGTCTGTAAATTGTTTGGTAAATGGATAAATCTAATTAAATTCATTTAATTAATTCATGTATACGAGGTGAAAATTTTATTCATTTAATGCGGTATTCATTCTGCGGGGGATATTAAGAAAGCTTTCCCTAGTCCCTAGTGTTATAAAATCCAGTTCATTTCCATTATGTGTGCTAAACCAAAACGCTAAAAAAAAACCTGATATAATTTCCAGGTTATAATAGTAGTAACGTGAGACAAGAAAAAAAAGGAATTCAAAAACAACAGATTAGAGCCAACATCAATTTTAAATGACAAAACTGCCGAGTAAATAAACAACTATCCAACAAACGTTTTAGTGTACAATCGTTAAACAACTCTCGGCAAATGTTTGCCTGATTCGGACGAACCAAGCTTGTCTACAAAGAAACCATCATTCGTAGTCTTCACAATAGAATAGACTATGCGCCCGAAGGAAACAAAAAGTCGACAAAAAACGTAAAGTAAGTTGGGAGACGGGTGTGCCCAGAAAAAAATGTAGTCTCATTGTAAACCATCCAACATAGCACACCGGCGAGCTTCCCATCATGTGATCCCCTGAACTACTCGTCCCAATGTTATCAAAGCCTCCACCACCATGACGGTCTGGGATTTTACTTGTTTGCAACAGTCTAGTATAGGAGGAGACTGGCTCCGATTTCATGAGTCCCGTCTCAATTACACCCTCAATTCCTTTAGCCATTGTTTCCGTTGATGCCGGATTATATGTCAGACACGTTTAGCAAATATTTATACACGTATTGAGTCGAGTTGACCATTTCCGCGGTTAAAGTTCCTGATTGACTGTTAATAACCGTATTTCAGCCTGCTCCTGATAGACATTCCGTGGTTTGCGTGTTGGGGAGGTTTTAGCCACCACTATACTCCCGAAACAATGCTTTGTGTACTATTCTTCAGCACGAACTCTTTTTCTTTACTTATCAGATCTATTGTTGTAGTCACGGAGAACATTTTGTTTTAAAGATTTGTGCTAACTACATGTTTCGATTTACATTTTAGAAGACCGAGCTCGTGAGTAATTCCTGAGTAGAAGAAAAAGGAAGCGATCCAGTTGCATGTTTTCTTATCCATATTTGTCAACCCATGCCAAACTCACACATCGGACAAGCTAGCGATTTCTAGAAAATGTTATTTTGGAGCTTAATATATATCAGTGTGTAAAATGGACGAATCAATGGGAAGGCATTGTCCAGTTTATTAGACTGTCAGCGTACTATAGTAAACTTATGTTTACTATAAAATTGTCGTGTCCTGAGGCATAGTGAGGATGAAATGCGCTTTTTGTGGCCGGAATGCCTCAAAGAAGTGCGTGCCAAAACAGCTTAGAGTAAACCCTACCCTTAAATGCGCTTTGTAGACAGAGAATTGATAAGGATTGTATGTATGAGGGAAATCATATTTTATTTGCGGACTAGTGGAATTTTGCTAATTTGAAGTTTTGCATTATATGAAACGTTACGCAACTGCAAAAAAAATATTTTAGATAGCAGTAACAACCGCCAGCATGAGTCCCTTCATTGGAACGTCAGAAAACGCTCTGTTTAATAAAAAAATGTCACATTTATGTAAGTATTGTGTGCATCGATAAACTTTTCGCTCGTAACCAAACTCCAGGCGTTTGGTAAAATCAGAGTGCATGCCAGGCACTGTCTGAGATTATTTTAGAAATCGGTAGGGGCTTAGTCCTAAAGCTTAAATTTAAGTTTGCACCACTTGGAAAATTTTCTAACGGTACTTATCAGGGTTTTTGTCTTGTTTGGGTTTTTTGTGTATATCTCCGCTCCTGATGGTTGGACTTTCAAAAGAAAGACACTAAATTGTTCGGTACAAAATTGCCTTAATCTTTTGTATACTGACTGTTCATCTGGAAGCAGTAGATAAAATGCGACAGCGTGTCAAAGTGGAAAAACCCGTTTTGTTCATCAGTTTTTTTGCAAATAAGTCGATAACGGCGAATTTTCACTAAATAATTAATCATAGTTGACTTGTAGCTTATTGAATTCCCTACAATCCAGAAAAAAAATTAAATCGATACGATCATCCACAACCGAGATATGCCCAGGGAAAGTCGACGATCTGAGATAGCAATACATTCTACGGGTATGTACTAGGGATGTCAAAAACCGGCCCATAACCCGATTTTCGGTTTTTTCCGTTTTTTTTTCAAAGCCGGTCAGGTCAGACCGTCCAGTTTTAACCGGTCTCAAAGTACCGGTTTTCCGGTTAACCGAATCTTTTCATTGATTTGCTTAGAATTCTAGTAAGAACATGCATACACACTCGTATTGCTATAGTTCGTATCGTATGCAAAATTAAATCAAAGCTACAAGGAGAAGTAATTTGACGAAGCGATGGTTCTACGAGTAATAGCAATAAGGAGAGTGTTCGAAAATATGTTTAAGGGCTGGAACTTGGAAACGAAATTTTTCATTGGGGCCAAGTAATAGAATTGCATACGGAAAAATCAAGAAAATATAAAAAATTGCATAAATTTGGAAAGAATTTTTGTCCCGGTTTTAACCGGATGGACAAAGAACCGTCCGGGTTAAAACCGGGAGGAGGAAAAAACCGAAAAAAATGGTTAACCGTTCTGAAAGTACCGGTTTTCGGACTAACCGTCCGGTTTTTGATTTCCCTAGTATGTACCAACATTCAGTTGGGCTTTACTTGGCGGCCAGTTGTCTTTCGCTGCAGATAGAGATATGTTCATTACGCGACACGCTTGCGAACAGTGACTCCATTAGCGGTATTTTTTGTAAATGAAAGTCAATTTGACAAACTTCGTTTTTTTCGAAATAGTTTTGTTTAGTTTCGCCATGAGTTTTTGCTTTGTTTGTGCAAAATCCTTAAACGAAGGTGACGTTGTATCCGTACATTGATTGAGAGATGCATTGAACGTGGTCTAGGGAGCATGAAGAAATTTTGGGAAATGTGAATAGTGTTCTAATGCATCATCACTAAATAAACCATCCAAAATTAAAAGAAAGTAAATTAGGTACTTTATCCCATTAGTGAACTGCCAGGTTTTTGGAAAACCTTACTTTATGGGGGTGAACCTTTTTCAATTTCCGCTACTGTATTACAAATATCGGGTGGGTAAAACGTCCGTTTCCGATGAGGAGGAAAGGTTTTTGGAAAATTTAATGATGAAAAATGCTAACATAAAATGGTTACCGCAATCGCCTGTTCTGATGGCTTCAGACTTTTTTCCCCTCAAAAAGAAGGTATACGTCAACAAACTACAGACTTTAACAGTGTTAAAATAGAATATTTGAGCAGAAATTGCACAGATCACAGCGTTCGCACTCCAACTTGTTTTCCAAAATGTCGTGCAAAGACCCGAAGCTTCACCATCCTAACTGCATCTGCAACAAATTATACCTATAAGTATGTACGAGTATAACACATAGTTACTTCGGAATGCTCACTTTCTTTCGGGTATATCTCGGCTGCAGCTGATCGTATCGACTTAATTTTTTTTCTGGATTGTAGGGAATCCAATAAGGTACATTCCACTCTTATTAATTTTTGCGCGAAAAATCACCGTTATTGACTTATTTGCAAAAATCTGATTTGAAAAACTGTTTTTTCAACTTTGACACGCTGTAACATTTTACCTACTGCTTTATGGTGAACAATCGCTATGCCAAAGATGAAGAAAATTTTGTACCAAACAATTCGGTGGCCTTTTTTTGGAAATGCTACCATTGGGAGCGGAGATATACGCCGGAAACCCAAACAAGACAAACACCTTCATAAGTACCGTTAGAAAATTTTTCAAGTGGTGCAAACTCAAATTTAAGCTTTCTGACTAATACCCTATCGATTTCTAAAATAATCTCAGACAGTGCCTGGCATGCACTCTGAAGCCCGATTTCACGACCGATCGCCTGGAGTAATTCTGTTTAAAGTGAGTCGTCATAGAAAATTCTCCAGTGCTGGTTACGTATTCTAACTTACCGCAGGCTATGACAATCAATATTTCAACGAAACTTAACACAAATATGTTGCTATTAATGACACAAAACATATGTATGAATAGATGGAATCGGACCATGGGATCATGGGGCTGCCATACAAACCCAACCCCCAAACTAGGTTCTTCTAAGAATTTTTTTTTAATCATGCACCAATTTCAACCAAACTTCACACAAACATGTTTCTATTGGTGGCATGTGACAATAAATAAGGAATCGGACCATGAGGTCATAGTGCAACCGAAATTAGCCTCGGTCTGGTTTTTTATTTTTTTACGCTTATCTATTCTTGATTACATAACAATTCAAAATAAAATCATAAAACAATTTTTTTCTTCGATTGTCTAGTCTGGATTTTCATGAACAATAATTGTATAAACTGCAAATTAAATTATGTATCTATACTTTGATAGCCGCTGAGTCCTTTCTGTGAAAGATATTAGCCTAAATTTTTTTGCACAAAGAAACTTCAGAAAATCTACTACGCAGTAAATATTTTACAAAAGCTCTCTCTCTCTCTTATACATTTTTTGATTTTTTTCCCACTACTGCCCCACTGTGCGTCGAAGGAATGTGCGTACTGAAGAGAATATCGCCGCTGTAAACGAAAGTATGGCAGAAGATCCAAATTTATCCATTCATCGTCGGTCGCAGGGATTGGGGCTCTGTTCTGTCCGTCCACTATACGTGGAAAATTTTGCGCCTACACGTGTATAAGATCCAGCTAGTGCAGGAGTTAAAGCTAGGAGACCACGATATGCGTCGTTCTTTCACCGATTGGGCTCTAGAGCAGTTGACAACTGACCCGTTGTTTTATCGCCAAATTGTGTTTGGATTTACAGGTTTGTTAATAAGCAAAATTGCCGTATATGGAGTGAGACTAATCCACACGAGACTGTACAAACTAAATTGCATTCCCAGAGAAATGTACGGTTTAATACGGCTTACACGCTGGTGGCATCATCGGAATTTATTTCTTCAAAAATGAGGCAGGAGGACACGTTACGGTCAATGGGGATCGTTACCGCACAATGATATGATGATTTTTTGAAAATATAGATTACATGGATCCGGACGGTGCTACGTACGATACGGCGACCGAAACCATCGACTTATTGAAATCAAAATTTGGCGATAAGTTGATTTCTGTCAATTGGCCTCCCAGGTCGTGCTATTTAACACCTCCCGATTATTCGCTGTGGGGTTACGTGGAACTTCAGCTTTATGCTGATAAACCAGCAAGAATTGACGCCGTGGAGGCCAAGATTGCTCGTGTTATTCGTGACATACTGTCAGCAGTGCTCGAATAGTGACCCAAAATAGGACGTCCAGAATGCGCTTCGTCAAGAATAGCCGCGGTGGCCATATGCCCCAAATAAATTGTTTGAAATGTTAATGCCATGTATGGATCTTTCAAAGAAAAAAAAATGTTGATAAAAATTTAATTTTTTTTTTGTTATTTTTTGCAATTTCAAGTTATATCGGGCTTAAAAAAACACCCAATATTGTACGTCATTCCCCAAACCGAAAAATAATCCCCAACTTTATTACATTTAGGACCGATTACTCATACATTTTATCCAATAAATAAGCTTAAAGCATTCTATAGCCAGTGTAAACGACCATGTTACAAGTATGCTTTAAGCTTAAGTTATGGATAAATATGTACGAATAACCGATACATAATATTTTTTAAGATAAAAGGACGACCCACAAAGTGACGATTTTTTTTGACACTGTGTGTGTATGGACTATGTGCATATGTAGTTAATACATATTGGTATTTTTACTCGATATTAAGAAGGGCACAATTGTTCAGTTAACTTTTCACGTCAATATACGTAGATACTATTGTAACCGTTAAAAAACTATTTAATTCAGACGATGTATGTTTGGTGGCATACCAGACAAGTGCAAACCAGCTTTGAACATAAATTTAACCAGTTGACATCCTTAATTTATGTTCAGTGCAAGACTAATTACAATAGTCGAAGGCAAAGTTGTGAAACTTTTTGGTGCTACAGTTGAGCGAGCTGGTTTCAAACTCCCGCAGAGCAGAGCTTTTCAAGAATTTATGACGCGGTCGGGTTGAAATTGAGTCCTAGATCGCAGGTTGCCAGACATTATTCCATTCATGTGTATGTATATGGAATTTCAGTGTAAAAAACATAAAACACGATGGAAGTTGAAGAATTTCTCGTCCCTTTTCGGAACAAGAACAACCCTCATTCACGATGATTTCATATGCAAGAACATGCTCGATAGTAAGATACACGCCACAGAACCAAGTGCACAGCAGTTTATCTCTTTGCATAAAAAACGCTTGAACAAATTGTTGAATAAAACTCTGCATGATAAACAACACGAGCATGTAAGTGAATATGACTGGCTATGAGAGTTTGTTGTGAAACTATAATTAACAGGATCACAGTTATGGATAAAAGTTAGATGTCAAGTGGTTTTGTGCCGTGATACAGTGTAAGGCTGCCCCTTGGTCTTACGTGATTCCGTCTAAAATCGATCCTGATACGCTTTAAGCAATTATCATGAGATTAATTTTGGCTATTTATTCACTATATTAACGATAATAGCTAAAAGTACCGTTTTATGGTTTATCAATTCATGAAACGGGTAGGAAATATATCGTAGTACACTGGAAAATCATTTGCTAAAAGAAACAATACAACAAAAAACAGCCAAGCAATAATTTTTCCTGATTTAAGATGTATTTTCTTGTTCAAAGAAAAGTCTTAAAATAATGCTTATTTATTTATTTTAAGAAAACACTTTTCTTGGAACAAGAAAATACATCTTAAATCAAGAAAAATTATTCCTTGGATGTTTTTTGTTGTATTTTTTTCTTGTTTTTAGCAAATGTTTTTTTCGGTGTAGAATAACTTCTTGCAACAGACACTGTATATGCAATACCATCTACTGCCATCAATCGTCTGAAGTCCGACAATTCATGTGAAACGCATTGGAGAGTTAAGGGCACCACAAACCTGACGATTTCTCGGCCGATCGATTGGGCAATCGAGTGCCCAATCGATCTGCCGCCCGTACAGCACATACATTAGGCAATTTATCGGGCAATCTGAAATAGACAGTCTCGCGGTCCACAAGACACAACACAAAATAGCGAAAATTACACCATTTTTGGCGATGGAATATGGACATCCATTGCTAATTTTATGGAGAATGACCGCCACAACCACAGCATGAAGAACGGTCACATGTTTATGTCAAAAAATCAGCAACTGAGAACACATGATTGTCATGACAGCTTGTACGGAAAATTGCATTGGCAATACGTTTCACATGTCAAATCAAAAAATTGAATCCGATGGTCCCATACACCTTCCGATTTATCTCGCAATCAAAAAATCTGGCCGATATATCGGGGGGTCTGTGGCGCCTCTTATGCAAATCAACAGAGATTTTCATTCTTTTTTAGTCCTTTACAACCCTTCTTTTGCTAGTTCCAAAGCAACCTTGGCAAATTGGTCTTTGTGAAAATTATCGTCACGGAAAGCTCCACATGATTTCTACGTGGAAGCGGCTACATATTTCCTTTCTTATTTCTTGTTTTGTGTCGACTTTTTATTATTATTTTACGTGGAGGTGCATTTTGGGTCTCTTAACACGGAATCTTTTTATGACGGACTATAATTTTCCACTCTTTAACTAGTACTTACTCTAAAAGGTAGTTGCATTTTTTCAGCAGTCGCAAAGTACAGGGACATAGACTTTTTGCGGAATTCGTACAGACATCATGGCAACTTCTTACTTCATTGCGTATAATTATTCGTAATTTCGGGTACCTACATATTCATAAAAGTCACGAAAGAAGCAGAACATTCCGTTTATGGAAGTAGGTACAGGGAGTAGCACAAACCATCCAATTTTGTTCTTGAGTTACTTTTTTGACGCTTATATTTTTTTCCAGTGGTGGAAAAGATGATAGATGAAAGAGCATCACAGACACTTTCTTTGAGTGAGGAACCTAAATTCTAAATAACACTTAGTTATTTCTTGTAGTAAGCCGACAATATATAAATTTCCTTTGAAACGATATTTATTATTACCGGCTTAGAAAATTCTAGATTCAAAAGTATTGTAAGATACTACATATTGATATTTTATACGAACTGACTGAGCCTTAAGCAACTTAAGGCCATTACCCTCGTAAGGTATGCTGGTCATAAGGGAAGAATTACACTTTGCGTTTATGGGACAGTTTCCGGACATAGGGAGTATACAAACATTATACACAAAGGGTCCACCGAACGTGCGTTGTTCTGACATCTGTTTCGTTGTATATGGGTAGATAAAAACTCTGTACGTGGTATCCAAAAACTATCGCATCAACGCACTTCCATGTAAGTTCTCATTTAATTTCTAGCAAAAACATGTACCGATCATACTCCTAAATCTTAACCCATTAGCTGTCAATGACATTAAAACGCTATACTTAATACTCAATATCTTCGAAACTACTGAAGCAATATGATACTGTAACTACTTTACTTACAAGGATAAGTTTCTTTCTATGACATCAGGTTTGTTCATGAGATCGAGTTTGCCTCCAATTCTTGTTGAACGTGTCTCAGAAGATGTAATTGATGAAACTCTCCTTAAACTTGACTTTGTCCCACTGTTTTGGGAATCTTCCGTTGACGACCACATTACGGCGGTACCTGAAGGGAAAATACAACAAGTGAAAAGTTTTTCGAATTAGCCATAAAAGTTTTTGGCACCATAACCGCAATAGGATTGAAGACGTACTAAAGAGTAAAAACTATCCGGAAACATTGATTAAAAAGATGATAAACCAAGTGTAATATTCAAACAAGAAGAACATGGCTGATATGAGAAGCTACGCGTACCTGTCAACTGATAATAATTTGCTCTTAAGCCTTACAAAATGAGAACACTCCTAAGAAATTCTCATCTCTGGTTTACGTACCCAAATTGAGTGAAGCGATTTCTAGAACTTGTCAGTATTTCATCCCGGAGTTGAAAATGTATATGAGACCTAACCACAAAAATTCAAATATGTTTGGAAAATTAAAGACTCCGGTACTTTAGATATATCATATATAAAATTAAATTAGAATATAAAATTCATTGCTCGGATTGCGATAAAACTAACATTGGAGAAACAATTCAAAAATTACGGTACGCGTATGTCGCAACTTGACAATGCGAAAATTTTAAAATCACATCCTAATAAAACGAAACTCCAAATTCATGAGACAAATCAAATTATCAGATATGAAGATCAGGCATGCAACTAGAGGGGATTCACACTATCGACAGGATTTACTAAAACCACTTAATTAGTCGAAACTTTCCTACTAGATTAAATTATATGTCATTAAATTCAAAATGCAGTACAATATGGTACAACTGTCAACTAAATCTAGGATTTAGTAAATCTTGTCGATTGTCTGAATCGCCCCTAAAACGGATAAGAATGACTTCACCGATTTTCATTAGAATTTAATTAAGATAAATGTTGACTACTTTTTTAAGTTCGTTTTTATACCCTTCACTCGTAGAGTAAAGGGTATATTAACTTTGTCATGAAGTTTGTAACGCATTGAAGGAAGCATCTCCGACCATATAAAATATGTATATATATGATCAGCATGACGAGCTGAGTCGATTGGGCGATGTCCGTCTGTCTGTCTGTCCGTCTGTCCGTCTGTCCGTCTGTTGCTACGCGTTTTACTCGGCCAGTTTAAAAACTATCGAGCTGAAATTTTGCACACATGCTTCTTTTCATTGCAGGCAGTTTGTATGTTTGAATCGCTAAAATCGGACCATGGGGTCATGGGGCTGCCATACAAACCTAACCCCCCAAATTAGGTTCTTCTAAGAAAAACTTTTTTATTTGTGCACCAATTTGAACCAAATTTCACACAAATGCGTTCCTATTGATAGCACAAAAGATATGTGAGAATGGATCAAATCGGACTATGGGGTCATGGGGCTGCCATACAAACCTAATCCCCCAAATTAAGTTCTTCTAAGAAAAACTTTTTTATTTGTGCACAAATTTCAACCAAATTTCGCACAAATGTGTTTCTGTTGATAACACAAAACATATGTAAGAATGGATCAAATCAGACCATGGGGTCATGGGGCTGCAATACAAACCTAACCCCCCAATTTAAGTTCTTCTAAGAAAAACTTTTTTATTTGTGGATCTATTTCAAACAAATTTCCCACAAATGTGTCTTTATTGACAACACAAAACCCATGTAAGAATGGATAAAATCGGACCATGGGATCATGGGGCTGCCATACAAACCTAACCCCCCAAATTAGGTTCTTCTAAGAAAAACTTTTTTATTTGTGCACCAATTTCAACCAAATTCCACACAAATGTGTTTCTATTGACGACTCAAAACATATGTAATAATGAATCAATCGGACCATGGGGTCATGGGACTACCATTCACCCCCCCCCCTTTTTTTGGTTCTCCTAAGAAACATTTTTTTTACCAATTTCACATAACCTTGAATTAATGTGTCTTTATCAAAGCAACAAAAAAGGTCCAAGCTAATGGAAAAGTACTATGGGGCCATGCTACCGCATCGCCCAATAAAATTTTCTGATTAAATATATTTATTTACCCACTTATTCCAACCAAACCCCACACAAATATTGTTTTATCGGCGCCACGGAACTTATGTAAAAACGGAAGGCAAAGAACGCAGGGGGAGGATTTAACACATGTCATAGGTACGCCCGAAAAAACTCGAAGCCCGTGGGGAGTGAAGGGTATCCAAATTTCGGCCGCGCCCGAAATTAGCCTCGGTCTCGTTTTACCACTTATTCCAACCAAACCTCACACAAATATTGTTTTATCGGCGCCACAGAATTTGTCAATATCAAATATTATGCGAAAAAAGAAGGAAAAGAATGGGGAAGGATTAAATACAAGTCATAGATTTGCCCCAAAAAACTTTTAGCCCGAGGAGAGTGAAGGGTATTCAAATTTCGGCCGCGCCCGAAATTAGCCTCGGTCTCGTTATTTCTTGTTATTGACGTACATGTCTATCATTACGCCTGTAATATTTTGATTTCCTTGACACAACCAAATATTTACGATATTTTATAATCAATTGACACATTAACATCCTAGGCCAAATCGCACTGTATTCAAGTTAGAGCGGGCCGCAGGATGAAATTTCGAAAATGCCTATAGAAACTTTTTTTCTTCGAAATTTGATGATAGAATATTACCTTTAAATATAACTAGAAATCCGAATCTTTGAGGAATGACCACTTTTAAAAATGTTCTTTAAAACAGTTTTGAAACTTTAGATAAGAAGTTTAAACACTGGGATTTGGTTGATCGGTCAGTAACTACTATTTGTAAATTTATATCCGAGAAATTTTGGACAGATGATCAGACCCGAACACAATTCCGGCGGGAGTTAAGCATTTTAGGCTAAGGGCATAAATAAATTTCGGGCCATAGCTTTCTATGGGTAAACCTAAAATGTGTTTGTGATGCGAAACAAATGCATGTATTAGTAAAGTTTAATAAACGAACAGGCAAAAAATAAGGTACTTCGACTGATGTTCTTATGTTTACGAATATTCGTATGTGGTGGTGATTTCCGCTCCAAATACATGAATTTCCAGATTCTGTATTTTTTTTTTCTTTAGAATAAATTTCAATCCTAGCTGAACTATCAGGTTCGGCAAAGTCAAAAATTGTTCCTGTACCAAATTCCGGTACAATAAACTACAGCCAGTGAATTGTTTATAGTGGATATTTAGGGAAGATTTCTAAAATGCATAGTTTTAAGCTTGCATAACCCACATTGTACTCCTTGACGAATTACAGTATTTTTTTTATACTTTTCTCCTATTTTTTACCAAACGCGTTTGTATTGATACACATTGTTATACCTCGACCTGGGCACGAGCCACATAAATCAACGAGGTGGGCCGCATGCGGCCCGGGAGTTTGACATGTCTGAGTTACAGGCATGCCTTCCAAGAAAAGGTCTAGATCTAGAGTGTTACTCATATAATTGCCAAGAAAGAAAGAAGAATTCAATTTTATAATTGTTAAATTTTATGTAGTTTATTTCATATTTAGTATATTTAGATTTTTGCGAAAAACGAACATTTCCCCTCATTGTCTCCACCTCCTCCTTAACGTTGCGCACAAACGAGTTGAACCTTTTACAGCATACAGGGGGGAGTATATGCTAAAATTTGGCATCAATTCTTTCCTTTTTTTTTGTTGTTTGGGTCTACTGATAATTGCACTATATTATCAATTGAAATCGGCAGCTTTAATCGTTCTCCACTCCACTCTCCTTGACTGGCACACTATGACCGTATGCCGCTCGTTGAGGAGACATGCCATTCAATTTTATACAATACGATTTTTTAAATGTATCACCATATCAAGATTACGTCCAATCGGCGAGGTTTTGTAAAATCTCACAAAACCTCGCCAAAGCTGATGTAATCGTTTTTCAGATCAAACTCACCATACATATTTGAAAATTCCGGGCAGATCCTACGCTTTAGTCGATTATTGAAATATGCATCTGATATTGAACATTAACCTCCTAATAGCAGTTTCGGTCGGTCCTTAATTAAGGGAAGGGTATTTCGGATACCAGAGGCAAAATTGGATCCAAACCACAAAATGCACTCATCGGAGACAAAGTAACAAGGATATGACATTTCTATAACAATAGGGACAGTAATAATATAGCCAATGCTGCTTATCCTGAAAATCCTCTTTGCTTATCTGCTACGTTTGTTTCAAGTACACTCACTCAAATTGCGAATGATTCTATGCAGTTCCTTGACGTTCATGTGATTCGCATATGTGCATATTTGCACAATATACCAACCTCGAAGGCCTCGGGATGTTTAAGGTTAGTCGGATACAAATAATTGAACCAAACGGTTGGGTACTCGTATATTTCCAGCTATGCATTTCGTCCGGCAGAATACGTTGTACGTGAAGTTGAAACACTATGACAGGTAACTATGTGGTTTGAGGTTGCATCAATAATGCTATCAAGATTCTGCTTCTGAATATACACATTCTCTCTGATGCAGAATTTGGGAAAAGGAGCATGCAGTTGAAGTCAATGGAGATATGTGATCACGTCGAGCCATTGTCAGCATAATGGTTTATGTTGCTGACAGATTCACCATTAGACATAAATGGATTTTTTTATTATAAATGTTGCAAAACGAGTGCAGTGCTCTTTCAATAAATGTACGAAACTTTGGTACCATTGGGGTGGGGGTCAAGCCGGAACATTTCAAAATCCTCAAGTTTCAGAATCAGAATAATAAATTTGACATTATTGCTAAACGTTACCATAAAGCGGGTTTGGTTTCGCGCTCTGTTTTCCGCTACGCGAACAGAAGTTAGCATTTTTCTGGATAAAAGTATTGGACTGGGCTTCTAGAATTAGTATTTTGAATTGTTAGAATATATTGGGAACTTTCTTAGTTTGCCGCGAATTATTAACAGCGAAACTTAAATATTTGAATTATATAAAAAACTTGAAAGATATAAACTTCAGTAACCCAGTTATATTCTGCGATTAATCAAATCAGCATTTTCAAACGTGACTGAAAGTCTTGCGAACCTGTCGCCTTCAACATTGTCATGCAGCATGCACACATATGGTAGCGCACTAACCTTTTCCACTCTATATCACTTTTCTTGCTAGTCTCTTCCATCCGAAATGTAAGCTTCAAATAATTTCATTGAGTTTTACCATATAAATCCTTCCGTTTCTGTGTGTATCATATCCTCTATATCTCTCTACTCAACAAGAAAGCCTCGGGTACATAGACATATCAGGTTTATTTATAATTGGAAAGTGCATGGTCTAATGACATCATGTCATGCCCGTACTGGTATGAAATTCGTATGACTGTAATATCTCATATCTTGGGGGCTGCTTAAGAATACGAGTAATGATATTTTGAGGGCATTTAACGGGCTAAGGACTCTATCCTACCCTGTCTGCTATGCATGTGCTATGCAGCGTTGTGTCGTTGCCGATAATGTCAGACGTTCTGAAGCATCACTATCTTCCGGATCTGCTCGAGAGTTTGTCCTTATGTTTCCATCTCGCACCCAGTTTCTCACTCTTTGAAATGCCGCTAGGTTGTTATCACAAGCATATCAATTATTCGACCTGAAGGTACAAGCTCGTTAGATATCCTTCCAGCAGAAGATTAGTGTAATTTAATAATTCGAGACGACATGTTTTTACGGCAAGTGAAATTCATTAAACTTTGTTCGTGCTGGTGCTAATTGGACAGTCCACAAATAAAAGGAAAGGTTGAACAAGTTGTACGGGTTAGTGAGTGCGAGTTGATAATTTCGGCTTGGTATGGTAGAATTTAATACATAAGACTGTGGGTTTTATGTAGCGCCTAATATTGGAGACGCATATAAAAGTGCATAAGATAAAAGTAAGTAGTCGTTTTTTCACTTTAATGCTAGTACTACTAGCATTAAGGTGAAAAAAACGACTAATTACGGTGCAGGCTGCAGAGTCACAATAAGAATTTCAGAAAACATAGTTTTTACCCTTAACCCTCGGATAGTTCAGGTATATTTTACATACGTAAATGGTTCAGTGGGGTCTGACAGAATCGCTCTAAAACTTAAATTTTTTTTTTTGCACATTTGTTTGAACTAGAAGTAATTGCGAAGCCTTTTAATTAAGTGGTATATTGTTACACTAAAGTTCAAAAAGAAAAACACCGATTTCATTTGATATTGAACACCATTTATTGTTTCGCCTTTAAATCGCACACACGTCACATAAACCTCGATACACAACCGCCCAGCTCGACTGTTCCGACTCGAATCCGTCCGCCACCGCCAAGCTCACCTCGAGCCGGTTCCACACCGCCTGTGGATCCTATTAGTGTGGCCGCCTTCCACCGCGATCATTCCGTGTGTATAACAATATATAAAAAGTGGAATTCGAACAGTAGTTTTTAGTATGTGGAGGAAAAAAATAGGTGGTGTCAAATTTCAGGGTAATTTGAACTTATCATAAAAAAATCAATATAAAAACGAATTTTTTTACAAAATTTTCTTTTTATTAGTCAAATTTCAAATAGCATTTAATACTACATAATTAACAAAGATTAGTACATCAAGCTGAACAATGCACAAAATGTCGTCAATATTTTGCACTGTGCTTGTACGAATATTGCCGGCTGCTGTTTTTCTTCTTAGAAGAGGTTTGACAAGCGTATAACGAAGTTCGTTGAGGAAGCTTTATGATTATGTAAAATACCCACCTAATTCTTACGCTCAGAAAAGTCTTTAATTTAAGACTTAAATTAAAAGTTATAATTTCCTTCTAAAATATATACAGGGTGTCCCGCAACTGGTTAGCCATACACAGCAAAAAATCCGGTGTGAATTTAACTCCGAAAATTGTCGAATAGGGTCCCTCTGTTTGGATAAAATATTGTTGTATCCAAATGGATGAATACAAAAGTGTACTTCCAATTACACCAAAAGGAGTAATACTCGATATTTTTGGGATAAAAATAAAACACAAGTTTCACAGAACATTTAACTCATAAATGAGTTTTGTATAACTAGCATTTACCTCTCTATAGGTGTTGGCGACATTTCATTTACCTCTTTACGCTCTAAAAATGCATAATAAGTTACCTGCCTACAGTGGGATTCGATCCAGCGACCCTATGATTTGAAGACTAACGCCCTACCTACTACACCACACAGACTATACGGGATGACAATTTACCGTTACGAAATTCGGGTTTAATTTTGACATTAAAAATTGAAATTGACATTTCTGCAAAATTCAAAACGTCGTATCTCGGAAGATACGAAACCGTTCGAAACGGTCGATATGTCCTTTTATTGGAAATTTTTTGTACTTTCAGAAGATTGGGAAAAGCATTGATTTGGCTAAAGTGGAAGTTAGAAAATAGGAGTTTTTCGAAAAAAGTTGTGTTTTTTGACAAGAATCACAAAAAAGGCGATTACTCCTTAACGGTAAAAGCTAGAGAAATAATTTTGGCGACATTTTTCCTAAAACATCTTGTAGAGTCTACCATTGGTCTATGGCTAACCAGTTGCGGGACACCCTGTATATATATATATAATTTGACAAATGTACTCTAATTACAAAGTTTCAACATATACTTAAATTACATACTCGTATGCATCAAAATACCATTCAATAAGTTTTTCTATGAAAATTTTAAGATTTAAATTTTTCTGGGGTCTGTCATCCGAGGGTTAATACCATAGCGGTATTTTCAAAGATATGTTTTCTGTTTTTAGCCAAGAAAGCTCATCTAGCAAATTTGTTGAGTCGCCGCCTGCTCGATACGCTCGCCAACCCCGAGGCCGAAGCTAATTTCGGGCGCGGCCGAAATTTGGATACACTTCGCTCTCCTTGGGCTAAAAGTTTTTTCGGGCGTACCTATGACTTGTATTTAATACCCCCCTCTCATTCTTTTTCTTCCGTCTTGACAAAAGTTTTGGACTTGGTTGAAATAAGTTGGCAAATAAAAATATTTACTTATAAAATTTTATTGGGGTTGCGGAAGCATGACCCCACAGTACGATTCCATTCGTTTTGAGCTTTATTGTTGCTTTGGTAAAGACACATTAATTCAATTGTTTTGTGAAATTGGTGCAAAAAATGTTTCTTAGAAGAACCAAAATGGGGGGGTTCGGTTTGAATGGCCACTCCATGACCCCATGGCCAGATTTGATCAATTCTTAGATATGTTTTGTGTCATCAAGAGAAACACGTTTGCGTGTAACTTGGTTGAAATTGGCGCACAAATAAAAAAGTTTTTCTTAGAAGAACCTAATTTGGGGGGTTAGGTTTGTATGGCAGCCCCATGACTCCACTATCCGATTTGATATCTTAGATATGTTTTGTGTCATCAAGAGAAAGACATTTGTGCGAAATTTGGTTGAAAGTGGTGGACAAATAAAAAAGTTTTTCCTAGAAGAACTTAAATTGGGGAGCAAAGTTTGTATGGCAGCCCATGACCCAGTAATCCAATTTCGGTGATTCAAAAATACAAACAGCCTGCAACAATAATAAGCACGTGTGCAAAATTTCAGCTAAGTAGCTTTTATAGTGGCCGAGAAAAACGCGCTGCAACAGACGGACAGACAGACGGACATCGTCCAATCGACTTATCTCGTCATGCTGATCATATATGTATACATTTTATCTGGTCGGAGATGCTTCCTTCAATGCGTTACAAACTTCATGACAAAGTTAATATAGGGGGAGTCCGGGAGAGTTGACCATATGGGAGACTTGAACCTTTTGTGTTTATTCTTTGGAATCTAACGACTTGTAAGACTCCGATTCGTTCGATCCTGTCTCAAGGTATGTACTGAGTTCACCGAGCGAAAAACTTGCATATATGTACTTAATTTGGGGGGTTGGGTTTGTATGGCAGGTTGGTACTTTAGGTGAAAATCAGAAAACTCACAAATACGACCATACAGATACACATACAGGCTATTAAAGCTACCCACTAGGAAAAATCAGAAGTCCTTCTCGAAGAAGATGTTTTGAAGGTCTTTTTCATTCCAAGGGAGCAAATATGGAAGTATTTAGAATGACTTTAAAAATGAAATGAAGGGGAAGGTATTTAGAAGGTGTGTAGAAGGTAATAGTCATTCCGAGGAAGTAAATATGGAGGCATTTAGAATGAGTTCACAAGACAATATAAAATCATCTCCGGGTAGGTGTTTGGGAGCGAATTCGAAGGAATATGCCGTTTGTTTTACCGCTAACTTTGCGACGTACAATTTCGTATATTGCTGGAAATCATTTTCCTGCGCAGTTCGTGCATAATTTTTGTTGTGAGTGGTGGATTGGTTCAGTTCGTAGCAGAAAATTTCGATTATACAGAGTTTGAAGTTTATAAAGTGCATATTAGTTTATTTACTTAAAAATAAAAATTGAAATTGTTATTTTTTTCCTTTTTTATTTTAAAAATGTTAAGAGTGTGATACAATAAATTTAATATAAAAAATTCTAGATAAATTACTAAGTTTTTTTTTTCATCAACAAGGGGCGCTATACACCCGACGCCCGATTGGAGAGTTCTTAGAACTCGTGAGATGCTGATCTATCTCTTTCGTAAGCAATGTTAGCTCTTCTTCCTCTTTGCCCTCTATACCACTGCGCCGCGTAGCTCGACCTGCGGTGTAGGAACGTCGCCCGTTCTGGCGGTAATGTCTCAGCCTATTTTTACAGGGAACTTACTCTTTTGGATCGTGTTATCGCCGAGACCAATGTGAGAAGTTTGTTATTATCAATAAATGAAATTCTTTCCTTTCTGAACGGCGATCTCAATTCAAAAGTAAAGACTTTAGTATTAACTTAATTTGCATCATTTAATAGAATTTCGTAGGTGAAGACGCCTACCAGCTGCTGGGCTTCAGAAACTGGAGAACAACGTCACGTAACCGCGACAATTGGAGCTCAACGATTCAGGCGGCCAAAGCCCGACGTCGGGCTATCGTGCCACATTGATGATGAATACATTTTTGGACATTAAGGTACACTATGTTGTTACCCGAAACTAATCCACACCGAATGCACAAAAAACGCGCTTATTTTTAGTGAAAACATCTTTCTAAAAGTCCTTCCCATTTTTATTCTAAAGTACTACCAATAAGGCCTTTCAAGAAATCCTTACTATTTCCTTCCGAAGTACTGAAAAAGAATCCTTCTTAGAAGTTCTTACTGATTCATTCTGAAGTACTGCAAAAAAAAACCTTCCTAGAAGACCTTACTGATTCATTCTAAAGTACAGCAAAAAAAGCCTTCCATGAAGGCCTTTTTATTTCATTCCGAAGTACTGCAAATAAAACCTCCCTAGAAGTCCTTATGGAATCATTACATAGTACTCCCAAAAGATTCCTTCTTGGAATTACTTCTTTCCGCGGACATGGCTATGGAAAATGGTAGATATAAAGGTAGGTAAAAAGAATGAATTGTTTCATTCCAAGAAGACCTTTGGAAGGGCTTACTTCACACTCTTTTTCCTAGTGATTTGCTCTTTTGCTACACAGTTCAAGTTGAAGAGAGTTTAGATACTCTGCCAGAGCAGGTTTTCGTGCATTTGTCGACTTCATGAGTGTATCTTCTTCCACTGTCCCATGCCATGGCTCGGGGTGGCTTACGCAAAAGTATCTGCGCCTGCGAAAACTGCGTATTGAAAAAAACATGAAAGATGATTGGATGACAATGCATTTCTAGAGGTTGCGGAACAGGTTGCCATGCGTTCATTGACCTCATTAGTGCATTTCGTAAGGTGCATGCCGCGCTGTTAATGCAATGTAGTGGTAGCATGCGGTAGAGTGAGTGGATTTAGTGCAGGACAAGGCAACACAACTTCCATAGATATTTCAAAAAAGATATATTTCTATACAGAACATCAACTGAAAATTTGTATGCAAGTTGTTCTGTCCTGTTCTGTACTCGATTCAATTGGAGGGATATGAGTACGAGAGTGAGTTGTAGAGTATTGATAAAAAAATACGATATTTGATCAGCAAAAATCATATATCGCTGTATTTTTGCAGGATGGTTGGTGATGCTGATGGCGTCCTGATTATGGAAAAAAAGTCCCCAACGATTGGAGGGCAACCTTGAAAAAAGGGGATAAGGGAGTATTTTTTTACTTTTTAGCAAACATTTCAAAACCGACCAAATATACAGAAAAATGGTCTGAGAACGAAAAAAAAAATACATAAAATTACCCTTGTAATTGTATATTGTATATAATACATTAGGATTTTAGTGAAAAATTTGGCGCTAGACTAAAAAATAAATTAGAATATTTTCATTTTAGACTCTTTTAAAAACCTCCATAGCTCTGAAAACGCAAGTACCCCTCCTCCCTTTTCAAGGCTGCAAACCTCCAATCTATTGGGACTTTATTCCCATAATCAGAAGGCCATCCCTAAAAATCCTGCAAAAATCCATCGATGTAAGATTTTTGTCGTTCGATGACCATATTTTTTTTCTTCGGCTATAATAAAATCATATTGATTTAATTGTTTGAAACAAATGAGAATGCCCACTTTTGTATGAAAGTTGGTTAACAAAATTTGTATCAGAAGTCTCAAAACGCAAAAGTCTCTATTAGAGAGCAACGAATATATGAGTTTCAATTTTGGATCGATTTTGATATAATTTGAATAAATTTTACCAAATTGCAGATCTTTAGGGGCAGTTTTAGTTGAATTGAATTGAAATAGAGCTAAAATTAACCACAGTTTTCTGTACTTAAGGCATACGGAAGATAGAATAAAATGATGTAAGAAAGAAATGATCTTTGGACTATTCGCCAATTTTGTGAAGAATCGTACGAACACCTCACCTTGGCAGAAGTTGCAGAAAATTGAGATGGAAAAATATTTTGTTTTTGGGTCAAATTTTACTTTGAAGTTCTGTAAAAACCAAACCTCTTATCCGATTTTAGTGCGGTTAATTTTATTTTTTGGATAAATTTGTTGGCTTTAATAATCATTTTGTTTTGCTATTCTAGCTAGTATAGCTTTTGAGATAATGACGTTTTAGTCGTCAAAGAAATTTTTTTTTTTTAAATTTTCAAATGCCTGTGGCAGCTAAAGGGTTAAGCTTTTTTTTACTAAAAATCAATGAGGAATCACAATCTGGTGCGTTTATGCGGCAGATACCCTGTATATTTTCCTAACTTACGACTAATGAAAAAAAAAACTATCGGAAAATTGGTTTTGATACCGAAATTTATACTTTTAGGCCCGTATTTATAAACATAGCTTAACTCAAGGCGACCTTTAGTCAAGTATACCGAAATTCAAAAAAATAGATGTAATTTCCAGTAGTTTATATTACAAGTCAATTAAGTCATTTAAGGCGAAACTCAAGGAGACCTTAAGCTGTTAACACAATTGTAATATAATAATAACTCAAGGTAGGTAACTAGCTACATTGACTTCAAGTGAGGTGGACTATTGCAAAATTTCAAAGTTTCCTTGAAATCGCCTTAAGTCAAGGATGCATTGACTCGAGAAATTAAATTATTTCAATGAAAAACTACTGGAAATGGCATTTATATTTGAAGGTAAGGTATGTTTAAAAATACGGGCGTTAGTTTTGGCTAATTTTTGCTATGATTGTTGCCACGGCCGGTCAAGAAACAATACTATGTATACTATAAATTAAAAAATCTACAGCTGTCTAGACGGGAATGCATAAATGCAAATTTAGAGAAAGTATTGAATAAATTGGTCGCAGCATGCAGGAAGAGCTTCTTACAAAAATCATATGTGCAAAATTTGAACTTCCTTTATTCTGTCAGAAGTTATGGAGTGAGTAAAATGCCCGAATTGAATAACAAAGAAGGTATTTTTTCAGAAACTCCATTAGTATAGTGACTTTAGCTCTAGACCCAAACATCCAAAAAAAGAGCTGACTTTTGATGCCAAATTGTTCTATGGCCTGACCGCATTATGCAGTAAAAAGTTAGACTTTTTTGCGCGTCACATTTGGGGGGGAGGGGGTGGCAAAGGGGTGAAATTATGATTTTTCGCCAATATTTTGTTAACTGTAATATTTACAGCAAAATGTTCTGAAGACGATTTAAACTACACAAAATTTCCTTTCTAATGATATATTATATCATATACCTTCTCTTGGCAGATTATATACTAGACCTTAAAACATTTGGTGTAATTTAGATTTTTTGATAGTTACATTTGGCGCTCTAGCTCCTGAAGTAATTAAATTGGAGCCATGGTAATTGGGATAACTATTCCTAACAATATATAGCTGTCCCACACGGAGACTCAGGCTGCCCCGACAAAGCATTCCCCTATACTCCCTATTAACATTTAAAAAAAAGACATGCCTGTAACTTTTCGCCGAATCGCAGCAGGGGGGAAAAATTTTGGTAAACGTTAAGGCTAAGTCCCATTAGACCCTCCACCAAATATTACTTCGATCGGATTAAAACAAAAGGTACCTCCCATACAAATTATTCAAATTCAATGCCACTAGTTTATTAAGAAATAAGGGAACAAGTCAACCAAAATTAAAGTTTTGCTCGTAGGCAATTTTCCGGTCATTTTGTATGGAAGGTACCCTTTGTTTTAATCCGATCGAAGTAATATTTGGTGGAGGGTCTAATAGGACGTAGCCTTAACGTTTAACAAAATTTTTCCCGCCTTCTGTGATTCGGCGAAAAGTTACAGGCATGTCTTTTTTTTAAATGTTAATAGGGAGTATAGGGGAATGCTTTGTCGGGGCAGCATGAGTCTCCGTGTGGGACAGCTATATATTGTTAGGAATAGTTATCCCAATTACCATGGCTCCAATTAGATTAGTTCAGGAGCTAGAGCGCCAAATGTAACTATCAAAAAATCTAAATTACACCAAATGCTTTAAGGTCTAGTATATAATCTGCCAAGAGAAGGTATATGATATAATATATCATTAGAAAGGAAATTTTGTGTAGTTTAAATCGTCCTCAGAACATTTTGCTGTAAATATTACAGTTAACAAGATATTGGCGAAAATACATAATTTCACCCCTTTGCCACTCCCTCCCCCCCAAATGTGACGCGCAAAAATGTCAAACTTTTTACTGCGTAACGCGGTCAGGCCATAGAACAATTTGGCATCAAAAGTCAGCTCTTTTTTTGGATGTTTGGGTTTCATCATTTTCTCAGCTAAAATCACTATACTAATGTCTATGACCCTAAAACTCATACCTACATTTATATTAATTATTATCGTCTCCATTAGAGACTTTTCTTTTCGACACCAAAGCCTTCATAGCCTGCTAAATATCTCCCTTTTCTGATTATATAAAAAATATTGATATGTATGTGCTAATATTTTTGTAATTTCTGATTACAGTAGAGCGTCGATTATCCGAACTCAGGTCGACAAGGGTGGTTCGGATAAACGAAAGTTCGGTTAATCGAGCTCCATAGAAAAGTTAGAAAATAGCCCAAATATAAAATTAAGCTACAAACTGAAAACATTGAAAACGACTAGAACTGAACGAAAATAAAATATTCGAGGTAAATAAGCGACGCCGATGAGAAATTGCTTCCTTCTAACCCATGATTTTTTATTTAATTCGAAGTCTGTATATGAAAAAAAGCTGATTGCCTGGTTCGGTTAATCGAATGTTCGGATAATCGACGTTCGGATAATCGACGCTCTACTGTATTTACTTTTTATTTTAATAGTTTATTGAACAGAGTTAAATGTAATAATTAATGCATATTTCACTAAAATAAGGTAAATTTAAGAATAGACTTCTCCTCACGCAGTGTATAAAAAGAGGAGGAGGCAGACAATTTTTCTGTATATCTTACCTTTTTTGAAATAATCGCAAAAAAAACGAAAAGAGTCCCCCTTTCCCCCTTTTTTTAAGGTTGCGGATCACTAATCGGTTGGGACTTTTATTGCCATAATCTGGGGACCATCTCCAACCATAATTCAAAAAAATTTCCATCTAGGATTTTTGCCGACCAAATATGGCATTTTTCTTAGACTTGTCGCATCGCTTGGGTTGCTTGGAATTGACTCTCAAATATCATATTTAACCCTCGGATGGTTCAGTGGGGTCTGACAGACCCCAGAAAAATTTAATTCTTAAAATTTTTATAGAAAAACTTGTTGAATGGTATTTTGATGCATAGGTAATTTAAGTATGTGTCACATACGTTCATTTAAGCATGCATTTGTTTCAATTTGTGATTTTGTTAATTTTGTTAATGACTTTGAAAGTGCTCTGGGGTCTGTCAGACCCCACGAACCATTTACGTATGTCTTTTTTACAAAAGTACATTTTTCGTTTTGTGGGAAATTTTCAAAGTATGTTATTTGGAAAACGATAAAATGTAATAATAATAGTCGGGAAGTGTTGAAACTTTTTAATTAGAGTACATTTGGGAAATTAGATATGTTAATTTTGAAAGAAATGGAAAATTTAGGGTGTTTTGAATTAGGGGGATTTAAATGTTTTAATCAATTCGTTAAAAATTATACCGTTTGTTTACCTGGTTTTCATTTATGAGGATCTCCTTTCACTATTGTGTCATTACCTTATGTTTTTTAAGTCAAGACATAAATTAATGACTTTTATGAGCGTAAGAATTAGGTGGGTATCTTACATAATACATAAAGCATAGTGAATATTCACTATGCTTTTCTCAGCGAACTTGGATATACACTTGTCGAACCTCTTGTAAGAAGTAGGAAATCAACGGGCAATATTCGCCGAAGCACAGTGCAAAATATTAAAGAGACATTTTGTGCATTGTTCAACTTGACCCCCCCCCCCCTCCTGGGGGTTGATGCCCCAGGTCCCCCAATGGGGTCAGATATCCCCCAAAGAGGCAAAGATGTTTTCTATGCCCACGAGCAAATGATCGGAAGACAAAATGCAATTGCAACGAGTGCAAAAAGCCAATCTGCGAAGACCATCGAGGAAAAAGCTGTGAAGAAGAATGCTCTAAATATTGACCAACTTTGGATCCCGATTTAAGAAAAAATATTAACCTTAGCTAAAAAATGTTGATGTACTTATCTTTGTTAATTTGTGTTAAATACGTTTTGACTAATAAAAATAAAGTTTTGTAAAAATTTTTGTTTTTATATTGATTTATTTGTGATAAGTTCAAATTGCCCTCAAATTTGACACCACCTAATTTTTTCTTCCACATACTCAAAGCTACTGTCCGAATTCCACTTTTTTTATATACCGCTTAATCAAAAGGCTTCACAGTTACTTCTAGTTCAAACAAATGTGCCAAAAACGCAAAAATTTTAGTTTTAGAGCGATTTTTGCCTTGGGGTCTGTCAGACCCCACTGAACCATTTACGTATGTAAAATTTACCTGAACCATCCGAGGGTTAAATATCGGCTCAGACAATCTGAACCTCAAAATATAGATACACACGCCACAGACGAATTATAAATTTCGTAGGCGCATGCACAACGTGTTCTCGTGTCGTTTCCTTCGCGCCGCGGTGCCATACATCGCACACCACACAAGAAGCGGGCGGGACGTGGCAGTGAATGAATTTCATAATCATTTCTGTGTTCATAACATAACATATTGTCCGCAACGGCAACTTGCTCTCTTCCTCGGACCCACTCGGTCCACTTGTCATGCGTCACGGAGATATCCATCTCCATCACACACCACGGAAGTCGCAGGCAATGGCAAGCGATGAGTGATTCTTAAAAGATACTATAAAAAGAGTCTCTTGACTCTCTTGAACTGGAAAACGTTCTCTCAAATTGACACGCACACAGGCTCATGCGATTCGCTTGAAAGCTCTAGGAAATTTCAGATACATTTTCATAGGAACAACATTTTGTACCAATTTGGACATATATGTCTTATTTGTATATGCTTGTATGTTTCAGAAAATAAACGAAAAAATATGTTTTTCTTGACAAAAAGTGAAAAATTAATTAATTAATTAAAATTTCAAATAATTCTATTTTTTTTTAATCGATAAAAAGTCAACACATTTCTTTTAGTGCAGACATCTTCTTAGTTAAGTGTTTAATCAGAATATAGCGAGTTTTCCTACTTTGGTTGGTCGTGGTCCAGCTCAGAGCATTTTTACCCAAACAGGGTAACTTGAACCATGCCTATAGAAACTGGTTATATGGTTCAAGTCTCCCGCCCTTAAAATATATGTAATAGACGAAAAAAAAAACTTTTACAGATAACATTTAGTATTTAGTTAACACCTTCATTATTCACAAAGCAAAAACATTAAGCTATTCACTGCCGTTGGTCCCCGTTGGATCCGCCTTCCTCGCTCGATTCGGCACCTGTAAATATAAAATATACACGGAGTATGAGCACATAGCCCAGTGAGATTTCACACACGCACTCACATCACTCCACAAGGGAACAAATCCCTGACTTACCCGCGAGAGAACAAATCCCTCAGTGGGGACAAACCCCGAGCGGGAGGAAACACATCCCATTGGGGACAAACCCCTCACACACACATGTCATGGGGAACGAATCCCCTAGAGGGAACACATCCCATATCTTTGCACTTCACATTCAATCACATACTATCCTAATTATGCTAACACTATTCTACTCACATACCAATCCTACTCACATACCAATTCTACTCACCAGATAATAGTTCTATCAATTCTAAGGTCCACAGATAACTTTTAACACACGACTATTTCACCCAAGGATTCACTTGAAACTGATCAAGAATTTAAGTCCTAAGTCCAGTGATGAGCTCTAATCTACCCACACACAAGTGGCGCGCACGTGTATGGGAACCGAATCCCGTCGCCCACCCACACGCTACACTGAAACCTTAAACCAACGAAGGATCAGTGCAGGAATATTTTTATGATCCTTTTCCTATTCTTGAGTGGCGTACACATGCATCACTCGCCCGCCCAAGTGACTAGTGTGCTATTTATCTACAAATCTATTTTTAGCATCCTCATATTCTACTTACATGTGACATTTGTAATTTCAGCTAATTTTTGGAAAATGTATCGCAAATCTATTTAATAGTATACATTCAGGTGCGGAACCCCTTTAACTTAAAAACCTTTCTTAGCCTTGTGGAAATGACGTCCGGGTGACACAAATTAACATAAAAAAATCCCATAATTTGTACTAGGATTCAATTGGACGTTCTTAGTCCAGTCACAAGCCAAAAAGAACACGATTACGTTTTTTCGTAACATATGATGAAAATGATAAAACATTTTAACATTTCCGTCAAAAATATTACTTTTTTGGCAATTTCAAATGTATGTCATGTCTCCCTCTATGGTGACCCAACTCTCCCGCCAGTTGGGGAGACTTGAGCCATTTTGAGGATTTTGAATAAGGAATTCTGTGCCATACACTATGGGTTTTTTTTTCAATAAATACCAATCAAAATTTAAAGGTAACATCACGCACCATGTAATAAAAAATAAATGACATCAATTTATCCAATAAATAACTTTTTATCCACGATGAAGCAAAAAGTGGCTCAACTCTCCCGGACTCCCCCTACCCTTTCACTCTATGAGCGAAGGGTATAAGAACCATTGATTGTATAGTATGAATTCAGAATATGACTTAATTGCTGCATTTTGTTACGTGTATTGTGATGCATATGCATAATCATTTGGAGGTTTTGCTTTATTCCCACTGGAAGCACCCTTCTTTGACTCTATTTGAATACAACCAAAACGCATGTAGATCGATACGAGTCGGCGAAGTTTACAAACAGTCTACAACTTGGTTCGATTCCAGTCCATTGAATTATAAAGCCGAGCTGAAGTAGCAAAACTTTAGCAACTGCCTCGCAATAAATAAGGCATGCTAGTCTGCATCGGCACCGTATAATTTATGATGAACTAAAGTTTTACTAATTTGCGGTAATGTTAACCCATACTCTATTCTCTTTTTCGTCACACCCCACGTATCCTTGATTGTCGTGCACTCGTTGCCTACCATTTCCCTTCACCCCTTCCTCTTTATTTCGAAGTTTTCCGTTAGCTTCCTTGCGCAAATATTTTTCTTACTTTGCCTGATAGTCTTTTACTGTATTCGCCCGTTCGCCTCTTCCTGTATTCCCAGAAGGTATGTATAAACTTGGTTTCCACAGTATGTATAGACCTAGTCCTAGACTATCGCATGGTATATTTTGCCCTCGACCACAACTTAGCACTTTCTTGTTTGCCTTCAGATGTAATCCATCTGTAGATAAGCTTGTAAGAGAGAAAGATACGGAGAAACAAAATGGAGCACAAAAAAGTTTCCAATATTGGGTTTTCGATGACCTAATCGAAAAGTGAGAATTAGGAGTGTTGTTCTGGACTCTTGAACGTTTCGAATGTTGGATATGTCGCCGAGGTGCGGAGTGGACAATGGAGTTGGTGGTAAAGTGCTATGCCCGATTGCCTGACTGATTAATTTATGGACTTCCTAATCAATATCCAATGATTGTCAGTAGAGATGCCAAAGAAAATTCGATGTCGGACATCAGACTGACAAGCAAGTAAAGACAGTGAAATGAGCACACAAAAGTAGATTTATAACTTATTGAATGCTCGCGTTGTTGTTTTGAAGCAATTTGAAGTTTAGCAAAACAATCGCCTTGAAATTATATATATTATTTGCAAGAATGATTGACATGAATTGTTGACCTCACTTACAAGATATTAATCAACTGTTTGGTATAAATTCACGATTCGCGTGATTATAAGTAGGTATGTAAACTGTACTATGTACAAAAAACAATTGTGGATAGGAGACAATCTAGTGCCTATGATCTTAGCTCGCGGTTTTAGGATTAGCGCCTATTGAAGACTTCAGTTTCGGACTTGGATACTCCGAAATTGAGAATTTTAGATACCATCCTCACACTGAGGAAGCGAAGCTTCCAGAACCCTTTTATCTCTCAGTGGAGGCATTTTATTCAATCAAATCAATTTAGGATAAATACCGATGTCCTGCCTTATACAGGGTGTCCCGCAACTGGTTAGCCATAGACCAATGGTAGACTCTATAGGATGTTTTAGGAAAAATGTCGCCAAAATTATTTCTCTAGCTTTTACCGTTAAGGAGTAATTGCCTTTTTTGTGATTCTTGTCAAAAAGCACGACTTTTTTGTAAAAACTCCTATTTTATAGCTTCCACTTTAGCCAAATCAATATTTTTCATATTCTTCTGAAAGTACACAAAATTTCCAATAAAAGGACATATCGAACGTTTCGAACGGTTTCGCATCTTCCGAGATACGACGTTTTGAATTTTGCAAAAATGTCAATTTCAATTTTTAATGTCAAAATTAAACCCGAATTTCGTAACAGTACATTGTAGTGGCAAATCTGCAAAGTTGACAAAAGTTGGCGTAGTATCTTAGTTTTCGAACGGCATATAACAATAAAGCACAGAGTCATCCAGTTTTTGGATAATACGTATAAATTAAAAAAAAACCATAGTGTGCAAATGTACCAAACCGACTTCAATCTTGAAAAGGAAGTAACATTTTTACATCAAGCATAGACTTGGTTGTTACACTCAGAGAAAAAAACGCACATTCATATTAAAAGCTGCACATTTAAATTGAACGCAGTATTCGTTTGAAAAATCTCGTTTGATTTGAACGAATTCTCATTTACGCTCAGAGAATTTCTTTTAAAACAAAAGAGCAGCCAAACCGCAAACGACGGTCGTTTAAATCAAAAGATTCCGCATTACATAGTAATGTGTATACATTCCTTTACGTAACAAATACACATACCTAAAGAACGCGATGCCAAAATGTCATTTTTTCAACGTAGCACAACAGGTAGTTAAATACTTCCGGCCGGTCCGGTGAGTCAATTATTTTGAATGAGGTAATTTCTATGAAATGAAAACGCGATGCGTTACTTTCGAAATACATACCGTTTCATTAAAAAGAATGCTTCGTTTATTTTAAATAACAAAAATGTTCAATATAAAGACGAAGACGTTTGATACAATTGCCTTTCATTTATTTAAAATGTTTTACCCGTTTACAATAAAAGAATAAGTGTTTATTTCAATGAAAAATACGTTTAAATCGACTGGCTCCTTCTTTACAGGTAAACGTAAATTCTTTTAATTCAAAAGCTTTTTTACAACTAATTATGCTTTTGAAAGAAACGCCACTCGTTAGAATTAAACGCATTTGCGTGTGGAGCCAAATCAAAAGCGCAAATCGTTTGAATTAAATATATTTCGTTCAATATTAGTGAATATTTCTCTGAGTGTATGCATTATGGAAAAATACTTTTCGCTACTGTTGTAGATGCTACTTTACTAATTATAACGGTAAGTATAAAAAAAATTGTTTTAGGTGTTGAATTATTTGTACGAAGGTTCGTTGTGTACATATTAATACTGTGAGAGTATTTCTCATTTTCATCGTCTAAAGGATAAACATTTTAATTTATCGGGTATTAATTAGTGTCCTTTTATGTCCTTTTTCAGAGTTTTCCGATCCAATTTTTCCTTAGCAAAAATTAAAAAGGAAGTGGCAACTCGAATTATTCGCGTAGTTATGGGCTTTGGAAAGATACAGATGATAAGTTACGGGAAACACGAAAATTTTCCATTCAAACGCGATTTATTCCGTTGAGGGTCCTTGAAATAGGAATCAATCTCGGCGTCCCCTTTGATATGATATACCGAATGCCGACCTCCAGTCAAGGATTAAATAGTGTCCTTTCTTGTCCTTTTTGGGACCTTTCCGATCAAATTTATTTTAGCAAAATGTGTTTAAGACTTCTGAGACCCCACTGATCCAAGACCAAGAAAAAAATAGCCTTACTGTATTTTTTGGAAATGCTTATATGACTGAACTATTTCCACGTAAAAGCAAGATTTCTTCCTCTTACGGACTATGTTTTTCCCCCTTTTACACATATTATTCACAAACTGGATGATTCTGTGCTTTATTCTTATACGCCATTCGAAAGCTTAGGATTTGGGCCAACTTTTGTGAACTTTGCAGATTTGCCACTACAATGTATCGTTACGAAATTCGGGTTTAATTTTGACATTAAAAGTTGAAATTGACATTTCTGCAAAATTCAAAACGTCGTATCTCGGAAGATACCAAACCGTTTGAAACTTTCTATATGTCCTTTTATTGGAAATTTTGTGTACTTTCAGAAGAATATGAAAAATATTGATTTGGCTAAAGTGGAAGCTAGCAAATAGGAGTTTTTAGCAAAAAAAGTCGTGCTTTTTGACAAGAATCACAAAAAAGGCAATTACTCCTTAACGGTAAAAGCTAGAGAAATAATTTTGGCGACATTTTTCCTAAAACATCCTGTAGAGTCTACCATTTGTCTATGGCTAACCAGTTGCGGGACACCCTGTATATTGTCGACATTTCCTATGGAAATAAAATGCATGTGCAACAAATTAATTGTTTTCGCGCTCAAAATATCATTACCCTAAAAAACCAAAAATACACGATTTTTACCACTAGATACCTACTATTCTGGCTTCATTTTCCGGGGCAATACTTTGAGTTAGCGGACACGTATAATTTTCTGATTGATGTCATAACCGCAAGGCAATTAGTGGAGGTTTCGGTTGGATAATTTTTTCCCCTATAATTAGGCCCCACTATCTTTTGAAAATTAAGTTAATCTGGGCGCAAATTGATCAAAACCAAAAATATGTAAAAAAAAATATCAAAACCAAAATCATTTAAATGTGTTTAACTCTTTTTATTCAATTCAAACATTTTTCTGTACTAAATAAACTCCTTTAATTTTTACCAGATAGGAAGTGGTTGGCCACCGGAATTTCCATCACTATGTATAATTCACTAATTACTTGGTGAAGTCCTAGTCACGACACGAAACGGACTGTGTGGTAATGAATTGTCCACTGTATCGTAACGATAGCGGATAGCAAACTAGTGAACCATTTTTTCCTTGTTCCTTGTTCTACAGCAGAGCTGACGGGCAGGATTCAACAATTCGTATAGACCCTCCATCCGAAAACGAGATGAGTTCAGCTCTCGGTTTCTCTCGACACGTTATCTTGATGCCACTAAATTAAGCACGTCATTAAGTCCGAATGTAAATTATACGGCGTTCAACCCCCAAACTTTTCAGAAAAAAAAACTCCACACTTTCTGTCTTAATTGTCAAGATGATAATCTTGGAGCAGAACTTACACGAAGCGGCTGAGCCAGTCGTCGTATCCGGCGGATAGGCGTATGATACAGCCATGAAAAGGCTCCAAGCTACTCAGTGAACCGTAAAGTAGGTGTAGCCGGAGCATTCGCTCTTTTACTACAGTGAGTGATAACATAACGAATGGAGAAAGCTTTCTTGCAAGACTATTTGGTAGAGTAAGTAGTCTTATGGGGTGAAATAAAATATCAAGCGACAGATATGATAATCGCTCGTAGGGGTGTCTTTAAAACAGGAAATTAAATTTCCCATACGCATAAATTTTACAAAAAATGTTCAAACTTTCCCTTTTAAGGGTGAAAAGATTATATGATTTGGATTTAGTCGAATGTTTGTGTTAATCAGAGCCCAGAATATAAGAATCATGCATTTATGTTGCGTAGATCTTCTGAAATTTCATAACGATTTTTACTTGAATGAAAATGTTTGCAATTGCTAATTGCATCATTGTCCCACCTCCTTTTATTTGTGCGCTTTAAGAATCTTTCTAAAGAGAATATAATTTAGGTATGTATTGTACTCGTAATACTTTTAAAAGATTTCATTCATCCTCTTGCTTATCTGCCTGTAAAATGCATGAGATCCTATGATATGCTCTATCCTCTATGCTCGACTTTTATCGTAACGTCCTATACTTACATTGCAGTTTCCCTTATATTCGAAGTTTTGTTTTCGGTTTTTCCTTTTCATAAACACAAAACCCTCTTGTGATATTTTCGTGGTATGGTACAAAAACTGCTCGTTTCAAGAAAGTTGGATAACAACTTGAAAATTGGTACCTGCACCCAGCAGAAGAAGAATCATCCAAGAATTGAGAGCTGACAACTTGTTCTCGCAAATGTTCAAACTTTTGCCATCGTAATAACTCAAGCAACAATTTCAATTATGAGATTATAATACACTCGTACATATGTGAATGTGCATGTGCACGTTATACGTAGGGGCGTAGCTAGGGAAGGGGTTGCACTCTGAACCGGTCTTAGCCGCTTCAGAGTGGGCTGATTGCAGATTTTGATATGAAGGACCTAAGTGACCGCCTTCGAGGAAGATTATTTAAATTCAATTCTTCAGAGACCAAATTCAATACTTCGGAGTATTATAGAGCGCTTAGAGTCAAGTCAATCAAAAAGTCGGTTCCGCACTCAGAGAAATATTCACTAATATTGAACGAAATATATTTAATTCAAACGATTTGCGCTTTTGATTTGGCTCCACACGCAAATGCGTTTAATTCTAACGAGTGGCGTTTCTTTCAAAAGCATAATTAGTTGTAAAAAAGCTTTTGAATTAAAAGAATTTACGTTTACCTGTAAAGAAGGAGCCAGTCGATTTAAACGTATTTTTCATTGAAATAAACACTTATTCTTTTATTGTAAACGGGTAAAACATTTTAAATAAATGAAAGGCAATTGTATCAAACGTCTTCGTCTTTATATTGAACATTTTTGTTATTTAAAATAAACGAAGCATTCTTTTTAATGAAACGGTATGTATTTCGAAAGTAACGCATCGCGTTTTCATTTCATAGAAATTACCTCATTCAAAATAATTGACTCACCGGACCGGCCGGAAGTATTTAACTACCTGTTGTGCTACGTTGAAAAAATGACATTTTGGCATCGCGTTCTTTAGGTATGTGTATTTGTTACGTAAAGGAATGTATACACATTACTATGTAATGCGGAATCTTTTGATTTAAACGACCGTCGTTTGCGGTTTGGCTGCTCTTTTGTTTTAAAAGAAATTCTCTGAGCGTAAATGAGAATTCGTTCAAATCAAACGAGATTTTTCAAACGAATACTGCGTTCAATTTAAATGTGCAGCTTTTAATATGAATGTGCGTTTTTTTCTCTGAGTGCGCATGCTGTCAGACACTTGCGGTACTAATTCAGCCGGTAAAAAAATCCATGTAAAGTATGTGTGTATTTTATTTTTTATTTTTAAGGGGTCTGGATTGTAACAGGAACCGGTTCGACGTGGCCGACATTTTAGTGCTGAGTATCCGTCATGCCATCTGGATATAATGTATTGAGTATTTTGGTTAAAATCGGCCATGGAACCGTTTCAAAGTGGACTCGCCTTTACTTTCGGTAGTAGGAAACCGATATCAAGCCTATGGACAGAGATTCCGCTGTTGTTCCTGGTGCAGATCTATGCCATAAATCAAACTCAAAATTGGCATCTCCAGTATGTAATTACAACATGAATTAAGCACAGGATGAAAAGTTCTCACAAATCAAATTCTTTAATTGGATCTCTATCTCTAACATTTGATAGCCCAAAGGAACCTCAAAGGAGGCCTGTACTTATACAAAAATCCTCAACTTATAGCCTAATGGAAGCGAGCCACTCCTTTGCAAAACGAGCTACTCCGTTATGGGAAAAAGTCATTTTCATTTATCAGAGAATATTTCCTGAGAGAATCCAGTCTTGCATTTGCATTTCCTTTAGAGATATGTAAAAAAAAGCCTAGTGTATTATATATCATTGTAAAGGTAGAGGGTGGAGAAGAGGAAACGCATGTTTTTCACTATTGAATGACTGGGAAAGGGTTCGATAAAATTAATAAAAACAAGCATTAAGTAATATGTATATATTTTAATGCAGTTTTGAAATATACATACTTTAATTGAGTTCGAAAAATAATGTATTGGAGATGAAGTCCGTCTTGCTGGATAGAAATTTCGTTCATTACTCGACAAAACTTTCTGCGTTGAACAAAATCCTCTTCACTAAGCTGCTGGACGATCGTTATCTTGTACGGGTGAAACTTAAGATCATCATGTAAGATGCGATGAAGCGAACGACGTGACATACCCAGCGCTACAGCCTGTCGTCTAGCCGATCGCTTCGGACTAGTAGCAATTGCACTGTGACTACGGAATCATTGTTTCTAAACTACTGCTCGAAAACGAACACACGATGCTCTACGCTTCAACGCTCCATAGCGACTGAAATTCTGTGCTGAATTAGTGTGCGCTCCAGCACTTCTTGCTCGGTTAATCACAGTACACAGTCTGATCGGTCAAGCCAGAACGCAACCATTCACTAAATAGTTTTTGTTTAGTGTCATTTCAAATGTCGAAAGTTTTTCGTCAAATACCACAAAAATGTAAATGGAAATGGAAATCGTTAAAACATTCCTTCCAAACGCTACAATTTGACTCTATTTTGACGTGCTGCAAGGAATTACCAATAATCTTGTTTAATGACATGTAGGTTAGGTACATATACTAATTTAATAATAATAAGTAATAGTATGTTCTGTACGCACTATATGTACAAAAGTAATTGCAAATTTGATTCCAACTCTTTTTTTCTTGATTTGATCAGACCCCTCCCGAAAAAAATATCCTGGTACGTCCTTGCACGTTTGAATGTATGTATGTTTATGAAACAAAAAGTTGTAGTTAATCTTGTCGACATGAAAGATGTTTCGGTTTGCGAGCTATAATTCAGCTTATGGTATAAGTGAAAACTTTACGGTAAGTTATAGTTCTTTGATGTGTGAAAAGAGAACAACTTGTTCGTTTTGGAACTATAGTACAAACTAATACAAAAAGTGGTGTGCGGAGAGCAGATAAAGTCGTAAGTCATAACGGTATTTTATACAGAACTGCCATCATAAATAATTCACACAGTACAATAATATCTAAAAATGAGACCAAGGCTAATATCGAGCGCGGCCGTAATTTGGATACCCTCCACTCCACTCGGGCTAATATTTTTTTCCGGCGGTACCTGTGACTTGAGTTTAGTCTCCCCACCCCCCATTATTTTCCTTCCGTTTTCACATAAGTTTCGTTACCTTGCATATAAAACAAATATGTATTTGTGTGAGGTTTGGTTACAATAACTGCACAAAGAAACAAAAAAACTTAGAAAACTTTTTTGGTGGGAGGGGGAGTCATGGCCCCATCTCTCTCTGGTTCCTTTTAACCCGTAGTGGGGCATAGAACATTGACTACGCCTCTTTTTCACCTCTGCCTATTAGCAGCTATCGCCTTTAGCTGGTCCCACGATTTGCCTATAGATTTTCCCTCTGCCTCAACAGATCTTCTCCATGTATTTTTGGGTCGTCCCACACGACGGCTAGCATTGGTTCCCTGAGCCTTCCAATCTAGAGCCTGTTTAGCAATGTTTTTTGGCTCTTTTCGAAGTGTGTGACCTATCCACTGACAATTTCGCCTTTTTATGTCGATGCCTATCCTATTTTGGCGAATAATTTTGAGGAGGTCGTCGTTAGATATAACCTCAGGCCAGCGAATTCGTAGAATGCGTCGTAGGCACTGATTCACGAAAGTTTGCAGTTTGGTGGTAATGTTACTGGTCACCTTCCACGTGGAACACCCATATAAAGGCACAGATTTTACATTGCTTTCGAAGATCCGGAGTTTGGTATTTCTGGAGATGTTGTGGTTTTGCCAGAGAGGAGTCAAACTAAAAAATACTACTCGGGCTTTATTTAGACGCGACTCTGCATACATCGGCATCAGTCCCACCATCCGCAGTTACTTCGCTTCCAAAGTCAGTAAGTTGTCCGGAGATAGAAATGGTGTTTTGCCCCTCTGATGACAAGCTCATGTATTTAGTCTTAGCGGCATTAATTTTTAAGGCAGCACTTCGATTTTCACGATGCAAAGCATCCGTCGTTTGAGCCAGATTATCTGGTGTGTTTGAGAGAAGTCAAATGTTGTCGGCGTAGTCCAAGTGCTGAAGGTAATCGAATAATTTCCACCTGATAGCTGATACCCTTACTTTTATGGTCGCGTAGAGAATCGCAGATTACGTCGTTGATGGTAATAAGGAACAGCATTGGTGATAAAATACAGCCTTGTCTGACTCCATTATTCACCTCAAATGGACTGGACAATTCACCCTTGTCCAAGATATGACATTGGGCTCCATTATAGGACTCCTTTATGATGGAAATAAGTTTCTCTGGTATGCCTCTCCTATGTAAGGCTGTCCAGATATAAGCTTGATCAACGCTGTCAAACACCTTCTCGAAGTCAATGAACATAAGATGTAACGGGGATTTTCATTCAGCGGATTGTGTATAATTCGGAGGGTGTTTATATGATCGCTACATGAAAAACCCTCACGAAAACCAGCTTGTTCATTGTTCAGAGTGCGGTCGATCGTTGTCTTGATCCGGTCCAAGATTACTTTGGCCATCAGTTTAGAGACTGCAGGGAGGAGACAGACTCCACGACAATTGTTACAATCTTTGAGATTTCCTTTCTTATGGATTTTAAGAAAGACGCCCTTCTTCCATTCTTGAGGGAGAGTCTCGGTTGTCCAACACTCTTGAGTCAGGGGTAGCGTTGATATCCGCTTTCAAAAGTTCCATGGGGATACCGTTTGCCCCCGGGGCTTTACCAGCTTCCAATGATTTAAGGGCCTTAATTATTTCCAGCTTGGATGGTACACCGGTATTAATTCTGGCTATTTGCCGAAGACTTGCTGCTTCCCGTGGAGGTGGGCTTGAAGGGTTGAAGTTGTTGTTAAAAGTACCTCCATGAAATGCTCTCTCAAACGGCGCAGTTGTTGTTCGTCTGTGACTAGCAGAGACCCATCTTTATCTTTTACAGGATGCTCATGGGTAAAAGATTTGCCAGTCAATGGCTTAATAAGCTTGCAAAGGGTCCCACTGTCACCACGGTAAGCCGCATCTTCTGCCTCCACCGCTAACGCGTTGATGTTGTTGCGTTTATCACGTCTTACGCTTCTCTGCACTCTTTTTTGCAGAGTATTGTACTCGGTCCTCAGTTGTTGCTTGACTGTAGTGTCAGTTCAGTAGCCGAATTCAATTGCTCTTTAATTCTCTTCCGTGCAGTTATCAGAGACCATGCATCGTCGCTGATAAATGGTCTCCTACTTCGCTGAAGTCTGCCCACAAATGTTTCGCCACACGATATAAAAGTGTCCTTCACAATGTTCCATCTATCATCAATTCATGAAGGAGTATCTGGCGTTTGTGCATTAGCTATCTCGTGCAATGCACTAGAAACTGCACGTTTTGTTGATGGATCTTTAAGTTTTTGCATATTGAATCGTGGGGATACACGCTCGTTTTGTGTGCGGCGAACACCAGCAGTCCGCAAGCGAATTTTTGCGATGACAAATTGGTGATCGCTGCCTACATCAGCACCACGCTTACCACTGACGTCCATGAGACAATTCCTCCATGTTTTGGAGATGGCTATATGGTCAATCTGGTTCTCTGTTCGGCCATCTGGAGATATCCAGGTTGCTAATTGGCAAGGTTTGTGTTTAAACAAGGTGCCGCCAATGACTAGCTGACGAAAGTTACAGAACTCTACGAACAACTCACCATTGTCGTTCCTAACACCCAGACCGTGATTGCCGGAAAGCGGCAGCAGCGGCTGTCAATGTGGGTCATCAAAGGCAAATGCGTGTGTTCTAAATCGAAATTTTTCTGCTGATGCCGATGCCTCTGCTGATGCCGATGCCTCTGCCGATGCTGATGCTGACGCGGGAAATGTATTTAAATCATTACTCTGGACTTGAATCTGGCAGTTATTATTCGGTCGGAATCTATAAGAGATTGGCGAGCTTCCTTGTTCAAAAGGATGCCGACTCCGGCCATTCTGGGTGTGGCTTCAAGTTCACTACCAGAGTAAAGCAGCACAGTTTGGGAACTAGGTGATCCGGTCCATCTTGTTTCGTTCAGTCCTAATATCGAAATTCTATATGCGGCATTTCCCGTTCGGCTTCCGTGAGTCTTGTACTACTGCACTCGCCCCACATCGTTCGAACTTTCCAAAAACCAATCGTAGTCCGTTGTTTGTAGCCAAAGGTCTTTGCAGGTAAATCAGTCCGTGGTATCCGAGGCTCGTTCGATGTTTCGAGTGTAGTTTAGTTTCAGGTATGCAAGTTACAAGCCTACACACCCTATCCCTCAGGTCGCCTTCTACGACAAGCCGGGAACGCTGTGGCATAATTCTAACCCCAACACCACAGGGGTCAATTTATATTAAGCTTCGTCCATATCCACACAATTTAGCACAAACAACGTCGCGCGAGTTAAGGAATAGACACCATTCCTCTTTTATAAATTATTTATTTAAGTAAATTTTGACTGCTTTCTACAAAGGTCGAGAATGAAGTGAACGATTTTTAGTAATTTACAATATTCGAAAGAAGAAAGTAGACAATGTATGTATGTATGTATTAGTATGATCAGTATTTTATATGACTCTTATCTAGTCTTCTCTAGTCTATTTTATTAGTATTTGTAATATTAATTAATTTATTTATTTATTCTATTTAGTATTAGTATGTAGTCTCGAATACAGATGAATTTGTATAACGTTGAGGTCGTAACGTAACTCGCGCAATTGTGGTAATTTGTACGAAACCCAGGAGAGTTTTATCCTCCCTTGCCCCATTAGTCGCCTTCTACGACACGCCGGAGGAAGCGGAGACATTATTCTTGACCCATGCCACAGGGCAAACATGGCCCCATAGTACGAATATATTTGTTTTTATAAATTTTTTGTAAATTCCATAAAGACACATTGATATAATAGGCCAGTCGAAATAGACATTAACCTCGGAATAAATGGAATACTACCGCTCTTTCGCTTATCTGTTTTAGAGTATTACTGGCTATATAAATCCAGGTTTGCAACCCTGGAGACCCTGTGATAACTTTTTGGCGAGCGAAAAACAGCCATTTTTTTTTGCTCTTTTTTTACATTTCCAACAATATTTAAAAAAAATTATCTTGGAAAAAACCATGCACCGGCATTTTGAAAGTAGACAAAATTTCCAATCTAATGATAGTTAATTTTGTAGGTCAAATATTGACGGAAATACAGGTTTTCAAAAATTGGGTATTTTCCAAAAAAAAAAGGCGAATTCTAAGCTTATGTTGTCTGCCGAAACGACATTTACTTGAAATTCGCAATTTTTTGGTAAAAAATACCCTATTTTTAAAAGCCTGTAATTCCATGAATATTTGAGCTATAAAATTTTAGGATATCATTGGATTGGAAATTGTGTCTACTTTCAAAATGCTAAACACAGTTTTTATCCAAGACAATTATCTCAAAAAATATTGTTGAAAATGTAAAAAAAAAAGAGCAAAAAAATGTCTCTTTTTCGCTCGCCAAAAAATTAGCACTGGGTCCCCAGGGTTGCAAATCTGGATTTATATAGCCAGTAATATTTTAAAACATATAAGCGAAAGAACGGTAGTATTCCATTTATTCCGAGGTTAGGCTTTTTTTTTGTAAAGTTTTTCTGGCGTAATAAGGTTTGATTGGAATTTATGCACAAAAAAAAATTTCCGGGGAACTTAATTTGGGGGGTTGGGTGGTTGGCGTACAATGATCCCATTGTACGATTCCATTCATCTTTACATTAATGTTTTGTGCCATCAATAGAAACAAATTTATAGGAAATCTGGTAGGAATTGGTGCACACATAAGAAAGTTATTCGTATAAAAAATTAATTTGGGGGGAGTGGGATTTGTATAGCGGCCCCATATCCCCATGATCCGATTCCATCGATTTTTACATATGTTTTGTGGAATCAATAAAAATACATTTGTATGAGGCTTGGTTGAAATTGGTGTACAAATAAAAAAGTAGATCCTAGAAGAACCGAATTAGTGGGTTGAGTTCGAATGGCAGCCCCATGATCCGATTGACCGATTTTAGCGATTCAGACATACAAACTGCAACAAAAAGAAGCAAGTGTGCAAAATTTCCGCTTGATAGCTTTTAAACCCTGCCGACCAAAACGCGCCGCAACAGACGGACGGAAATCGCCCAATTGGCTACCCTCGTCCTACTGAGCAATTATATGTGCCTTTTACATATGGCCGAAGATGCTTCCTTCAATGCGTTATATATGGTCGAAGTCGAAGATACTTCCTTCAATGCGTTACAAACTTCATGACAAAGTTCGCTCGTAGAGTGAAAGGGTATATTCTTTCACTCTACGAGCGAAGGGTATAAAAATAGGGGCACAATCGAGTCGAGAAGCGACATAATAAGAGATTACTCCCTACTAAGGTCACAATTACTCCAGTGGGTTTCGTCGGCAGTTTCCAGACTTCGCAGGCAATCGACAGTGTGATATGTGAAGACGAAACATAGCTCGTCAGGAATACTCAATATCAGAACGATACATTGTATTGAGCCCCGAATGGAAACTACTGCCTAGACTGAAGGAAACGTCATTCATCAGTGAATCAGGTCCGTTTATTGGGACTTGGCTTCTCGGCATCACTTACTTAATATACGTAAGTGACTAATCAATCAATCGATTGTAAATTCTAGAAGATCGTTTAAATAAAATTGAAAACAAAAAAAAAATATATTAATACGGAAATATATGAAAAAAAGTTCTATTAAAAATTAGTTTATTGATACAATTAAAATTAACTAGGTCCTTCAAACTATTATAAAGAATTATTGACCTTGTAATTGGTTCGCTGGTGGGTGTGTGTAGGCTTGTAACTTGCATACCTGAAACTAAACTACACTCGAAACATTGAACGAGCCTCGGATACCACGGACTGATTTACCGGCAACGACCTTTGGCTACAAACAACGGACTACGATTGGTTTTTGGAACGTTCGAACGATGTGGGGCGAGTGCAGTAGTACAAGACTCACAGAAGTCGAACGGGAAATGACCGCATATAGAATTTCGATATTAGGACTGAGCGAAACAAGATGGACCGGATCGGGAACGACCTTATCACCTAGTTCCCAAACTGTGCTGCTTTACTCTGGTAGTGAACTTGAAGCCTCACCCAGAATGGCTGGAGTCGGCATCCTTTTGAACAAGGAAGCTCGCCAATCTCTTTTAGATTGGAGGCCTATTTCCGACCGAATAATAACTGCCAGATTCAAGTCCAGAGTAAGGAACATTACTATAATTCAGTGCTACGCCCCAACTGAGTCAGCCGACCAGCATGCTAAAGACGCCTTTTACCACCTGCTTGGCGACACCTTTGACAAGGCTCCCAGAGGTGACATAAAACTTATTATGGGGGATCTCAAGTTGGGTCTGACAATGTTGGATTGGAACATCTAATGGGCAATCACGGTCTGGGTGTTAGGAACGACAATGGTGAGTTGTTCGTAGAGTTCTGTAACACTCGTCAGCTTGTCATTGGCGGCACCCTGTTCAAACACAAACCTTGCCATTTAGCAACCTGGATATCTCCAGATGGCCGAACAGAGAACCAGATTGACCATATAGCCATATCCAAAACATGGAGGAATTGTCTCATGGACGTCAGGGCTAAGCGTGGTGCTGATGTAGGCAGCGATCACCAACTTGTCATCGCAAAAAATCGCTTGCGGACCGCTGCTATTCGTCGCACACAAAACGAGCGTGTATTGCCACGATTCAAAGTGCAAAAGCTTAAAGAACCATCAACAATACGCGCAGTTTCTAGCGCATTGCGCGAGGTAGCTAATGCACAAACACCAGATGCTTCTTCTATTGATGATAGATGGACCATTGTGAAGGAAGCTTTTCTATCGTGTGGCGAAACATTTGTGGGCAGACTACAGCGAGGTAGAAGACCATTTATCAGTGATGATACATGGTCTCTGATAGGGATGTCAAAAACCGGCCCATAACCCGGTTTTCGGTTTTTTCGGTTTTTTTGCAAAGCCGGTTAGACCGTCCGGTTTTAACCGGGCTCAAAGTACCGGTTTTCGGTTAACCGGTTTTTCATTGAATTGCTTAGAATTTTAGCAAAATAATGCATACACACTCGCTAAGCTGATGTTCGTATAGAAATATGACTGTGTAATGGAGCCCTAAAAGAGAAACATGTTGAACAAAAAAGATAATCAAATAAAATTGTCAGAAGTATTCATAATGTTTCAAAAATAGTTAACTGAGTTTTATTACATATTACATATTACATGTTGCATATAGTGCAGTCAAAATATCCCATTTCAGGGCTCCAAATAGAAAAAAATAGAGTAAGGCTATTTTTTGCAGTTTTTGAATCAGCGAGCTCCCAGGCATCTAAAACTCATTTTGTTAAAAAAATATTTTGATCGGAAAGGTCCCAAAAAGGACAAAAAATGATACTCTTTAATCCTTGGCCGGAGGTCAGCATGTGGGGTATCAAATCAAAGGGGACGTCGAGTATATTACATATCCGGTGTTTGTTTCCTGTTTCAAGGACCCTCAACGGAATAAATCGAGATTAAATCGAAAATTTTCGAGTTTTCCGTGTATCTTTCCAAAGCCGCAACTACGAGAATAGTCCAAGTTGTCACTACGTTTCTCACTTTTCCGAATCTATGATAGGTTAAGATTCTACCATTAAATTTGCTAAGAAAAAAATTATCAGAAAGCTCTGAAAAAGGATATTGAAGGACAACAATTACAAACCTTGATTGAAAGTGAGCATGCGGGGTGTCATGTCAAAGAGGACGTCGAGTGCATTGCATATCCGGTGTTTGTTTCCTGTTTCAACGACACTAAATTGAAAAATTCGGGCTAAAACGAAAAATTACGACTTTGGAAAGATACATATACGAGAAACATTAAAATTTTCCATTGGATCCCAATTTTCTCCTGTGAGGGTCCTTGAAACAAGTAATAAATGCCAGATATGGAATGTACTCGATGTCTTCTTTGATATAACACCCCGCATGCCTACGTTCGATCAAGGTTTGTAATTATTGTCCTTTTTGAGAGCTTTGCGATCATGTTTTTCTTAGCAAATTTAATGGTAGAATCTTTAGCTATTATAGATTCGGAAAAGTGAAAAACGTATTGACAATTTGAATTACTCTCGTAATTAGGGCTTCGGAAAGATACACGGGAAACAAAATAATTCTCCATTTAATCTCGATTTATTCCGTTGAGGGTCCTTGAAACATGGAACAAACACGGATATGCAATGTAGTTGACGTCCCCTTTGATTTGATACCCCACATTCCGACCTCCGGTCAAGGACTAAAGAGTATCCTTTTTGGGACCTTTCCGATCAACATTTTTTTTTTTTGCAAAATGAGTTTTAGATTCCTGGGCACTGATTCAAAAACCACAAGAATTAACCTTACTCTATTTTTTTCTTTTTGAAATGCTAATATGACTGCACTAATAGATGATGTATAGATGTTGAAGTCTTTGTGGACACGACGGATGTTGAAGTGGACGCGGATATCGATGTGGACGCGGACGTCGTAGCAACTGCCGATTCGTCTTCCTATAACAATGAACTCAAAATGCACTGATCTGATACACATATACATTTACGACGCACAAAAGATACACGTGTGAAACGCAACGTAAACAATATCTGCCTTGGAAAGGAAAAATGCAAGGAACGGTAGTTTGACGAAGCGATGGTTCTTGGAATAATAGCACTAAGGAGAGTGTTCGGAAATACGAAATTTTTCATAGAAGACAAGCAATAGAACTACAGACTGACAAATCAAGAAAATATAAAAATTTTATGAATTTGGAAAGTTTTTTTTTCGGTTTTAACCGGATGGGCAAACAACCGTCCGGGTTAAAACCGGGAGGATGAAAAAACCGAAAAAAAACCGGTTAACCGTTTTGAAAGTATCGGTTTTCGGACCAACCGTCCGGTTTTTGACATCCCTATGGTACACCATGCATTGGGGCATATTCAGAAATATCTATACATACATTCCGATCGTTCTTAGTTGATGAAATTATTCTCCTTTAGTCTTGGGTAGGGTAGGATATGTTCATAAAATTTTAATAATCAGCTCTTTCGACATTATGGTGCGTTTTATTGGGCCCAGAACAGGTCCAAATAACCTAAATGTTCATACAAATTATGTCACCGATCAATTTTTCCAGGACATTTACTGCCATTTTTTATGAAAGCTAGGTTAATCAGTCCTGTTCAGGATCAAAGGAAACAGAGCTGTCATAGTTGATTGAGAAGGATATTTTTGTCATTTTGTTTTCTATAGCACACCGGTCAGGGCTTAGCGTTTATGTAGCTGCTTCTTATAATCCCCGTCTTTTTAGCTTGCAAGTATACTGAAAAATTGTCTTTTGTTTTGTCCTTAGGACACGCCACTAAAAAACCGAGCTTCCGTACTTAACATCTTAGTAAGATACTTGGACTTTCGCCAGGACTCAAGCAGCTGCGCATTGATATCCATTTTCTTAAACCATTTGATTATGACAAGTATTGTCTTGGAATTTCACGGTCAGGATCCTGAAAAAATGTGCTTCTAGGGTCAACCATTTCAAATGGAAGACTATGTGGAGTACCAGATTCGATAAACAAAAAATTACATGGATGTAATTCTTGTGGACATATCCTGGGAGCTGCACAAATTTGGGTTATAAAGCAGGCAGCAGTTCATTTCCATATTCATATCCTACCAAAGTCAATCGAATCCACATACTTTTCAAGAAAAGAATCCCATGAGCTATGATAAGTCAAAAGAAGTCTCAAGATATACGTTTGACAGTGGAACATGTTTAGAACGAACTATTATATAAAATATTTATTTTATAACGAGACCGAGTTCTAATCGCGCTAATAGAATGATGAGTGCATACATGGGTACAGAGCTAGACGTAGACGGCACGCAAAGTCCAAAATAATCAATTCCATGTTTTTTTGTAGAGGAAGAATATATACCCCATATGAGTCGGATCTGGCGCACTTTTGATATTTTATAAGGACGTCGAACAGCTACCACTTGACACACATTTGAAGATTTTGCGGACATTCTATCAAAAGATATGGCTAAATTTAGGTTTGTAGGGGTAGTAAGACATTCTCGACTTTTCATCAACTTCCAGGATATGTCTCAGATCATCGATACAAATTTTAGTAAGGAATAGGAAACTAATCACGCACCTACCCGAGGCTCCTTTTAAAAACCGAATATTCGCGATTTTCAATAGAAATTACCACCTTTCCTTTGATGAAAAGGAGTTCATTATATCGAGTTTCCACTATAATTTCGATCAAAATTCTCAATAATCATTATCCTTTCTTTTTTGCACTGTTCCTATAAAAATAAAAGGCAGATTAAATAAAATTTGGAAAATGTCATTCATATGCAACATATGGCCTGAATGCATGGCGTACCGTATTTGGTACACAATACAAATTCTACTATTTTCGCTTTTCTGGGAAAACGGGCTATTTCCTGGGAAAATAAATGCTGATTCCGTGTTCAGTGACCGATTTTACATAAGGGGAGGTCAGTTACGATAACGGGTTCAGACCCCATGCATTTAAGGGTTAAGCTATCGATGGTAAAAAAAAATCGACCATCGAACCAAAATAATGAATGTTTCAGAAACATCGATGTTCGATGCTCATCCCTGGTCGACACCTTTCGATGATACCATTTTCGATAATAATAATCCAAATCCACGTGTTAAAATAATAAAAGACCTAAAAACTAAAGTAATGAGAAAAGAAAACTGGAATTAAATCGGTGCTTAAAAAACCTGACTAAAACACCGACTCGTCGGTTGTTTTTTTTTAACTCTGTACCAACTCGTCGGTTTTTTTAGCTCGGTACCAAAAAACCGACTCGTCGGTTCTTTTTAACTCGGTACCAAAAAACCGACTCGTCGGTTCTTTTTAACCCGGTACCAAAAAACCGACTCGTCGGTTCTTTTTAACTCGGTACCAAAAAACCGACTAGTCGGTTCTTTTTAACCCGGTACCAAAAAACCGACTCGTCGGTTCTTTTTAACTCGGTACCAAAAAACCGACTCGTCGGTCGGTTTTAATCCGGTACCAAAAAACCTGAAAAAACCGGCTCATGGTTGAAGTGAATCGTTCTTTTTAACCCGGTACCAAAAAACCGACTCGTCGGTCGGTTTTTAACCCGGTACCTAAGAACCGACTCGTCGGTCGGTTTTTAACCCGGTACTCAAAAAAACCGGCTTATGGTTAAAAAAAACCGTCGGTACTGAAAAAAAAACCTGAGTCAGGGAAACCGCTTGTGGTACCGGGTATTGAAAAAAACCGAAACCCGGTACTGAAATCTCGGTACCGAACAGGCCTAGTTAAAACATCATTTTTCCGAGAAAAGCTAATCACTTGACATTTTTTAACGTTGAGATATAGATTATTACGACTACACCACTGTTCAAGGGATTCTAGTTTACATTGAAGGAATGCAGAGTCATACAGGGAGAGGATGCAATGGTATAACTTTAAGTCGTCAGCGTAGAAAAGATGAGGAATATCCTGTAAGATATGTCATAAGTCGGATATAAAGATGTTAAAAAGAAGTGGAACTAAATGACTTCCCTGAGGCACCCCTGAGGTCGCAAAGACGCTTTTAGAGACAAAGCCCTTGTATTTGACGAATTGTATACGTTCATGGAGATAGGATCGGATCCAATTAAGCAACGAACCCGTTACACCAAAGCGGTGAAGTTTATCAATTAAAATTAAATGATCAACCCTATCGAAAGCTTTGCTGAAGTCTGTATTGACAGCATCTACTTGGACACCTTTTTCCATTTTGCAGGGGACCTCAGAAACTAGTATCATGAGGTTAGTTGTAGTCGATCTGCCTTTTCGAAAACCATGTTGGTGTTCATTGAGAAGAGGATCGATAATGGGAGTGAGCTTATCATAAACTATTTTCTCGAAAAGTTTGGGGATAGTTGACAAGATAGCTATGCCCCGGTAGTTGTCAACCAATCGCTTATCACCGCTCTTGTGGATAGGTTTCAGATGTGAAAGTTTCCAGGAAGATGGGAAAATACCACAACGAAGTGATTTGTTAAAAATGATGTGTAGAGGAGTAATTAGTTGGTCTACACAACGCGTTACAAAAGAGGGAGGAATTGAGTCAGGACCGGGACCTTTATTAATGCTTAGCTGTTGAATAGCAATAAATATCTCATCCTGAGTGATAACCATACTGTCAATAATAGATACTGGGATGGTATCCGCAAATAGGGTTGGATTGGAAGGTGTAGAAGGTGCGCAGAAACTATCTTGAAAGTGGTCAGCAAAGAGGTTACATATATCTAGGGGGCACGAAGAGGTAATACTACCTCTGTGCATAGAAGCGGGATAACCTGTGTTCTTACGTTTGGTGTTTACAAACTCGTAGAACTTTTTCGGATCATTAATAACACAGGTCTACAAAATTAAAAAAAAAATTTGGTGCCGCTGCGATTCAAGCATAATTTTAAAGTGAGTTCCTTGAAAGTCTCATCTCAAAAAATCTCGAAAAAGAAGCTTCCTTCATGTCTGACGAGTTAACAACATACATATTTTGGAACATTTCATCATTTCATCATATCTCGAAAACTACGCGTAGGATTTAAAAAATTTATATACCGTTACAATCAGTATAGCAAGGCTACTCAAAAACAGTTTGAATCTCCCCGGCACCAAAACCCGTGTAGACCTGTGTAATCTTTTCACCCATCAAATTAACATAATGGTTATATGCTTCATGGGACTTATTGCGGAAATCATTCGCAAGTTCTTCGTACTTTTGCTTGAGCGAGTCATTAATAAAGGGCCCCATGCAATTTCCGTTGACAAAAACCTTTACACACAACAAAATTTGTCTTGTTATCAAACGCGGTACAATTCTGAAGGGAGCACTTATGACTCATTGTTATAATCAATTATAGGTTCACTAGTCGCGCAATCAACAATTGATGGCAATGCAAAATACACACGGCAGAAATTTCCGCAACAGAAAATTAATAATCGGGTCGCTGTTATTATGTAAAAATTCAGAATGCAAGCAAGCAATAGGTAAATAATTGATATTTTAACTTTGTTTATGAAATAAATGGGTCACTGGAGAATATGCAATAAAATATGATTATAACACAGTTGTTTTATAATGTAATTTCAAGGGGGAAAGGGTTCACTGTTAAGCTGAATTGCAATAAATTAGGCAGAGTGGGAAAACACGTCCGAACTGGTTGACGGTTGGATTGCAAAATAACGGGAAAATGTACTTTTCCATATGGAAGAAGAACTGAGTGGTGGCAGCAAGTGTCAAAATTATACCTAACACTTTTTCTTCAAGTCTCTGGTCATTATTAAGCCGTATAATTCTATTTTCTAACTTTTGAAGATCATTACATTGTGCTAATAACGTCTAAATTGAGTTTCTAACGAAAACGCAGTCCAACAAAATTAATTTGTGATTTTCATTTGTTGAAGGATTAACCTCAATTTTGCAATGTCATTAGTAACACAGTATCAGTGCATTTCTTGTGAAATCGATCTCAAAACAAGTGATGATTATTACATCTGTGTGTTTTGCAAAAGGCCCGAGCACTCTTCCTGTGCAGACCTTACTAGACAGCAAACGTTGGCATTAAAAAATACGTCGAAAAAATCTTCGTTTGTTTGTACGTTATGCACAATCAAAGAAAAAGAGCTAAGTTCGCTATTACAAAGTGTAAATTCACTGAAACTTTTAATAGCTGAACTTAAGCAAGAAATCAGCATGCTGAGAACGTCGCGTCCTGCAGTTGAAATAGACGATATTATTTCGGAAATTGAAGACCGCCGTAAGAGACAGTCGAATATTATTATTCATGGTGTTTTGGATGATAACACCAAATCCGATCAAGATAAAGCTGTGGAAATTATTAACAAAGTTTTGGAGCAAACATCAATTCAACCGTGTAATATCAAGACTTTTCGTATTGGTAAGCCGATAAATGGGAAAACAAGACCGATAAAGGTAATTACCAAAGATGAATCTATAGTTATGGATATTCTTAGAAAGAAGAAACAGCATAGCACCATGAGTTTTTTAAAAACCAATAATATTAAAATTTTCTCCGATTTGACATTGCATCAACGTCAACATTTAAGTTCACTCCGATCACAGCTGGTCGAGATAAACAAAACCGATCCGAACGCTACCATCAAATATGTAAATGGCATTCCGCGCATAATACAAAATCATAAATCAAAAAACTAAGTTTAACAATTTATTATCAGAATACACGGGGGTTACGTACAAAATTGGAAGAAATTCGTTTAGCATTATCCATGACGACATACGATATCATTATATTTACAGAAACTTGGCTAAACCAAGATTTTTATTCCTCTGAGCTTGGACTGAATAATTATTCAATTTACCGATGTGATCGTAACCATAATACGTCGCATAAACATAGAGGCGGTGGTGTGCTCATCGCCGTCAGAAATTCAATTCCGTCAACTAAGTTAAAGTGTATGCACAATGATGTGGAACAAATTTTCGTATCAATTAGTACTAAACCTGTAGCTACTATTCTGGGGGCTGTATATCTGCCTCCTGATGCGTCACCTGATTTGTATCACAAACATGCTGCTGATGTTCTAAAATTTTCGGAATCGCATCCAAAGGCAAATCTTATTATTACTGGAGATTTTAACTTGGGCGAAATCAATTGGGATCAACCGTCGTGGACAACGAGTATGTTATCAGCAAAAAGTTCAGATGTTATAGAAACGTTTACGTACCTAAACTTCAATCAATTTAATTCGATCAAAAATGTATCAAATAATATCTTAGACCTTATCTTTTCAAATATTGAAAATGTAATTGTGAATCAATCTTGTCAACCTGTAGTTCCAATTGATAATTATCATCCTGCCTTGGATATTGTAGTAAAACTATCATATTGTAAAAGTAATAATTCACCCTCGAGTTTTTTAAACTATCAAAAAGCCGACTTTGTAAATTTGAATCTTTCTTTGAATCAATTTGATTGGTCCATTCTTGAGAATAAGTCTATTGATGATGCTGTAAATACTTTCTATAGCTCTATTAACAATTTAGTAAGCTTGTACGTACCGCGTATTCATTTAAACGAAGACAATTTTCCGAAGTGGTTCTCAGCCGAATTGAAAAAACTTACTAGGGAGAAGAAAATAGCTCATATGAATTTTAAAATGACTGGAAGTTTATATTACTACAATGAATTCTCACTTTTAAGGCGAAATTGCAAAACAATGTCTAAATTTGATTACAGACGTTACATCTATAGATTAGAGTCTCAAGTATCTATTAATTCAAAATATTTCTGGCGTCATATAAACTCATTAAAATCGGATAGTGGTTTTCCATGTACAATGCATCTGAATAATTTTACTAGCTCGGACTTAGGAATAATTTCTAATTTATTTGCAGAAAACTTCTCAAGAGTGTATTCAGTGACTGATTGCAGTATTGATCCTCCAGTAATTCAAAATTCTTTTTACCTTTCACATTTCTCTATTACTCCTGATTGCATCCTAAAAAAACTTCAAGACTTAGATGTATCAAAAAGTGCAGGCCCCGACGGTATACCTGCTATTGTACTAAAAAATTGTTATTTGAATTTTGTGAAACCACTTCACTTCCTTTTTAATTTATCATTATCTTTAGGTCAATTCCCAGTTGTTTGGAAGTCAAGTTTTGTTTTACCAATTCATAAATCGGGTGATAGGGACAATATAGAGAATTATAGGCCTATATGTATTCTGTCTTGTATACCAAAATTATTCGAATGTCTTATTACAGATTTTATTACACCATTAGTTCGCCCTTTAATATTACCCAACCAACATGGCTTTTGTTCGGGAAAATCTACAGCAACTAATCTAATTTCTTACACAAACTTTATTCATAAAACCTTCAAAGACTCGTCAGAAGTACATTCGATCTATACTGATTTTGTAAAAGCGTTTGATAAGCTTAATTTCACTCTTCTTATAAAAAAATTAAATAACTTTGGGTTTCATGGCCCACTTCTCAATTGGATAAAAGATTACATTTCAAATCGTGTATTAATTGTAAAGATACAAAATCAGTTTTCGGAACCATTTTGTCCCAGCTCTGGAGTTCCGCAAGGTTCTCATTTAGGTCCCCTTTTGTTTCTCTTATACATAAATGATATAGGTACTGTTTTTAAAGATGTTAATTTCTTACTTTTCGCAGATGACTGCAAAATTTTTAAAAAGATTAATTCGGATTTTGACGCAGCCATACTTCAATCAAATTTAGATGCTTTTCACACTTATTGTACCCAGAACAATTTAGAACTTAATATGAGTAAATGCCAGTATATTATATTTAATCGTAGTTTGACTGTGTCACAGTATTCATACTTTTTGGGAAATACTTTACTTAAGAAAGTTGAGTTTGTGTATGATCTTGGAATACATTTTGATTCGTCGTTAAGTTTCACTCGTCATATAAACGCCATAACAGCGAAAGCACGTAGCATGTTGGGTTTTGTAATTAGAAATACTGCTAATTTTGGTAATATTAATGCATTAAAGTCTTTGTATTTTTCTTTGGTTAGGAGTAAATTGGAGTATATTACAATAGTGTGGAGTCCATATTATAACAATCATTCGCATGATATTGAGAAAGTACAGCACTTATTCCTGAGGTTCATTTCTAGAAAATTACATATGAATATTGAGACAATTAGTTACTCTCATATTCTTTCATTATTGAATATGAATACACTTGAAGCACGTAGATATTTTTTTGATGCGAAATTTTTTTATCAAGTAATTAACGCTTTATTAGATTCGCCTGATATTTTACAAGAAATTTCAATGAATGTTCCTACGAGAAATTTAAGACATCATGAGCTCTTTCATGTAAGCACTTTTAGAACAAATTTTATGGTAAATTCTCCTTTAGAGCGCATGAAATCAATAGGTAATCTTGTTTCAAATAATCTTGATATATTTAATTCTAGTCTCCTAACGCTGAAAACTTTTTTATTGGGTTTGTTTGAATAGGAAGTGAATTTTGTCTTTTGAATTTAAATGGGTACAGCTGTATTATCATATTAGTTATTATGAAAAAATAGATATAGGTATTTTTTGAATTAATTTGAATTAAGCACAAATTGAAGCTACCACTGCATGTTTTTTTATTTTATTATATTGTATATGTTAAAAGGACTATATGTCCGTTGACTTTATAAATAAATAAATAAATAAATATTATGGTGACGTCACTAAATAAAAAACCCACTTTTCGTGATCAGATCGATTCAAGGAAGAATAATTTTGTCGCTCGTCGCTATCCGCGGGAAAACGTGGTTTTCTATATTATGGCGTCACTATGGGAGGAAACCCACTTTTCCTTATAGGATCGACGTGGGGAGTATGTCATAATTTGCCGATTGGCTAAAACGAATTAGTTGTGGAAAGAATGATTAAGTCGCTCTTCGCTATCCGCGTGCAAACGCGGTTTTCCATATTATGACGTCGCTATGGGAAGAAACCCATTTTTCCTGATCAGATTGACATGGGGAGCATGTCATAATTTACCGCTTGGCTAATACGAATTTGTTGTGAAAAGAATCATTTTGTCGCTTTTCGCTATCCGCAGGAAAACGCGGTTTTCCATATACAGTTCTTCACTCAGTTAGACACCATATTATTACTAAAGGCCCGCCGATTTCAGCAAAACCTCGTCGTCTTAATGTTGAAAAATTAGATATTGCCAAGAAAGAGTTCAATTACATGATAGAACAAGGTATTTGTCGTCCATCGAAAAGCCCTTGGGATTCACCTCTACATATGGTAAAGAAAAAAGATGGATCTTGGCGACCTTGTGGTGACTACCGAGCTTTAAACAATATGACTGTACTTGATTCTTACCCAATACCTCATATTCATGATTTTTCCCGACAATTAAGTGATAGAAAACTTTCTCTGTAATTGATTTAGTAAAAGCTTATCATCAAATTCCAGTCAATGAAGATGATATTGAAAAAACAGCCATAACAACACCTTGTTTGTTTCCTGTTTCAAGGAATAACGGAATAAATCGAGATTAAATCGAAAATTATTGTGTTTTCCGTGTATCTTTCCAAAGCCATAACTACGAGAATAATCCAAGTTATCACTACGTTTCTCACTTTTCCGAATCTATGATAGGTTAAGATTCTACCAAGGACACTAAATGGAAAAAATCGGACTAAAACGAAAAATTACGGCTTTGGAAAGATACATATACGAGAAACATGAAAATTTTCCATTGGATCCCAATTTTCTCCTGTGAGGGTCCTTGAAACAAGTAATAAACGCCAGATATGGAACGTACTCGACGTCCTCGCATGCCCACGTTCGATCAAGGTTTGTAATTAGTGTCCTTTTTGAGAGCTTTCCAATCATTTTTTTTTCTTAGCAAATTTAATGGTAGAACCTTTAGCTATTATAGATTCGGAAAAGTGAGAAACGTAGTGACAATTTGAATTACTCTCGTAATTATGGCTTCGGAAAGATACACGGGAAACACGATAATTCTCCATTTAATATCGATTTATTCCGTTGAGAGTCCTTGAAACATGGAACAAACACCGGATATGTAATGTACTTGACGTCCCCTTTGATTTGATACCCCACATGCCCCACCTCCGGTCAAGGATTAAAGAGTATCCTTTTCTGTCTTTTTTGGGACCTTTCCGATCAAAATTTTTTTTAGCAAAATGAGTTTTAGATTCCTGGGACCCCACTGATTCAAAAACCACAAGAAATAACCTTACTCTATTTTTTTCTATTTGAAATGCTAATATGACTGCACTATGATGTATAGATGTTGAAGTCTTTGTGGACCTACGGATGTTGAAGTGGACGCGGATATCGATGTGGACGCGGATGTCGTAGCAACTGCCGATTCGTCTTCCTATAACAATGAACTCTAAATGCACTGATCTGATATACATATACATACATTCACGACGCACAAAAGACACACGTGTGACAACAACGCCATCTAGATACATCAAGGCCGTAACTCAGCCGTTCCATGCCGTTATATTTTGGCTACTAAGTTTTGGATTTACACGAACCATTGAGTAAGTATGGAGGCGCAATGCCCATATATTCCCATGGTAGCTTGGCGATAGAATTCCTATACATGCGCAACTGCATACACACTGCGTCGCAACACCCGCACGATCCACAATCCTACATAAGCATGTTTACATTTGAGAGGACAATATGTCAAATGCTCGTTTAAAACCGGTCTGGTCCAATATTGGTCCAATTAGAATGTTTACGTTTTAGAAAACAATATTTCAAACTTCCATACAAAATCCAGTTTAGCAACTTTATCGCTGCACTTCACTTCACGTCTCCACTCCTCAGCCGATTTCGTTCATCTCTCACGTAGTGTTTCGGTTCCTTATAACTCTCTGTTCTGATACACGAACAAACAACGTCATTAAAAGTAACAACAAAACAGTGCAAACAGTAGGCGAAAGATTTCTACATTGCGGCCTTAATATAGAGACGGCGGTGGTGACTCGCAACGTAAACTATATCTGCCTTGGAAAGGAAAAATGCAAGGAGCGGTAGTTTGACAAAGCGATGGTTCTTGGAATAATAGCACTAAGGAGAGTGTTCGGAAATACGACATTTTTTATAGAAGACAAGCAATAGAATTACAGACTGACAAATCAAGAAAATATAAAAGTTTTATGAATTTGGAAAGTTTTTTTTCGGTTTTAACCGGATGGGCAAACAACCGTCCGGGTTAAAACCGGCAGGATGAAAAAACCGAAAAAAACCGGTTAACCGTTTTGAAAGTACCGGTTTTCGGACTAACCGTCCGGTTTTTGACATCCCTAGTCTCTGATAACTGCACGGAAGAGAATTAAAGAACAAATAAACTCGGCTACTGATAATTCAGTTAAGCAACAACTGAGGACCGAGTACAGTTCTCTTCAAAAAACAGTGCAGAGGAGCGTTAGACGTGATAAACGCAAGAACATCAACGCGTTAGCTTTGGAGGATGCGGCTTACCGTGGTGACAGTGGAACCCTTTACAAACTCATAAAGCCACTGACTGGCAAATCTTTCACCAATGAGCATCCTGTAAAGGATAAAGACGGGTCTCTGCTGGTCACAGATGAACAACAACTGCGCCGATGGAGAGAGCACTTCATGGAGGTTCTTAATAACAACTTTAACCCTTCAAGCCCATCTCCACCGGAGGCAGTAAGTCTTCCGCAAGTGGCCAGAATTAACACCGGCGTACGGCATCCAAGCCGGAAATAACTAAGGCTCTTCAATCACTGGAAGCGGGTAAGGCCCCGGGGGCAGACGGTATCCCGATGGAATTTTTTAAGGCGGACATCAACGCTACAGCGGATATTCTTCTTCCCCTGATCCAAGAGTGTTGGACAACCGAGACTCTCCCTCAGGAATGGAAAAAGGGCGTAATTATTAAAATCCCCAAAAAAGGAAGTCTCAAGGATTGTAATAATTGGCGTGGAATCTGTCTCCTCCCTGCAGTCTCTAAACTGATGGCCAAAATAATCTTAGACCGGATCAAGAAAACGATCGATTGCACTTTGAGTAATGAACAGGCTGGTTTTCGTGAGGGTTTTTCATGTAGCGACCATATCAACACCCTCCGAATCATAATTGAACAATCCGCTGAATGGAGATCCCCGTTACATCTATTGTTCATTGACTTCGAGAAGGCGTTTGACAGCGTTGACCGGGCTTATATCTGGACAGCCTTACGTAGGAGAGGCATACCAGAGAAACTTATTGCCATCATAAAGGAGTCCTATAACGGAGCCCAATGTCACGTCTTGCACAAGGGCGAATTGTCTAGTCCTTTTGAGGTGAATAATGGAGTTAGACAAGGCTGTATTTTATCACCAATACTGTTCCTTATTACCATCAACGACGTAATCTGCGACGCTCTAGGCGCCCATAAAAGTAAGGGTATCAGGTGGAAATTATTTGATTACCTTCAGCACCTGGACTATGCCGACGACATTTGCCTTCTTTCAAACACCGCAGATAATCTGTCTCAAATGACAGATGCTTTGCATCGTGAAAGTCGAAGTGCTGCTTTAAAAATTAATGCCGCTAAGACGAAATACCTGAGCTTGACATCAGAAAGGCAAAGAAACATTTCTATCTCCGGACAGCAGATAGAAAAAGTCGAGAACTTTACTTACCTTGGGAGCGTAGTGACAGCGGATGGTGGGGCTGATGCCGATGTAGAGTCGCGCATAAATAAAGCCCGAGCAGTATTTTTCAGTTTGACTCCTCTCTGGCAAAACAAAAACATCTCCAGAAATACCAAACTCCGGACCTTCGAAAGCAATGTAAAATCCGTGCTTTTATATGGGTGTTCCACTTGGAAGGTGACCAGCGATATTACAACCAAGCTACAAACTTTCGTGAATCAGTGCCTTCGACGCATCCTACAAATTCGCTGGCCTGAGGTAATCTCTAACGACGACCTCCTCCAAATTACTGGCCAAAATAGGATAGGCATCGACATCAAAAGGCGGAAGTGGCAGTGGATAGGTCACACACTTCGAAAAGAGCCAAAAAACATTACAAGACAGGCTCTAGATTGGAATCCTCAGGGAACCGATGCAAGGCGTCGTGTGGGAAGACCCAAAAATACGTGGAGAAGATCTGTTGAGGCAGAGGGAAAATCTATAGGCAAATCGTGGGACCAGCTAAAGGCGATGGCTGCTAATAGACAGAGGTGGAAAAGAGGCGTAGTCAATGCCCTATGCCCCACTAGGGGTTAAAAGGAACCAGAGAGAGAGAGAGAGAATCTAATTATGTAGTTCATATATTAGTTGACTTCTGCGCCTATATGATGCTGTTTCTTAATTTTTGGAGTCCGCAGAAACGCTAGGAAAGGGTACGAGTTTAAGAGGAGCATTCGCATTAAGTCCTTATTGGAACAGGTTCTGGAAAACTTACAAGTGTGAGACAATCGATTCCTTCTAACTTCCTTATGCAGTGCCTCCAATGCATCATCAGATAAATTTCCAATTGGCAAACGGAAGGAATCAATTACCTCAACTCCGTGCACTAGAATCTTGTGCAAAGTATTGGGCATATACAATGAAGAAGAAGACAAGGAAGTAGCATTACCGAAGGAAATGGTAACCAATTGTTTACTAGTGTGCATTTCACCACTACTAAGGTAACCCACCAGTGGCGTGTCATAATTTTCGTGGTAATTAATAATTTAAGATGTTGATTTTGACATAATATAAGTTGAATATTGTATTATAAGTATATTAATTTCGAAAGGAAATTTTTTTGGTAAAGTTATCAAATTTTGCGTATACATTCAATGTGAAATCAGGTAACTATAAAACAAGTAAATAACACTTATTTGTAATATGTATTAAAATTTCTCAAAACTGGTAAGACACGGCTAGTTAGAAATACACACTACACAATATAAATCCAAAATGTCCACTAAATATCTTCCCATTTGATATGTTATCATGATACGCCACTGACGTGTAAATACAATGCCAAACGTCAATGTATTTTTGTTTCAAGGTCAATGCAAATGGTAGCAATTCGTACAGACACACCAATTTAAACTGTTGATAACTTCAGTAATTTGTTCATTGCGTATGAAAGTACACTTTCGAAATATTATTATACAAGACGCTTACTTGTAAAACGATACTCCTTTTCGCGCAGATCTTCTCCTATTGACACAGCAATGCGCTGCACACTTCATCACTGTAAAATAACACGCAAAATAATATTTTGTAAATATATATTCTATTGTTTCACTATTAGATGGATGTATACACAATGCCTGGAGTACAAACCGATAATAATTTTAATGGCAATTAACGAGCAATTAACACAAAATTTCGGAACACAATGAAAATAAGCACTTAACTACGCGGCGACAACAACTCGAACTGTCACGAAACTACAAACAGCTGATTCTCTTGTAAAAAAAGAAAACGAATTTAGGGTTCATGTACCCAAGTAGCACAAACGAGTTGGAAAACGGTTATATAACCGAAATACAACCATGGTTATATGACAATATTGTTAGGAAAATGGTTGTAAAAACGTTTTAAAAACGTTTGCCAAACCGTAAAAAAGAGGTTTTTGCCTGGCTCTAAACGTAACATTATTGTTGTAATATCGTTGTCTTTCAGACATTATTGTTGTAAAATCGTTGTGAATATAACCACAATTTCGTATGCTAAAAAATTTAAAATTTTACACTTTTTCCTTTTCAGAATTGACAAGTTTATTTTTATCTTAGACACTTTTTGTCTCAGACATATTATATTTTTTAACTTTTTATCCAATACAATTACCTTTTTATCTATTTGCTTACAACTAGATTCGAACCTGGTCCTCTTGCGTGCTAGTCTGCCACCATTGACATTGCGCCAGAAGGGAAATACTTCTCAGGTTCACTAAATCTGAAGTACTTGACGCACCATACATGGCGGTCGCGAGATTGATTCTCAGTCATGCCATATTTTATTTCTCTTTTTTTCTTATGTCAAAAATTCTCTTAACATAATCCCTTTGATGATATTTGTTTCAGTTAGCGCTGGGTAGCTTTGTATCCAATATATTTGCAAATATAAAAAAGATACTTACGGTTCAAATTCTAACAATTGTGTTATACTTTTAACCATGTTGTATTTGTGACAATTATGTTCTTTTATGACAAAATGGTTTAAAGAGTAACAATTGAGTCAAATTATAAACAATAATGTTGCAAAGAAAACATTAAGGTTTTCGGGAGAAAAAAATGTCTCAAATGAAACCATCTAGTTAATTTTGAAGCAAATATTTAAGTTTAGACTCCAACAAAATGCTCACTTTAGTAACAATAACCCATATCGTTGATTATTCAACTAAAATATAACCAAAAATCCGGTTGTATATCCAACCAAGGTTATTTTGTGCTGCTTGGGTACAGTCACATACATGGTAATGCTACTTCCTTTGTTTCCTTATTCATTGGGCATATAGTACCACGGGTATAATTCTAAATATAACCCTTTGGTGTGATTTAGAAGGTCCCCAATTTTTTCTTTATTGATGCTTTGACCACTCGCCAGCACCCATAAAATTATCGACAAATTTGAATAAATTTGGCTGAATAAAAATTACATTAAAAAAGGAAAAATAATTGGAGCTATTCTAAATCTTTCGATGCGTATTTTTTAAATCTCACTTTGAAAGTTTTTTCGTATTTTATAGATTTTTAACGATTTTTTCAATTAATAACAATTTATTATTATCTACTATATAAAAATAAGTCGGGTTTTCCTCCCTGACGCTATAACTCCAGAACGCACGAACCGATTTGGATGATTCTTTTTTTGTTTTATCCGTCTTACGTTGGAGAAGGTTTATGGACCAAAAAATTTTTGAAAATCTCGAAGGAAGTGGTGGTAAATATCGAAATTTCATTTTGTATGAGAATCACCTGTTGCAATCAAGTTTTCATCGACAACATTTAAATTTAATGGGAATATTTTAGTTGTCATTGGATCAAATACAGTGTTAATTGTAGTCAAGGTGACTATGTTTTTACGTACACACATCCTTGATGTTGGTCACAGCAATTTCACAATAGACTTCGTACTACTTCGGGAATCCGTCGATATCTCCGCAATCCTTTGGCGGAACGACACGATTGAGATGTCGCCGGATTCGCAACAAAATTGCCTAAAGGGTCATGGGGTTTTTTTTTCTAATAACCGTCAGCCCGGATGTTGGCATAGCAAGGTTACAATTAATTACAATTAAGTTACATTAACAACCGTCAACCTGGATGTATGATGGTTTCTGGGATAGTATGAGCATTGTAGGTGGCGTGCGCACATTTTAGTGCACGAAAAACTGAGTAAATGAGTGTGCTGACATATTTAATAGAAATTTATTAAATTAATGATTTTCGAGATAACTCGCTAATATAGTTGAAGGGCAAGTGCAGTCTCATCAATCAGTCAGGGGGTTGAGTACATATGTTGTTGTTGTATTACCTTGACCGCTTAACCCCCCGACGGAAATCTATAGCGTTGTTTCCATTATACACTTTGGTTTCATCATCGAGAGGTCGATCCCAATAAATTATAGTTAGCAGGTTGATTGGCATTCAAATTAGTGTCAAGTTGTGAGTGAAGCCAATAATGCGAGTGAAGCGAGCACTAGATAAGAGAGCGAGCGAAGCGAGCTCTCTTAGCTAGTATTATTATAAATATTTTTTTCATGATATGATTTATACTGGACTTCAGAGATCAAATTCCATAAAAAACATATGCATTATGTATTTATATTTATATTTTTATGTATTTTTGAATTAATCGATTTTTTAAAAATAAAAGTTAATTAAAACTATGTATTTATAATATTTTTTTGTTCGTTGTTTAAATTAATTATCTCCTCTATCGGAAAAGTGTGTAAAACCTTATAATTATGTTAAAATTATCACTTGTAATGACTTTAGAAATAGCCCAGTTGCCATTTTCCAAAGAACTAGTTCAGTAAAAATGCCAATTGCGCAAAAAGGCAAACCAATACTAGTTTAAATTAAAGTAGACACTTGTATCTTTCAGAAAATATCAACCACCCAAAACGTTTTGTGACGTTTTTTTTAAATCTCAATTTAAAGTTTGTTTTTTATATTTAAATGATTTTTTTTACATTTTTTTCCAATTAAAACATTTTTAGAAAAAAAAATTATCTGAAGAGTTTAAGTAAAACATACTTATTCTAAAAAGTATCATTATGGTTGCCAAAAACTTGCGAAAAGATCGGAAATCGAAGTTAAAGTACAACCTATTTTTTTGAATTTTTTATATTTTTCAACCTTAGTCCATAAAATTACTAAAAAACGAAACAATAAAAAATTTTTTTTTTTTAATTTTTTATATTTTTCAACTTTAGTCCAAATTGCAAATTGAGCTTTTGGAAAATTTCTAGTGCGGGGAACTTCTGGCTATTCCTCAATGTAATCATAAAAAACAAACTCAACAACAACAAGAGCACTATGATGCATTGAATTGGACAAAAATGGTTATCTACTTTACTTACTGAAGCATTGGTGGTGCAGTGAATTGGGTCTATGAAGAAAGAGACAAGGAAAGCGTTTAATAGATACAGGAGAGGTACTCTCGCTCTTGGGATCTATATAAGGATAAACAGAGAGAGCTGAGGAAGACTCTACGTACACATTAGCTTCATCGATACCAAAGATTATTTTGTGTCGCCTATTAATATTATCAGCATTTTTAGGAAGAACCTCGCCAACCGGAGAGGGATTTTTAATATTTATCCTTTTCTTACGAAGTCTGATAAATTTATGAATCGGAGATTGAGTTTTGTCAACGTTAGAAGGAATTCCTGAAGAATTCTAAATTGTGAAGACTTTGTTGTATTTAGTAGTCATATCCACCGATTCGTTAACCCTTCATTAGGCGCGCACCCATTTGTCACGTGGTTAGGCGCGCGGGCTACAATTGTAGCCCAAATTTAAAATTATATAAAAAATATTGTTCAATTTAATTTTTTTTTCTTGCTCGGTCTGTGATCTCTTTATTAGAGTACAGATTAAAAAATATAAAATCCTTAATTTTTTATTAAAATATATATAATAAAAGGGGGCAAAATGCAGATAAGTCCTATTTTTAGTCTTTTTTCACATTAACTTACTTAGGTGAACAAAATAGTTACTTTTCAAAATGAAAACCCCAAAAAAGTTTTTATTCTGAGAAATCAACAAGAAATCTTCAAAATGGAACACTGAGCGAGAAAATGCAGTTAAAAATGCCCTATTTGTGGAAATTCAAACTTAGCTCATTTTTGGATACCCAATATTCACAATTTTTTAAACTGGGAGTACAGTTTCTTGCTAGAAAGCTAAATATATAGTGAGTTAAACTGATTGAATTTTTACTCACAGTATTCATATTAACTGTTCTCGCAATATTTACGCTAGAATTGATAAAAATTCCATCCATAAACTAAGTAATGTTAACAGGTAACATATCCACGCTGTAAGAAATGACTTTGACTTCAACTCTAGGTTTTTCGTTAAAATAGTAGTCCAATTTTTGTACATTTATCTTGAAACCCTTTTTCTTTGTCAAACACTTTACTGTTGCTATTTTCTACAATGTTTTATAATAATATTTTTATTTTTATGAATATCTATGAATACCAAAAAAGTAACATGATTCGGCGCACGGGCTACACTTGTAGCCCAGTGGACTTTGATCGCAAAAAAATATTAGTTTCTAGGCTCAATAAATATCAAAAATATTCTTATTCGATTAAGAAGCAACATTTTAACAGCTACTGAGCAGTTCGAATGAATTCGGTTTATATCCTGAAAATGATCGCCATTTAAAAAAGTGTGGGCTACAATCGTAGCCCGCGCGCCCACTGAAGGGTTAAATAAAAGTCGGCTGCATTCAATAAGCAAATTTTTCGTAAAACTCGAATCTTAGTGCCTTGCAGCTAAGGTCATGATGTTAGTGGCCTTTGGTTATCTGAATCTTGTAACGTATTGGAGGAAGCATCACCGCCCATTATAAATAATGTATACATATGTATATGATCAGTATGACGAGGGGAGTCGATTGAGCGATGTCCGTCTGTCTGTCTGTTCCGACGCGTTTTACTCGGCCAGTTTTAAAGCTATCGAGCTGAAATTGCATACATGCTTATTTCTGTTTCAGACTGTTTGTATGTTTGTCGCTGAAATCGGACTGGGTCATAGGGCCGTGCCCGAAATTAGCGTCGGTCTCGTTTTTATATTAGGAACTTCCAAATGTTTCAAAATCAAATGCAATTAAAATATTATTTTGCATTTGGGAACCTAGTCCCACCACGAGTGGAGATATGTAGGCTTCGGCTATTTCGATAGCCAGTGTATCTAAGGGTTAACAATAAACCCTTCCATTCCTGGTTACTACTGGCAATAGAACCATCAACCCTGAAATTAAAAGCGCTAAAGTACCTATGCAAAAACACAAAAATTGAAGTAGGAGTATTATTTTCATTAGCGACTAATTTATAGCTGTTTGCTTAATACTTTGTGTTTACTGCTCTGATTTTATATGTCACGCCCGGGTAGAATCTCCACTCTCCACTACGTTTCTATTCTGTCTCTCATGCTTACGTTAGAATATTATCATCCCACTTTACTTCCCCGTACCGTTATATGTACATACCAACAGCCAAAGGTCGCAATGCAGGATGAATTTATTCCCTCCGACGATTTCACTTCTCTATACCAAAAAAGTTTGTAATCGTTTATAAATTCATACGTAGAGTACGGGAGAGTGTTTCGTCCAACGTTTGTACATATCTACATACAATGCCAATTTTCGTATTCCGACCCATATCAGATGCGAGCATCTATTTACGTTCCGTTATGCTTGCAAAGTATGTAACAAGTTCGTAGAGAAGTATAATGAAACTGAAGATTACGGATGATAATGGCAGAGAAAATTAATTATTGCAAGGTATAAGCATCGTAAATCATTATTTTATCGCAATTTTAAGTAGCAGAGAGAAAAGAGCCCAGGCAATGGCGGCGGCTTTAGAGAAAATTTGCTTATTATGGGAAAACTTCTTGAGTTTTGCCCGTATTTACTTTCAGGATATTCAAAACGCTATACAAAATGATCAAGCAGTTTACAATGAAGTTGAATAGTATGAGTACTCGTATACAATGGTAGCATTCAGCAGAATTATTAAATTTTCACTTGACTGGAAATTAGCTTACCTGATTTCATAATTGTAAAAATTTGGATGGTTTGTGTATAATTTACGATCAAATGGGATTTCAGTGAGCGCAGGTGTTGAGCATTATCCTGCGGAAAATATTTCAGGCACATTTTTAGTAGGTACGTACATAATAACTTCCGCGCGAACGATTTGGATAATTTCGGGGCCTCAGACAACGATGTTTTCCAAGAAAGTTGTATCGACAATCGTCGATGAAAGCAGACTTATCCTTTAAACCGATAGGACTGTTCCACATTGCACGACTTTAAGCGGACAAGGGAAACCGATACGGTGAGCTTTTGCAGCAGTGCTACCAATTCAAGGAACATTTTCTAAATGAAGAGGGTTTTCAACTTCCTAGGGGGAGTTTTTGGGGGATCATACAGAACCTTGGAGGGGATTAGTACAGTTACATATTGGGGAGTCTTCTCTTAGTGGCTACATTGGAAGCCAGCAATGACAGTCTGCAACACCAACTGCGTCGTGATAACATCCAAATAAATGGCATAAAAGTAACACCGCAAGAAAAAATAAGTGACATCATAAAAAGCGTCGCGAAGTCTATCGATTGCTTTTGATATTATTAAATGAATTAAATAATGTAACTTTAATGTACTAGTGCTCTCAGAGACCCACCATGGAAGCTATATATCAGATTTTGATACACTTTCTTGTCATTTTCAAATACCACATTACGCAATGATTCACACCACTAAAAATAGAAACAAAAACGATGGCGTTATTGTTTGTATACGCCAGTCACTAAATTTCAAATACAGAAATATTTGAATTAAGCAGTCAGGGCTTCATCTCGTATATTAATAAGCCAACTCGTGTTGACTCTAGATCAAAATCCTGCCTGCATTGATCACTTTTTTGTTAGACAAAAAGCGAATCCTACTTTCAACCAAAATGTGTCTGGATTCATATTAAAATAAATAAATAACAGGCGCGACAATCCAACATTGGACTAAGGCCGCAGGATGTGTTAGTGACATCCTATTTCCAAGATCTTATCTGCTTTTTGTTGAGGTAATGAGATCAGCATCACGCTCAGCAGTGTTATTTATCCCCATAAATGGGTACTCGTTTAACATCTGAGTGAGATCATCGTCCGTCACAAGCTCGTGAGTTCGAAAAACACCATGAACCACGGTGAGATTCGAACTCATGACCCTGTGCACCGAAGGTGTGCGCACTAACCGCTAGACCAGCCAGACTACCTGGATTCATATTGAAAAACTCTATTACAGACCATTACACTATACTGTTATCAATATATGTAAGCAAAAAAATAAATCCTAATACGAAAACTAATGATCAAATCAGTAAAATTAACTATTATCGTCTGTCGATTTTAAATAGTCAAGTTAACTGGGAAACGATAATCGCTCCTACTGATAGTTGTGATATTTCTACAAATAAGTTTATAAACATTATCCAAAACAACATCTGTAAATCAACCGAAACTTACCAAATCCTGTAAAAACATTATCTCTCTCAAACCATGGATAAGTCCTGGTCTAGTACGCTCAATACGTCATAGGGATAAGCTTAGGAGGCGATTAAACTCTCAACCATTTAATCAAACCCTCAAAAATGTATGTATGTATATAAAAGATATAGAAATAAGCTGAGCAAAATTATACAATTCCAAACAAGAAAACACATACAATTTCAAATAAGTTCTTCAAAGAATAATAAAAAGCTTTGGGAGATTGTAAATAACTCAGTAAACAAAACAAAAGCAGCAAACGTTATCCCACCTGCTATTATCCCTACAAACAAAGTCCCGCACTTGTCAAACTGTTCACACGAAACTAATAAACAGATTGCTAATTACTTGAATGATATATTTGTAAAGTCGGGAAAGGAAAGTACCGAATCAATTCAAATTAGCATACGCAAACGGCTCAAGTTTTCATCTAATGAAGATTACAGAGTGTGAAGTGTTGCAAATAATTAACAATTTAAAAAATAACGCATCGGGTATGATAAAATTTCAGTAGGGGTACTTAAACGGATTAAATTTGATATCTCAGCGCCGTTAGCGGCCCTTTTTACCAAATGTATCAGGGACGGGTGTTTTCCGATGGCATTTAAAAGAGCCATTATCATACCTATACAAAAAGGCGGGAACACAGACGACGCTTCAAATTATCGACCAATATCACTTCTCTCAACCGTCAGCAAAGTATTCGAGCGATGCATTAAGAAACGATTGGTCAAACATCTTAATGAAAATAATGTGCTGTCGCAACAGCAATACGGTTTCCGTCAAAGTGCTAGTACAGAAGATGCCGTGTTAGATGTTGCAATTTTCATCAATTCAAAATTAGATGAGGATAAAAAAACCATTGGCTATCTTCATGGATCTATGAAAGGCTTTTGACACAATTTCGCATAAAATATTAATAGAAAAACCGCTAAACATTGGTATTTCACATACTGCACTGGAACTGTTTAAAAGCTATTTGAACAACAGATCTCAACAGGTAAATTTACAAGATAGTTTGAGTGATATAACACCTAATTCGAACTATGGCCTCCCGCAGGGTACTGTCTTATCACCTGTTATATTTTTAATTTACGTCAATGAACTGTGCAAAATTAACATAAGCAATGGCAAAATAGTATCCTTTGCGGGCGACACAGTTCTACTTGTCGCTGCTGACTCATGGGCTGAAAAACTTCAAGTATGTGAGGATAGTATGATTTCAATAAAAACGTGGTTAGACGCCCATCTTCTGAAATTAAATTGTAATAAAACAAAAACAACTCCCTTTTCAATTGCAACGAGTGGATTACCAAATTTCAGTCAAATAAGTATTCATGGCCAGCATTGCCAGCTAGGTGGAACTTTTTGTAACACAATTTGTGGAAAAATAAAAGTCTGCAATTTTATTAAATATTTAGGTATAATTGTAGATATTCAGCTAAAATGGAATCTTCATATAACTTACATAAACACAAAATTAAGAAAGTATTTATGTTTATTGAGCTACCTAAGGCACTTGCCTAACATAACGCAGCTAAAAACACTGTATCACGCCTTTGTAGAATCTGCTTTACAATATTGCATATCAGCTTGGGGTGAAGCTTATGAATCCAATTTGAAACACTTAAGAGTCACACAAAAAAAGTATTATTAAATTAATATACGGACTACCACGACTGTATCCTACTTTTGATCTCTATAATGCAGTAAATTTACCAGAATTTAAATTTATATACTTAAAAAACATAATCATAAGATGAATGTTGACTAGTGTCTTAAGTTCGTTTTTTTTTCTTGTTACATGTACATTAAAGTCCATCATTACACCTGTGATATTTTGATTTGCTTGACACAACAACACCCTGTGATATTATTTATAATCAATTGACACATAACATATGCAAATTTTGACATTGTAATTAGTTCTTTGTCTTCCATCATTGTCACAACTTCTGTAATTTTTCCACTTTTTGAATATTAATTGGTAATTTAATTTATTATTATGTAATTTTGATTTATATGTCCAAAATTTTGTATTCTTTTTATAGAAAACTAAACCCTGAAGATGGGCTGTTGCCCGAAATATATTGGTTAGACTACAATTTTGGAATTTTTCATTTGGGTTCAGCTATCGAGGCAACACAACACGACTTCGAAGAATAGCAACGTTCCCGGCAAAACAAAACCGTTGTGTAACAACAACATACATCACATAAACTATACTATAAATATACATATAAATAATTTTAATTAAGCATGTAAATTAGTTAATATAATTTGTTATCTTAATTGAAAATTAATCCTAATTAAAAATGCCAACGAATGAAATGAATAAATATGCTCCATACACAAGCTTTGCGCTTAATTGGAGCTTAATAAATTTGTCTAAACGCTGTAAAAATTGATGTGAAAATGTAGTTTGTTACAATAAATAAATAAATAAGTCTTCTATTGAAATTATTCACTAAAAATCAGCAATGTTCTGGAATTTCATTTATTATATGACGTTTCGCCTACTATTCCTTCGGCATCCTCAGATATTTCTATAAAACAATTTTATTATTTTCTCTTTGTTTACATCACTATCCACTATTAAAGTAAAAGTAAACAATGAGAAAATACGTATAAAATAGGCTATGTACATTAAGTCAACACTATAACAATTCTCTCAATAGCAAAACCGAAATAGATGGAAACTGGTCAACATAACATAGCAAGTTATAAATTATCCATTCTAATTTTACAACGTAACCCGACAAGTAATAAAAGTGCATAAAAATTATAAAATATAACAACGATTTAATAACATAAAAGTAAGTCAAAATTATATAATCCTATTAATAGTTTAGAAAATTTTGTAATAAACTTGTTTTATAGAAATATCTGAGGATGCCGAAGGAATACTAGGCGTCATATTATAATAAATGAAATTCCCGAACATTGCTAATTTTTAGTGAATAATTTCAATAGAAGATAAAACAATCATCAGTGAAGAATAACACTCAAAATAAAGTTAATATACCCTTTCACTCTACGAGCGAAGGGTATAATAACAGCAACAGGCGCGACAGTCTAACATTGGACTCAGGCCGCAGATGTGTTAGTGACATCCAATTTCCAAGATCTTAACTCCTTTTCTGTTGAGGTATTAAGATCAACAGCACGCTCAACAGTGTTATTTATTCCCATAGATGGCAATTAAATGGCAATACAAAAGTAAATAATTAATTATTTCTATCAAATTTGTAAGGAAATTACTGTAGGTACCTTGTACGGTTCTCCGGCCAGAGTCACGGAGCTATATGTCAATGCTGTTGTTGACAGTCTATATTATGCTAACTGTTGGTCACAGTACATCCACAATCACATGTGGTAGAATTCCCAATCTTTCATTCAAACATATCTAAATGTTACCCCAAAAATGTTCATTCTGTGTTTCACAAAGGGTTCATTCGCCATTCTATGGATGGCAAACACGCGACCAAAATCGGACCATACACATTTTCATCTCTTAGTGTCCTTATCATCAATACGCCCTCTTACACTTCAATTAAATTGAAGCGGTCATGCCTTGACAAACTCTAAGCCTGGGATTACCACATACATTTGTATGTAGCCGCTCAAAGTCCTCTTATATTAAATGTTATTGCTTGTTGTCAAATTCACAGAATTCGTTTTTGGGGTTTTCGGGGATTTGATGTCTGTCCCGATTATCCTACGCGTTTCGTGTGAAGGGAATCGCAAATTCGATTTCACGAATTGAATTCGAGTGAGAGTATAATTTATTTTATCATTTTGGAACGCATACGTATGGGGAAGTCTTGCAAACAACCTACTCAAATGGTCCGGTAATCATAACGACCAGGACAATATTGAAATGTTGGACGAGAGTGCTTGTTATAGGCACACTTTAGAAGTCCTTGAAAATGTTCAAGTAATTTGCATTTATTAAAATTTCAAATGGACACGTTTCCATTTGGTGGATTTTTCAAGAAATGTATGCAAAGCTGATTGGTAATAGTCCAAATTCTCGAGGGGAACCATGTATATTCTGAAAAAGTATTCAAATGGGAATGTGTACACATACGCAACACTTGTTTGGATTGGTAAAAAGAAAGGCGCAGTTGTTGATGTAATTTTAAGGTATGTGGAATATGGAGAATATAAAGTAAAAATTAGAACAAAGGGGATTTTAGTGTAAGAATATTATTGAAATGGGTAGGTTTCCTTATTATAAAACAAAATTGTTCGGACTTCATCGCATAAATAACTGATATGAAAATTAAGGATCGTACTATATTACCCACAGCAGAAACCATGCTGATTTCGAATTATTGGGGTAAGATAAATCAGTCAAAATAAACTCATCAACATGTTCGGTGCGCTAAATAGGATAGCAATAGGGCTATAATTTCGAAAGTCAGTTTTACATTTTTTGGGTAGTTAAACGATAAAACTGGATTGCTATTTATCAGCAAAATCATCTCTGATAATATTTAGTGCCAAAAGGTACGCCGCACATCCTTTTTAAAATATGGAAGGGTCGTGAGGATTTCAACCATCTACATAATGTGACCACTAACCGAACAGATATTGATAATCATAATGCAATTATTAGGTGCAATTTTGTATTTCCTCCAGAGCGATTCACGAGTTTTAAATAAAAGTTAATTTTCGTTTAATGAAACCAATATATTTCGGGCGAAATGCCCATCATCAGGGTTTACTATAAGATAAACAAAAAATATATAACTTTAACATTTTCTTTACATGAAAAATAAATAAATTCAAACATTTACCTACTCTCTATTTTTTAAAAAACTAATCCAAACAAAGAGTTTTTCTAACAAAGAATGATAATTAGCTAGCGAAAATTGACAGAACATTTAGATGTTACGATTTTTTTTGAACGATATGTGACATGTGTAAGTACTAGGTGGTATATAATGTAGTACAATGAAAAAGTATAATTATCGTTGAGTCCAAATTGAATTAAATTATAATAAGTATTGGAATAATCTTTTTTGTCACTTTTTTCATTGCACGCTGTTTCTTCGAATTTAATTATTTGATTGACCTCTTTAATTAGTAGTTTGGTTTTATTTTTATCGCTGGATAAAACTTTGGCCTCCTTGAAATTGAATTGGTGTTTGTTCTTAATCGCATGTTTGGCTAAGGCCGACAAATTGTTATTAAGGGTATTTTTCGTATCATTCGCATGAGATAAACGAGTTCCTAGCTTCTGAATTGTTTCACCCACGATTCCGGCAACACAAAAAAACAAAACTGAATAATGCAATATTTTGACGCCAGAAAGTTCCCAAGCCCATACTTTCTGTGTTTCATAATTTCATAACATCTGAGCTTCAATGTACCTTTTATAATTTGGCCATGTCCGCAAAGTTCAAGTTCTCATTGGAAAGTTAACAGAATCTAACACCATTCCGTCCGAAAGTTGATCGGAAAATTATACATTCGAATTTTAAGAAAATACCGTCGACAATGGTATTTTCACCTTTTAACGACAAGTGCCCGTGTTTTCACTTTTACTCCTGATTAAATTTAACTCGTCTGAGAATTCTTTTTAGACAAAATTAAATGAATGATGTTAAGTTCCGTTCTTTTCTCAGAGAGACCTTCGTGATAAATTCCTTTATTCTAACAGTTAAACATTAAACGTTCAGCAAAAATGTTATAAATGTTAAAACTAAGCGATGAAATGACCAAAAACAGAAAATAGAGAATTCTCGCTGACAAAAAGCCTTAGGATTTCTTTAAGGAAAATATTCAAGCTTTGGAAGATTAGACGAAACGAGATCTATATTGGAGGATCTGATTATGTTATCGATCAATGACACTCACACATGAGCTCCCAGTCTTGGATATCGAAGGCCTGAAAATGCAGAATATTTTAGTTTTCGAGACTTCAGTCTCAGGACTAGAAATTGTTTTTCCAATTTCTGCTATTATTTTTCAGGTCAACATTTTGCGAATTGCGGAACTATTTCCTTTACGTCGTCGACCTCCAGCCAAAACGACGTAAAAGAAATAGATAGATAGATAGATAAGTGTTGTATTTGTGCCTTTAATTTTTCAATACACTCACAGTTAACATTAAATATGAAAACAATAGAGCATGCATGCCCAATTAACATGACACTTATGTTTGAAATTAATTAATTAATTTCTAAGTTACATTTAGTTTCCAGCTGTTTTTATGATTTTAACCCATATATGTAAGTACAAATTATTTTTTTTTCGATAATTTAACTTTTTTTGGTATAAATGTATATGAAGTCGACAATACTCCAAAGCATATTTGCGAAAAAAATATTTTTTTGTAATTGTTGTTGTTGTAAATAATAGCCGCCCCAAAAATGGGGCGTTGGGCTTGCTCGGCTCCATATAGGTTACATACAAATTTGCTTGAGCCATAAAGGGAAGACACAAGTAAATGGTGTGAGGCTATCGTTCCACATTGATGATGATGAAAGAGGACAAAGTATACGAAAAAATTTCGTTAATCCTTGTTTGACACCAATATTTGTATCTAGAGATTGTCGTTTTCGTATGCATTAGATCAGAGATTTAAAAGAAATTATTTATTTAAGGCTTGATTGTCAGCAGACTTATATCCATAACGTATTTTTCGCAGAATCTGCTGAATGTTATTTCTGATACAAAAGCAATATAATTTCAGTAGGGAATCATTGCTTCTTCAGCCGAAAAACCAAATTATTACCTAACATTTATTCTGGGTGACATTTGTCGTGAAAGAATTTTTACCGTTAACTAGGGTACTAATAGGCTCAAAATATAAGTTTTTGTTTTGTATTTCCGGGACTTACTTTATAATTTTTCCAATAAAAATCGATTTTCTGTTACATTTCAATAAAATTAATCCACCATTAATTAATAATACTTTTTCATTATCTTATGTGTATATAACTGATGATATTCTCTACACCAAACTTCTTAATTTAGACATTTCTAAAAGTGCTGGTCCCGACGGAGTTCCTCCAGTATTTTTAAAAAGTTGTGCTATAAATTTAGTTCAAAATCTTTGGCTACTGGCAGGGATTTGGAGCGACACTTTTTTTCGCTCCGCTCCGCTCCCGCTCCGACCAATTTGAATCCGCTCCGCTCCAGCGCTCCGCTCCGACTAAATTTTTTTCGCTCCGCTCCGCTCCACGCTCCGCTCCGCTCCATTACAAAAATACAACAAAACTTCATTGTTCTTATTAGTAAATATTTATTATTTTCCGCGAATTCATCAATTCAACTTATATCTACTCAAGTATTCTAGAAAATGACTTAATAGGTGCGTTTCATTCGCTCAAGTACAGAACAGGATAGCACCAATTTCGTACAAATTTGAACATAAAATTGAGTTGTTCTAGATAGGGTGTCCGGAAACTAAACTATCGCATAAGCGCACCGAAATATAATATTATTAATGTCATTTCCAGCAAAATAGGTGTACCGGGAATATCCCGAATTCTTAACTACGTAGCTGCCAAAAAGCATTTAAAGATTTTACAAAAATGTTACCACTAAGACCTCCGTCGGGAAAAAAATTTATATGAAGTAAGATCACAAAATTTTGTCGTTGAACCTTTTTTTCACAGCTTAAGCTGCTTATCCGATTTTTAATGGGTTTATTCTTAGGAAAAATGGTTGGCCACGACCGAAAAAATATGTAGGTGGGATGAGTATTATATTTTTGAAAAATCTTTAAAATTGTTATGGCACTGTATTGTGCTACATTCAATAAAACGCACCTAACAACTAATTTAAATTAAAAAGGGCGTTCATTCATCGAGTACAGGACAGGACTTTTCTGTCATGGATGATCTTGAATTTCTTAATAACGAAGAGTGATGATTATGACTAAATGCAAAACCTCTTTTATCATAATGAATTTAACGATTTTCCGAAATTTTATAAGTCTCTCGACGAATTCTTCGCCTTTAAATCGTCCAAAATCACCAAATCGTGCCATAAAATTAAAAATTTCGTCAAAAAAATTCATTTTTTTTCTCGGAATATTTTTGATTTTTTACTTTGGAGCGGAGCGGAGCGGAGCTACTTTCAAAGCAAAAATCGCTCCGCTCCAGTCTGACAAAAACCGCTCCACGCTCCGCTCTTTCGCTCCGAAATTTAAGGTCGCTCCGCTCCGCTCCATCGCTCCGCTCCGCTCCGCTCCAAATCCCTGGCTACTGGGAAATTTCCCCCACAATGGAAAAAAAGTAATATTTTACCTATTTATAAAAACGTAGTCTGGCTGGTCTAGCGGTTAGTGCGCGCACCTTCAGTGCACAGGGTCATGAGTTCGAATCTCACCGTGTTCCATAGTGTTTTTCGAACTCACGAGCTTGTGACGGACTATGATCTCACTCAGATGTTAAACGAGTACCCATTTATGGGGATAAATAACACTGCTGAGCGTGATGCTGATCTCATTACCTCAACAAAAAGCTGATAAGATCTTGGGAATAGGATGTCACTAACACATCCTGCGGCCTTAGTCCAATGTTGGATTGTCGCGCCTGTTATTTATTTTATAAAACCGGTGACAAAGCTAACATCTAAAACTATCGCCGCATAAATATTCTGTGTAGCATTCCAAAACTTTTTGAAAGCATTGTCACTGATCTTATAACACCTCATGTACGACCTTTTATAATACCTAATCAACACGGTTGTCTGCTCCGGGAAGTCCACTGCCACAAACCTACTGTCTTACGAGAATATTATTTATAAAGCGTTCAATAGCTCTGATCAAGTTCATTCTATATACACTGACCTAACTAAAGCCTTTGATAAAATAAACTTTGAACTTCTAATTAAGAAAAACTTTGGATTCTTTGGTCCCTTTATTTGATGGCTGGGTGATTATTTACAGAATACATAATTAACGGTAAAAGTGGGTAATAGTTACTCACGGGAATTTGTACCCTCCTCGGGTGTTCCCCAGGGCTCACATTTAGGTCCACTTCTGTTCTTAATATTTGTGAATGACATGGGTTTAATTTTTGAAAACGTCGAATTTTTGCTTTTTGCAGACGATTGCAAAATTTTTAAAACTATAAAAAGTGATAGTGATATAGCCACTCTTCAGGCTAATTTGGATAAATTCCGTCGTTATTGCATTTGCAATAAACTTGAATTGAACTTGTCAAAATGTCAATACATTGTGTTTAATAGGAGCCGCACAATTTTTCAACATTGTTATTCTGTAAATAATTTCCCAATCAAACAAGTTGATCTTATTAAAGATCTTGGAATTTTGTTTGACACAACCTTATGTTTCATTAATCATATTAATGTAATATCGCAACAAGCACGTAGAATACTTGGTTTCATAATAAGAAACTCTTCTGATAATAATAATATACATTATCAATCAAAACTTTATACTTCTCTCTTGTCAGAAGCAAATCAGAATACATGTCTATCATTTGGAATCCGTATTACAAAACTCATGAAGATACCATTGAAAAAGTCCAACATAAATTTCTCAGATATGTAGCATATAAACTGCATATTTCTATCTTAAATATTAGTTATCCGGATATCAGAGCTTTATTGAATATCAATACTCTCGAAGCCAGAAGATATTACAATGACTCCATATTTTTATTCAATTTAGTTAATGGTGAAGTTGAAGCACCAGACATTCTCGGCGAAATTTCCATAAGAGTTCCTTTAAGAAACACTAGAAATCAAGACTTATTTTGCTTACATACATTTCGATCAAATTATTTGCAAAATTCACCAATCGAAAGATTCAAGGCCAATGAAAATGCAATATCTAAATACATAGACATATTCAACTCAGATAAACTAAAACTGAAAAGCTTCATTCTTAATTTGTTCGACTGAATTTAGTTATTAATATTATTTTTTTTAATTTAATTTTATTTTGTTAATATATTTATGAATTTTCTTTTGCATTTAAAACATTTTAGTTAAGAATTTATAGGTGTAAGATCACATAACAGTACTCGTATTTTATAAATGAATTGTCAAAAGGACTTATGTCGTTTATATTCAAATAAATAAATAAATAAAAATTATAACAGATATTAACCAATTTAATTTTTGGGTATAATTAATAACGGTAAACCGACTTATCATTTTTATTTCCTTTAGAATGTTGATGGCCCTAGACGCCCAACGCCCCATTTTTGGGGCATCAACAAAAGCGATCCATATTTTCTTTGGTTGGTTAAAGATTTAATGTTTCTGGGTAAATTTTGTTTCTTACATATCAATAAAATTGCTAATACTAGAATATTTTTATAAAAATAAACTGAATTATTCTGTATTGTTTTCGGATAGTTTGCATCTGTCGAAAACCCTCTACTTCAAACCGGAAAAGGAACAAAGTTAGCCAAGATACAGATACCACGTTTTAGTTGCAGCTTTGCCAATGAAATGAAATGACAGCGACTGAAATGAAAATGTTACGCATGTCAGTTGGTGTAACGAAAAGGGACCACGTAGGACCAAGAGTAGCTACATCCGAGGCAGCTTGACCATAGACCAACCAATCACCGAAAAGCTCGAAGACCGACAAATGGATTGGTATTGCCATGTTCAACGGCGTCCGCCTGAGAACCCAGCAAAGAAAGCGATATCAATGGAAGTTCCACTTGATGGACCCAAGGCCAGAGGCAGACCGAAGAACACCTGGATGTGTCAAATGAAAAAGCAACAACAACGCATTGGTCTCGGCGATGACACGATCAAAGATAGAGCTGCCTGTTGAAATATGCTTAGATATTATCGCCAAAACGGGCGATGTGCCTACACTGCAGGTCGAGCAACGCGAAACCATGGAGCGGTATAAAGAACGAGGCAAGGAAGAAGAAAAGTTGCAGCTTTGCCAACATCTTTTCAAAGGATATTAGTAAAAAAAACCCTTTCAAAAAATTTTACCAGTTTAATTTAAAAATTTAAAAAGTGCACCGTTTTAAAAATGGGGCGTTGGGCATATATGGGTTAAGTTTAGAATCTTCTGTTATTATTATGTATGTAATATACATTATTAATATTGTTACGTAATTATATTATATGATTATGATGTAATATTATAATTGGGGTTTATATTTGTTTATTTATATGTTTGCAGTTCGATAAGAGAGCTGGGCGATAAAGTTCACACAACTCCAGATTCTACCCAGCCCTCTAAACCACAATGTTTATATTAAAGCCTTTCATTAATTATTCGCTATGGGTATCAAACAACACATCCCAGTTTAGTCCATTCAGATAAGCCTCTACTTCCATATTATTTAGGATATTTTTCCCAAAATGTGTCCGCCTTATTTCTCTTAATACCGCGGGCATATGCCAATAAAATGGCGCGTATCCTCTCTTGTTCGTAAACTGCATAAAATGCATGGTGTTGGCCAGTGGCGTAGATAGCTTTTCTGGGAGGAGGGTGATCATTTCTCAAAATTATTAATACTTTTACGGTTATCAATTTTTGAATTTCAGAATAACAATTTATGTATGTATTTCACTTCAAATTAGCAGTTTTTTTTTGCAAATTTTGGTGCAAAATAGATAGCAATTTTTCCATACGAAAAAAAAACTGAGTCCTGAAAATATTGCATCCATAATTTTGTTGTTTATTTTTTACTACGTTTAGTAAATCCACAGTATTCTAATTTTCGTAAGAAATGTTCGCTACTGTGATCAAAGCTTTATTAATGGCTTAGATAAGTGGTTCCCAAACTTTTCGGAGTTACGGAACACCTGGCATCGCCGCTTTTTTGGTTTAAAAAAATCATATAGTTATATGTCCACAAAATGGAAATTGTGAAGACGAGCTCGTTGGGAATGCCCAGTCTAAGTCGATAAAGTACAGCTTTTGTGTTTTTAAATCGAAATTTTCCGATAACTCAGAAATTCGTGAGTAGATATTTCTAAAATTTTCAAATTTGTATGGCAGCCCCACGACCCCCTTGTCTGATTTTAGCGATTCAAACATACAAACTGCCTGCAACAAAAAGAAGCATGTGTACAAAATTTCAGCTCCATAGCTTTCAAACTGGCCGAGCAAAACGCGTCGCAACAGACAGACAGACGGACAGACGGACATCGTCCAATCGACTCAGCTCGTCACGCTGATCATATATATACATATTTTATATGGTCGGAGATGCTTCCTTCAATGCGTTACAAACTTCATGACAAAGTTAATATACCCTTTACGCTTAATAAGCGAAGGGTATAACAATATGCCCCCAGAATCTACCAATTCATTGTATATGTATCAGAATCGGATCTCGGTTTAATCTCTAGCGCCGATTCCAGTCTGCTTTATATGTCCGGTTCCACAAACCGGCGAGTCCGGTTCCGCAAGAACCGAAAATCGGTTGCATCAGAACCGAATAACGATTTTCCGTGCATCACTACCGAAGAGTCGATAAAGAATTGTCAAGCATTTCTATAGGAACAACAACCACTTGTAGTGTTTTTGAGCAATGCCAACCATATGTTAGGTTAGCTGAGTGGTAGCGTGTAGGACGGGCAATCAACAGACATTGGTTCGATGCTAGCTGCGGAAATTTTGTTTCTATTTTCTTTTTTGAAAATTCGTCCAATGACAGAAAATGATGATATAAAGCAAATGACGTACGTCTTTTTTGAAGCATAATTTAGTGCTACAATAAGGTTCTATTTGATTAAAAAACGGCGCCAAATGCCATTATTGGACTATTATTCAGTGGTTATACCCTGTAAAGTGTCCCTATTATTGTTAGAGAGAGTGTTTTACGAAGTATTATAGGGATGAAATTGGTACTTGGGTGGGAAGCTACCTTGACTTCAAGTGAGGTTGTCTATAGAAAATTTCAAGGTCTCCTTGAGTTTCTTTTCTTTTTTCTACATTTATCGTATATCGTATGTACTTTTTTCGAAATAATTTTCAGTGAATTTTCAACAAAATTATTACTGCTAGGATGTGAATCGATATTATTTGAATCTTTTTATGCTGTAGCGTCTTTCCAGAGCAATCGATCAGCTAAAAAATCCGATTAAGCTCTGGAGAATCAGCTGATAAATTTAGAGCCGATTGGGACTATGGAGCCCCTTGGAATTATGGGGCCGATACTCTACATATGGCCAACAAACGGGAAAAGGCGACTTTTGTACAAAACAGGAATATGAACCGGAAGTAACTGTTATAACTAATTTAAACTCAGGATCAATTACAAGATGAAATGGGGTCATATCGTGTTGTAAAGATTTGGGAACATCGGTTATCCACAATCCTAAGAAGACTCAAGAAGCTAGGAACAAGTGATTTAAGTCAGAGAAGGAGAATCATTTAATGCTTCCTTGCGAGAGTCTAATCAATACTAGTCTGCATTGAATGTGTGAGATCCGACTGTGCAAAGGAGAACTCAGGAATTCTAGGCGCTATATCAGTTTTGTGAGTGGTCGACCAAACCAGGGTCCCATTTTTTACATACCCAAACTGGTGCTGTGTATTGTGATGGAGCTGGTAGTGCTAGCGGTGGTATTTGCTTTAACCGACAATTTAGTAGCTATACAGACCACAACCTACGTCACGATGACTGGATGACTGCCCCTAATCATGCTGTTATGCTCCCCCTTCTCCTAAATTGGCATATGTATTTGAAACACCCAAAAATGTTTCTAAATTCACAATAAAAAAAACTTAATAGTAATAGAACTGGTTGGAACTTACCCAAAAGTGGGCACAGATGTATGTATTTTTGTCACGATCCACCATCTAGAAAATCCTTTATAAAATAACTAATAAGGGCTAAGGAGTAAACAAGATGGCCCAATCTTGCAAGCTCCTTATTCCTACCTGTGTAATCCCCAATACATAAATGTTAAAGATTGTTAGGTATGTACTCAAACCAAACCAATGTCGAGTATTGTTAAAGCACCCCCAAACCATTTTGGATTAATTTCTGGGGTATAGAGCTTTGACTAAAGACGCACTGCTAGTCAGTAAGAATATACTGTTATGGTCGCTATAGAAACCGCTCCCAGTATCTACCTGCCACAAATTTAAAACACTTCAATATATATATAAATACGCAAAAATCATAATAAATCTCTTTTCTACCAAACACCGTTTTTTAGAGTATTTATAACAAAATTGAGAAAACACGGCAAAGTACGCAAATCTAACAAGCGGGCCAGACGCAGTCTCTTTTTCTTTGCCGTTCCCTGGATAGACCGCCTTTTGGCGGGCTACACATTTTAGTGTCTAAAAACTAAACCAATTACCAAATTCATTTTTTGGTTCGTTTTCTTTGGTTTTTATGCTAATATTAACCTACCATAATTTTTCCGTCAAGAAAAAAAAATTTGTCCGGTTAGAGGGTTAAATCAAGGATGCATTAGCTCGTGAATATAAGTGATTTCTAAGTTTTTTAATTTCGGCATTCTCAAGGTCTCCTTGAGTTAAGGTATGTTTATAAATACGGGCCTTAATTTTTTTATTAAATTACAATTTTTATGCGCGCTTTTTCGGAATTTATAAAACAAAATTTTTCATTAATACGTCGCTTTGAAATCTACATTTTAGTTCAATAACTTTGAAATACAAAACACTTTAGCATCTAAATATTTATATATATCGCCGGAACTTTGTAGTGTTCTTAAATTGTGTTATGCAAGTAGCTTGCCCAATAAACTACAAAAAATTAATTTTCAGTGTATATATATTTCGGGGGCAACTTACCCCCTTCTTCAGCACAAAAGCTACTAATTCTGACAAGCGATTACACATTATTATATAGTTCCTTATTCTATACACTTTTAAAGGGAGCAGGTAGCGCTCAGTTTATACGCCGTTGTTTTTATTGTCTACCTGCTATTAGTTTTATGAGTTTCGATGGGCAATTTCCGTGGTCCGTGTTTAATAGCATGTTGTCGTCGCTTCGCAAGATTTCCAAACTTTCCCATGGGTCCAGCGCGCTCGGCCTTTTTACGCATCGTAATAGCTCCAAATTGTCTCGTTGGATCGTGTGTCCTTCCTCGATGATGTGGGCTGCTACAGATGACCTTACCGGTGCACTCGGCCTTCTTCCATTATTGACGACTTCTCTGATATGTTCGTTGAATCGTACCATGACCAACCGCTTCGTTTGTCCTATATATTCCTTTCGGCAATCGCTGCATTTAATTCGATAGATCCCGCTTTTCTCCTGCAGTTGCAATGGGTCCTTTTCGCTGCCTAAGATATTCCTCAAAGTGGTGTTTCTGCTTGATCCTACAACCTGTAAATCGAAATTGGATAAAGCATTTTTAATCTTAAGGAATATATGGGAGAAGGGGATGCTGATGCGTCTTGGGGTGTTCTCCAAGGACTGGGCAAACAGCGTCGTGAGTTTTGCCTTATTCAGCTGTTGGGTCTTCCTCCTGATCAGCCTATCCACATCCTGCGGACTATATCCATTTTTAATCGCAGTGTCAATAATGAACTCACGTTCTTTGGTATATTCAGCGCTGTTTAAAGGATAGGTGATCAGTCGGTGGACCATACAGTTGTAGGCAGCCATTTTTTGAGCAAAAGTATGATTAGAGGTGGCTGGTATCGTTCGCTGTGTTGATGTTGGCTTGCGGTATATAGCGAATTTTAGTACGCCATTGTCTTTCGTAATTATAACATCCAGGAATGGGATGCTCCCATCTTTTTCCATCTCCATCGTAAACTCGATTTTATGGTGAATTGTGTTTATAACGGAGAGGACCTGGGCAATATCATCACGTTTGACGACGGCGAATACATCGTCTACATACCGAAGCCAGACTCTAGGCATTATCCCCCTTTCCTCGATTTCTTCTTCGATAAACGACATGAATCGCTCCGTCAATAATGGCGAGAGGGGATTCCCCATAGCCATCCCCGACGTCGTTCTGTAGTATTTACCCCGGAATGTGAAGTAGTTTTCGTTCATGCAGAGATCAGCAAGTTTTGCATATGCACGAACTTTCTTCCTCCATTCCTGAGTAGCACCAAACTGATTCAGCCATCTTTCGAGTTGGAAGATCGATTGCCTAATGGGTGTATTGGGGAACAACGCCTTTACGTCAAACGATACCAGCACCTCGTTATCTTCAATGGTATCAATGGATCGCAGCCTCTCGATTAGCTCGTGGGTGTTACGTACGGAATGCTTGCTGTTGGTGTTACCCATATTTTGGCACTCCCTGACAAGCCATTTAGCTATATTATATGTCGGCGAGTTCGAATCGGCGATGATTTCCCTCATCTCGTTGCCCACCTTATGTATTTTAGGTTGACAGCGGATTCTGGGCAATGATGGATTTGGCATGCGTAGTTTGCCCACGTTTTCAAACACCGCGCCTGCTTCTTTCAAGGCCTTTTCGACTCGTTTTACTGATTCGGGGAGCGGATCCTTTCTCAATTCGAAGAAATTGCCATTCGAGAGTTTTTCCGTTACTGCTTCATCGTAGGCGCTGCGGTCCATGATAACAACGTTGTTGCCTTTATCTGCCTTCAAGAAATATACAGGTTTGGCCTTAAGATCTTTAATGGCCTTATTTTCTCGCTGACTGACTGTGGGATGTTCGGCCTTGCGGATTATGGAAGATACGCGCGATCGTATTTCTTCCTTCTCGTCTATGTTTTTAGTCTTGATACCGGCTTCAATGTTGACGACGGTTTCGTCAATGATATATTTTGGCGGAAGCGCGAACGCGAGCCCTTTGTTCAGGATATTATTTTCGTTTTCCGTGAGAGTAACCGACGATTTATTTATTACGAAGTTTGGTATGTTCGCGACGACACGTTTATACGGCGCGGGGCTAAGATCTTTGGATAATTGCGACCATTTCTTGTTTAAAGCGCGGCGTTTTCTTATTAATTCGCATTCGTAAGCTCGGTGTATTTTTGCCATGAGGATTTCGATAGGGATACCGTTCGCGGTGGCTTCTTTAGCCATTTTTAGGTGGGTGCTATATGATTTTAGGGTTATCGTCGCTTGCTTAGCATAAATACCCTTTATGGTATTTTCAATGCATTCGTTTTCAAGTTTTCTTATTAGGAATTTATTATCGCGGTGTACCGATTTTAATATTACGCGGTGTGACTTCGGAGTTACGCGGTTTTTGATGTATAGAATAAGGAACTATATAATAATGTGTAATCGCTTGTCAGAATTAGTAGCTTTTGTGCTGAAGAAGGGGGTAAGTTGCCCCCGAAATATATATACACTGAAAATTAATTTTTTGTAGTTTATTGGGCAAGCTACTTGCATAACACAACTTTAGCATCTGTTTTTCAAAAAATAGGTATTTACGCAGTAATAATTATATCACCATTTGAATTGAAATAATTGTTGCAGTTGTCATTTTATACAGTTACAGCAACAATTTCCAGAAAATCAGTTTCCGAAAATCGCATTCATTAATACATTTGTCGTGCTCTGTGGCCGTGATCGTAGACACTCATAAAGAAACGAGTTTCCAAACTCGGCACGACTCGTCGCAAGTTTATTATTTAGAAGAAGAAGATAAGAAATATTCTTACCGTAGAATAATAAACTAACAATGCGACTAGGAAGTGGTATAGCTGACAACCGTATCACACTCCGAATTCAGTTGTCTTTGTAACGTTGATGACTACACACGGTAGTCATCAACGCACCATGCTCCACTAGAAGTTACGGTAATGAAGAGAATACATTTTAACCCTAGTCCTACCGACAAAAGTTTATTCTTATTTCTACCGACATGGGTACATCTGTACCTAACTTCGATTTACCGCTAGATTCGATATGTTGAATGAATGCACGCATGTTTTTGCAACATTCTTGACTTTTTAGGCAAAGTGTCTAGTGATATGTAATAATTTCAAGGTGAAAATATGTCTGGTAGTGGAAAAAAAGGGGAAGTGCAAAGTATTAAAACGGTGAATGTGAGTGCATCAACATCTGCATTAGAACCAGGCTCGATGCAATACGAGCCAACCGCAGGACCATCCAATCGATTGTATGAATCAGTTTATTTTTTTAATATTTTTATTTAATATACATATTAAAATGTAGATCGCCGCTGAACTCCCGCAGTAATTCATTACCGTGAAACGGAAAAGGGGAAATCCACAGTTAAAAGTACACATGGTCGTCATTTTCTTATTGCCGCCATTTGTACGTTTTTTTATTGATTTATTTTTGTACAGATTGACACAAAATGAATTACATAATGTTTTCAGACTATAGCAAAGATGACGGAGAACCTTTCGTTCCAACTTATGATGACGAATGTATGACTCGTCTTTTTCGCAATCACTTTCTGAAATATCGCTTGCTTCTGATGCTGAGCAAGAATGTTTCGAAATAGAAACAAGCGATTTTTCTGAAAATGATTGCGAAGAAGACGAGGATATTCGAATTCCTCCAGTGTCTTCAGTATTCACTGCATCCGATGGAATGCAATGGTTCGCCACTCCTCAAAGAGCAGCAGCACAAGCAAGCGGTATGAACGTTATTTATACACAACTCTTCTGCATCGAACCTTTATGGCTTTTGCCAGGGAGGGTTTTTTGGCAACCCTTGGCCATTTCTTGTTGGAAACGTGTGTGGTCTGCCCGGAAGAGGGTTGTAACTCCCGTGTGGCAGCGGGGCTGCCATCGGGAATGGTCGCCAGTAGGACCACGTCAAAGACGTAGTCGACAGAGTGCACAGTAGAAACAACGTCCTAAGGGCACTGGCCGGGAGCTCCTGGGGCAAGGACAAGGAAACTATATTGGTTACCTTCAAAACGATAGGTAGATCAATTCCCAGCTATGCAGCATCGGTGTGGTCACAAACTGTTTGTGACACAAACTGGAATAAGATCCAGGCATGTCAGAACGCTGGTCAACGTATCGCTGTAATGCACGTTATCACGTCCCAGGATCATCTTCATCAAGAAACCAGCATGTTACCAGTGAGTGATCACAATCTCCTTCTGCCTTTACTATATCTGGTCGGTTGCTAACGAGTGGATCACCAAACCATCGTCTCATGGAGTGAAACTACACGGGAACAAGAACGGGAGAACAAAACCGGTTTTATGTGAAAATTGACTTTTTCCTTGCCTTGCTCCTCACGAAAATCTAAAAATCCGGTTTTTCATCTTGTTCTTGTTCGGCGTGTAGACAGGCCCATGGACAATACTCCCACTCCCCGACATTTCAGGAGTGGAGTCAGAGATCTGGAGAGAGACGTCCAGAGATACAAACGGGTACCTCCGGAAATCCTGTATTGTATTTCACACAATTCAATGAAAAAGTTAAGTGGGTACAGGTGTACCCGTGCCGGTAAATATGTCATTTCACACTTTTTTTCTTTTTTATCTTAAGTAAATCAAATCAAAAATCTGAAAAGTAGTTAAAATAGCCAAAAACCCTTTACTTTAAGATGTCAGAGTGATTCAACATATTTGGTTTTGGCAAATTGGAAATATTTAAATTTAAAGTGAAAAAGGTACACCTGTACCCCTGTTGGGAGGACTAGGGTTAATATTTGCTACATACAATAAGTAACTTAACTCAACCAAAAATGAAACTCCTGGTAAGAAGAATCTTAGACGAACAGATAGTATAGTGATTTTAGCTGAAAAAATGATGAAACCCAAACATCCAAAAAAAGAGCTGACTTTTGATGCCAAATTGTTCTATGGCCTGACCGCAATACGCAGTAAAAAGTGAGACTTTTTTGCGCGTCACATTTGGGGGGGAGGGGGTGGCGAAGGGGTGAAATTATGGTTTTTCGTCAATATCTTGTTAACTGTAACATTTACAGCAAAATGTTCTGAGGACGACTTAAACTACACACAATTTCCTTTCTAATGATATATTTTATCATATACCTTCTCTTGGCAGATTATATACTAGACCTTAAAACATTTGGTGTAATTTAGATTTTTTGATAGTTACATTTGGCGCTCTAGCTCCTGAAGTAATTTAATTGGAGCCATGGGAATTGAGATAACTATTCCTAACAATATATAGCTGTCCCACACGGAGACTCAGGCTGCCCCGACAAAGCATTCCCCTATACCCCCTATTAACATTTAAAAAAAAAGACATGCCTGTAACTTTTCGCGGAATCACAGCAGGCGGGACAAAGTTTGGTAAACGTTAAGGCTAAGTCCCATTATACCCTCCACCAAATATTACTTCGATCTGATTAAAACAAAGGGTACCTTCCATACAAAATGACCGGAAAATTGCCTACGAGCAGAACTTTAATTTAGGTTGACTTTTTCCCTTATTTCTTAATAAACTAGTGGCATTGAATTTGAATAATTTGTAAGAGAGGTACCCTTTGTTTTAATCCGATCGAACTAATATTTGGTGGAGGGTCTAATGGGACTTAGCCTTAACGTATACCAAAATTTTTCCCGCCTGCTGTGATTCGGCGAAAAGTTACAGGCATGTCTTTTTTTTAAATGTTAATAGGGGGTATAGGGGAATGCTTTGTCGGGGCAGCCTGAGTCTCCGTGTGGGACAGCTATATATTGTTAGGAATAGTTATCTCAATTACCATGGCTCCAATTAAATTACTTCAGGAGCTAGAGCGCCAAATGTAACTATCAAAAAATCTAAATTACACCAAATGTTTTAAGGTCTAGTATATAATCTTCCAAGAGAAGGTATATGCTATAATAGGTATATCATTAGAAAGGAAATTTTGTGTAGTTTAAGTCGTCCTCAGAACATTTTGCTGTAAATGTTACAGTTAACAAGATATTGACGAAAAACCATAATTTCACCCCCCCCCCCAAATGTGACGCGCAAAAAAGTCTCACTTTTTACTGCGTATTGCGGTCAGGCCATAGAACAATTTGGCATCAAAAGTCAGCTCTTTTTTTGGATGTTTGGGTCTAGACCTAAAGTCACTATACTAAGAAAAAAAAAGTAGTGCGGATCACAGGCTACGTCGTATATGGTTTGCGAAACATAGTTACTCATGCCAGGGGGTAATGCTGATCGAAAAATATTCCTTACCCCGTTATCAGTAACAAATTGGTGAAGGAATAGAAGAAAACCAGACAGTCGGGGTGAATGAGGCCTTTGAGTTATAACGTTTTATATGCCGACTATACCTCCACTGAACGTATCTGTGACGCAACGGGTTAAAATAAAAGCCCAATCTCTTAAGATGTTATTCCTCTTCCAAATAGGAGCCCAAGCGCTTCAGATGTTTCTCTATACTCTTTATTTGATCTCCCTAGCTGCTCATCCCAGTGGCTCCTCTACGCTTCTACAATGCCATCGGGAGTCCGAACTAACCCTCCTCTGAACGAGAGGAAAATCCAACAGGAAAGTTAAAGATTGCACCCTATTTGCGATTGTAGTTTTTTGCTGATTCGACTTTATTTGCCGGGACGCCATGGAACTCGGATGATGCAGTTTCGACATTTATGTACTCTCGCACTAAATCAACGATCTGAGCGATATAGCTCTGGGGTCAAATGCAGTCGAGTTGAGGAAAAAAATAAACAAGACCAAAGTTCTTAGTCTGAGTGGAAATTCAACAGATTGTAAAAACCAAAGCTGTTGTAAGGGAGGAGTACTTGGAAAGCTGAAACTACAGAAAAGTAGCAAACAATCATCAAGACTGAAGAAGATCTTAGTTAAGCCAGTGAATTATATCGCAATCGAAAGTGACAGTGCATTCATTACGTACCTTCATTACTGGTCGACGCAGACAGGCCGAAAAAGTGTCACGGTAGATCTCTGAATGAATAGTGTTCCACTGAAAAAACTGTGGTCAAATTAGGAGACATTGAGAGAAACCGTATACGTTATGGGACGTAAGTGCAGTCGATACTCTATTTTCCACAAGCGGCTAAGGTACCCTATAGTATAGAAATGAACATTTTTTCACATTTTGCATTGCAACTTATTTAAAATAGCAAAAAATAAGCAATTTTCCAGACTTTTAATGTTCATGTTTAAGTGCTTTCAAGACTTGGTCACGTTTCAGTCAATAGTCGGGGCTATCATAAAATTGGTCGGTCGGAGGATCAAATTAGCACATGATTATTCTGGAATGATTTTCCTTTTTAAGGAAGAATTTGATTAGCGCATAACTGAGCGAACTGACTCACTCTGGTTTTCGGAAGCAGGACGGGTGCTGGCATCACAGACGTATAATTACTCAGTATTTTAGGATTCTAAATGCAGCACCGTTTCCCATGGACTTTATATCTTCAAAACACAACCTTCAAACGAGCACTAATGATAGAGTTGATAAACAAATGCATCTTTAACGCTTTTTAGGGTTTTTTAGATTTTACAAAAAACCCTTATGAAATCGATTTTGTCCGTCCGTCTGTTCACTAAATAACTAGCAAACGGCTTAACCGATCGTCATGAAATTTAGTAGGAATGTGTAGAGTGGTAACAGTCTTTGGCACGAAATACTTAAAAGTTGGTAGGACAAAAATAACAGGGTGTCCCGGACATTTGAAAATTTGTTCAATAAATAACTTGCAAACGGCTTAACGGATCGTCATGAAATTTGGTAGGAATGTGTAGAATGGTAACAGTCTTTGGCATGAAATACTTAAAAATTGGTATGGCCAAGATAACAGGGTGTCCCGGACATTTACAAATTTGTTCACTAACCGCGATCGTTATGAAATTTGGTAGGAATGTGTAGAATCGTAACAGTCTTTAGCACGAAATACTTAGACGTTGGTAAAATAACGCAAACAGGGTGTCCCGGAGATTTGAAAAAGTCGACTTTTTTTAGTTTTTATCAAATCAAAGAACTCGATGGGTACATTTCATATCAGTAGCTTTTTTCCAGTTTGGAGTAATGGTAACGGCGTTACAGCTAATAAATCCAGTTAATATGTGGAGCCATGATACATAGTAAATCTATTTTTGGATTGGTCTAATTAAAAAGTGTTACTAACGCCTTTCATTCTGGAACGCGTTTATTTAGACCAATCCAAAAATAGATTTACGAGAAGCATTTCATTAACATTGTGCATAATTCTTATTATTACCTACAAAATATATGTGCAAAATTATTCACGATGCATGTATCCAAAATCTAAAAAACCCTCGTATTGCGGGCGCAGCCCTCTGTACGCCGGTATTTTTTAATTAAGAAATGGATGTTTTTCTCTACCTTTAAAAAAAACTCATATTATGCCTTATTTTATTTTGCTCACTGATATTGATTTTTTCCTTCTGGTTTTATTCACTTTTCCTTCTGTTTTTTTAGTGTTAGCGACAAGGCCGCCCTGGACGACTGCCGAGCTTGCCCCCCCCCCCCCCCCCCCCCCACCTTAGAGCGGGCTCTGCAAGCGTTGTCATATGAAAGTGCTTAAACAAATTACTATACATACGTATTACTATTGCAAAGTAGTCACATCATTTTTCCAGCTGTGGATACATTTTAAGTGCTAGGCCCAAAAGTGTTCCGAGTAAGGAATTCCAATTAGCAAGTCCTTTTTCTTTATTCAACAAGACATCTGGATTAAATAGACATCGTTAACAAACAAAAAAAAGTAATTGCGAACCGAACCAACAACATCGTTTAATCTGTGTCAACACACCCATTTGAAATTTTCGAAATCCTTAAAAGTCAATGATTGCCAAGGTTTTTTTCCTCTCCCACCTCTTCTCCATCTTAAGGAATCAGATGAAAAAGCAAAACTGACAGTAAATTTAATCAACGAATTTCGTTTATCTGTGAATTGAAGCTTTCTGTATATTTATCGCGCTGATTGAATATTTTCATCCTCTTTTCCTTCTTGAAAATGTTTTTTTTTATGTTTCTTTGTAGCGCGACAAATTCAGTTGATGGTTCCAATCGGAAATTCGTTTCAAGATGTTTACAAACACTATTAGCAGGATATACGTTGTATATAATATAGCGATAGCGAATAACATTTTCTGCCACGTTCAGTTCTTCTAACGTCTATAGTCGCTTCCAGAATGGAACATTGCCAAAACATGTGTATTGGCGCACAGTGAATAACCATGAACACTAAAGCTCGTATTTACACTTGATAGATTCCACCTTTTTTTGAAATTCGAGAAATAAGCAATAGGAAAAGCAAGCGCTAGAGAGCCAGGTATGGCCGTATGGTTTTTCGTGTATTCATAGTATTACGAGTTTTCGATAAGCACAAACTGAATCACAAGGATCCGGAAAGAAGAACACATAAGGGAAGCTGGTATCATAGAGGTAGATTTATGAAGGCACAGGAAGAGCAGTGAATGGTAAGGTATGATATAATCAGGTTTAGCTACTGAAATCACATTAGTATCATCTTCCAGTGAAATCCTTAATTATACATATTTTGTTGAATTTAATCTAGAACCGCTTCGCCGAAAGACAGCCAGGTTAGTCGCGCGGTCCTACGGTTCCCTGATCCCTGGGATTACTAATTGCTAACTGTAAAATGGATGAAGGGAACTGTTGTTGTGAAAAAACAAATTTTATTTTTTTCCAATCGAATAACTAAATGTGGAGTTTTTGTATTTCGTAAGCTTTTATTTTTGTTTCGGCATTTTTAGCATCAACTGTTGGCATAACACAAAATCGAAACTCGATGTTCCGTCTAAGCCCTATTGTCAAGCCGAGAGCTAATATTTAGGCACAATACGAGACTGCTCAGATCTAAGATTCGACCTAATTTTTCCCCGAATATCACTTATAAAGACGTGACATTTTATTGCTTGATATTAACCTTAAGGCTTCATTCAAACGACGACCGTCATATTATAGAGGATGTCAAGTACATTATTATACATCCGGCCTTTGTTAATTGTTCCAAGGACCCTCATATATTTTTTTGTTGATAAAAAAGTCTTAAAAATAAGATTTTTTTTTTAATTGTTTTACATAATTGCAGTTTTACAGCTTTCTTAGCATTATTAAATTTTAAAATGGACTTCAATGGCAAAACATTTATATCTTTTTTGACCAGTCATTTTATGATTTTAGGTCGCAAAAAATAGCTCGGCTCTGGTTTTTTGGAATATTGTTAGGGTAGATACCAGAAGTGTACCACCAAGTTTGCAACTTCGAAAAACCTGTGCTAACCCCGTGACCCTCAAAAAACCTCAAAGTTTTCGGACTTTTTTTCATATTTTGGTTTGTAGTTTCCAAAAAGTGCTTCCTATAAGAAAGTCGTCTACTGAATTTTTGAAGCTAACAAAACCTTCCTTACTGTGTAGGTGCAAAGGATCCAAAGTTTTCAGTTGTAAAGCGTTTGCAAGAGCGGCGGCAAGGGGTCAAAGTTCCAGTTTTGATTCGTCTCTTATACGAGTACGTACTATAATATTGGATGAACAAATAACATCCCGATGATCCTAAAGCTTCCTGCAAACGGTAGCGGTTCACACAACACACACACCTCAGGTTACGAAGGAGGCTAAGGTTATCAAGGGCACAAAGGTTACCAAGAGGGTTATTATTGTTCTCAAACAAAGTCGTGATAATAAGGCAGTGAATATTGTCTTCGTTTCAAGAAAATAAACTCATTCATTTATTGTTATGTTAAGTTGATTTTGAAAATTGAAAACTGCAAAAAAATATGATATCTCACAAGAACAACTCTGTTGTAAAAGGTTTCCGCCAAAGAAAAAGTTATCAGCCGCAAAAAGGATTGATATAAATACAATCCCGCCAAAATGTTCGCAGGGATATGAATTCAAAAGTGATTGAATTAGTTAATAGTTTCCACCAAATCAGCATGGTGCGAAAGCGGTACGCGTCAGAATTTGTGAAATAATTTCCGCCGCAGTAGACCACGCTGAATTTGCCAATTCTTGTGAAGTCTGTGTTGTGTGTACCGTGTACCGCACCCGCGCTGGTTTGGTGGAAGCTAATTTCTTACAATGCTGTTTGGCGGGGAGCTTTCATAGGGGTAATTGCAGGATAAAACCAATCTTATGAGAATTGCGAAAGAACTTTATTGTATAAAAAGGGTAAAGTCGTCTATACGAAGGAAAGTAAAAAAAGTTTGTAAAATATATTTTATTTACACGGCTGGAAGATTCGAGATTAAATCTGATCAAGAAAGGAGCATAGCAGCAAAAAGCATCCTCGTCCCGTTCCCCGCCAATAAGTGTTGAAAGAAATTAGCTTCCACCTTACCAGCACGGGTGCGGTACGCGGTGCACAACACGGACTTCACAAGAATTGGCAAATTAAGCGTGGTTTACCGCGGCGGAAATTATTTCACAAATTCTGACGCGTACCGCTTTCGCACCATGCTGATTTGGTGGAAACTATTAACTAATTCAATCACTTTTGAATGCATATCCTTGCGAGCATTTTGGCGGGATTGTATTTATATCAATCCTTTTTGCGGCTGACAACTTTTTCTTTGGCGGAAACCTTTTACAACAGATTTGTTTTTGTGAGATTTTATTTACGTCTTTTGTAATTTGTCCTTTATACAAAATAAATGAAGATACATTTGTACTTTGACAAAAGTGTTGTATTGCCTCCTTTTTTTGATCCACGAAAGTAGTGAAAACTCAGTGTTTGTTCATAAATTTACCAAATATATTTCGGCCGACTGCCCATCATCAGGGTGTTAACATCTATACAGAACATGACTAAATTAATAACATATTTAAATTAATACTGCTGGGGGATTTTAACTCCAAAGTCGGAAACGAAAGTTGGCATAGGGGGATTACTGGAGGGTACAGCCTCCATGAAGACTGTAACGACAATGGCCAACGACTAATTGACTTCGCGACCATTAGCTCTACATGTTTTCCGCATCGTCGCATTCACAGGCAGACCTGGAGATCTCCAGATCAACATACTGTCAACCAAATTGACCACGTCCTCGTCTGTAAGAGATGGGCATCGAGCATCATGGATGTTCGATCCTTCTTCTTCCTTGCCTCGTTCTTTATACCGCTCCATGGTTCCGCGTTGCTCGACCTGCGGTGTAGGCATATCGCCCGTTTTGGCGATAATTTCTCACCATATTTCTACAGGCAGCTCTATCTTGGATCGTGTCATCGCCGAGACCAATGCGTTGTTGTTGCTTTTTCATTTGACACATCCAGGTGTTCTTCGGTCTGCCTCTGGCCTTGGGTCCATCAAGTGGAACTTCCATTGATATCGCTCTCTTTGCGGGGTTCTCAGGCGGACGCCTTTGAACATGGCAATACCAATCCATTCGTCGGTCTTCGAGCTTTTCGGTGATTGGTTGGTCTATGGACAAGCTGCCTCGGATGTAGCTACTCTTGATGTGGTCCCTTTTGGTTACACCAACTGACATGCGTAACATTTTCATTTCAGTCGCTGTCATTTCTTTCGCGTATGGATGGATGTTCGATCCTATCGTGTAGCAAATGTTTATTCTGACCACTGGTGAAGGCGACTTATAGGTGCAGAATTTCTTCGGTGCATCATTCGAGATTCAACCGGGCAAAAATTTTTGCTGTTGACAAATTGTCGAATGATGCCACGGTGGTTGCTTATACGGCTGCCCTTGAGGAGAAGCTGACGCCCTTGCTAAATAACATCAGCAACGAAGGCGCCCTTGAGATCTGGGATACACTCAAAGACACCATCAAAGGGGTCGCAGAGGAGGTTGTGGGCTACAAAGCCCGGAGAGCCCAAAATGATTGGTTTGACAAGGAATGTCAAAATTCGGTAGATGCGAAAAACGAAACATATCGCCAATGGACCGAACGCGCAACTAGAGGCAAAAAAAAAACGAGACCGAGGCTAATTTCGGGCGCGGCCGAAATTTGGATACCCTTCGCTCCCCTCGCGCTAAAAGTTTTTTCGGCCGTACCTATGACTAGTGTTCAGTCCTCCCCGCTTCCATGCTTTTGAATTTTCTCATAAGTGCCGGGGCGAAGATTTATCGGGCGAAGCGGGGACGTGGGTTTCTTATAAGAACCAACGTATGTTTGTGGCATCAATCAAAACACATTTGGTTCAGATTGGTGGACAAATAAAAAAGGTTTTCTTCGAAGAACCTAATTTGGGGGTTGGATTTATATCCCAGCCCCATGACCGCATGGTCCGATATAATTCATTTTTGCATATGTTTCGTACCATTAATAAAAATACATTTCCATGATGTTTAGTTGAAATTTGTGTCCAAATAAAAAAGTATTTTTTAGAAGAACCTAATTTTGGGGGTCAAGTTTGTATGGTAGCCCGACGACCCCATAGTCCGATTTCATTTATTTTCACGTTTGTTATGTGGCATCAATAGAAATATAATTTTCTTAGGTTTGATTGAAATTGGTGTGCAAATAAAAACGTTTTTCTTATAAAAATTTGATTTGGGGGGCTAGGTTTGTATGGTAGCCCCATGACCACATGGTCCGACTCCATCTATTTATACATATGTTTTGTGTCATAAATCGGTGTATAAATAAAAAAAAAAATCTTAGAAAAACTTAATTTGGGGAGCTAGGTTTCTATGACAGCCCCATGACTCCATCGTCCGATTTGGTCCATTTTTACATATGTTTTGTGGTATGACTAGAAACACATTTGTGCGAGATTTGATTGAAATCGATGAGAAAACAAAAAAGTTTTTCTTAGAAGAACATAATTTGGGGGACTAGGTGTGTATGGCAGCCCCACGACCCCATTGTCCGATGTGGTCGATTTTTACATATGTTATGTGTTACTAATCAAAACACATTTGTGTGAAATTTGATTGAAATTGGTGCATAAATAAAAAAGTTTTTCTAAGAAGAACCTAAATTTGGGGGGTAGGTTTGTATGGCAGCCCCACGACCTCCTTGTCGGATTTTAGCGATTCAAACATACAAACTGCCTGCAACAAAAAGAAGCATGTATGCAAAATTTCAGCTCCATAGCTTTCAAACTGGCCGAGCAAAACGCGTCGCAACAGACAGACAGACGGACAGACGGACATCGTCCAATCGACTCAGCTCGTCACGCTGATCATATATATACATATTTTATATGGTCGGAGATGCTTCCTTCAATGCGTTACAAACTTCATGACAAAGTTAATATACCCTTTACGCTTAATAAGCGAAGGGTATAACAAATGACGAGCTTCAACGATTTTCGAATAGGTTAATTAGGCGTAAGAAACGTAAGCATCTTGATGAGCAGTTGATGCAAATAAACCAAAGACTATAGCTAGTAGGAACAGTAGACAAGCGTACAAGCTAATTAATTCGATTAAAAGTGTGTACCAACCCAGGACCAGCCTCTGTAAGGATAAGGATGGCAATATCATTAGCGATACCGATAGCGTTGATAAACGCTGGGCCTCACATTTTGAAGAGCTCCTCAATGTTCAACCGAACAACCCCACACAAGAAGCTTCGGAGCTGATGGCTGAAACAGGCCCTCCCGTTCAACCCCCAACAGTAGAAGAAGTTGATCTCGCCATGCAAGCACTAAATCATAATAAAGCCCCGGGCGCTGACGAGATTCCAGCAGAACTGCTGAAGCATGGTGGGGAGAACCTTGTTGAGGCTATACACGCACACTTATCGTTAAAGTATGGAACGACGAAATAGTCCCGGAAGATTGGCGTAAAAGTATCATTTGCCCATTCCACAAAAAAGCGGATAAGTTGAAATGTGAGAACTTTACAGAGGCATCTCATTAGTTTGTACGGCTTATAAGATTTTATCTAAGATTCTAGAAAATAGAATTAATCCGTACGCAGAAGAAATCATTGGCGAGTACAAAGGCGGCTTTAGAACTGGTCGTTCGACGATAGATCAGCTTTTTACAGTGAAGCTTTTACTCCAGAAGTGCTGGGAATACAACATCGACGTATACCAAATATTTGTCGACTTCAAGCAGGCATACGACAGTATTGATCGAAGCGTACTGTACAACATTTTGGAATACCGGCTAAGCTAGTGCGACTCATAAGGATGATGGTGACTAACACCGTCTCGCAGGTCAGAGTTCAGAACAGACTCACTGACCTATTTGAAACTTGTGCTGGACTCAAGCAAGGCGACGGGCTGGTGCCGACGCTCTTCAACCTAGCTCTGGAGTATGTGATTCGAACCATGAATTTGGACAGCAGCGGAACGCTACTCATTAAATCGACTCAACTAGTAGCCTACGCCGACGACATCAACATCATGTCTCGAAGATTGGGTGATGCAGAAAGCCTTCTGCATAATGTCAATAACGCCGCCAAAGAAGTTGGGCTACATATCAACGAATCTAAAACCAATGTCATGATGCAATCAAAAACTAGAACGCCAGTAAAGTCAAGCATCACAGTGGGGGACCTCAATATAGGGTATGTAGACAACTTCTTTTACCTGGGTTGCAATTTGTCAAAGGACGCCAACGAACGCCAGATTGCGTGGACGATCGAGAGCACGATGGAAGCATTCTGTATGTGAGGACGCGCACCAGATGCTAGGCTTTCGGAACTGGAGATGTAAATCTATGAACGAACACTGAGTTTTCACTACTTTCGTGGATAAAAAAAAAGGAGGCAACACTTTTGTCAAATTCCAATCCGATCCCGGCAACAAAAAAAAAAACGTTTAGGTAATTGATTCACATCATATTATCCAAATATTAATGTACATTTGTACCTTTGCCGTTGCGAAAAGGTATAAACTGAATTTTGCTCTCTAACTTGTGGATGAGTGGTCACACTTTTCTGAAATTTGTCAGAAATTTTCAGACAGGTTATGTATAAAAACAAAAGTTACGGTATTTTAAGAATGACGAAGGTACTTTTGTTCCTATGCCGCTGGCATAGGTAGCGCTATTTGGGATTTGTCGGTTTTTCTCCTTCATTTACCTAGTACACTACCTTGTGTTAAGTGGGTCATTTTTGCTTTTTTAAATTTCAAACAGTTATTACTTACTTCCACAAAATGTTTTTTTTAATATTATATACCAGGTCTAAATTAATGAAGCCTGTCAGAACACCCCAATGCTTCAAATTCCCATGGCTACTTTCTTTATCCTCCTATCAACAATCCATCTTCTAATATCCGGTTGTTCCATCTCTTAACTAATTTAATAAAACACAAACCGCAAAATACATTTTCATATTTCGAAATTTATTGAAATTTATACATCTTCACTTTTGTTCTGTACGGCAACCTTTCATAATGTCCTTGGTGTGTAACTCATGACTACAAACACAAGTTTTGAAGCCCACCGTCCAGTAGGCATCTTGAAAATCATGGTATGTACCCGGCATTATTCTAATTTCACGTATTTCAATCTTCTAGTTGTCAAGTGCCAGAGTGCGGTGTTGGGATTTTCAAGTATTAACTTCATCCATCCGCAATATTCGCAATGTCTGATGATGACTTTCCCCGAAAATGGATTCAGCCATTCATGGAAAATCGGATTTGAATCAATCAGCAGGCACCTTAACAAAGATCTAATATGTGGTGGCGCTTACGAGAGTTAGAACAATGGGCAACATGTATATCTGTGTAATATTGGTAATCCTTGTTCAGTGTGCTGTATTGTGTAATATCGAGGGAACGGATGAAAAAGGGAATGGCAGAACATGCGAGAACCACTTTGGATGCGGTTTGGCGTCCTTTAGGGCACAATGGCTCTCTCAGTTGGTTGAAGGTTACAGCTACCCGTACAAAGTTAAAGCTTCTGAAGAGTCCTGACAGAATATTTTACAGTGCCAGTCGCAGGACAGAAACAATCGCCTTAATGTATTCCGTACTGATTTACATTTAACTCGGAGTTTTGATTGAATATGCAATAGTCCTTGATACGAAGGTCGTCGTCTATTGCAGGGCAGACATATAATCCACCAAACTGGCTATGTTGCCGAGATTTTTGTTGAAATTAAATGAAAGTCTGATGGTAACTTGCATTTATTTTAAAAGTTACGACTGTTACTGGATAGCCCGTAGAAACTCCAATTAAACTTCATGCATATCTATGATGACATGAATCACTTTTTGTTCTCCTTGAGTATTACTTTTGATTCTACTTGTTTATGCTATATGTAAGTACTTTGTTCACGTTAGAACTATGAATAGTAAACTTTCAGTTCTGAGTTAGAATTTCTATTTAAACCGTTGCTTATTCTCCCATATAATAACACCAAGAATCTATTGTCAGACCACAATCATAACCCCCCACATCATGCACAGATCAGAGAATCCATTGAAACAAAGGTGTCATTTGCAGAACCTAATTGTTTGCGGTAGACCAGATTAAGTCAAAGGCTAACAATTTCTACAATAACAAGCTCAAGAGCACTTCAACACATGCTTGTATCGTTCATGTTGCCCAAGGATACTAATTACGTATAATAAGTGACAGAGAATCAATAAATTGAACAAAACATTTTCACCGCAAATTATTCAAATAATACCTATTCCATAAAGGAAGGAATACAAACTATGGGATAGTCTTTGAGGCAATGACTAGGTTTCGCTATTCACCCCCAGATAGGATTAGTCTCTTTTCATATGATGTCTCTTGTGAATTGAAAGGGATAATGTTTAACTAAATAATTATTCTCGAATAGTGGGTACAGTGTGGTATATTATATATGTTGTTTGGTATGAACATATATTGAATGGGAATCACACTTCACATAAGGCTTTATGTAGATCTTCGCACATTTCAAAACTGAAGACAAATTCAGGATATTGGAGTAGAAAAGGAAACATTCAAACCTTGCGATTTATAACTTTTTCTCTGTTAGTATTTTTAAATTAAGCGAAGAATCGTAATATTTGTTATACGAGTATGATAACATCACTCATCAATATAATAAAGGTAATATGTATGTGCAGTATAAGGGGATTTGCTTAGACAAATACTTAGGCCCGTATTTATGAACATTCCTTAACTCAAGGAGACCTTGAGTGAAAGGTTATATTGACTTTGTCATGAAGTTTGTAACGCATTGAAGGAAGTATCTCCGATCACTTTAACCCTGTCGGCACGAAGGTCTGGCCAGACCTTTGGCACTATCTTTTGGTGTAAAAAGCATAGAAGATGAAATCGCAGCGACTTCATATTTCATGATATCCTAGAATAATATGTTTAGAAGCATTTTGCAAAAATTTTAAAAAATCGGTTGAAGTTTTGAGTATGTTTTTGATAATTTTCAATTTATAGTGCTTTTTGATACCCAATACGTCTGGCCAGACCTATAGTTATTCCCCCCATTTTTCTCTTGAAGTAAGAAGTGCAAATATTAAATTCTGTTATTTATGATGTAATAATGTCATTTAATCTCAATTTGAACTATAAACGATAAAAATTTCTGAGATTTTTCTATAAAAAGCCGTGAAGTTGGGAAATGGGTATGCCTAATTTCGTCACATTTTATAACACCACCTAATCAACTGAGATTTGATCCTAAGAAATTCAAACCAGTTTTATTTCCTTTCTAATAGTAAGGACTAAGTATGAGTGACTTGCAAACGTCTTTCTAAATAGATTTGATCAAAAAAATTACGAAAAATTTAGAATTAAATGATTTTTGCCTTGAAAATTCCCTATTTCTTCCCACCTATTTCCCTAAATCTGCAATAATAATATCGAGGTAAAATCTGCCAACAAAGTGCTAAATATTTCCCCAAAGATATTGGAATTAGAAAATTCGATCGATCTATCTACTAGATAAACGCAATGCAAATAGTGAAGCAATAAAAGAAGAAAATAAGGGAGAAACACGTTTATACTAATACCACCTCAAAATATATCTACCTACTTAAAAACGTTTCCAGTATATCTACAAAAATTATTTTGATGCTTGTATTGTTGAAAAATTGCAGTAAAGAATGGGTAGAATGATTTTACCGATAAAAATGTTACTTTTCCTAAAAAATAAAATATTTTTTCTCAGTAGGTCCAGCCAGACCTATTGGGTATAATGCATATTGTAGTAGGTGCCGACAGAAGGGTTAAACGAGAGCTCTCGGTTGCACTTGTGCGAAGGATGAGTTGCATCACGCATTTCTTGAGGTTATGGGTTTGGTTTCGGGGATTTTTGTCCCTATTTTCTATTGTTTCCTATTTATAGATAAAATATGTATATTTATATTCAGCCTGACGAGGGGAGTCGATTTGGCAATGTCCGTCTCTTTTACTCGGCCAGTTTAAACGCTATTAAGCTGAAATTTTGCACACTTGCTTCTTTTTGTTGGCAGTTTGTATGTTTGATTCGCTGAAATCGGACAATGGGGACACGGGGCTACCATACAAACGCAATTCTCCAAATTAGGTTCTTCGAAGAAATTATGTTCTTCTAAAGCCGGCCCCAGACCAACCGGAGTGTGGCAAACACTGCACAAAAGATTGATACGAAAAATCGTGCAGCAGCAGTGCAGCAGTGTGGTTGGGCGACTCCAAGGTATCATTTTTGGAACCGGTCTTTTGTGCGGTGTGTGCCACACTCCGGTCGGTGTGGGCCGGCTTAAAAAAAAAACTTTTTTATTTGTGCACCCATTTCTACTTCTCTGTCTCTTCATTACCGTAACTCCTAGTGGAGCGTGGTGCGTTGATAACTATACCGTGTATAGTCATCTCATCAACGTTACAAAGACAACTGAATTTGGAGTGTGATACGGTTGTCAGCCATACCACTTCCTAGTCGCATTGTTAGTAGGTATATTATTCTACGATAAGAATATTTCTTATCATTTTCTTCTGAATAATAAACTTGCGACGAGTCGTGCCGAGTTTGGAAACTCGTTTCTCTATGAGTATCTAATTTCACAGAGTGGCGACCAAACGATCACGGCCACAGAGCACGACATTTCTACTTTTACTTGACACAAATGTGTTTCTATTGAAGACACAAAACTATGTAAGAATAAATAGAATCGGACTATGCGGTCATGGGGCTGTCATACAAACCCATCCCTCAATTAGGTTCTTCTAAGAAAAACTGCTTTATTTGTGCAACAAACCAAACAGAAATGTGTTTCTTTTGATGCCAAAAAACCTGTGTAAAAATGGGTCGAAGCGGACCATGGACTTATGGGGCTACCATACCAACGAAACTCCACAATTAGGTTTTAATAAGAAAAACTTTTTCATTTGTACACCAATTTCAAGCAAGCCTCATACAAATGCATTTCTCTTGATTCCACAAAACATGTGTAAAAATGGATGGAATCAGACCATGGTTATGGTTATGGGGCCGCCATACAAAAAACTTTCTTATGTCAACCAGATTTCATATTAATGTGTTTATTGATGGCACAAAACATTTATGTTATCATTATTGGAAACGAAAGGCAAAGAATTGGAGGGGGGGTTAAACACAAGTCATAGGTACGCCGGAAGAAGAAACTATTAGCCTGGGGAGAGTGAAAGGTATAGAAATTTCAGCCGCGGCCGAAGTCAGCCTCGGTCTCGTTTGTATTTCCATTTCTCTGGAGGGAAACTGAGTTCATTTTCGCACGAGGTCTATGCAGCCCTTTAGTCGGAAAAATATCTGGCATAAATAAACAGTAGTATTTTTTTGTCGTGCTCTGTGGCCGTGATGGTTCGGTCGCCACTCTGTGAAATAGACACTCATAGAGAAACGAGTTTCCAAACTCGGCACGACTCGTCGCAAGTTTATTATTCAGAAGAAGATGATAAGAAATATTCTTATCCTAGAATAATAAACTAACAATGCGACTAGGAAGTGGTATGGCTGACAACCGTATCACACTCCGAATTCAGTTGTCTTTGTAACGTTGATGACTACACTCGGTAGTCATCAACGCACCATGCTCCACTAGGAGTTACGGTAATCAAGAGAGAGAGATTTTTTTTTTCAAATTTATAATTTTTCCGATAAAAGTGGCAGAACCTGAATATAGACACTTAGGCCCGTATTTATAAACAAACCTTACCCCAAGGAGACCTTTGGTCAAGGATGCCGAAATTCAAAATATTAAATGTCATTTCCAGTAGTTTTTAATTGAAATAATGTATATTTACGAGTCAATGCATCCTCGTCTTTTGGCGATTTAACTTAAGGTATGTGTATTAATAAGGGCCTTAGATGTTTTAATTTTTTCTCTGTTATCAGCCAAATTACAAGAGGAACGGGGAAGAATACACTTTAAGGGTAGTTTGCAGAATTAAAAAATATACACAGCCATAAGGAGGTCGTGATTTACTTGAATGATGATGTATTGAAACTAAGCGGGTCGCGGCACCATAAAGGCTGGGAACCATAAAGTTTATTTATTCAATAAAAACCGTTTTCTCAAATATTGTTTGTTGCGTTAAGTGTCATAATAATTTTTTTTTATCGTCTGAGCTGTTGGTCATTCATTAGTTATATTACTCATTCATTGATATTTGCATCTAGCAATGCTTCACCTGATCTTAGTGCTGTATGCACAACTTCAGTGCCTGAGGTATATGGTGGCTTAACAGAATACTTTACGATCTTATTAATCACTTAATCAGCATTCCCGACGTATTTGTATTTGACAGATTAAGTGTTGGAAGATAAAAACTGAAAACTTTATTGGAACATGTCTCTAAAATATCCCTCAAATCGAGCTCAGAGCAGGTTGTATAACAACGATCGCTGTGGGATGATCACATGAGTCGTTTCTACGAACATAATCCTTTAATCTGTCAGATGAACTGTCTTCGCCCGCATCCGATTAGACCAAAACCCCTCCATTACAAGCAGGAAACCAACTAGATACACTGGGGAAATCGACCCATGTTTGCCTCATGAAGCACTTCAAAATGGTGGGCAAATGTACGCGAAAATTATAATTATAAAATTTCTTGACAACTCAATATTTCGCACGTTTTTTCGATTTCACTTTTTTCACAACCGTTTAGTGTCTAACATTTTCGCGACGCAAATTGATAGGGAACCAATATTTTACGTGTAAAGTTTGACGCGACACTATCTGATCTCCCTTTAACGGAATATAAATTTTCAATATTCTTAAAAAGTGTATGATAGTTTTCTGGTTCCTGGCTTCGAATGAAGGATGCTTTGTATTAGACAGATAAAAAACGACGACGATCCCGAAAACGAACAACTATAATACTTTCTTGGATTTTGGTATGCAAGATTCCTGGGTAGACCCTTAGGGATCTTCTTAATCAGGTTGAGCAACACAAGTTAAGCATAGTTGCAGTTCAGAAAAAAAGGCAATTGGGGACAGAAATTCGCATTCTATTTTTACGAGTGGCAAGCATAAGCAAAGCCAGGCATTTAAAGTGGCTTTATCGTGAGCAAACCACCCAAAGAGCACGTTATTGAACGTAAACCATTCCCGCTAATTGTGTTTTTGCGAGGGCTTTCTACCTAAAGCACATGCGTCATCTAACGAAGATAAAGAGGACGCAGTTGCTTAAACTCTTTGAACTAGGTACTTTCATCGAACGGGGCGGGCGCGGCGTGTCTCTCCCAAGCGTGTGTTCTCCACAGCTTTGATCTTTTGTAGCCTGCGGTTCGGCAAGCTCCGATCTGTCTGGGGACGGCATTACGGACTCCTGGACGCAAATGTCGAAGATACAGGTATAGCGATGGATTCGATATTTCTACTTGGAAAAAAAATTGTTATACGATGGAATATCTTTCCCAAAGATATCGACAAAAGGACCTTCCATAATCATGTCAGAAATTGGTTGTAGGTTGTCACAAAGTTCGATGATGCTTGCTAAACCTTCCTAACATTTCGATGCACAGAATAAATGCCAGCCGTATGTATGAATAGACTTTAATTTTAGTCAAACGATTATTACATACATATTTTCATAAAACTTACAACGTTAGTACGTGACAAGATGCGGTAAATAGGCATACGTTTTGACCTTGTGAAAAGCCAGTTTACATTTTCGTGATAAGCGAACATTTTCCTTTCTTTCATTCCTAGTGTTTTCCTTTTATTTACTTACTCTCAGAAAAATAACAATTTGTTTATTTTACTCATAAAACTATGTCCTTTTCGTTAATAATTTGCATAGGACAATTAACATGAACTTAAACTTCGTGTTGTGTATGTTTGTTGCCTGCTAAATAATGGTCTTTGTACTTGTAAATTTCTTTGCCAGTAAACTTTTGTTATCTTTATAATTTCTTGTTCTAGGTGGTGAATTATTATATGATTTGACTCAATTTATTTGCTGTGGGAAATATGATTTGTAATCAGATTCCCTAATGTAGTGGACGTTACCGGTGGATAAAAAAATATTGTATAATTTGTGTTATTATTTATAGGAGTATGCTAAACAGTTGATAAGATTGAGCATTTTACAACGTGTTTTCTTATGGTCTTGTGAATAATTTAACAATTAAAACAGCATAAGTGCTGATTTCTGCCTGACCAGTAAAAAGTGAAACTACTATGATTTCCATTAAATAAAGATTATATAATCTTGCCCAAGACTGAACTTTCGGCCTTATGTAATTCCAGTGTCCCAACAATTAACGATGAAGTGTTACCAAGCTCTACCTGCACAAGTTAGAGAGATTTATCTCTCCGATTGTTACTCACTAACTCCTGACTCCTACACTAGGAACATTCATCTAGCTACACACTAATTGTCGTCATAGATGCCTGACTCTCATTAATCATAGCTTTGATACATATGCTTTCTAGACAAACAGCTTGGCATTTTGCGTGTAAGAATAGACACGCCACAAAAGAGACAGAGAGAAAAATACTCCTCTGACCTTCTCACAGAATTTATGGATTAGACGCGAATAGCATATACACTTAGTGGACCAAAAGAGTGCGAACCCAAACGTCAAATTGACCTAATCAGAGAAGGAACAGGTGATAGGTAGGCGGTCAGGCACTTGCAGGAGGTATACGATTTCAAAAAATTGTCGCCGACCACTATTGTTCCTCATGGGGAGATACAGTCTCAGGAGTTTCGCGAGACTGCAGTTCAATCTTAACAATAAAACCTTAGACGAGGTGAGATTAAAACGAGACCGAGGCCAATTTCGGGTGCGGCCGAAATTTGGATACCCTTCGCTGCCCTCGGGCAAAAAGTTTTTTCGGGCGTACATACGACTTGTATTTAATCCCCCCCATTCTTTTCCTTCTGTCTTCACAAAAGTTCCGTTGCGTCGGCAAAACAATATTTGTGTGGGCAAATAAAAATATTTACTCAGAAAGAAAGAAGAGGCAATAGCTTGTGTCAAGAAATATTTTAGTGCTGTTTCTGTTGTTATTAATTTTTTTTTTATTGGGGGATGCGGGAGCGTGTCTTGGTTTGTATGGTAGCCCCATGACCCCATGGACCGACATGATCCATTCTTACTTATGTTTCGGAAATTGATGGCTTCGAATCCATCTATGCCCAGCTTTCTTCAAAAGGAAGATGGATCGTGGACGTCCTCTAGTACTGAAACTATTGAATGTCTACTTGACGCGCATTTTCCGGGAAGTTCGGTAACTTCCCCACCTGAATGTCCCACAAACCCCACAGAACCATGTGACAGTGATTCTATTCTATCTCGTGAGAAGATATTATGGGCTATTTCTAGCTTCGAACCTTTTAAATCAGCGGGACCTGATGGAATTATTCCCGCAGACTTGCAGCAATGCCTGGAGATTACTTATCCATGGATAGAGAACATACTAACAGCCTGCCTTGGTCTAGTGTATATCCCTCGCACATGGAGAGAGGTGCGGGTTACGTTTATCCCGAAGACAGGCAGAAGCTCGCACGCACGACCTAATGATCTTAGGCCAATTAGTCTCACTTCAACTATGCTTAAGTTACTGGAGCGTCTCGTCGATATTCATGTACGAGCTAGTATCCCACCGCATCTTCTTTCAACGGCTCAGCATGCTTATTGCAAAGGAAAGTCAGTGGATACAGCTCTGCACTCATTAGTCAGTTACATCGAAAAGTCTCTTTATCAGAAGGAATACACAATGGCTGTTTTCTTAGACATTGAAGGTGCTTTTAATAACATCAAACCTAGTGCAATTACCGAAGCACTTCGAAGTCTTCACGTCGAAGGGTCCATTTGCACACTCGTAAATACGCTATTAACATCTAGACGAATTCACACCACACTGGGCTCGTCATCTGTAAGTAGGTACGTGTGCAGGGGTACACCACAAGGAGGTATTTTATCTCCCCTACTCTGGAACATAGCTATCAATCAATTGCTTGTAAATCTCGAGGATATTGGTTGCAAGGTCACGGCATATGCTGATGATGTTGTAATCGCTGTGACAGGAAAGTTCCCGGAAGTTCTTAGCGGACTATTGGAGAGCGCCTTGTCTATTTTGGAAAACTGGGCAAACCTCAGCGGGGTTGGACTTAATCCAGCTAAGACTGAATTGATGCTCTTCACAAGAAGACGCAACATTCCTTCTGTTAACCCTCCCATGCTACGGGATAGGCATCTCACTTTTGCTGAAAAGGCTAAATTCCTCGGACTGTTGCTCGATAGGAAGCTTAGCTGGAAACCTAACATTCAAGAGAGGGTGAATAAAGCAACTATAGCACTCTATTCGTGCAGGAAAGCAATAGGAAAGAACTGGGGCCTACAACCAAAGGCACTGTATTGGATCTACACTGCTATCGTACGACCCATTCTACTTTACGGCGTTTGCGTATGGTGGTCGGCACTCAGTAAAACTACTTACTATAACCTGCTGGCGAAAGTACAAAGAATGGCTTCCATTGTTATAACTGGAGCCTTACGTTCTACACCTTCGGCTGGACTTGACACTGTGCTCAATCTGCTGCCGTTGGATCTATTCGGCCAAAAAATGGCTGCCAACACGGCATTACGCTTACGTGAAACTAGTCAGTGGCAAACCCTAGAGTACGGCCACTCAACGATACTTCGAAACTTTAACCTCCCCTTGGAGACTGATTATACTAGTCCCAAGTATGCTTTTGGCAAAAACCACGATTGTTTGATTCCGTCAAGGGATCACTGGAATAACAATGCTCCCCTATCTACAGGGTATTTGGTATTCTATACAGATGGCTCTAAGAGAGATGAAGGAGTCGGTATTGGAATCCACTCGGATGGACTAGACATTAACTTGGCCCACTGTCTACCTGGCCACTGTAGTATTCTTCAGGCGGAAATTTCTGCAATAATGGAAACCATAACCTGGTTGAGAAATCATGTAGTCACGATGCGGGATGTCATCATATACACTGACAGTCAGGCTGCAATTCGATCTCTGGATTCTGTGCTGATTACATCGAAAACTGTTGATAGCTGTCGCTCAGCGCTTAGAGTGATGGGTCAATATTTTAACATCGTTCTCTGCTGGATACCAAGTCATAGTGGATTTGAAGGAAACTACAATGCGGACCGTCTCGCTCGTAATGCAGCCACTATGACCTTTGAGGCCGACCGCAATAATATAAAATTACCAATCGCTTCCTGTAAACAGGAAATAGAAAGAACTGTAATGCACAGGGCTAGTTCAAGGTGGTCTAACGGCACCACATGTGCTACAACAAGATTAATTTGGCCACGACTTGACGTAGCCAGATCAACTAACCTACTGTCAGTAGACAGGAAACATATCGGCAAGGTGGTCGGGATCATAACGGGACATTGTCCTATCGGGGAGCACGCCAGGAGGCTCAGAATTCCTTATAACGACTTCTGTCGCAGTTGCGATGACGAAGAAGAGGAAGAAAGTGTTCATCATTTTCTTTGCCATTGCCCGGCATTGGCCGAGAAACGCAAACGTTTTCTTGGCTCAATGTATTTTCACGATACAGATGATCTGCGAGATGTGAGCCCACTATTGCTCAACAAATTCATTGCCAGCACGGGCTGGTTTTCAGCTTAGGAGTTAACTTTAAGGTACACTCGGTGGTATCACAATGGACCTATTTTTGGTCTAAGTGCGCTAAGTGTTCTATCACTTGGCGGCCACTACACCTAACCTAACCTAACCTACTTATGTTTTGTGTCACCAATAAAAATACATTTGTGTGAAATTCGGTTGAAATTGGTGCACAAATAAAAAAGTTTTTCTTAGAAGAACTTATTTTGGGGGGATAGGCGACTAATGGGGCAGGGGAGAATAAAACTCTCCTGGGTTTCGTACAAATCACCACAATTGCGCGCGACGTTGTTTGTGCTAAATTGTGTGGATATGTACGAAGCTTAATATAAATTGACCCTTGTGGTGTTGGGGTTAGAATTATACCACAGCGTTCCCGGCTTGTCGTAGAAGGCGACTTGAGGGATACGGTGTGTAGGCTTGTAACTTGCATACCTGAAACTAAACTACACTCGAAACATTGAACGAGCCTCGGATACCACGGACTGATTTACCGGCAACGACCTTTGGCTACAAACAACGGACTACGATTGGTTTTTGGAACGTTCGAACGATGTGGGGCGAGTGCAGTAGTACAAGACTCACGGAAGTCGAACGGGAAATGACCGCATATAGAATTTCGATATTAGGACTGAGCGAAACAAGATGGAACGGATCGGGAACGACCTTATCACCTAGTTCCCAAACTGTGCTGCTTTACTCTGGTAGTGAACTTGAAGCCTCACCTAGAATGGCTGGAGTCGGCATCCTTTTGAACAAGGAAGCTCGCCAATCTCTTTTAGATTGGAGGCCTATTTCCGACCGAATAATAACTGCCAGATTCAAGTCCAGAGTAAGGAACATTACTATAATTCAGTGCTACGCCCCAACTGAGTCAGCCGACCAGCATGCTAAAGACGCCTTTTACCACCTGCTTGGCGACACCTTTGACAAGGCTCCCAGAGGTGACATAAAACTTATTATGGGGGATCTCAATGCTAAAGTTGGGTCTGACAATGTTGGATTGGAACATCTAATGGGCAATCACGGTCTGGGTGTTAGGAACGACAATGGTGAGTTGTTCGTAGAGTTCTGTAACTCTCGTCAGCTTGTCATTGGCGGCACCCTGTTCAAACACAAACCTTGCCATTTAGCAACCTGGATATCTCCAGATGGCCGAACAGAGAACCAGATTGACCATATAGCCATATCCAAAACATGGAGGAATTGTCTCATGGACGTCAGGGCTAAGCGTGGTGCTGATGTAGGCAGCGATCACCAACTTGTCATCGCACAAATTCGCTTGCGGACCGCTGCTATTCGTCGCACACAAAACGAGCGTGTATTGCCACGATTCAATGTGCAAAAGCTTAAAGAACCATCAACAATACGAGCAGTTTCTAGCGCATTGCGCGAGGTAGCTAATGCACAAACACCAGATGCTTCTTCTATTGATGATAGATGGACCATTGTGAAGGAAGCTTTTCTATCGTGTGGCGAAACATTTGTGGGCAGACTGCAGCGAGGTAGAAGACCATTTATCAGTGATGATACATGGTCTCTGATAACTGCACGGAAGAGAATTAAAGAACAAATAAACTCGGCTACTGATAATTCAGTTAAGCAACAACTGAGGACCGAGTACAGTTCTCTTCAAAAAACAGTGCAGAGGAGCGTTAGACGTGATAAACGCAAGAACATCAACGCGTTAGCTTTGGAGGCAGAAGATGCGGCTTACCGTGGTGACAGTGGAACCCTTTACAAACTCATAAAGCTACTGACTGGCAAATCTTTCACCAATGAGCATCCTGTAAAGGATAAAGACGGGTCTCTGCTTGTCACAGATGAACAACAACTGCGCCGATGGAGAGAGCACTTCATGGAGGTTCTTAATAACAACTTTAACCCTTCAAGCGCATCTCCACCGGAGGCAGTAAGTCTTCCGCAAGTGGCCAGAATTAACACCGGCGTACCATCCAAGCTGGAAATAACTAAGGCTCTTCAATCACTGGAAGCGGGTAAGGCCCCGGGGGCAGACGGTATCCCGATGGAATTTTTGAAGGCGGACATCAACGCTACAGCGGATATTCTTCTTCCCCTGATCCAAGAGTGTTGGACAACCGAGACTCTCCCTCAGGAATGGAAAAAGGGCGTAATTATTAAAATCCCCAAAAAAGGAAGTCTCAAGGATTGTAATAATTGGCGTGGAATCTGTCTCCTCCCTGCAGTCTCTAAACTGATGGCCAAAATAATCTTAGACCGGATCAAGAAAACGATCGATCGCACTTTGAGCAATGAACAGGCTGGTTTTCGTGAGGGTTTTTCATGTAGCGACCATATCAACACCCTCCGAATCATAATTGAACAATCCGCTGAATGGAGATCCCCGTTACATCTATTGTTCATTGACTTCGAGAAGGCGTTTGACAGCGTTGACCGGGCTCATATCTGGACAGCCTTACGTAGGAGAGGCATACCAGAGAAACTTATTGCCATCATAAAGGAGTCCTATAACGGAGCCCAATGTCACGTCTTGCACAAGGGCGAATTGTCTAGTCCTTTTGAGGTGAATAATGGAGTTAGACAAGGCTGTATTTTATCACCAATACTGTTCCTTATTACCATCAACGACGTAATCTGCGACGCTCTAGGCGACCATAAAAGTAAGGGTATCAGGTGGAAATTATTTGATCACCTTCAGCACCTGGACTATGCCGACGACATTTGCCTTCTTTCAAACACAGCAGATCATCTGTCTCAAATGACGGATGCTTTGCATCGTGAGAGTCGTAGTGCTGCTTTAAAAATTAATGCCGCTAAGACCAAATATTTGAGCTTGACATCAGAAAGGCAAAGAAACATTTCTATATCCGAACAGCCGATAGAAAAAGTCGATAACTTTACTTACCTTGGGAGCGTAGTAGCAGCGGATGGTGGGGCTGATGCTGATGTAGAGTCGCGCATAAATAAAGCCCGAGCAGTATTTTTCAGTTTGACTCCTCTCTGGCAAAACAAAAACATCTCCAGAAATACCAAACTCCGGATCTTCGAAAGCAATGTAAAATCCGTGCTTTTATATGGGTGTTCCACTTGAAAGGTGACCAGTGATATAACAACCAAACTACAAACTTTCGTGAATCAGTGCCTTCGACGCATACTACAAATTCGCTGGCCTGAGGTAATCTCTAACGAGGACCTCCTCCAAATTACTGGCCAAAATAGGATAGGCATCGACATCAAAAGGCGGAAGTGGCAGTGGATAGGTCACACACTTCGAAAAGAGCCACAAAACATTGCAAAACAGGCTCTAGATTGGAATCCTCAGGGAACCGATGCAAGGCGTCGTGTGGGAAGACCCAAAAATACATGGAGAAGATCTGTAGAGGCAGAGGGAAAATCTATAGGCAAATCGTGGGACCAGCTAAAGGCGATGGCTGCAAATAGGCAGAGGTGGAAAAGAGGCGTAGTCAATGCCCTATGCCCCACGAGGGGTTAAAAGGAACCAGAGAGAGAGAGAGGTTTGTATGGCTGGCAGCCCCATGCCGCCATAGTCCGATTTGATCCATTCTTACATATGTTTTGTGTCATCAATAAAAATACATTTGAGTGAAATTTGGTTGGAATTGGTGCACAAATAAAAAAATAAAAAAGTTTTTCTTAGAAGAACCCAATTTGGGGGGGATAGGTTTGTATGGCAGCCCCATGACTCCATTGTCCGACTTGATCCATTCTTACATATGTTTTGTCTTATCAATAGAAACACATTTGAGTGAAATTTGGTTAAATTTGGTACACAAATAAAAAAGTTTTTCTTAGAAGAACCTAATTTGGGGAGTTGGGTTTGTATGGCAGCTCCATGACCCCATTGTCCGATTTTACCGATTCAAACATACTTGCCTGCAGCAAAAAAAGCATTTGTGCAAAATTTCAGCTTCATAGCTTTTAAATTGGCCGAGTAAAACGCGTCGCAACAGACAGACAGACAGACAGACGGACGGACATCGCCCAATCGATTCCTCAAGTCATGCTGATCATATATGTATACTTTTTATATGGTCGGAGATGCTTCCTCCGATGCGTTACAAACTTCATGACAAAGTTAATACGGTCAAACCTGTTTAATCGGACCACTATGCAATTAATGGTTGAAACCGCTAACACCGTAGCTACTTTGTAATTTTTTTAACCAGCTTTCTTATTATAAATTCTCCCCACACTCAGTTCCACCAAAATTTTGAATATTCTTCAATATTTTACAAAGCATTTCTATAATCAAAGTCATGATTAATGGCTCAATCAATCCTTCTTTAAACTTCACTTGCATCTTATTGTCGCAGAAACTCCAGAATTGTCTCACCACTTCATCCACCCAACACTGATGCAATGGTTGATGCTGTCTACGAAATTTCCCGTGGTCATGGGAAATAATATAACTCATTGTAATCGGAACTGAAGTGAATGTAGTAACGAAATTTCTAAGATTTTTTTTAGTCAACAAAATGTCTTGCCACATTGCCTGTCTGTTGGTCCGTTTGGTGAAATTTCCTCGTACTGCTCAAGTAAGTAATCAATTTGAAGTTTTGGTCCGATTTTGCAGATTTATACAGTGATTGGTCCGTGGTCCATCGTGGTCCATCGTGGTCCATGGTCCGATTAAGAGGTGGTCCGTTTATAAAGGTTATTTAGTATGAAAAACCAAATAAAATTGACCAAGAGTGGTCCAATTAGAAGGTGGTCCGATTATAGAGTGGTCCGATTAACAGGTTTGACTGTATACCCTTTCACTCTAGGAGCGAAGGGTATAAAAAGCCAACGCTAGAATTGATGGGGCTAACCGACAAATCTTTGTTAGAGAACTACAAAATCAGAAAAAAACTAGGGGGCTTCGCCCCCTGCTCGCTTCGCTCGCCAACCCCGGGGCCGAGGCTAATTTCGGGCGCGGCCGAAATTTGGATACCCTTCGCTTGGGCTAAAAGTTCTTTCGGGCGTACCTATGACTTGCATTTAATCCCCCTCCTCATTCTTTTTCTTCCGTCTTGACAAAAGTTTTGGGCTTGGTTGAAATTAGTGGCCAAATAAAAATATTTACTCGGAAAATTTTATTGGGGTTGCCGGAGCATGACCCCACAGTACGATTCCATTCGTTTTGAACTTTTTAGTTGCTTTGCTAAAGACACATTGATTCAAGGTTTTGTGAAATTGGTGTAAAAAATGTTTCTTAGAAGAACCAATATGGGGGGTCTGGTTTGTATGGCAGCCCCATGACCCCATGGTCCGATTTGATTCAATCTTACATATGTTTTGTGTCATCAATAGAAATACATTTGTGTGAAATTTGGTTGAAATTGGTGTACAAATAAAAAAGTTTTTCTTAGAATAACCTAATTTGCGGGGTTAAGTTTGTATGGCAGCCCCATGACCCCATGGTCCGATTTGATCCATTCTTGCATATATTTTGTGTTATCTATAGAAACATATTTGCGTGAAATTTGGTTGAAATTGGTACACAAATAAAAAAGTTTTTCTTAGAAGAACTCAAATTGGGGAGCTAGGTTTGTATGGCAGCCCCATGACCCAGTGATCCAATTTGAGTGAATCAAACATACAAACAGCCTGCAACGATAAGAAGCACGTGTGCAAAATTTCAGCTTGCTAGCTTCAATACCCGCCGAGTAAAACGCGTCGCAACAGACAGACAGACGGATATGCTCCAATCGACTCCCCAAGTCATGCTGATCATATATGATGTATACTTTTTGTATGGTCGGAGATGCTTCCTTTAATGCGTTACAAACTTAATGACAAAGTTACGAGACCGAGTTCTAATCGTGCGAATAGCACGATGAGTGTATACCCTACCCATGTACAGACCTAGAAGGCACGCAAAACCCAAAATATTCAATTTCATATTTTTTGTTGGGGAGGGAGGGGTAGATGGGTCGGACCTGACACATCTTTATTACCTTGTCAAGACATCCAACGGCTACCATTTGATATTAATTTGAAGTTTTTCGTGACATTCTATCAAAAGATATGACTGAATATAACTTTGTAGGGGAAGTAGGGGTAGGGGTAGTCGGACCTAATCCACTTTCCATCAACTCAAAGTATATGTCAGAATGAGACATTGATCAAAATTTCAAGTCGATAGCGATATTCTACCGAAAGTTATGACCGAATTAAAATATCAAGGAGGGGTAGTTTGTATGGGAGGTAGGGGAACCCGTCGTCCGATTTGGCCCATTTTCAATACCGTCCAAGATTTTAGCAAAACAAACATTTGACCAAAATTTCAAACCGCTAGCTTCATTATTTCGGGAGTTATCGTGCTAACAGACAGACACACGGACAGACAGACAGACAGACAGACAGACAGACAGACAGACAGACAGACAGACAGACAGACAGACAGACAGACAGACAGACAGACAGACATGGCTTATTCGATTCAGGGACCGACCCTGATCATTTATATATATACTTTGCCATACCTCCGGTGGCTCCTTTGAGGTGTTACATAATATCGGCGTAACAAAAACAATATACCCTTTCACTCTATGAGCGAAGGGTATAATAAACAACTTATCAAAAGAGAGTATGCGTAAAAAAAATTAAATCGAAGTAGATGTGAAGAAAGTGCTGTAGTGTTTGCTTATTGTTATTGAGATTTTTTTATGCGACAATGGGGAATTTAGCGTTTTAACACTACCGGCTTGATTTTTATGAAAATAAACACGCATTAATCCTCATCCAGCGGCAGATTTTTACAACGCTTGCCGGCGGCAAAGGTACACCTGTACCTTAGTACATTTTGTATGAAAATCTTCACTATTTGTATGAATAAATACAATAAATACACAAATAAGTAACTGTTTTTTGCGAAAGTGGATGTTTTAAGAAGTTGGGTTTATGTGGATCTAATTTTTGGAGTGGGTCAATTCAGAAAATAGGCAACATTTTAAAAAGAAAATTGAAAAACGGGTTGTTTGGAATTTTAATTAAAATTAATTACAAATGAAATGTAGAAAACGGTTCAAATTAAGTTATTAATGATTTTAGAAGAATTTAGTATGTTTGATTTGCGAATTGTGGAGTCTTTGGTTAAAATTTACCTTTTACCCCCAATATATTATTCTGTTAATAGAACCCGTTACCGCTAACGAAAAAAACATCAATAATTATCACATTCTCGTTATTTTCCATAAAACAACAATGCTTGAAGCAATAAATATATTGGAGAACTGAGTAAATGTGTTATTATACGAAAGACAGGTCCTGTCAAGCAACAAGCAAGTAGAATCGGTTAGGATAATTTTCAGTCTCTATAATCTTTGTAAATCTAAACTGAGGCCAATTCCTATAGTAGAAAAATATCTAAAAAAAGTAATTGTGATTTTTGTTGGTTAATTGTAAAATATTTTCTCATATACTATGTTATTATGTACAGCCAAGGATCAATTGAAAAATTAAAACAAAAAACCGAAGACATGTGGCATAATCTATAGCAGTTATCGGTATCTATATGGTACCGATGTACAATTCAACCAAGTTTATATACCCACCAAATATCCAATTTTATAAATTTGGTTGGATGCTTCTGCTGGTTTTCACCTTAACCTTCAAAAAGGAACTCGGGTGGACGTCCCGAATTACACAAATAAAAAATAGTAGGTGATGGAATACAAATTATGGGAATTTGTGATAAAGAAAATAAACCGCTAAAATCCAAAATTTAAGCATTTGCTACAAACCTAATTTTCACTAGATGTTATGTGGAAAGAAGGCGTAATACATTGTATTGGTTGCCCCAAGCCATTACTTCAAAAAGTTTGGTATGCCAGTAAAAGTCTTCAGATTGATGTCAAATAACCAAAAACCGCTGTATGAGTTAGCTCCAGGGACCTTGATCATTACAAATAAAAATCGTAAATCGAATTCTTTCGTACATCACTCGATTCTCGATTCTCTAAGCATGAGCATTCACCAAAAATATTTTATTTTCGTGTTTTGTAAATTTTCTTTCATACAAAATAGATGAAGGTACAAATGTACCTTTGCCGCCGTTAAAGAGTGTAAGATTAACTTTGCTCCCTAACTTGGGGATGGGTGGTCACACATTTCTGAAATTCGGAATACATATTTTAAACTAAAATCGTAGAGATGTCAAAAAATTTCAGACCGATCGGACCCATAGCAAAAAAGTGACGGTATTTTAAAAACCAAAAAAGGTACACCTGTACCTATCCCGCTGGATGAGGGTTAATAGGCTTTTTTTTTACCCAGCATTGAGAGCCGAGGATTGACTGAAGTGTGTGCTGCCGAGTTTGACATAGATACTGTATCATACGCACAAGAAAATTTGACATTTCGGCAGCCCCGTTTGGCTGAGAAGCGCCCTAGAGTACCAAAACTGGCTTTATATTCTCGTTATTCGGTGTTACTTCTCGCTATCCGCGGGAATGCAAGCTCTCCTTTATTGAAAATACTGACGAATATTTTTCTATCTTTTATAAAAAAGAACTCCTAGTATTAGCTTTGTTGGTTCTTGTCAAATCGCAGTAGATTTGAACCAAAGTGCAGCGATGCAGTAGATTGCCAAACTAAGCCCACAGGCGCAACTACGGTAATAGGATTTCGGAGGGAAGGTTCTGCAGCTCAGAAGCCATCAAATGAAACCCATGAAAATATGCGGGATTCTCGCAAAAGAAAAATGAGTTTCAGTAAGGGAAAGATTTCTCTGATATACATAATTATGTTATCGATGCATGATGTTCACACGTAGGTATACCAGTATTCCAGCATGATGCTCAGACGTAGGTATCGCAGTTCCGGATATCAGGGGCCAGAAGACTACAAATATTTCAGTTTTCCAGACTACAGTCTCAGCAGCAGATAATTTTGCGTAGTGCGTGGAAAGTGCCTTTAAGCAATGTAAAGTGATTTTTTACTACATCGGTTAGATTTTTTTTACTATAATCATCGACCAGGGGGGGGGGGGGGGCAAGCACCCCTCCCTGCCCCTGGCTACACCCATGCGTCAGTAAAAAGTATTTCGAACAGATTTATTAAATGGGGGAACTCACCACTTTTTCAGCGCTAAAAACTCGTTACTTCTGAATTGTCTAATCCGTCATTTCTACCTATGTCGATAACGAAATGGAAACTCAAAGCAGAATGATTTATAACCGAAAATACATAAAATTTTCTCAAACATTTATACCTATTAGTCCCATATTGTTAGCATTTTTATTAAGTTATAGTTGGCTGGTTTATCGCCATTCCAAATCCCATAGACCAAAAGAACAGTTTCGCATTTATATTTTCATCATATTTGAAATGTATAACATCTCGTCATCATATTTTTTTAAATCTTTCTTTGTAGCCTTCAAATAGCAGAGAAAAATTCTCCTATAGTGACAGGCAAAGTGCAAATCAACACAATTTCAAAGGTACGACGGAATAAATTGCGATATTTTACCCGACACTGAACCGTTTTGTTGGAATAGTAGGGAATTGAAATTGCATTGGTATGGGCATGAGCAGGAACCCTTTTTCACGGAAATGTGAAGAAATATGGCGCAAATTAGCCGATTTGTATTCCGCGTGTTGCGCTACGCCCGTATTGAATATTCGGAAATAGAAACATTGCCGATCCTGAATGGAATAATTTTATAGGTATACCTTTTTTAAGTGTCGATTTTTGAACGTTCTCAAAATATTAGTCTACCAGGCGAAAGGGACAAACCACTGAAAAAATCAATAGCTCCAGGTGTAAAACTTTTCATACTTTGGTGAAGATGTTCATTTTCAGAAGGAATCGAAGTAATTGGTGGGAAGCGCAATGCAATTGCAGTTGCTCAGTGCGGAAGTGACCCTGTGTCCCGTCTTCTTACATTTGAAAGGGATGTCACTCACCTGTGTCTAACATCATGGATTAAGGGGGTTGACGTGGGGAGAAAACCGGGATTAGTTAAACCGACTCGCAAAGATGCCATCCTATTCGTTTCCGGGGACCAGGATGTTAATTCCCGATATAACTAAATCCAATACATACATTGAAAAAAAAACCCGTTCTGGACGCTCACGACTGTAGATAACCAAAAAAGCTAAGAAACTCAAATTATTGTCAAATAGTATTTGAAAAGTTTCCAGTCAATCCCGGTGCAAACTGCAGTTCATATGATGGGTTTTCTAGGTCCATATTTTTCTTTTTTTTTTTTTAATTTTCTCATCGTAAATGTGTTCTTAGACACAAATAAAGACAAATAAATAACAAGATTTTTTTTACCAATTAAATTTAATTTGGAAATGAAAGCGTTAAAAGTGATAAATTTGCTCCCTTCTTCCGTTCATTGAATCGGACCAGGGGGATGGTGCACCAACCACCCAATTCCCACCATTAAAATTGTCTAGGATGTTTTTTGTTTGTGCAGTAGTTCTAATCAATCCTTACACAAATATGTTTTATTAAGGTAACGAAACTTATGTGAAGTTTTGAACCTGGGGCCAGATTCCGCAAGAATGAATTCGGTGATGTACACTCATTTCAGTGTACATCGAAAAATATGCGATTCCGCAAAAGTGCAATGAATTTTCTTCGACAAATGAAGGCTGGATTGCAAAAAAGCAAAGCCTCAATCGCAATACTCCGTTCCGTTCCATTCCGTCAACCATCCAATCCGTTCCGTTTTGTCAAAATATTAGTGCGAAGCACAATGCTCCGTTCCGTTCCGTTCTGGCAGTTGTCATACGTGACGATTGAATATGTCATTTGTTGGCAGATAATTGCGTGCGAAGTGCGGAGAAAAATAATACGTTCGTATATTCGTTTTCTAAATTTAAAATGTCGGAGTTTCTTCAAATGTTAGAAATGTGTGTACTTAATGTACGAGGAGCATATGAAAAAACATAGTGTCCGTAGGTGGTGGGTGCGACCGCTTAACGTTCATCGCGACATATGCGGATATTTTGTGTCGACCTACAATAAAATGAAAGATGTTGACCCGGAGCAGTTTTTTGCACAAACCAGAATGACCCGGGACATCTATGACCTTCTGCTAAATTTGGTGAAGGAGGATTTAACAAAAAAATCCATTCGTACACCGATTTACTTTGAATGCAGGTTGGCTGTAACACTATCGTGAGTATTAATCCTAGCTAGCAGAAGAGAAATAATCATTTAAACACGTTTCTCTTGGAGCCTATGGAAGTCAAAGTGACGGAGGTTTGCATTGTCGTTTATATAATCAACTAGTTCTATCTTATTTATTCGAAATATGTAGGTATTCTGAGAGAAACTACTTTCGGGAAAAAACTGTTGGAAGGTTCGCTGCCTGTTCCTGGTCCTGCACTGCTACCCGATAGCCAAAAAAGTTTTCCCCACTACTTTGTGGGCGACGCTGCGTTTCCCTTGCTGAAAAATCTGATGCGCCCGTATCCCGGGAAAAATCTGACTCCGGAAAAAGAAATTTTCAACTATAGACTGTCACGAGCACGGCGAATAATTGAAAACGCCTTTGGTATTCTAGTTGCTCGTTGGAGGGTGTTGTGCAACTCAATGTGTCTGTTTTTGGAAAACGCGGAAAAAGTGGTGTTAGCCTGCATCGCGTTACACAATTGAGTTGCAACTGCTGTCACATTCGGACGACTTTTCACCAACACCGATAGTTTTTCCATTTATCTGTTCCATAGTGCCCAAACATAATGGCTAATATTTGTAATAAATGTGAAAAAGACTTTGTGGAGCTAAAAGACTGCATTTCGTGCTCTAGTTGCAATAATTTCTACCACTTGATGTGTGCCAATATAAAATCTCGGCGTGGTCGCGAACTGTGGCAATGTGATCCATGCAAGAGTGAAGGTGCTAGTGCAGGGAGTGGTGTGGAGGAGCCGCTGAACGAGATGTTCCGTAAATTCGAAAAAAAAAATGGAAACTATGTTGAATAAAAACAACAACGAGTTCAAAGAAGTGCTCAAATCAATTCAGTACATGTCTGACCAGTTCGAATCATTGCGAAGTGAAGTGAATCGGGTCATAAATGAAATGAATGCGATGCAAGATCGAAATAAAAAACTTGAACTACAAATAGTTAATTTAACTAAAGAAAACGAACAAATGCAACGCGAAACACGGAAATATAACATCATTATAAAAGGTTTGCCGCGAAGCGATTCTGAACCAACTGATAATTCGGTAATTCGACTTTTTAGTCAGCTGAGCACTACTGTCAGACCAGAAGACATACGCGATGTTTATACAACGAATCAAAAATCGAGCACACCAACTGTAATCGTCTCATTACTACAAATATCTAAGAAAACAGAATTACTTAATGCCTACAAACAAGCGAAACGCAAGCAACGTGGATCAGGTTCTGAGAAATCCGAGCTTTCAGACATATTCATCGGAGAGCATTTAACTCCATCAACATCAAAGCTATATTGGGAGTCTAAAGCGAAACTTATCCCACTCGGCTACAAGTATGTATGGGTTAAGTATGGAAATGTCCTATATAAAAAACTCGAGAGCGATAGAGCATCCCGTATTCTAAGCATTCAAGATTTAGATAAATTGAGTTAGAACAAAATTAATGTTTTCTTTTTTGACATATTTCTTTATATTCTACTTATGATTACTTCACAATGCCTTGATGTTGTTTTCCCTAGAACTGTTAATATTCAAATTGACGAGGTTAATTCTTTTTTAAGTAGACGTGATGGTAGCTAAAAATTTTGATGATCTCCTAATCTGTTTAGATTCAATTAAAACGCAATTTGATCTAATAATTTTAACTGAAACTTGGTTAGAGTTAACCGTTGCTACAATCTTGATGATTATAACTTATTCCAAAAACCGCCGGCTAATAATAAATGCGATGGATTAGTTGTATATGTAAAGAAGGAATATGAGGCGGAAGTACTTACACGGAGAGAAAAATGTGCAATGAATTCTACAAAATCGTACATTGAAATTCACAACATACAATTTCACTAAATTTGTAGTGAAAGTTATTAAAATGTAGTGAAATTGATTACAATGTAGTTATTGTGGCCTATTGTAAAAATGATTGCAGTGTAATGAAAAAAATCATTGCATGATATTTGTATGGATAGTTACATTTATTGCGTTTGAGGTAATTTTCACCACAGCCTGTAATAATTATTATTGCATGGTGTTATAGTTTTCATCATTTCGTACATGAAATTACCAAAAGTGCGTAATAATTATAAAACTGTCAAAAAATAAAACGACTAATTTAATCGCATAACTTGTAATCGTAGATAGCTTAGGTGTAGGACGTAGGACTACGAAACGATAGGTCCCCGGTTCAATTCCCAGTAGAAGCAAATTGTAAAAAGGTAAAATTAAAATAGGGAAAAAAAAGTTAAGGATAAAATAGAAGTAAAAAATAAAAAAAAAGTAAAAATAAAAAAAGGAAAAAATAAAAAAAAATAACTTTTTGTATTTTTTTCTATTATCGCCAAATTATCTTCCTGGCAGATTTTATTACCAACCAATTGTTAATTTTATTACAGCACAATGAAATTTCTTATTAAAGATGTAATAACTTTCACATCAGTTGCAGTAGGGTCAAAAATCATTACAAATGCAATGGTTTTCATTACAATTTTAATACCTTTCACTACATTTTTTCTCTCCGTGTAAATGCGGAATTACTAGTGCAAATGTCATCCATATGAAAATTAAAATTAATAAAATGAATTTCTTTGTAACGAGCGTATATCGATCACCAAGCCTAGATCCTCATAGTTTTATTGTTTCCTTCAACGACTTTCTGTCGGATTGTTCTAGATTGGAAAATCACGTCATTATTGGCGATATCAATATTAACATCTTAAATGATAATTCTGATATTGTCAATGAATATCTCGATGTGCTGCATATTTATGGTTTCAGTCAATTTCTAAATGATGTTACAAGACCTGCATCCTCTGCATGCTTAGACCACATATTCGTCAAATTACATAGAAGTTTATCTTTCAATCCTATCATAGTTCAATCGGAAATTACAGACCACTACGCCATACTAGCGAACATTGCAAATAACAATATCGGTGAATTAAGACCTGAAGCAATTGAAAGCACTATTCACAAAAAGGAAATCATTGATTATCCTAAGCTGAAATTATTACTCTCTAGAGTTTCTTGGGAGGTGGTTGAGATGCAGACATCGGTAGATAGTAAGTTTGACAATTTTCTTAGTATTTTGCATGAGGTTATGTTGAATTCTACTATTTCCCTGCAAATAAAAACAAAACAAAAGAAATTGAAGCCTTGGATTACCCGAGGTCTTATAGGTCTTATTACCTCTATTAGACACAGAGATAAATTGGCAAAGCTTGTTAGAAAAAATCTAGACAATGAAGAAATAAAAGGAAATTTTAAAAAATACAGAAATTATGTCACCAAACTAATTAGATTAGCTAAAGAAAATTATTATTTTAATCTAGTGACCAAATTTGCAGATAACCCAAATAAGCTATGGAATTTAAGCAAGGAAATTGTCTATGGAAAAAAACAGGATAAATGTAGTTTCAAATCAATAATTACTAAAAATGGAGATATAACTGAGAATAAAAATGAAATATCCAATGAAATCAATGAGTATTTTATAAACATAGGTGCTGAGCTCTCAAAATCAGTAACATCGGTCCCTGGTTATGATCCGCCTCCAACAGGGAATGAATCTCTAGGTATATACCATGACATCCCTCGTTTCAAATTTTCGCCAATATTAGATAGTGAAGTCCGTTTTCATATAATGAATTTAAAGGCTAAAGCTAGTGGACCAGACAGAATTTGCAGTAAAATCCTTCAATGCTTTGACGATGTAGCTATTAAAACGCTATGTAATTTATTTAACTTAAGTGTTGAAAGTGGCAAAAACCCAGAAAATTTAAAGGCGACATTTGTTTATCCAATATATAAAAAGGGTAATATTGAACTCATAGAGAACTATAGACCAATATCTGTGGGATCGAACATATCGAAAATCTTCGAAAAATGCCTAAAGTCCCAAATCGAAAGACATCTCACCATCAATCAAATTATTTCGCAGAATCAATATGGATTTAAATCTGGATTAAGCACGACTGATGCAATGGCGAAGGTCACAGAATTTATTTCCGATTCGCTAGACAAAGGAGATCAAGTCTTGTCCATATTTTTAGATCTAAAAAAGGCATTCGATACTGTCGATCACACAATATTATGTCGCAAGCTCAAAGAAGTTGGGTTCATTGGTAATGAGTATTCACTCTTGAAAACTTATCTCCTAGAAAGGACACAGTGAGTTATAGTGAATGGCACAGTTAGCGAGGAAAGGATTATCCGGCATGGTATTCCGCAAGGAACGGTATTGGGCCCCATATTCTTTCAAATATATATTAATGCTCTCTGCAACTTATTTTTGCATGATGATAATTGCCAGGTAGTATCATTCGCTGATGATACTGTACTTCTTTTCAGAGAAAATAATTGGAATACGTTATACTCATTGGCCAATCGAAAAGTACAAGTAGTAAATAAATGGCTCTGCTCGCACGAATTGATCCTAAATCTAGAGAAAACACATTGTATGAAATATGGGACTACCCTAATTGATCCCGATTCAAATTGTGTTTTATTGCAGAATCTACCAGTGAAGGAAGTGAATGAAACTAAATACCTCGGGGTAATATTTGACAATAAACTTTCCTGGAAGCCTCATGTTAATATGATAGCCCAAAGATTACGAAAAATGATTCACCGTTTCCTAATAATACTAAGAAGAATTTTTTCTACACAATTCCTTAGAACTTTGTATTTTGCGTTGATCCAGTCGTTAGTTCAATATTCAATTGTTATTTGGGGTAACACCTTTACTACTGTTTTAAAACGTATAGTAAATATACAAACAACAGTCGTAAAATTATGCCTGAATAGATCGAAATTTACATCCACAACACTGGCTCTTAATGATTTTAATGTAATGTCCGTCAAACAGCTATACAATTTTAATTTATTAAAATATATGATTAGCCATTTGAATAATTTCCAAAATATCGCTTCAAATTATAACACCAGAGCAAATACGCAGCGCGAACTACATATTAAACGATATAAAAAGGAATTAACCAGTCGTCACTTATGTATTGCTGGCCCTAAGCTGTATAATAAGCTCCCTTTTGAATTTAGAAATGGATTAAATAATAGTAATTTCAAAATTAGATGAAAAATGTATATATTAGAGAACAGACAATTTTTTGATTAATTAATCGTTGTAAATAAAAAAAAAGCAATTATCTCAAACTGAATTAAATTTAAAACAAAAAATAATGTATTTGTACAGAGGTTGCAACTCTCACGCACGAGCCTAGGCTTATGTGGGTTGCATAAATGAATTTTTAATATAACATACTTTGTAAATATAAATATAATATAATATTGTAAATATATATATAAGTAAAATAAAGCAATTTCTCAAAAAAAAAAAAAAAATTTCATCAATTTAAATGATATGAACCGGACGTATATTCCACCTAATTTTGCCGATTGGGAAGACGAAAATCGGGTTCTTCATGGGGGCGAATGGAGAGACGGCGGCACGGTGGAGCTGAAATCAGTTCGTGTCTGATCCAATAATGCAAAACGATCAGCGATGACTCTTCGAGATGAACTGAAAGACTACCTTTCTAATGAAGGTTCGGTTACATTCCAATATAACCGTAGTAAAAGACCGAGAATTTAAAATAAAACGCGAAAGTTCTCCGAATGTATTAAAAAAAAACTGACTTTGTGAATTATGACTTTGTGGATTTTGTCTTTGTGAATTTTGTCTTTTTTTTGGATTTTGTCTTTTTGGATTTTGTATTTTTGCATTTTGTATAGAACCCGTATGTACATATCTATATCAATAATATACCTTTGATGGTTTCGTACACGGCGTCGAACAACTGCTTCGTATATGGAAGTCATTATCTTTTTTTTTAATTAAACAAGTAAATGAGCATATGCCCTGTGGCATGGGTTTCGAATGATGCCACCGCTTTTCTAGGCGTGTCTCGTAGAAAGCGACAAAAGAGGGACAAGAGAGATGAGAACTCATACAGTGACAAAAAATCCGTAATCCAAGGGGGATCAGCATGCGCCGATGGATGCATGGTCAAGAGGGTGCTTAGCACTACTATGCGAAGGTAGCAGGCAACCATTACATCTGAAGCCTGAGGCACATTTTAACATCAACGAGATCTCCCATAGATTAGTGTGTGTGTGTATGGGTTGCCGTGTCTGGAGATAGCCGGCGGATGTAAAAGGATAGTCCATAAATTTACTTCTTACCACACACTAGTGCCAAAACACAACCATTCTCCAAAAGGTGTAAAAGAATGGAAGGCCTTATGGAAAATCACGCAAATATAAGCACTACCCCGCCGGGCACTACGTCTGCTATGCGGTTGAGTGATCCCGGGGCGAACTTAGTTCGCGCCAGAGCTCGACGGATTCCGGGGCGAGCACTATAAGGCAGTCCAACTACACTGTGGAGAAGCTGAGGGTTGCAAGCTGGAATGAAGGTTCCATGACGTCGAAGAGCGAGGAGATTGAGGATATCATGAAGCGGAGGGCGATAGACATTATGTGCGTGCAGGAGACGAAGTGGCGAAATACCCATATCGACAGAGCCCTGTTTCTTACAAATTTCAAGAAGTACAAATTGTACTACTATGGAATCACAAATCAAAGAAACGGAGTTGGCATTATTCTGGAGTCGTCTTTGCTTGGCAGCATAATAAGTGTCGCGAAGAGAAGTGATCGCTTGACCAGCATCAAATTGGTTATCTGCGGAAGGGTGTGGAACGTAAGAAGTGCCTACGCTCCCCAAGTGGGACTGCCACCAGAAGAAAATGAGGCCTTTTGGAACGACGTTGACACCCTGATTCAGACCATTCCAGATATCGAATTGGTGTTCTTGTGAGGAGATCTAAATGGCCATGTGGGTGAATCAAATTATGATTACGAGGATTGCCATGGTGGAAAGGGTAGCCCTTCAACGGTCAGAAATGACGAAGGTGAAGCTATTCTGACCATGTGCAGATCAGTGTTGCCACTCGTGTTACAATTGTAACATTTTGTTACAAATTCTAATTTCTTGTTACAATGTTACACCCCGACCAATTTTGTTACAATCTGGCGAGAGTGGAGAATTCAACTATATTTTAATATTTTTCTACTATAAGTGACATGAAGAAGTATTCCGAAAAACAAATTTTCTATTTTGAGGATGTGCATGATCACCCATCGATTCAGTCAGGCATGTCAAATTTGCGGCCCATATCGCAGTTTTGTGTGGCTCACGGCCAGATCGGAAAAACACAGTACCCAACTAACAATTTCGCTCTGATAACACTCTACAAGAGTCTTACAAGAACAAGCATCAAGACATCAACTCTTGAAATTTAACTCTTAAAGAGTACTATAAGATCCTTATAAAAATCTTATAAGTATTAAATGACACACTTTCCAAGAGTTATTTTGATCTTGTAGCAAGAGTTAAAATCTCATTATAGGAGATACACATGTCTTATTAGAAGGCTTTTAGGCTTCTTATTAGAGTGGAAATTTATTCTTGTAAGAGTCTCAAAAAAATTCTATACACTTGTTATGAGACGCAAGCTCTTCTACTAGGTGTAGCGAAAAAGAGTGCGCATGATATTGCCACATTCGCTATCCTTTTTTGTCAAACATAAGTAGATATTACGAGAACGACTATTAATGTCATGTGTTATTATTTCGACCTCAGCTAAAATGAAAATTTTTCACGCTGATAATTGCTTCGCAAAACTTAGTTTTTTCTAGAAATATGGGTCGACATTTTAATGCGATTAAAATTTTATCGTTGAATATGGCTATTTTGCTTCGAAAAATAGCAAAGCCCCCTAAAAATAGTCTACTTTTTTTAATTTTGGAGGAAACATAATATTTTTCTACTGTTGATAACTAGTATAAAACTTCATTGAATAATTTTTTTTCAACTTCAACATTGACTATAATTTAAATTTTGTCATAGACATACACATAATAACTCTTTAATTCAAATTGTTATTTTCCTCAAAACCACAGCCTAGTATGAAAAATATGGCAGCCATTGATGAAATCTTCATACAAAGCTAAAATTCTAATAACAAGAGGGCGGCTCTTTTTACTATACTTAAATTCTAATTGCAAGAGGGCGGCTCTTTTTACTAGAATGAAATTCTTATTGCAAGAGGGCGGCTCTTTTTATTAGACCGAAATTCTTATTGCAAGAGAGTGACTCTTTTTATAATAGCTAAAGTCCCTCTATCAGAGTTTATTTCTCTTTACTAAAGCTTAACTCTTCTGATGGGACTTAAAGACATACAACAAGCGCCTAAGTCTCAGTATAAGCTATCCCTATAATTTGACGTTTGATTATTTCTGTCGTGGTATGATAAAAAGTGTATCGCATTTTTATAAATCCAACGGAGAAAGGGTTCGGTGGGTGATTCTTATAGTATTTTTGTGTTTTGTTTTCTAAATGCGCTCATTGTCTGAACCATTTATCTCGATGGTGTTATCTCATTTTCACTAAGGTCAGGGTGAAAACAATTCGAGGTGTCCTGATTTGATTTTTTGTGGTTTATTGAATCAGCTTAGTAATCCTTTTGTGAAGACATCAAGGAATGAGTTTGAAGTGAGAATTCACGTTGCTCATAACAATCCTTAGCCCGGGAGGATCATCACTCTTAAATTCTAGTATAATTTTGTTTAACCTTTCGCCGAAATGCGGACGATCAAAAGACAGACTTGACAGATTATATGGTTAGCTCCTTTGAAATCAATCGTGTACTTACAACACTGTTCTTATATGTGTAGTATACCTTTCTTATATAAATATTATAAGAAGTCGTTAAAGACTTAAGTATTTATAAAGCTCTCATCATAAGAGTCGTAATAATAAACTTCTTGAAAGAATATTTTTATAAGAGTTTAAGCCTTAAAGAGTTAAACTCCCACTAAAAAGTCTTTTTTAGAGTTCATGACAACAAAATATGCACTTGTAACAGGAATACAACTCTACAAGAGTAATAATCTTATAATAAATGTACTTAAAGAGTTTATTTGAATTGCTACTAGAGCTATATTACAAGAGTGGCGAGAGCCTTACTAGAGTCTTATGAGAGCCTTTTCCAGTTCACAAGAGCTAAATTCTCAAGAGTTTGTTAGTTGGGTATGTATCACATTGTGTAAAAAAAATGTAAATATCTGTAAAAAAAATTAAAAATTGAGGTGTTGAGCTAAAGTCGAAGAAATTTATTAAAACTTGTCGAAAATTCTATTGCTAATGCAAACTTAAATTATGTATTTAAAAATCCTACTCTCTGTTTTAGGAAGCTAGCGGTTTTTCAAAGTACTTTTGTGCAGGAAAATATAATGCCCATCGTGAAATTGTTTTCTCTCGAAAGCAGTATTTGGCTTTGCCACCGTGGCGTTATAGCTTATGTTCACATTTTTCAGGTACTCGACCTTTTTGTACGAGCTTTATTATTGTCCGCCGAATGATTTTGGCTCCCAAAGTTATTTCTGGATGACTGGTTTTGATAAACTGTCCAAAATTCGAGTTAATTACTTAGCAAATAGAGGTTGTTGATCAATCCACCAAATTTCGGCGTTTTTTTAGTCTATAAGTGTTTTCATAATTTTTATCCTGCGGCCCGCTCTATCCTGAAGACGCTGACATTTGTTGGCCCAGGTCAGGTTTTGATTTAGACACCCCTGGATTGAGTACCCGTTTTTACTGGTCCTTTCTTGATTAAAGGGAAGTGTTCATTGAACTATACCAGCTAAATTGCCCCATTCCTTCGAGTCAGTTCAGTAAATGAATTGAATTTTGCCTTGCCAATCTGCGGCAAACGAAACATTTACGGTTGCCAATATTTTGTCTCGTCATTCGGTAAAATTTAGAATGCAAGCTTTATATGAGCACCAAATTTTATTTTAAATTAAAAGAACATTTGAGAAGGAACGTGATAGCTCTTAATTGATTTGCGAGTAGTTTGATAGTATTTTGATGGACAGCAAAGAGCAGATTAGCTAACATGTTAGACAACGTTCGACTTCTTCACTTACGGGTCCTGGGCCTTTTTTCCCACTCACTTTGAAAGCTCAAGCATTGTCTGAGGTACTGGAAGGAGCATCTCGTTTTGCGACAACATAAAGACTTAGATGCCCCTTCAATAATTCGGAAACTACGCTTCTGTGCAGAGCAGTGTCAATATTAATTGCGATATTTCTAAACAATTGTTTTCGTATTGAATCTGTTCTCAAATCGTGGGTTGGAATTTAAACTAATTGTGGAAATTTTAACATATCGTTTCTCCTATACTGCAGTGCGTGCCTAGTATTATGACACCAAGATTAACCTTCCGGCGGGCGCAATACTAATCCTAACACGATCGGGCGCAATGCATCTGACAGATTAAAGGCTGATAAAGGGATGAAACTAAGTTTCTATATATTTTAGACTCTTATTTATTATTGCATTGTCTTTTTGAAACAGTTCTACGAAATTTTAGAAACAAAAACTGGCTCAGAAAGTTTAATACCATTCACATTATAAATTTTTTAAGAATATTCCGCTTTCAATAGCTTCAATATTTAACAAACCTCCAACAACTCGACCGCTTAAATAATGTGAGCTTATTTTACTAAAAAACACACTATTGAACGATTTGGTGAACCTAGAAGCCAACACAATGTTATTACGCAATGGGAAGAGTATAACATGTGGAAATTTTCATTGAAAAGAGAATATAACACAATCGGGCGCAATACATCTGAGAGATTATTTCATCCCCTCCCGCCTCTCAGACATATGGCAGATAGAAACTGAAAACTGCTTTGGGTAGTTGATCGATAAAGATTAAGCTACTGTGAGTTTCAGATCTCTCCCTTTTCATATCGGTGATTGCCGCAACAAAAACTGGCCACTTAATCTGTCAGATGCATTGCGCCCGCCCGAAGGTTAATTGCGGGATTTCCATTTCATTATTAAAGTTTTATTGTGCGGAGTGCCCTGAAATGCTGGCTGTCTACATTTCCCTAAAAAAAAATTTTTTTTCATAATACCTACCTTACAAATACTGGGTCCCACTATGCACGTGGATTTTGCGTCAAATCCATAGACTCGCCATAATATACAGAATTTATGGAACAGAATTGATAACATTTTCGGAAAAAAAGTCAGCCATTTTCAAAATCGTTTGTTTTAATTTATAACTCTCCACTATTTGTGCGAGCAATCATTAATTTCGGACTTACGTACATTCATTGGTTAATTTGTTCATTAACACCAATATCTTCAAATTTGTTACACTCAACCTAAAAATGTTACAATTTCATGAGATAAATGTTACACCTAGAAATCTGAAAACGGCAACCCTGGTGCAGATCGCACGGTTTGGTCATCCTAAATACATGGTTTGTGAAAAACGAGAGACACCTGATCACCTACAGTAGTGGACACGGAGATAGGAGACATGAAACGCAGATCGATTACCACCTCTGCTTCGATTTTATGAGAAGGTGGGTAAAAGACTGCAAGGTGATCTTGGGTGAATCAGTAGTTAGCCAACATCGTTTGCTCCTGTCAGAATTTATTTTGAAAGTAGGAGGAGCAAGAAATAGAAGAACTCCCAAGCCAGTCGAAAAAATCAAGTGGCACAATCTCACAAACGACAACTTTGAACCTGTAGTAACTCCATTCATTAATAAAATGACGGAGTGGTTTCAAAACAACACAAACTGCACCGAGCGCAGTCCAACACAATTGTGGAATAGTTTCGCTGACATGTCAGTAGGTGAGGCGGAAAAGGCACTTGGAGTTTCGAAAGGTCCACTCCACACGAAGAAAGAAACATGGCGGTGGAACACCGAAACTAAGGAAGCAGTGCAAGCCAAATCGAACGTATTTAAGGCATGGACGACATGTGAGTCAAGCAGTGAAACCGAACGGGTTCAACTTCGTGAAAATTATATGCAATGCCGGAAAAACGTAAAGCGCTTGGTAGCTCAAGCAAAGGCGAAGGCAGCTGAGAAATTCTACCAAGAATTAGAAACTCAGACTGCGACCGAAGGACCGTCTTTGCGCGAGAGACCTAAGCACGACGCCAGGATATTTAGGGTCGCAGCCCAAAGGAGAAGGAACGCTCGGGAAATACAGGCGCCAAAGTACGTGGAGGACTCGCAAGGAATGTTGCTGATTGACGATACGACAATTTGTAGCAGAATGCGAGAGTATTTTGACGAACTTCTAAATGAAGAATTTCAAGAATTTCCTCGAGCAGCTTTTCGAGATGTTGAGCCGAATACCACAAATATTGAAGATATCTCAGAGGAAGAGGTGATGGAGGCAATGCATCAGATGAAACGCGGAAAGGCAGTCGGACCGGACAAAATCCCCGCGGAATTTTGGTTGAAAATGGAAAATGTCGGGCTTAGTTGGCTCACAGTTTTCTTCAACAAAATCAAAGGTGGGCAACCGATGTCTGATGCTTTCAGGGAATGTTTTCTTCTTCCTTTCTATAAGAACAAGGGGGACTCACGCAATCTCAACAACTATAGGGCTATAAAGTTAACACCACATACACTGAAGATCTACGAGCGAGTTGTCTGCAACCGATTGAGAAAGATTGTGCAGTTGAATGACAATCAATGCGGCTTTGTTGAAGGTCGATCTACAGTCGATGCGATTCTGTGCATTCGTATTGCGATGGACAAGTATAGCGCAGCACGAAAGGACTTGCACTTTGTGTTCATCGATTTGGAAAAGGTACCTCGTAATCTGATATGGTTGGCCTTGAGAGCACTTAATGTCCCTGAGGCATACGTCAGGATGATACGAGACATGTATGATGGAGCTACGACTAAGGTTAGATGAACAGCCGGTGAATCAGAAGAATTTCCGGTGAATGTCGGATTACACCAGGGCAGTGTATTGAGTCCATTGCTCTTCAACATCATCACTTATTAGCACGTATATCCGACGGCCTAGAAATATCTCTTCTTTTTGCCGATGATTTAGTCCTCAGTAGCCCAAACATCGTTGCCTTGCAAGCTGCCCTTACAAAATGGTGTGACATTCTGGAGGAGCATGGACTGAGGGTAAGTATAACAAAGACTGAGTTCTTATGCTGCCCTTCTCAGACCCAGATGCACCGATACCAGATATGTACGTCAAAGGAGAGCAGCTTAAGTCTTGTACCAAGTTCAAGTACCTTGGCTCGATGGTGAACAGCGGAGGTACATGCGATGATGACATCAAACACCGCACAAAGGTTGGGTGGATGACGTGGCGAGAAAACTCAGGAGTTTTCTGCGATAAAAAAATGCCACTGAAGCTAAAGGGCAAGTTGTATAAAACGGTTGTACGTCCCGCACTCATGTATGGATCAGAATGCTGGACCATGTATGAAAGTTACGCGAAAGAAATGACAGCGACTGAAATGAAAATGTTACGCATGTCAGTTGGTGTAACCAAAAGGGACCACATCAAGAGTAGCTACATCCGAGGCAGCTTGTCCATAGACCAACCAATCACCGAAAAGCTCGAAGACCGACAAATGGATTGGTATTGCCATGTTCAAAGGCGTCCGCCTGAGAACCCCGCAAAGAAAGCGATATCAATGGAAGTTCCACTTGATGGACCCAAGGCCAGAGGCAGACCGAAGAACACCTGGATATGTCAAATGAAAAAGCAACAACAACGCATTAGTCTCGGCGATGACACGATCCAAGATAGAGCTGCCTGTAGAAATATGCTGAGAAATTATCGCCAAAACGGGCGATGTGCCTACACCGCAGGTCGAGCAACGCGAAACCGTGGAGCGGTATAAAGAACGAGGCAAGGAAGAAGAAGAAGAAGATGGTATCTATCTATTTATCTCATTTTACTATCACCTAATGATTAGACTACATATGTATTTGTTTTAACTTGCTCGAATATAAACATCCCTTCGTACTTGTTTTGCTCAACGATTATTTGTGCAATTTCAACTTTTTTATTTGAAAGTCGAAAAATTTCAGTTTGAATACTCGTAATCCTTGAAAGTCCAATCCGACTGGCCGGGAATATTGTTCAATTTGAATCATTGCGAAGCATACGACCATTGTACTGTAATCGTAGCGTTATGAGCCTTGAATTACTCGCAGATGAATACTTTCTTATTTTTTAATAAAATGCTGATAAGATCGATTCCGGCAATTCAGCCAGTTAAATCATCTGAAAATTCAAACGCCGCTCTCGCTCTCTACAAGAAAGGGGGTGAAATTGAAAAGCAATCCATGTTGAATTTCACGTAGCAAAAGGTAATCAAACGTTTAGGGACGAACGTTTATACACAGGATGGGAGGAAGCTGGATTTTAGAGGGACTAGACCCCCGGTATTGTTGTCCTGGCTCTTGATTCATAGGAAGTATACACAGTGCTGGATCAACATCCTTTTCCAGAAATACTCGTATGCTCAGGTGATAAAAGGAAAGAAAAGTGTATAACCATACGACGAGCATATTTTATGTAGACTACACAGCAGTAGCAGAGTGTTTGCCTATGCAATGATGACGATGATGACGGGTAATATACGAGTTGTATCCAATAATATGAAACTTTTATATATGGAAACCGCATCCGCAATATACCTGTGAGAAAATCGATAAAATGATACAGGTGTAGAGCCGGGAGCGTCGTCGAGACATTGGGATCGATTTTCAACGGTGGCAACGTATTTTTAGAAATTCTGCAAAGGTCTGATAAGTGTTTGAGCAAATAACCTGAATCGATTCTATGCGCCCTTTTGCTTTTTTTTTTTTGTTATGCCATAATGGTTCACTTGAAGAATTATGCCGACTCTGTGCCTCACTTGAGACTTTCATATTCATATGAAAATAAGGCTTGATGTGGAAATTCGAGCATTTCTGCGCAGTAAAAAAAGAATATTTTAATTATACTTGCTGTGTTTTTTTTTTTCAATTTAGGAGACAGCCTTACTGACGCGGACTCGCCGGACTCGTTTGATTACCTTACCATCGAGAGTAGCATCCGGGTTAAATTTTAGATTGTAATTAAAATGTAATTCCAAAAAAAGATTTTTTTTATTAAAAACATGTTTGCACTTAAAAACGCAAAAATTTAAATAATTTTTTTTTCACTAAAACAAATACTTAAACGATTATTTCAAAGATCCTTGACGTTCATTTATACGGTCTTCATTCACAGAAACATGATATAATTATCAAGCCGGGCCTATAACTTAATAACATTCACCTATTTTGATATTTTAAAAGAAAAACACTTTGAAAATGACCTTCCCCTTGTTTAATACCAGTTTTGATCTCGGCTGCTGTAAGTTCATCTATTCAACGAGGATATATTTTTCCTTAAATCAACGCTGTGTTTTCTGAAAATTGTGTTATATGCCAATTTCGTGTGGTCCATTTTGACTGTACCAAGGCCGAAAGCAAGGAACTCAAAAGTTCTTTTGATGGCAAATTTTCACTAAGGTACGCCAAAGTTCTTTCTGACTGTATGCTTTTCTTAAATTCGAAAATCGGTCAGTACTATACTATAAACTGTCAGAACCAACCAATGCCCCCGCCCCTCCCCTTAACCTTCCTATACCCGCGCGTTGGTCTGTCAGACCGACAAAACACTTTTTTCAATTTTTTTAGCTTAAATGAAAAGGTAGCGGGTCGAGTTTTTTGCTAGTTGCCGGATTTGTTCCTGACTTTATTTTAGTGCATGTCTTGTGATTACGCAAGACGGGCGTATTGGTGCATTTGGAAGGAATTGTCTGTGAGACCGACGCGGGTATAGGTGTGACTTTTTGTGTCAGTATAAAATTAGTATGTTAATTTTTTTTTTAGTGTTCTTTGAGTCATTCTTTGATTCTATTTTAGTACACATCCTGTGTTTATGCGAGACGAAAGAATATTTTTGTCTTTTAAAAGGAAAAGATGTTTATGTTGAGATTTTATAGTTCCAAAGTATAAAAGTTGCAATGTTGAAGTTTTTTCGCAAAAAACTGATCAAAATGGAAATAAAGTTATTGAATCACATTGTTGTTTCATTATACACTTTAGTTTTATTATTTATTATACTCTATTTATCTTTTGTTATGGAAAAAAACACAATTTAAAAAGGATTGAAAATCATCGGTCTGTGAGACCGACGCGGGTATACGTGTAACAAAATTTGACGCGGGTATAGGAAGGTTAAACATAACGCCTACTATACTAAGGTTGTAGCTTGTAGAGTTTCAGAAGAATAATCCAGCGGCAACCATTAGGTCCCTGAAGATGGTGAAAAAATCCTTATCGATGTAGTAAAAAAAATCGCTGCACTATACAACATTATCAAAAATTTTGATAATGCCTTTTTCAGCACTCCAAGTGCTGCCGGAGAAGTCATGATCCGGACAGTTTGCAGTCAGGAGGCGCATACAAATAGATGACAGCGAGTGGCCTCTCGTAACTAGAGATGTAACGGATCTTGTTTAGCGGATGAGGATGCGGATGCGGATGCAAAATAGTATAACATTGAGGATGCGGTTGCGGATGCGGATATTAATGGAGAAATTTTTGAGGATGCGGATGAGGGTGCGGATGAGGATATGATCGAATATGTAGACAAAAATATTTAGGTTTGACACTTTTAATGAAGATGAAAAAAAGTTGAAATTCCTCTGATTAAAAAGTGGTTAAAAATTAAAAAGTTGCATACTTCCTTACTTAAAAAATAACAGGCGCGACAATCCAGCATTGGACTAAGGCCGCAGGATGTGTTAGTGACACCCCATTTCCAAGATCTTATCTGCTTTTTGTTGAGGTAATGATATCAGCATCACGCTCAGCAGTGTTATTTATACTCGTTTAACATCTGAGTGAGATGGACTATGGTCACAAGCTCGTGAGTTCGAAAAACACCATGATCCACGGTGAGATTCGAACTCATGACCCTGTACACCGAAGGTGCGCGCACTAACCGCTAGACCAGCCAGACTACACTTCACCTTAAAAAAAACGCACTTCACCCGCCTCAGTTCAGTTCATTTAAAACAAAACCACTCAAACACTAGTCACAAAAATGCGAACCAGAGTGCGTTCCTTAATTCACTCGTAGTCGTAGCTGTAGTCATCGCTGACTACTCAGAGCATATACATAAATGGAACGCGCTCCTGCTGTGCTGACCGACAAACTGAAGCTCAGTTGTGTATACGATACAGAATACAATTAGTCTCAATGCATTTCTTTATAGTTACAAAGTAGCACGTGGGTCGCATATAGGTATCCGCTAATTGTCCGCATACAAAAATGAGGATTGCGGATGAGGATGCGGATGTAAATATTTATAAGATGAGGATGAGAATGCGGATGCGGAGTTTAATTTTTATGCGGATAATCCGCGATTGCGGATGCGGATGCGGACATCCGTTACATCTCTACTCGTAACTGACGGAGGCTGCGTACCAGCACACACATTTCACTTGTGAGTGTGCTACTGTGGCTGCGTGGATCCCATATTTCCTGTTTCATTTCATGGCTTCTAAACTGGAGTACACAATTTCAACCGTTAGGTCCCTTCGGGAAGTTAGTGGAACTCAACTTAATTCCACCTGAAAGGGTGATAAATGGTATACAGCTTTGCTAGCCCCGGAAGGTCATGCTTCGTCGAATCGACTACGCATCATCAAATTTATCCCATTTTTCGTGACAATTCTCACTATTTGGAGCTGAGTTTTCGTACAGCACTTACCGTGCCGATGTACTTGCCGGGTACATTGCGGCTAGACGAAGTAACCAGGGTAAGTTGGATTTTTAGAAATTGGTGTCGCCGAAACGACGAAGAATGAACTTTGTGTAACTTTTAGAACTCCAGTATTTCTTACGTATGGTTGTTGATTCGACGATAAGTGTGTGTCTATACAGCTAGCTCATAACAAATATGTTTATTTTTGAAATGTGGGACCAATTTTTTCAAAAATTATGGAAAAAATATTTACTAGGACAAAAATAGGAAAAATCAGGAAAATGGCTCAAAATTCTTCCTCATTTTAGGAAGATTGCATTTCGAACTCATAAAAATCGGCTCCCTTCATGGCACTCAATGTCAAAATTAGACATCGTACATAGAACTAATCAAGGGAACTCGGGGAGAAGATATTCCAAAATTTACTGTAAATAATTCTACAATCCACTGTAAAAACCGCAATAGGTGAAGTGAAAGAAAACCCGTATTGGGACCCCAAAATTGATCGCTGTGCCTTTTGTATATACATGAGCTTTTCATTCATTAAACCCAATTTCCTAGTACGTTTAGAATATGTATTTTATGATTCGAGCACATTTTTTTAATTATATCAACGTTAAGTTTTTATTTATCTCATTTTAAAATTTAGTATTTTATATTTCGGGCGAAATAACATTGAATTAAGAAAATTTAATTTGTATCAATTTCCTCACAAAATTACTCAAAATCGATGTCTTTCCATTCTAAATAAACTGACGATTGAAAATTTGTCAAATTTTATAAATATTTTGAGAAAGGGTGATTTGTATGAAGCGTCAAAGTTGAGGGTCGTCAAATCGACGAAGCGTGACCTTGCCGTACTAAAAATAAGCATGACCTTCCAGGGTTAAGGACCTCATATTTCAGTGTCTTTCAATTTCTTCTTTTTCTTCTCAGTACCGTATAGCCCCTTGTGGGGCCACGGTGCGTTAACTCAGCCGTTTATAGGCAATTTCGAATCAACATTACGTTGCATATCATTTCGGAGTGTATAAATATAATGTTGTAAGCACTATATATTTCCATTCACATGTACGGAAATTTTGGACCACGCCGAGATTCGATCTCCGGACCTTTAGATTACTAGCATCGTAAAGTGCGACTCAACCAAGTGAGCCACAGAGCGGGTCTTTCAAGTTATTAAATCAAAATCATACCAGCAATAAAATTTAGCCACTGTTAATACTTTGATAAATTTAGAGGAAATCTTATTAAAACCGTTAACCATATTTCAATCAATAAAGGATTTATAAATATTCTGACGATGCTACTTTACTAAGATGAAAGTGACAGACGAAACAAACTGATTTCGCAAGTGGAATATGCAGTCCGAGATACAAAAATGCACTGAAAATAGACAAACTTCGCTCTAAAAGGCAGATATTGGAGGCCAGTTGAATGTAATCAGAATGCAGAAGAAAATCATTCTCATCTCCATTTTAAAAATTTTACTTTAAAATTAGCAAACAAAAGAAATAACATGCGTGGCAGTAAACTAGGGCCGCAGATGTGTGAGTGACATCCAATTTCCAAGAATTGCTGTTTTGTTGAGGTTTTGAGATCAACAGCACGCCCAGCATTGTTATTTATCCCCATAAATGGATACTTGTTTACAATCTGAGCGACATCATAGTCCGTCACGTAGGTCGTGAGTTCGAAAAACACCATAAAATGAATTCGTTCACGGTGAGTCTGGAATCCATGACCCTCTGCATCAATCCAACCGCAAGCTAGTCTACTCTAAAATTTGCTAACAATATTTCTTCGACCGGAAATTTCAGCTTCTAAGAAAATCATGCTGTTAAAAAAATTTGGGCTTGCCCCCCCCTGACCGAAATCCTGGCTACGCCCATGGCGGCAACGATAACATATTACAACAGTGTTCCTCGAATCATTCATGGGCGCATTCCAAAAAACTAAACCTCAGTATTTATTACTAGAATACTCAGGGACTTCAGAATTAAGAATCAGTTTATCAACAACGACGTATGACATCAAAATTTTCACAAAAACTTGGTTGGACGAACATTTGCATTCATCTGAACTATAGGCTTTTCAAATTACAACGTTTATCGATGTGATCGGAGCTCTAAAACATTGCGTAAATCACATGGAGGTGGCGTTCTCATTGGAGTAATTAAATCATCAAATTCTAATTCATTTGAATGCAAGCATAACAGCGTGGAACAACTGATTGTCTGCGTTCGCACGAAACCAGTTCGTACCATAATTTCTACCGTCTATATCCCACCGTCACGCTCTGTGGCTCATATGGTTGAGTCGCACTCTACGATTCTAGCAACCTAGAGGTGCGGAGATCGAATCTCGGCGAGGTCTCTAAAATGTCCGTACATGTGCGGATAGGAAATATATAATGCTGGCAACATTATATAGACTCCGAAATGATATGCAATGTAACGCTAACTCGAAATTGCCTATAAACGGCTGAGTCAACGCACCATGGATGGTGCTATACGGTTCTGAGAAGAACAAGATATCCCACCCAATGCCTCGCCCGACATATATCAACTACATTCTGATGACTTATTCTATGTGTAGCAGAGATGTATCGTACCGCAAACTACAACGCTACTGGTGATGTTAATTTTCCTAACATTCATTGGACGTCAACAACCTGGTCAACTGGCAATACGTTTTCCAAAAGCATTGAATTAATTGAAACTTTTATGCTTCTCAACTTTTTTCAATGCAATTTTGTTAAAAATAGTTCGAACAATATACTTGATTTAGTATTTTCCGACGTTGAAAATGTTAAAGTATGTAGTTAATAACAACAATTCATTAATCGAAATACATAGATATTTATCATCCTGCGTTAGATATAACTGTACAATATTTAGCTGTTTCTTAGATAACTAATCGTGATTGTAATATAACCTTTTTAAATTTAAAAAAAATCCGACTATACGAATATGGATGAAGCTTTAAATGCATGTGATTGGTCCAATTTGCAATACAATTAGATAACGCAGTAAATTACTTCTATGAAACAATAAATCATATATAACTTCAATGTATGTTCCAAGTACCTCCGGTGAAATGATTACTTCCCTTAGTGGTTTTCAAAAGACTTGACAATGTTAATTCAACAGAAGAAAGCCTCTCGCTACAATTATAAATCGACAGGTAATTTAATACATTATCAAAAATTCGCTTCCCTAAGATCGCAATGTAAGCAGCAATACAAGGTTGATTATCAAAGCTATATTTATAGACTTTATGTGACTCACAGTCACAAGTTCCATCCAACCTGAAATATTTTTGGAGACATATAAACTCCCTTAAGACTGATAACAACATTCCAAAAATAATGTTTTTTGAAAATAAAAAAAGTTCGGATAACATGGTAATATCAGAATTTTTTGCTGAACATTTTTCAATTGTTTACAACACACAAGACTCCGATTTCAATCCTCCGTTAATAAATAACACTTTTTCATTATCCTACTTTTTAATTGATGCAGATCTTATTTATAATAAATTGTTATTGTTAGAAATTCATAAAAGTGCTGGACCGGCTGGGGTTCCTCCAATATTTCTGAAATCATGTGCTGAAAGCTTGGTTTACCCTCTTCAAATTCTTTTTAGCAAATCTCTTTCTACTGGGCACTTTCCTTTTCAATGGAAAAGTAGCTTTGTTCTTCCAATTTTTAAATCAGGAGATAGAGCCAACGTGACGAATTATCGTCCTATTATTATCTTATGTAGTATTCCCAAAGTATTTGAAAGCATCGTCACTGACTTTTTATCACCTCGAGTTCAACCTTTAATCATACCCAATCAGCTTGGATTTTGCGCCGGTAAATCCACTGCTATAAATTTACTTTTGTACGAAGAGCACATAAATAAAGCATTTAGTAATTCTCTTCAAGTTCATTCTCTTTACACTGATATAACCAAAGCATTTGATAAATTAAACTTTGAACTTTTAATCAAAAAACTAAATAATTTTTGATTCTCTGGTCTTATTATTAGCTGGCTAAATGACCATATCAGAGATAAATTTTTAATTGTTAAAGTAGGAAACAAATGTTCTTGGCCAATTGTACCATCATCAGGCGTTCCGCAAGGCTCGCATTCAGGACCTCTTCTCTTCTTGCTATTTATGGAATTTTTGCTCTTTGCTGACGACTGCAAAATCTTTAAAACCATTACCAATCTTAACGATATAACTATGACTATCCTTCAGGATAATCTAAATAACTTCCGTAGATCTTGCATTTCTAATTAGCTTGAGCTTAATCTATCCAAATGCAAGTTTATAGTGATCAACAGGAGCTATACATACATACACTGTGCTTCACTTGAATAGCACACTCTATACATTTAATTTATTTTCTTAATATCTTTTGAAAAAAATGAAGACAACAGATATTTTGTATTTTTTATTTGTCATTTGATTAATTAGATTTAATTTGAAATAAAAAGAATTCGAATTTTTCCAACATGTAATCTAAGAAAAAAATGTAAAACACCAATGAAAAAACACATAAACTCAGTTTCACTTGAATAGCACACTTTTTTTTAAACTTATTTTAATTAACTTTTTATGCAGTAAGGATAACTTATTATTGTTCGTAATACAAGTTGAGATCAATTTGAATTAAAATCAGTAATTTTAGTAATGGGTTGAGCCTCCCCCGTTTGAAATAACCTCCTAGATCCTATTAGGCAAAGAATCGTACAACATTTAGATGTAAGCAAGGAATATTGTAGCCCATGATTGCTGAATGGCTTCAATTAGGCCAGTCTTTGTTAAAAACTGTTTGCCAGACTCATAAACTTTTCTGACCAGCCATCCCCAAACATTTTCTATTATGTTTAGATCTGGCGAGTATGGTGGCCAGTTCAAAAGAGTAAGATTTTTGGACTCGATAAACTACTTTACGGCACGGGCAGTGTGTATTGGTTCATTCTCGTGTTGGAAAGTTTACGCAATGGTCCAAAGAGACTTTTGAATGTCGCAAAAGCCTTTTCTAAAACACCTTGATACGACTTAGCATTCATAGTGGTGTCTAAGAATTGGAGTTCACAAGTGCCGAAGTAGTATATGGCTCCCCAAACCATAACGCCCGCCGCCAACTCGACTGTGCAAACGGTCCAACTTGTGAGTCTCCTTCCTTAAATCATAAAAATAACAGTTATATCCGTCGGGCCTTTCCAAATTAAATTTCTTCTCATCAGAAAAAACAACGCGATACCACTCTTTGGTCCATGACATGTTGGTACGACAAAAAGTCAACCGAGCTTGTTTACGAGCGGGGTTAACCCATATTATCCCAAGGTATAATCCAGACACGGGAATGAGTTTTCCTTTTCAGAATTTCGAAATTGGGTTTAACTAAGAAAATTCCGACGAGATTTTTTTTGTGTAAATCAGGGGAGGTCGGAGACACTGGTGCATTTTTGCACCAATGGGATGTGAACAAAATAAATAATTCAGAAAATTCATTTTGAATGAAGAAAAAAGAGTATGAAATACAATAGATGCATAATAAATTAATTTAAATAGAATGGAAAATTTGGAAACACTTGGGATGTAGATGTACTTTACATTTATTGTAAATAAAGAACGTGTGTTTATTTCCGGCACCTTCTCCGTTTTTGATGGCTTCTTTAATTTATGCGATCAACTTGATCTCCTCTACAGCATTAGGCACATGGACAGTGGCTGAGGTATGTCCTTTTTCTACCTTGAGGAGGAGTCGAACGATACTGGTGCGGAAATCTATTTGGTGCATTATGGATACATTCTCGATATTACGTCGAAAAGTGCAATGTAGTTTCGGCTGCACATTTATTTCTAATATCTACTATACGGAAAATGACTGTCTCGTCGATAAATTGCTCGAACAACTCGATTGGAGATTTTGGTCCTAACAAATTAGATAACTTTAGCAAAAGAAAACACTATTGGCTAATAAAAAACACGCCGAATTGATTATAAAGGGCTTCCAAAAAGGGCTTCCAACTTCTCTTGCGGTATATGCACTGGTTGCCTGGAATACGTTGGTTCTTTCTTTGTCCAACGATGGGTCTTTTCACTGCCTGCGGGACGCCTAGACGATTTTTTTGTAGCTTCAGCCGCTTTTGGTGGTACATAATCAACGTTTTCATCATCGTAATTGCAGGACAATTGAAATTCGCCTGCTAATTCCGGTAGACTGATTGGAAGAGTATTTCCAAGAAGCTGCACGTTGTCATCGATCTCTTCCTTATCACTAAGATTATCTACTCGCGATGGTGGCAAACAAACTATTTGAAGGTGATCTGCTCGTTTAATTTCTATCATTATTGTCACTTTTTTTTTTTTTGTAAAATAGCTTCTATTTCAGCTGCCGTCACAAACTGTTCACGGTACATTTTGCAATTTCACGGAGACACTAGACCAACAAACCGATGTCTCGCAAATTTTACGTGTAATTACCATCTGAACACAATTTCAAATGACTTTTTGTTACATTTTCGCAATGGTTGAAAAATAATATGTATCAATTTATCAGTACCCATATCATCCCATTGGTGCAAAAATGCACCAACGTTTTTCTTATCATAACCATTGCTACAAAAATAACAAAATGCTATTGAATCTATTTTTTATGTAAACTATTGACACTTTAGCCTCTGCACTGAAAGTTTTATCAGTTTTGCCGGTGGCTAAATATTTTTAACTTTTTTTTTGTTAAATTCGTAAAAAAAAACTTATTTTTCAAAATTGTTAATTAAACCAACCAACAATCAAAATCAGGAAGTGGTAAAATCTAGTTATGTCAACTACATGCCAAACAATATTATTACATCAAAAAATTAAATATTTGTTATCATTGTATGTTTAAAAAAAATGCCAAAGTTGCTGGTGCATTTTTGCACCAGTGGGATGATATAGGTTTTTTTTTTAATTTTAGACGCTTAAGGTGTTTAGCTTTTGAATTAGCACGCCATACTGTTGTTTTACTCGCACTGAGACCAACTTTTAACCGAATTTTGTCCACAGAATCATGTGAATTCGATGCTTCACGCCAAATAGATCGCTTATCTGCTTACTCGACCTTTCATATTTATACCCTTCGCTCATAGAGTGAAAGGGTACCTATATTAACTTTGTCATGAAGTTTGTAACGCATTGAAGGAAGCATCTCCGACCATATAAAAAGTATACATATATGATCAGCATGACTTGGGGAGTCGATTGGGGGATGTCCGTCTGTCCGTCTGTCTGTCTGTTGCGACGCGTTTTACTCGGCCAATTTAAAAGGTATGAAGCTGAAATTTTGCACAAATGCTTCTTTTTGCTGCAGGCAGTTTGTATGTTTGAATCAGTAAAATCGGACAATGGGGTCATGGGGCTGCCATACAAACCCAACTCACCAAATTAGGTTCTTCTAAGAAAAACTTTTTTATTTGTGTACCAATTTCAACCAAATTTCACACAAATCGGACCATAGGGCCATGGGGCTGGCATACAAATGTAACTCCCCAAATTAGGTTCTTCTAAGAAGAACTTTTTTATTTATGCATCAATTTCAAACAAATTCGACACGAATGCATTTCTATGGATGACACAAAACATATGTAAGATTGGATCAAATCGGACTATGGGGTCATGGGGCTGTCATACAAACCTAACCCCCAAAATTAGGTTCTTCTAAGAAAAACTATTTTATTTGTGTATTAATTTCCTAACCCCCCAAATTAGGTTCTTCTAAGAAAAACTTTTTTATTTGTGTACCAATTTCAACCAAATTAAACACAAACGTGTTTCTCTTGATGACACAATACATATCTAAGAATTGATCAAATCTGACCATGGGATCATGGGGTGGCCATACATACCCAACGCCCATTTTGGTTCTTCTAAGAAACATTTTTTTGCACCAATTTCACAAAACCTTGAATTAATGTGTCTTTACCAAAGCAACAAAAAAGTTAAAAACGAATGGAATCGTACTTTGGGGTCATGCTCCCGCAACCCCAATAAAATTTTCCGAGTAAATATTTTTATTTGCCCACTTAATTCAACCAAGCACAAAACTTTTTCAAGACGGAAGAAAACGAATGAGGGGGATTAAATACAAGTCATATATACGCCCGAAAAAAACTTTTAGCCCAAGGTGAGCGAAGGGTATCCAAATTTCGGCCGCGCCCGAAATTAGCCTTCGCCCCCGGGGGTTGGCGAGCGAAGCGAGCAGTGGGCGAAGCCCCCTAGTTTTCCATAATTTTCACCATTTTTAATAAAATTGTTAATCACGTTTCTGCTTTTTCCAATTTTTTTTTCGATATTTTAGTCACTGAAAGGTCACAATCTCTGTAGGTTTTTATTTTAACTTGTCCTTCGCTTGTTAAGGCTTTACCACGACTCAAAATTTTTTTAAATCAACGAATTGTATTTCAAATACTCAAAACGACTATAGATTGTGACATTGTGACCACGTGCACCCCACCCCGTATGTGAAGCTTAAACCCAACTGTGCTATTCTAGTGAAACAAAAAATCTTCTCTCATTTGAAGCAAATTGGTAAAAAAAGGTAACAGTAAATTTCGAGAGCACAATTTTTCTTTCGGGGAGCCCACACAAAGAAGACAAAATAAAACTACTAGCAAACTCATAAGAATATTGATGTACTATATGCAAATTACAATGAAAAAACGGAATGTGCTATTCAAGTGAAACGCAGTGTACATACAGCCTAATTATCCCATTAAGACCCAGCGTTGCGAAAAACGCAACCTGTTACTCTTTTGTACCTAGGGTGACCACCTGCATGCCTTCGATTTACGGGTCACTAGCCTATAAAATACGGGATTTAGAGTTTTTACGGGGCAAACGTTAAAAAAAACTGTTTTATACCGATATGTCATTTATTTTTTGTAACAATATTTCTTATTTGATGACACAGACTCCAAACTCTTAATTTTGCAATGAAAAGATACAGAAATCTTTACATGCCATTTTAAAATTGCATTTGAGGGTCAGCCTTTACAGCGAATATTTAGTGGGTTCCGGCTATCCTCTATGCGTTACCGCAAAGTGAGAATATTCTTACAGGAGAATAATTTATTGCCGCGACACGTATTTAGGAAACCTTGTTCAGTTCCTCACCTGCTTGGGACGAAATCGATTAGCTTTTTTAGTGCCAAAACTACCCAAAACCCTTATCGATTTCGTCCCCTGCAATGAACGAGCTGGCAAAGAATTTAGAGTATATTTTACGCCAAAAACTCGTTCTAGCTGAACAATGGTTTTCGGCTGTTTTGGCGTAAAATTTACTCGAAATCCTAGTTGAACTCGCCCACTTTCAGGGGATGAAATCGATAAGGGTTTTTTGGTACTTAGCCACTAGAAAAGCTGATCTATTTCGTCACCTGCGTTGGGACGAACTGATTAAAGGCTCCTAAATAAGCTACCAGGATAGAAAAGACCAGTTTCAAAACCCTAATCATATTTTGCTGGTATTATTGACAGCTTTAAATAATTTTGTTCATGTGTCAGGGATTATCACTTCATCGGCACCTCTTCATCTCCTGAACATATTTATTAATTAGTGGCAAAATTACACAAAATTCCTCATAAAGTTCATCCAAGTTGACTGTGGTTATGTTGAGACATTCGACTATTGTCTCCAGTTGCTCAAATTTCAGTTCGTGCTGCAAATTTAAGGGCTGCAGACAGTACAGGTAAGTGTGTTCGGCAAAATCGAGTCCTGATTTCAAATACTGCAACGAAACGAATTCATGTACTATGTTAACAGTGCCTATTACTACCTTGATTACGTTACACATTACGAAGTGTTTGGTTGACTTTAATACAATAAATAGTTGTCTCTAACCCTTTGATGGAGTTTTTTCCTTGCGGATCATCCATTGTTTGCCCCGTATTTTATTTTTTGGATTACGGGTTTTTGGACTTTCCTTGCCCGAAAAACGGGGTAACCCGTAAAATACGCATCTGGCCACCCTATTTGTACCTGTAGGGTTCCATGTAAACAATAATCCAAAAAACTTTAATAATATTAATATAACTTTACATCGACCTGTTTTTGCAGGATGCTCAGTTACGTCATTATAGTGGATTTTCAGGACATCGAAAATCGCCTTTTTTTCTCTCAATTTTCAATTTGATATCATTTTTTTCGAGTATCAATACAAATTCAAAATTTTTATACAGGGTGTCCCGCATTGGGTGGTCAATACTGTAAGGGTTGATAGCGCAACTTGTTTCAGCAAGAAAATTCCCAATACAATCGGAATTTTTTTTACCGTTACATTGTTATCGCTCTTTTTGTGAAAGTCATCGAAAATCGTGACTTGTCACGCAAAATCGTAATTTGCAGCACTCCTGATGACTTAATCCACGATTTGATTTCAGTTTCAGAAACTACATTAAATTTCACAAAAACTGAAGTTTTTCCTGTTGCCAACCTTATCGGCACTTTCAAGATAGAGTTACTCAAACTTAACAGAAATTTTAAAATAGATTTTTCATCGAAAATTCAAACATTAATTGCATAACGGTGCTTTATACGTACAACTCTGCAAAGTTGATAAAAGTTGCTTCAACATGTTGACTTTGAAACGGTATATCACTTTTCTTATTTACATTGAAGAATTTTAGGTAAACACGCATTGAATGGTAAAAATCATGGCTTCAGTGGAATCGTTAACAATTTTCGCTTGACTCGAAAAAAGACATACAAAGGCAATTATAATTCGGGATAGAATCTCGCTACATCATTTTGACCAGAACTATAAGATATTTGAAATTTGGTACATTGTTTTGCAACGGTACTTATAACGGTTAAAATTTAATATTTGCTATTTATGGCAGATAGACGGGTGCCATAATGCGAGACCTATCAAAGAATATTTGGAAAACGAATTTCCCGGAAAGTGGATTGGCAGATTTGGGACAGTTGCGTGGCCTGGGAGAAGTCCCGACCTTACTCCCCTAGATTTTTATTTATGGGGTAACTTAAAGATGAATATTCCGAGCCGATTACCTCCCGGGAACAGCTGCTGCAGCGAATTAATGATGCTTGTGACAACATTAAGGAAACCCCTCCTGAAATCCTTCGGGACGTTTCTTCCATGCGCCGAAGGTGTCGAGTCTGCATACAAAATGGAGGAGGCCAATTCCAGCAGCATTATTCCAATTCATCAAACAGACCCATTTAATCATTAGTTAATATTTTTAGTTTATTGGTTCTTTCTCATATTCAAAACTTTATTTTCATTTTTATTTGACAAATTTTCAAAATTGCGATAGTAAAATATAAAAAATAAATGAATAAAAATCCAGTTTAAATAATCCGATAAGAAAATAATTACCTTGTTTTTTTATATCCAATATGTGTAATTCTAAAATCCCGCAATGTAAATATGAAAAGTGATATACCGTTGGAAAGCCAACATGTTGAAGCAACTTTTATCAACTTTGCAGAGTTGTACGTATAAAGCACCGTTATGAAATTACTGTTTGAATTTTCGATGAAAAATCTATTTTAAAATTTCTATTAAGTTTGAGTAACTGTATCTTGAAAGTGCCGATAATGTTTGCAACAGGAAAACTTCGGTTTTTGTGAAATTTTATGTAGTTTCTGAAACTGAAATCAAATCGTGGATTAAGTCATCAGGAGTGCTGCAAATTACGATTTTGCGTGACAAGTCACGATTTTTTATGACTTTCACAAAAAGAGCGATAACAAGGTAACGGTAAAAAAAATTCCGATTGTGTTGGTAATTTTCTTGCTGAAACAAGTTGCGCTATCAACCCTTACAGTATTGACCACCCAATGCGGGACACCCTGTATAATCAGAATCTACAGACAATACAATTTACTATTCCCTTTACCTGCCCAAAAAATGTCCTTCCAAACGCCTCATGCAATTATGTACCTACCTATACGTTGCGAAAACGCAACGCTGGGTCTTAACGTGTAATGCAATGCAACCACTCTGAAGTGGGATAAAAGTGTTGTTTTCGCAAATTCCTAGGCCATAAAACAAGTTTTTTTTTTAGATTTTTGGGACTTGTGAGATTGCATCTCATTGGGCCTGTCTACATGGGAAACAAAACCGGTTTTTATATGAAAATTGAATTTTTCCTTGCTTTGCTCCCCGCGAATCTCTTCAAAAAAACCGGTTTTTCATCTTGTTCTTGTTCCGCGCTTAGACAAGTGCATTAGTCAGTAATTAGTCCATGAGTGTTCGTTACCTGGGCGTGAGCTGTGGTAAAAAATTGTGAGGTGAAAAAGTTAAAATGTTCCGTAAAAAGTGTTGACTCTCCGCGAAATTGAAGAATCATTGAATGATAGTTCCGAAGATTATGAAATAGTTGAGGAAATCAAAAATGCGAAAGGCATTCTTCCGCCGGAACGTGTCGATACCGTTCGTGATTGCAAAGACAACGATGAAGATGCCCACTGATTTCAACAACGGACTTCCAAATGAAACTGCGGGTGAAGTGGAAATTTTGTGCGAATTCGAAGATGGCGACCACGCCGATGACATAATTGAAGGTCCTTTGCCACCAAAAAGACGTTCGACATCCAAGAGGAAAAAGCCTGAGGCTGAAGCTAAGTGGACAAAGTCAAATCATCATACTGCCAGCTTGCTTGGTGAGCCACTCCACTGTGGCTCAGTTTTCACACTCGATCAGGATGTGGCCTGGCCTGAATCTTATTCCGGCGAACTTCGGCTTTACCTGTTTGGCGCTCGGCTCCTTCGATGCCGCCCTCAATCGCGATAGCGCTACCTTGGTCTTGGCCCACTATTTGCCGTTTACTGTCTAGCGTAAGACCAGGTGAGATCTCGCCCGTGGAGCGTTGTCGCTTGACTTGAGGAGCAGGCTGATTGCTGGAGTTCAGTGAGAGCTCCTCAGGGACACTGCGTTGGGTGGCTTAATTGGTGCCAGGGCCCCGCTTTACTCCGGTAAGGTCTTAGCTACCCTTGGATATAGACCCGGTATCAAACGAACTCCGCTCGTGATGATCATTTACGCCGATGGGTGGTGTCGATTTATTCGATAATGCCATGAACAATTATCGGATTCGGATAAGAAATGGTATTGGCCATAATTGACAAATGCGCTGTCCAACTCCCGAGTTCAAACACCAGTACGCTATGATCGAGTGGATCATAACATCAAGCGGAGCGGACATCGAGTTCGTTGTCGATACTGCAAAGGCCAGATGGTATTTGAGTACAACAAATGCTCAATTCCATTACACCCAAAATGTTACAATGGGTTTCATAAAAGTCAATAGATTTAAGACTCGTTATGTTAACATGTAAATAATAAACACCTTTATCATCAAAATATTCTTTGTACTAAGGTAAAGATCATGTAGCATCTATAGATCAAGTTTTTCATATAGGCTGAAAAGTATATACCGTTTTTACCCAGCGTTGCATTTTCGCAAAGTGTCCTCCAGCGCTTCCCAGGACGAACTAAAAATACGTTATTGGCTTTTTTCTTAATTGGACCAACAATAATAAGATTCTAAAGTTTCATTGTCTTAGCTCAACGGGAAGAGGGTTCGGGTCTTAATGGGTTATACAGTTGAATATCACTCTTTCACAAGTCAGCACTATTAAAGAGTTAGGTGTTCTGCTTAACTTAAAGGGCTGTCAACTTTAAGTTTGAACGATCATATAATCGAAATATCTCAACAAGCGCGTAATATTGTTAGGTTTCGTAATTAGGAACGCGCCAGATTTGAGGAACATAAATGCCATTAAAACTCTTTATTTTTCACTTTCTAGCAGTAAGCTAGAATTTATGTCTGTAATATGGAATCCTCATTATAAGACTTACACCAATACCTTAGAAAAAGTTCAACATAAGTTATTAAGATATGTAGCATACAAACAGTTTTTTTTGAAAGTAAAGTAAATCGTAACCTTCACTGTTATTTTATTTTTCGCAGCTGTATATTTTATCAGCAATGAAGACCTTGAATTACCACATAACTCAGCTTAAATTTCACGAATTTCAGGTTAATATCCGGCACAATTACGTTTTTTTCTATTTAACTGCGATGTAATTAAAGCTTCACCAAACAGAATTTTAGCCCGCCATAATTTACCTCCGTTTACCGTAAAAGCGTCGAAATCCAATCACCCACAACTTAATCTCATATCACGACGCATTCAACTCCTTTTGAAATCCTGACAGGACAAGGACACATAATCGATAAATGTAGTTTGGTAAATGGCGGAAGGTCATTGTGATAAACCATCCCATTGAATTATTTAGCCATTGCCGAAATATATTGAAGTAAGGTGAATAATAAATGCGTCTCAGGAGATTCCTTTTCTGGCTGCACGCATCACGAAGCAAAGTATTTATAACGGAAGCAATGGTGCGGCCGGCAGTTTCACTATACAGTCGGGAAAGTAGGGATTTACGAGAAAATCAAATATCGCGCAGTTGGGGAAGTGAACATCTTCCTATTTAAGATGTTGACGGGGTCCCTTTGCAGCCCATATATGAGAGAGTAGACGAACCAAGACGACGAACAACTTATTTCACGCAACCCCATTATAAATTATCCAAGTTTGCAAACGGTTTGGCTTCCGGAATGAAGGGACGTTGATATCGTTTTAGAATATAAGATAGCGTCTCCAGGGACCGACCTTGCCATAAGGGATGCAGGTGAAGCGTGGAAACCGTAAGTCCTCTTTACTTCGACTTACTAACGGTATGAAGAGATGTCTACGTACAGTCATGGCTTACGTTCGAAAAGAAAATGCTTTGATATTTGTGCGATATTCGCGATTACAATAATTTCAAAGTTATTCTTTCCGGTTCGTAAAATAAGTAGAATGACTACAAATCGTTAATTGGGTAGAAATTTTGCTGAGTTAATTTGGTTAATTATAAACACATATATGTACATAATGTGTATTTGTCTTATTTGAAGAACATTATTCACTGTTGTTGACTCATTCTCGCTGGTTGTTCTTTTTCTAAACCAAGTAGCTCATATTGCATTGTTCCAATCTAATATATTCAAGAAGAAAACATACAGAAAACTTCAAGCGGCACTTTTCTCATTTCCTTTGAGTCTAGAATATTTACCGATGGTCTTAATTTTCTATTGGATGTATTTAGAAGAGACGGTTATGTCGTATGATAAAAGGATGCTTATAACTTATAAAAATTTTGTCAACATCATGATCGCACCCTTCATTTTTAAGGAGTGTAATATGTATGTAATAAGACCTACAACAACAATTAAGATTTTTTGAAAAGACCATATAGATCTCGACCATCTATTATATCCATTTCTTTCAAATACTATCAACCTTTTGACGATCGTGTGGATCGAATCGAATTCGTTTGTTATTTCACACGAAAGTCTCCACAACGGTTTTTTCATTTCGCCAGCGAAAACAATGCAGTTGGCCTGCATTTCAGGGGAACAGGTGTCATCGACAATCAATCAGGCCGCGAGTGCACATGGCACATTTTCCGCAGGAGACATAAATGTCACCGAATTTCTCCCTGTCAGTCGGAATGCTGTTAAATTCCATTAACTTCCTAGAGCAGACGTATCAAACTCGCGGCCCGCGGCCATGTCGAAGCAGCACAATCTATATCAACACAAAAATGATGAAATTGGTAGGGTGAACAAATCCAGCCGTTGAACTCAAGTCTACAAAAGTTATTTAAAACTCAGTCAGTGGCTTATGCAAGATTATTTTAGGATTTTTTCTCCAAATACTACCAACAATTTGAGGCTGGTTATTTGATTTTATAAGACAGCTCATATTTTTTGTAGAGGACAATAATACTTTCAATACAACTCTTCATGAAACTGTTCTGTCCCGAAATGCGGTTAAAATTGGCTGGCTTTACCGAACATGAATTGGGATTTATTTGCAAAAAAAAGGCAAAGCTTTAAAAACTACGGAAATCTTGTGACTAAATCACCTGGATGTGAAATTCCAACATAATAACTAGAGCCCAAGTGCCTGATTTTGGGACCTCTACTTATCAAGCTGTATTGGTGCATGAATTTGTTTAAAACCATATCACAAACAAATTTTTGTCTTTTTTAGCCACCTTTCTGCTGAAATTAATTTATTCTCACTATTTTGCCTCCTAATGTTATTGTGGGCGACCTGGATGACTGGTGCTAAAAATTTTTAATCTTCTGTCCAAAATTTGGCGTAAAACATGTAATCAACAAAAAGTGGTTACTTAAAAATCAATAATATTTGCACGTTTATGCTTCTTGTCTTAATTTTTTAATATTCTTGAAGTACATTTTGGAAAGGAGGAAGTTCTCACGGATAACCCCGAAGCCGCTATAGTGATCCAGACTCTCCCATATTTTGAAAGTAATATTCTGTAATCAACTTTCGTAATACGATTACATAAAAGTTTTTAAGCTTGGGAACTGGATGACGTATAAGTTATCAATTTCGTTTAGTATGACGTCGTATACCTTTTGAATGTATGTACTGTGTTCAAGAAGCGAAAAACTTTGATTAATGACTTCCATGAAAAATACGCTGGGGAGAATTGGTTTTTATGGAATCAATTTAAGATAACTGGGCGCTCGCAGCCGGATTGAATGCCGATGACACCTTTTCCCTGCGAAATAAACTTCAATTGCACTGTTTTCGCTAGCAAAATTTCAAAAACCGGTGTAGAGACATTCATACGAAATGAACGTCGCCTAGCGAATTCGATTTCACAATCATCAAAGTTTTTGCAGTTTTCATGGATTTCACATGAAATTACGATGTTAGTATAGTACCCGCTCTGACGGCAAAATATTTTCCTGCAATTATTGAAATTGAGGTTATGGTTGGCCTATACATACACATATGTATATGATCACAGACATATAGAATGGGGACCATGCGTAAACAAAACCTTATGTTCTCACTATAAGGAAGAGACCTATGTTTCGAAAGACTAAAATAGGGGACTCAGACTATGGACAAGATTTTTCATTTGAGTGTAGCCTGTATCGGCTATTATGGCCCGAAATATCCTGTATTTGGTCTAAACGAATCCAGTAAAAACCCACTTACAAGAGTGAATCGTCTGTCACTAAATTCAAAAAGTATTACATATTACTTTTATTCTTCCAATTATTGTACAATATGGTACAAACGCCAGCAACATTCAGGGTTTAAAAAGCTTTCAGTCTTGGGAAATCCGTACACTGCTGCTAAGACTGAAGTGTTGAAAGCTGAACATAATGGTCTAGTTTTCATGTCCGGGACTGGCACACCTCGTAAGAGTGTCATTATTTGATAACATAATCAGATACTGCAAACTCTTCGCTTCGGTTATAGGGCATTCCCACTACACAAAAAAAAATCCGGTGTGAATTTAACTCCGAATTGAGTTGAGTAAGGTCACTCCGTTTGTACAAAATATTTTTTTATCCAAATGGATGAGCACAAAACATGAGCGTAGTCAGGGCCCGCCACCTGATCGATGAAGCACACACATTTAACTTGTGAGTGTGCTACTGTGGAATGTGGCTGCGTGGATATTTCCCATATTTCATGGCTTCTGAGCTGGAGTACACAATTTCAACCGTTATGTCCCTTCGGGAAGTTAGTGGAATTCAACTTATTTTCATCTGAAAGGGTGATAAATGATATACAGCTTTGCTTTGTTAGCCCTGGAAGGTCATGCTTTGTCGAATCGACTACGCATCATCAAGTTTATCCCATTTTTCGTGACAGTTCTCATTATTTGGAGCTGAGTTTTCCTACAGCACTTACCGTGCCGATGTACTTGCCGGGTACATTGCGGCTAGACGAAGTAAGCAGGGTAAGCTGTTTTTTTTTTGGAAATTGGCGTCGTCGAAACGACGAAGGATGAACTTTGTGTAACTTTTAGAACTCCAGTATTTCTTATGGCTGGTTGTCGATTCGACGATAAGTCTGTGTCCATACAACTAGCTCGTAACAAATATGTTTATTTTTGAAATGTGGGTCCTATTTTTTCAAAAATTATGGAAAAAATATTTACTAGGACAAAAATAGGACAAATCAGGAAAATGGCTCAAAATTCTTCCTCATTTTAGGAAGATTGCATTTCGAACTCATAAAAATGGGCTCCAAAATCGATGTTTTTCCATTCTAAACAAACTAACGATTGAAAATCTGTCAGATTTTATAACTATTTTGAGAAAGGGTGATTTGTATGAGGCGTCAAAGTAGAGCGTCGTCGAATCGACGAAGCATGACCTTTCCGTACTAAAAATAAGCATGACCTTCCAGGGTTAAGGGCCTTGTAAAGAACGGGTCTCATATTTCAGTGTCTTTCAAGTTCTTCTTTTTCTTCTCAGTACCGTATAGCCCCTCGTGGGGCCATGGTGCGTTAACTTAGCCGTTTATAGACAATTTCGAGTCAACATATTATTTCGGAGTGTATACAGGGTGTCCGGAAACTGCCGCATAAACGCACCGGATTGTGATTCCTCATGTGATTTCCAGCAAAAAAGTTGTATGAACATACCCCCTCAGCTTAAATTTTTAGCTGCCACAGGCATTTAAAGATTTTTGAAAAAATCATTTTCTTACACATCTTAAAGCCTAATATCTCCAAAGCTAGACAAGTTAGAATAGTGAAATAAAATGATTATTACAGCCAACAAATTTACAAATAAAATAAAACTAACCACACGTCGTGCTCTGTAACCGTGATCGTTCGGTCGCCACTCTGTGAAATAGACACTCATAGAGAAACGAGTTTCCAAACTCGGCACGACTCGTCGCAAGTTTATTATTCAGAAGAAGATGATAAGAAATATTCTTATCGTAGAATAATAAACTAACAATGCGACTAGGAAGTGGTATGGCTGACAACCGTATCACACTCCGAATTCAATTGTCTTTGTAACGTTGATGGACTACACACGGTAGTCATCAACGCACCATGCTCCACTAGGAGTTACGGTAATCGAGAGAGAGAACCACACTAAAATCGGATAAAAGGTTTGGTTTTTACAGAGCTTCAAAGTCAAATTTGCGTGATTTGACCCAAAGACAATTTTTTTCCATCTCAATTTTCTCCAACTTCTGCCAAGGAGAGGTGCTTGTACGATTCTTTTAAAAATTGGCGCATAGTCTTACAATCATATCTTTCTTACATCTTTTTGATCTAGCCCCATTACTTCTAACAGTTTTTATACCTTAAGTGTAGAAAACTATGGTTAATTTTAGCTCGAATTCAATACAATTCAATTCACACTGCCCCTAAAGATCTGCAATTCGTAAAATCTATTAAAAGTATGTCGAAATCGAGCCAAAATTAACCCTAGTTTTCTGTACTTAAGGTAATAATAATACTTTGATAAAGATTTCCTCCAATCTTATTAACCCTTAACAACCCAGTACACTTTTATAACGCAACTGACCAGTAGTGTCCAACGGACACCATTATAGATTTCTAGGGAATTTGAAAGAAAACAATGAAATTATATTATTTTTTCTTATTGCCAGCATTACTAATGAATGTTTTCAGAGTGTTCAGAGCAGACATTGCGATTGCATTCATCGCAGCACTGTTTAGAAGTTCGTGATTTTTCTTTCGTTTCGGCAGGTTCAGATGGTTAAAAAGCTTCCTGATTCCTACTGAATCCTACCACAGCTTGGATGGCAACGCATACCCATACGCATGCCCATAACTTTTGACTTTCTGAGGAGCCTAGTATCTTTATCATCGAATCTCAAGAATCATAATAAAGAAGCAAATCTGTTTTTTCTTATGGTAGCACGAAATATTTAATTTCTAAATATCGGGTCCTAGAACAACTGTCAACAGCAAACTTCTCCTCGTCATCGCTATTGAACTGGTGCCCCAAAATGTTTTCGTCGACACTTTCCGCAAAGGCACATCGAATTTCAGCATCTGGCAGTTCCTTTTTAGCCATTTGTTTGAAGAAAACACGACTACCTCATAAAAAAACGTTGAAGTACTCAAACAAAACGTTCGCTCCCAAATACCGATATACTAAATGTAACCAAATAACTCAAATTCGCCCGCGACTGCTTTATGACAAAACGTCGAAGTACTGAAGCAATTTTTTGTTCCCAAATACCGTTATACACATTGAAATCAGACGAAAATGGTACTGTGTCCATTGGACACTTCTGGGTTGATCAGTCACTATTTTACTTAATTAGTAATAAATATTGAGTTATTAATGTAAAAAAATCATTAAGTACACGATCAGAATCTTAATACTTTGGGGAAAGAATAGATCAAGTGGTTTCTCGCAGAAATAAATACTTTACTTTTTATACGTGAATAAACATTAAAGTGTGTCCACGAGACACTTGTGGGTTGTTAAGGGTTAAAACCGTTAAACATATTTCAATAAATAAAGGATTTATAAATATTCTGACGATGCTACTTTGCTAAGATGAAAGTGACAGACGAAACAAACTGATTTCGCAAGTGGAATATGCAGTCCGAGATGCAAAAAATGCACTGAAAATAGACAAACTACGCTCTAAAAGGCAGATATTGGAGGCCAGTTGAATGTAATCAGAATGCAGAAGATAATCATTCTTATATCCATTTTAAAAATTTGAAAAAAAAAAAAAGAAATGACATGGCAGTCCACCAGTAAACTAGGGCCGCAGATGTGTGAGTGACATCCAATTCAATGCCAATGTCCAAGATCTAAACTGCTGTTTTGTTAAGGTGTTGATATGAACAGCACGCCCAGCAATGTTATTTATCCCCATAAATGGATACTTGTTTACAATCTGAGCGACATCATAGTCCGTCACGTAGGTGGTGAGTTCGAAAAACACCATAAAATTAATTCGTTGACGGTGAGTCTGGAATCCATGACCCTGTTCACCAATCCAATCACAAGCCAGGCTGCTCTAAAATTTGCTAATAATATTTCTGCGACCGGCAATTTCAACTCTTAAGAAAATTATGATGTTAAAAAAAATTTGGGCTTGACCCCCCCCCCTTACCGAAATCCTGGCTACGCTCATGGCACAAAAGAGAACTTCCAATTCCACCAAACGGAGTAATTCTCGATATTTTTGGGATAAAAACACAATTTTTACTGTAAATATTACTCATAAATGAGTTTTGTACAACTAGCATTGACCTCTGTTATAGGTGTCGGCGACATTTCATTTACCTCGTTACGCTCTAAAATGAATATCAAATTACCTACCTACAGTGGGAAACGATCCCGCGATCCTATGATTTGAAGATTAACGCCCTACCTACTGCACCACACAGACTATTTGGGACGACGTTTGTAATATACACAAAGCCATCTATATTTCAAAGCCCGGAACCAGAACCCGCTCATATACTTTTGCGGTAGATCATAGGCTCGATTAGTTGAAAAATTTACATTGCGGTAAAGGCAAATCGGGTTGGGTCGCGGCAAACTTTACACGAAAAGTATTGGTTCCCGGTCGATTTTCGTCGCGAAAAGTGCAATGTGTCGTGAATTGAAGTGTCTATAATGCAGTGAAAAAAAAAAATCCCGATAAAAAGTGGGTTTTCTACGTGTTTTCACGGTTTTTATCATAGCAGACACGGTTTTTTTACATGCGCTGTGCTTGTGTTAGTGCATCGTGCAACGTATATACGACATATTCATAGGCTCGCTTTGTGTGCATGTATTGCTGCTTCCCGGCTTTCTGATATAGGTGGCTTTGAATATACACCATATATTACCTGGCACATCGTGCGGAATAAACACCATTATATAAAAAAATAAAATATACTTTAACACCATATAAACAAATACTGATATAATTTCGGATAAAATTTATTATTTATCCAAATGAATTTTATGTTGAGTCTTTTATACTAATGGATAAAAGAAAAATTGTATACTTATGGACAGAGTTAAATAATTGAAGTTAACCCCATATGCCATATGTATAAAAAGAACCCATTTATATAAACTCTGATTCGCACCGCTTAATTTTTTAGTGTGATGAACAGGATTTTGAAAACCTAAAATTGATAGAGCAGACCAAACCATCAACGCACTTGTTTCTTTTCAAAATGCGACAATTTGTCTGCCATCCCAGAAGTCAATCTCGCATTTCTACGCATTCAAATAGCGCACAGCACTTTTTTAATAGAGTACGTAGGCTACTAAAAAAGTTTTTAGATTAGGCATGAAAATTTGACGTTTTTTAGCATTTACCTGCTCAGAAACATTTTATGACAAGTGATACTCGTGTAAGTTACAACTTAGCAAAAAAATGGAATTAACACGTGAAAATTTTCGTCGAACGATTTTCTACGATTTTAAAGTTGGATTATCACAAGAACAGTGATTCGATCGGCTTCATTTTGCATTTGGCGATCAAGCACCATCTCGTCCGACAATTTATAACTGGTTTAACGAGTTCAAATGGCGTGTGATTCGCTCAAGGACGAGTTTCCTGAAGGTCGTATAAAAACAGCCATTGTGCCGCAAAACGTAGATGCCGTGCGTGAACTGATTACGCAAGACCGGCACGAACAATTGGCCGTAAAAAAAGGTTTGTTCCCGTTGGATCCCGCATAATTTGACAATAGCTCAAAAAAGGCTCGTGTCGATTGGTGCAGAAAATGATGAAAAAGCACCATAACGGTACATCAAATGACGTGAATAAAATCGTCACGGGTGACGAATCATGGATCTCTGCATATGAGCCGGAAACTAAACAGTAGTCGAGCGTGTGGGTATTTCAAGACGAGCCCAATCCAACAAAAGTTGTTCGCACACGAAGCACTGCGAGTCAAGGTTTCTTCGGCCGAATGGGCCCTGTCGCCATTGTTCCACTTGAGGAACGTAGTACGGTCAATTTCGAGTGGTACACGACTATTTCCTTCCCCGAAGTCTTGGGGGAAAATCGCAAAACGCACACGAGAAGACGAATCATTCTTCATCATGAAAATGCAAGCTCTCCCACATCAGTTCAAACTACCGCCTATTTAACAGGTCATTACATTGAATTGACGGGTCATCTGCCTTACAGCCCTGACTTGGCACCCAAAGATTTTCATACCCGTCACTATGTGAAAGGGTATATTAACTTTGTCATGAAGTTTGCCACGCACACAAGGAAGCACCTCCCACTATACAAAGTATATATTATTGATCAGTGTGATGAGAGAAATCGATTGAGCTTTGTCCGTCTGTCTGTCTGTCCATCTGTTGCAACGCAAACTAGTCCCTCAGTTTTGAAGCTATCGGGCTGAAATTTTGTATACAAGTTTATTTTTAGTGTACGCTGTATATATGTCAGAACGAATAGAATCGGACCATGGGGTCATGGGGCTGCCCCTGCAAATTAGGTTCTTCTAAGAAACAATTTTTTCTTTATGTACCAATCTTAACTAAACTTCACCTAGGTGTGTTCCTATAGTAAAGCCTCACAACATATCTAGGAATGGATGAAATCGGAACATAGGGCTGACATACAAACAACCCGTGAAAATTAAGTTCTTATAACAAAAACTTTTTCTATTTTAATCCATCCTTAACCAAGCTATACCCAAATGTGTTTCTAGTAAAGCCTCAAAACATATCTAGGAACGGACGAAATCGGAACACTACGTCATGGGCTGTCATACAAACCAACCCTTGCAAATTAGGTTCTTCTGTTCTTTATGAACCAATCTTAACCAAACCTCACCCAAATGTGTTCATAGTACAGCCTCAAAACATATCTAGGAATGGATGGAATCGGAACATTACGTCACAGGGCTGTCATACAAACTAACCCCCAAATATTAGGTTCTTGTAGGAAAAACTTTTTTTCTTTTTGAATCTTAACCAAAATTTATCCAAGTGTGTTCCTGGATTAGCCTCAACGCATGCAGGAACAGATGGAATCAGAACACGTTATGACGTGCCCTATGGGGCTGCGGTAGAAATTGTTAACGCAAAATAAAGTTAGGTTCCATTCAAAAGTGACGAGTATTCAGATTTAGGCTGCTCCCGAAAATAGCCTCGGTCTCGTTTTTGTTACTTTTTATTAAAAATAAATTACGTGGAGAACGGTTTTCTTCGCCTGAAGCAGCTGTTGAAGCGTTCAGAGGCCATATTTTGGAGGCGTCTCCATCGAAGTGGAAAAAAAATTGGTTTGAGCGCATGCTAAAGTGTATAGATGCTCATGGCGAATATTTTGAGAAACAATAAAGCCATTTTGAAAATAAAAAAAAAATCGTTTCCATCTGTTTTCTAGAAACTTGTTTAGTAACCCTCGTAGTATAGCAGTCAGTAAGTAAACAAATTGCTTTGATCAACCACCAGGGAGGATTTGGGCGCATGCGATATAACAATAGCGTGTTATACTAGAACAAAGGCCTATAATGACTAAATGCAACAAAAACACTAAAAAAGACACCTAAGTGGCTAATTTTTAACAAAAATTGATTCAATTTGTGTTTTTTAAGTGCATTAGTTACAAATTTTACAATTTTACAATTTACAATTTGTCGTGCTCTGTGGCCGTGATCGTTCGGTCGCCACTCTGTGAAATAGACACTCATAGAGAAACGAGTTTCCAAACTCGGCACGACTCGTCGCAAGTTTATTATTCAGAAGATGATAAGAATCATTCTTATCGTAGAATAATAAACTAACAATGCGACTAGGAAGTGGTATGGCTGACAACCGTATCACACTCCGAATTCAGTTGTCTTTGTAACGTTGATGACTACACACGGTAGTCATCAACGCACCATGCTGCAGTAGGAGTTATGGTAATTGAGAGAGAGAGAGTTACAAATAGTTACCCTTATGTTAAAAAAAGTAAAAACAAAATTCGAAAAGGCTATAAAACTGGATTTGTTAGTGTGAAACTGACTGCATTTTTTGAAAACAGCGTCTCCTTACTAAAGAACCAGTGAAAATGACAAATCAACAGAAAAAGTTGCTAAATTGTTCCCCTGTGCTGTTACAGATTTAAAATACTTAATACTTAATTATGTATATACAAAAGAGATTTACCCCTGAAATATTTAGAAATTGCGGAATTTCAGACACACTAAACCTATACATTTGTCGCTCAATGTACTTTACTATTGCATCAACGATAAGATTAATGGTTTCCAGTTTTAGTTTTCTAGTTATGCAAACTAATTTATTAAAATTGCATCCGGTTGAATCTTCATAATAATTTTCCCTGATTTGATAAATTAGCAATCACCAGCAAAAATTAGTGGAAAAAATGAAAACAACAAGTGACCGGAAAATACAAATATTTCAATTAATTTCCAGGATATACTCCGAAAAATAAACGCGATGCTATGAATATTAGCAAAAATATTGGCATGGGAAACTTAAGGGCTATTTCCATGGAAAATAAATTCCTAAACTTGACATTAACTAAAATAGATAGGAAATTCAAAACAACATGTATCTGCAGAATTCTGTGTAGGTCGAAGTTACTGTTTCTCAAAATTTGCATCTCTTGCACAAAAATTATACATGTTTGCATTTGAGACAATGTACCTAATGTATACTAAACGTTCAACAAAACTCACCAAGAGAGAATCCATCGTGTAAATACTGCTTTATACGTATTTTAATAACAAATTTTCCAATGATTTATTCTAGTTGAAAATGAACCATGTAATGTATTATGCCCGAAAAACCAACTTTCAAATTAGAGGCAAAATACAATATAAAAACACACGTGCCCCGCATTGTGCTTAGTCCTAGATTCCGTTAACGAGAGATTTTGAATAAATTAAAATCTGAAAATGATTTCGACACATTTATTCCCAGTAAGCGGATACTGGTTATATTGCATAAATTTTCGTTATAATACTCCCTAAAGAGTGCGTGGTTCAAATGAGATAGCCTGGCAGAATTCATATTTGGAGAATTTCTGCGAATCGTTGTCATTTATTTGGGTTTTTATCCCATTATATTTTTCATCCCGTATAGTTTTGGGTAACGAACTACATTATACATATATTAAAATGGAACTTACCCAGCTCTTTTACACTAGGGATGTCAAAAACCGGACGGTTAGTCCGAAAACCGGTACTTTCAGAACGGTTAACCGGCTTTTCCTCATTCCGGTTTTAACCCGGACGGTTGTTTGTCCAGCCGGTTGAAACCGGGAAAAAAATACTCTCAAAATTCATACAATTTTGTATATTTTCTGGATTTTTCAGTCTGCAATTCTATTACTTGTCCGTTATGAAAAATTTCGTTTTCAAATTTCAGTCCTTAAGCATATTTTCGAACATTCTCCTTATAGCAATTACTCGTTGAACGCTTCGTCAAATACCTCTCCTAATAGGCCAATCAATAAACCGAAAAATAAGGCGTTAGGTCGCAAAAAATTGCTCGGCTCTAGTTTTTTGGGATATTGTTAGGATAGATACCAGAAGTGTACCACCAAGTTTGCAACTTCGAAAAACCTGTGCTAACCCCGTGACCCTCAAAATTTTCGGACTTTTTTGATATTTTTGTTTGTAATTTCTCAAAGGTGCTTCCTACAAGTAAGTTGTCCACTGCACTGTTAAAGCTAAGAACATCTTCTTTAATTTGAGTGTAACCCCAGCTTTGTAGGCGCAAAGATACAGCACTTTAAACATTGTTTTTTGAAAAAAAGTTCGAAATTATAATTTCAGTTATGTTCCGAGCTGAATATCGGCTTAAATGCGCATTTTACGGAGAAAGTTATATGGCATGAGGTTATAAACCAGTTCCTTAGCTGTATATATGTCGGAATGAATGGAATCAGACCACGGGGTCATAGGGCTGCCCCTGAAAATTAGGTTCTTCTAAGAAAAACTTTTTTCTTTATGTACCAATATTAACCAAACTTCACCCAAGTATGTTGCTGGTTAAGCCTAAAAAAATATCTAGGAACGGATGAAATCGGAAGACTACGTTATAGGGCTGCCATACAAACCAACCTCTGGAAATTAGGTTCTTCTAAGAAAAACTTTTTTCTTTATGGACCAATCTTAACCACCCTTCCCCCAAATGTGTTTTTTAGTAAAGCTTCAAAACATATCTAGAAACGGATGAAATCGGAACACTAGGTCATAGGGCTGTCATACAAACCAACCCCTGATAATCAGGTTCTTCTAAGAAAAACTTTTTTCTTTATGAACCAATTTTATCCAAACCTCATGCAAATGTGTTCCTAGTAAAGCCTCAAAACATATCTAGGAATGGATGGAACCGGAACATTACGTCATAGGGCTGTCATACAAACCTCCTAAAATACAATTTCGGACTTTTTTACAAAAAAAGCACATTTTTGAAAGTGCCGTATCTTGGGATCCTTTGCACCTACAATGCTGGAGTTACACTCAAATTAAAGAAGATTTTCTTAGCTTTGCAGTGGACTTGTAGGAAGCACCTTTTAGAAATTACAATCAAAAATATGAAGAAAGTCCAAAAATTTTGAGGTTTCTTGAGGGTCACGGGGTTAGCACAGGTTTTTCGAAGTTGCAAACTTAGTGGTACACTTCTGGTATCTATCCTAACAATATCCCAAAAAACCAGACCCGAGCAATTTTTTGCGACCTAAAATCGGTAATTGACTGGCCTATAATCTTTTCCAAGGCAGATATTGTTTATGCTTACATTGCGTTTCACCTGTGTCTTGGTTGTGTGTCGTGAATGTGATATTCCTATATAGTGTATCAGTGCATCCGCGTTTCATCGTGTCGCTAAAAAATGTGGTACACCTCCCCCTGGCCCCTGTTGCAAATATTTAAAATAATGAAATCACTTCTGACAATTTTATTTGATTATCTTTTTTGTTCAAAATGTTTCTCTTCTTTTAAATTAGCTGTCTTACTACATCATATAGTATATGAAATTTGATTTGATTTTGCATACGATAAAAACATTAGCCATACGAGTGAGTAAGCATTTTGTTTTTAAGTAAAATTCTGAACAAATCAATGAAAAGACTCGGTTAATCGGAAAACCGGTACTTTGAGCCCGTTTAAAACCGGACGGTCTAACCGGCTTTGCAAAAGAACCGAAAAAAAAAGAAAGCCGGGTTATAGACCGGTTTTTGACATCCCTATTTTACACCCTTGTTATCCTGCACGGGATAGAGTTTTGGGGAATGAAATGTACATACATAGATGGCTGATGCCTAGAGAAAAAAACACTGGCACAAGCTAAGTTTTGTGTTTCCTCAGTGGGAATTTTTTTTATTTTGGCGTACTTGTGGAAAATAGTAATTCCAGCAAAATATACCAAAATGATCGTCTTCTGTGATGAAAATCACCAAATCTGTAAAATACGACGAAAGTGAGGCAAAGATGCAAAAAAAGCGGTCAGCTCATTCGGAGACTAGCTGGTGTTAACCGGGAAACTACCAGCTTTTCATAATCGGAGGGGCTTCCTTCTGTTCTTCATGATAAAGTTAATATACCCTTTCATATAGTGACAGGTATAAAAATGTTTTTAGTGAATGCTGTACCAGTGGCGTGGTGTGAGTTTGAAGTAAAGGGAAGCAGTTACATTCATGTAAATGAAATTGGGAACCCGCGTACACCTGTCTAGAAATGAGAATGAAATCCTTATAAAATAAAGATAACAGGAAACTAAAGAAATATTCTTTATCTCTAGACTTAAGAAGACGATATCAACATGCATACGAATATATGTACATACTATGAACTCCGTATGTTGAAGACGTTATCGAAAAGTTGTCGTAAATGAATCACGCTCTGGGTCACTTGGTTGAACGCACCCATGCCCCACACAAGGGTTTTACGCGGTACAGAGAAGAAGAAGAAACTCGTGTCGTAACTCGATGCAATGACAATTCATACTTTTATCATCACACCTATTTCAATACGTATAATGTCGATTCGTACACCACAACTGTTTTTACGATTTGCCCAAACTCTCTATTCTCTATTACTATTAGTGCAGTCATATTAGCATTTCAAATAGAAAAAAATCGAGTAAGGCTAATTTTTGGCTAATTTTTGTTGTTTTTAAATCAGTGGGCTCCCAGGAATCTACAACTGATTTTGCTAAAAAAAAATTTGATCGGTAAGGTCCCAAAAAGGACAAAAAAGGATACTCTTTAATCCCAGACCGGAGGTCGGCATGCGGGGTATCATATCAAAGGGGACGTCGAGTAAATTACATATCCGGTGTTTGTTTCCTGTTTCAAGGACCCTCAAAGGAATAAATCGAGCTTAAATGGAAAATTTTCGAGTTTCCCGTGTATATTTCCAAAGCCATAACTACGAGAATAATTCAAGTTGTCCCTACTTTTATTACGTTTCAGAATCTATAGTAGCTGAAGATTCTACCATTAAATTTGCTAAGAAAAAAGTTGCTCGGAAAGCTCTGAAAAAGGACATAAAAGGACACTAATTGCACACCTTAGTCGAAGGTGGGCATGTGGGGTGTCATATCAAAGAGGATGTCAAGTACATTCTATATCTGGCATTTGTTACTTGTTCCAAGGACCTTCAAAGGACAAAATTGGGCTCAACTAAAAAATTTTTGTGTTTCCCGTATCTGTATCTGTCTAAAGCCGTAATTTTCCATTTAAGCCCGACTTATTCCATTTAGTGTCCTTGAGACAGGAAACAAGCACCGGATATGCAATGCACTCGACGTCCTCTTTGATATGACACCCCACATGCCCACGTTCGATCAAGGTGTGAAATTAGTGTCCTTTTATGTCCTTTTTCAGAGCTTTCCGATCAAAGTTTTTCTTAGCAAATTTAATGGTAGAATCTCCAGCTATTATAGATTCTGAAAAGTGATAAAAGTAGGGACAACTTGAATTATTTTCGTAGTTATAGCTTTGGAAAGATACACGGGAAACCAGAAAATTTTCCATTTAAGCTCGATTTATTCATTGGAGGGTCCTTGAAACAGCAAACAAACACCGGATATGTAATGTACTCGACGCCCCCTTTGATATGATACCCCGCATGCTGACCTCCGGTCAACGGTTAAAGAGTATCCTTTTTTGTCCTTTTTGGCAGCTTTCCGATCAAATTTTTTTTTAGCAAAATCAGTTGTAGATTCCTGCGAGCCCACTGATTCAAAAACAATAAAAATTTGCCTTACTCTATTTTTTTCTATTTGGAGGCCTGAATTGGGATATTTTGACTGCACTATATGTATACATTTTGATAATTTATTATTCTCCCGAACATAAAAATGACTATGAGTGTATTCACGCACAAGTGAGCGGACTAAAATTTTGACACAAATTCTACTTATATTTTCCTGCCGTTCCAAGTAGGCATAGGTGTCCTTCCATATATTGGATATTCTGTAAACAGTTGAAATTAACGAAATTATTTGTCGGGATTATAACCCCATATGCCTACTTGGGACATGCAAAATTGTGGTATATACTGTTTTGCGTATTGTCGGCAGCGAATTTTTCTATTGAAATGTAGAACTATGTCGTTATATTTGCAACGACATGTTAAAAATCTCTAATAACTTTGCACGTACAATAAATTACGAACACACATACCGCTAAGCATTAAACAGCTTCACAAACTAACGCATTGCTGTGCTATGCATGTGCTATGCCAATTCTTATTCCAATCAGAATCCAATTTCAATCAGAATGAACAAACTTTTGTTACGAACTGTACACGTCGGTTGGTAAATTTTACAAGAAGCTGTAGCGCGTGATTAGGAATACTTGATAAAAGCGGATGGAAATGCTGGGTGCGAGTGGATAGTGACCAATACAAAAACTTCGAGAAATTATTACACTTGCTTTATTGAGCACGTCTGTTCACGCTACAAATATCTTACAAAAGTCAACTGTCAGAACTGGTGTCTTCTTCTTCTTTTTCAACCGTGTGTCTTCTTCTTGCTACGAATTGTTCCCCACAGTACTCCCCCTTGAATAGGAAGGTCCACGGGGAAGTTTCCTGGCTTGGGAAGCTGGAGGGTAGACCCGAATGTTGTTCGTCGGGCGCCTGTTGATTGAAGTCTCGTGCCTCGTCTGGTTTCTCGAAGTATCCTGCATTGGCTCGGGTCTCGTGTTGATTGTAGGAGGGTGAATGTTGATTGAAGACCGCTGACTAATTTGGGTATTCGTAGTGTTTTGTGCTGACTCGGGTGACATGTAGCTTGTAGGTACGCTTCCGCCGGTTCCTCCAAACGCTGTTGCCTCCAGGAATGCCGGCTTAAGACGCTCCGTCGAAACATTCGTTGCTCTTCCGTTAACGTCGATCTTGAACACATGCTCAGACAATCGGCTCAACACTTTGTGGGGGCCAGTGTATGGCTGTATGAGGGGTCTTCGGACCGAATCGACTCGCAGGAAAACGTGCGTACACGATCCTAGGCTGCTGCTGCGAAATATTTTTCGTTGGCAATGATGCGTCGCTTGAATGGGTCGAAGTGTCCTCATGTGTTCGCGCAATTGTACGATGAATGCGTGCGGCTCACAGTGTTTGTCCTCAGAGACGAAAAATTCTCCTGGTAGAGTTAGCGTTGTTCCGTACAGTAACTCAGCACTGGAGCATCCGATATCCTCCTTAAAGCTATTGCGTAGTCCTAATAGTGCTGTCGGCAATATATCCGTCCATGCAGGATTTTGCTCATGACACATTATTGCGCTTTTTAGAGATCGGTGCCAGCGCTCTATCATACCATTCGCCGCAGGATGGTAGGGCGTCGTGCGACTTCGTTCACAACCCATCATACTCGTCAAGGCCCTGAAAAACGCGGATTCGAATTGGGTCCCTTGATCCGTAGTTACGATGCGTGGAGCGCCAAATCTGGAAATCCAAGATGAATAAAACGCAGTTGCGACAGATTGGGCTGATTGATCGGGTAGTGGCACCGCCTCTGGCCATCTGGAGAACCGGTCCATCATCGTCAGGCAATATTTGAAGCCCTTCGACGGGATCATTGGGCCGACTATGTCGAGATGGACGTGTTGAAATCTTCCATCTGGCATTGTGAACGGCTGGATTGGGTTGATGGTGTGTTTACTGGTTTTAGACCGCTGGCATGGTACGCAGCAACGTGCCCAATTGTGGATATCCTTGTTCATTTTAGCCCATACGAATTTCCGGGCAATGGCCTTGCACGTTGCGCGTCCGCTGGGATGTGATGGGTCGTGAAATGTGTCGAAAACCAATCTGCGTAGGACTGCTGGAACAAACGGTCGGATTAGCCCACTTGAGGTATCACAAATTATATTGCCATGCTCACCAATTTTGACCGGTTCCAAAACCAACGATGTTGTGTTCGAACGTAACAGCTCTTGAAGCTCGCGATCGTTCTGTTGTTCCTTGGAGAGAGTCTCAGCTTGGATGAATGTTGGAAGACTTATGGCCTCGATCCTCGACAGAGCGTCAGCTACTTTGTTCTTATCGCCACGAATATGCAATATGGTTGTTGTAAACTCTGAAATGAAATTAAGCTGTCGAATTTGACGTGGAGTTGCATTTTTGGCCCTTTTTTCGAACGCGAATGTGATAGGTTTGTGGTCAGTTTGAACAACGAAGTCGGTCCCTTCCAAATGATGCCGGAAGTGCTTTATGCTCTCGTAGATGGCGAGAAGCTCCCGATCGTACACGCTGTAGCGCTTTTCCGTGTTGGACATCTTACGTTGAAAAAAAGCTAGTGGGAGCCAACGGTTATCTTGAAGCTGTTGCAGCACTGCTCCGATTGACGTGTCTGATGCGTCCGTTACTAAGGATAGTGGTTGTCCTTTTTTAAAATGAACGAGCAGCGTGGCTTTTGCAAGGGACTCTTTGCAATCGATGAAGGCTTTTTCGGCTTTTGGGTTCCATCGTATTAGCGTTTTGTCGCCCTTTTTCGCCTCTGTTAGGTATTCGGTGAGAGGCGCCTGGAGCTCGGCTGCGTTTTTAATAAAACGCCGATAAAAATTCAGTGTGCCGAGGAACCTTCGAAGTTCCTTGACCGTTTCTGGTTTGCTGAACCTGCGAATCGCCTCCACCCGTGATGCTGGCGGGCTAACACAGTCCTTGCTTATCGTGTGCCCTAAATACTCAATTTCTGTGGCTCCAAATACGCATTTCGCTGCGTTCACCACAATCCCAAAGTTGTTTAGTCGCTCCAGTACCATTCGGACATGCTCTAGATGCTCGTCGTAGTTGCGTGACGCGATTAAAATGTCGTCTATGTAACACCAGCAGAAATTTAGACCTTTTAGGACCTCGTCCATGAAGCGTTGGAAGGACTGTGCAGCGTTGCGGAGCCCGAAGGTCATTACAGTGAACTCAAACAGTCCGAATGGTGTAATGACTGCTGTTTTGGGGATATCCTGTGGAGCGATGGGAATGTGGTGGAACGCACGTACCAGGTCTATTTTTGAGAAAATCTTTTTTCCATCAAGGTCAGCCATGATATCTTCAATATGACGAAGTGGGTACCGGTCTGGCGTCGTAACTGCGTTAAGTCGGCGAAAATCGCCACATGGCCGCCATCCACCTTTCTTTGGTGCTAAATGCAAGGGGCTTGCCCATGGGCTGGACGACGGGCGGCAAAAACCCCTTTCGAGCATGTATTGAAATTCTTGTTGGGCGATTTTTAACTTGTCTGGCGCAAGACGACGCGGCCGTTCGAATACCGGCGGTCCTTTTGTCATGATGTGGTGCTGAACACCATGGTCAGGATTCGTCCTTATGGCTGCTGGGTTCGTGAGCCCTGGGTATGTTTTTAACATGTCGTGAAAGGGCCCTGATCCCGACAATGTTGACACGCAAATGTTTTCAGTTACACGAGCTTCACCCGGTGCAGACTTGCGTGTTAAAGCATCGACAACCCTTTTGTTTTTTACATCCACCAAAAGACTATAGAACCGCAAAAAATCTGCGCCTATTATCGGCCTTGAAACGTCCGCGATGCGGAACTTCCATCGGAAAGCACGATCGAGGCCCAGGCTCACTTCGAGCAACTTGTCACCATAAGTTTTGATTTCCGACCCGTTAGCGGCGAAAAGCTTGAACTCGGTAGGTCTTGATCTCCGAAAACGTGAACGAGGTAGCACAGAGATTTCAGCTCCCGTGTCGATAAGAAAAAGTAATTTCACTTCGTTGTCGTATATATGCAGGCGGTTGTTGTTGTCGTCACTGATAAGCGCCTGTTCTCTCAGTGACGAAGCCTGTTTCCCGATTGCTGTTTATTAACCTTCCGGCGGGCGCAATACTAATCCTAACACGATCGGGCGCAATGCATCTGACAGATTAAGTGCAGAAAAAAGGACGAAACTAAGTTTCTGTATACTTTAGACTTTTATATATTGTTCCATTGCCTTTTTGAAACAGTTCTGCGAAATTCTTGAAAGAAATACTGGCTTACAAAGTTTGATACCCTTCACATTTTCAATTTTCTAAGAATATTCCGCTTTCAATCGCTTCAATAATTAAAAAACCTCCAACAGCTCGACCGCTTAAAAAAGGTGAGCTTATTTCACTTAAAACACACTACTGGACGATTTGGTGCACCTAAAAGTCAACACAACGCTATTACGGAATGTGAAGAGTATAACAAGTTGAAATTTTCATAGAAAAGGAAAAATAACACAATCGGGCGCAATACATCTGAGAGATTATTTCATCCCCTCCCGCCCCTCAGACATATGGTAGATAGAAACTGAAAACTGATTTAGGTAGTTGATTGATAAAAATTAAGCTACTGTGAGTTTCAGATCTCTCCCTTTTCATATCACTGATCACCGAAGGTTAAATGTGCACGGAGGCTGACATTTTCTAGCCGCAGATCCGAATCTTTCGTGAAACCAGCAAATTGGTTCGCCGTTCTCGGTGTTATTACGTTTACGCGAAGTTGTTTGACGTGACGCACATTCCCGGCATTTGTCGCTATATTGATTTAACCGAACGCGACGAAGATCTGCGCGCAGGCCCGCGATTTCATCGACTATAATGTCGTCAGCACGTACTTCGGCCGGATTTGTGTTTACAGGTGGAGTAGATACTGAACATAATTCTTGGGTGCCGGCTGCTGTCACCCTGTCTGCTGCTGCGGCTAAATTGTCAAGCGATAAACTTTCTGATGCTGCTAATATAGAACGCACCATAACAGGGAGGCGCTCCAACCACAAAGATTTTAAAAAAGATTCCGGCGCCCCTTTTGGAGCTATGCGCCTCATGTTGCGGAGGAGCTGCGATGGGCGTTGATCACCGAGTTCCATTCCGTGGATCAACTCCCGTGTTTGTTCTTCCTCGCTGGTGCCAAATGCAGCAAGAAGGCGTTGCTTGATAGCATTATATTTACCTTCATCTGGTGGACTTTCCACGATATCCGCCACTTGGGTCAAAGCCGCCATGTCGAGCTCGCCTACGATCCTGTCGAATTTTGTTGAGTCGCTGGTGATCCTATTTGAGCGAAATTGCGCTTCGACACGAGCGAACCATAATCCTGGTTGTGTTTGCCAAAACGGTGGCAATTTTAGCGCGATGATGCTTTGGATTTCGCTTGATTCCATTTTTCCTTCGTGGTCTCCGTTCGCGTCCATAAACTTATCGTTGTCGCTGTCTGTCGCCATTTTCGGGGTCACCAATGTAGCGCGTGATTAGGAATACTTGATAAAAGCGGATGGAAATGCTGGGTGCGAGTGGATAGTGACCAATACAAAAACTTCGAGAAATTATTACACTTGCTTTATTGAGCACGTCTGTTCACGCTACAAATATCTTACAAAAGTCAACTGTCAGAACTGGTGTCTTCTTCTTCTTTTTCAACCGTGTGTCTTCTTCTTGCTACGAATTGTTCCCCACAAAGAAATTAGAAATCCACCTCCAACGGCGAATTCATTCTCGTACTAACTCTACTCCGCCGCCCAATCCCCCGGTAAATCTGCTCCACAAGCTTTCATCTTTCATACAGGCATTATTTCGCTCTGCTTTTGTCTCGCCGTGACTGGCGACTGTAAACTCTCTCGCTGTGGATTTTTTTCGTGAGACAGGTGGGTTGGTGTATTGGTTGGAGAGTGCGCATGCTAAAGTAATTTTATACGTTGCGACAGGGTTGCGTATGATTTTTATGTAATATACATAAAAAACCGTGGATAGTGTACAAGAAAAATTATAAACAATGTTGATAATACGTTATGCTTCTAAACGTTTTTTTTTTAAAGAAGAAGGGAAGCAATGCTTCCCTTGCTTCCAAAGACGCCACGCCACTGTAACCTACCCATAAAAACAACATACATTCCCTCCAAAAGAATTCTTTCCCCATTCGTAAATGAATGTCTGCAAACATTGAAACATCCCTTAATTGCCAATATCTTCCAATGACTTCACCAAATACACTCGCCCATTATAAGGACTCTATTAGACGGTACAAAAATAATACTAGGACCAAATAGGACGAGTTATGGCGAGAGTAATTGCAAACCGCTTGGTGTAATCTTCATGTTTTCCTATCCAACCAACACGGATACCATAGTAATCAAAAATGCAAATCAAAAACCATTTGACCGTGCAATGTGATGATTATTTCAAAAGTTTTTGGTCAGATAAAAATGAAAATTCTCCCTGAGTCCTTGTAGATAACAGCATGAGCGGCAGTTATTCTCCCCCATACAGTCAAGTCTATACTATATTGGTATAACAAAAAGTTGTTGGAAATGCGATTTTAAAATTTTTGCAATTAATTAATTTGCAACGAAATACCAGATGTCAGCATCAGACTGCCGATGTTGTCGGAATGCCAGACGAGCCGAATGATATCACTTTTTGATAATCAACCGAATTACTATTGCATGCATGTCGGCGGATTAATTATTTATTTTCTTTTTTTACGTTTTTAATATCATCATGAATGATTGATGACAGGCTCATATGTGCGGCTATCTGGTCACGTTTGAGAGGATTGGACGTGATATATATGGACCAACCCCGTCGGTCGGTACGCAAGGGTAAAACACCGAGATTGATGTTGTTTTGACAAAATGTTTGATTATCGAGTCATTTAATTTAATTTCACCAAAAATGTGCATAATAGGTTAGTTGTATTATTGCTTATCTTTTTGTATACATACATACATACAAACGTACCAAATGCATACATACTATGGTAACACACGGAAACGACCTGAAAATTTGTTTGCCACTAAAACACTTAGGCTCGTATTTATAAACGTACCTTAAGGAAACCTCAACCCAAGGCGACTTTAAGTCAAGGAAACCTTAAGTCAACTAATAAAATGTAATTTTCAATACTTATTTAGCAAAATAACTTATTTTTACAAGTATTTTTGTCAAAAATTAAGTAGTTTGAGCTTTGAGGAAAAAAATATTAGAATAGAAGATAAATTAACTAAGAAGTTTTATCCGTATACTAAAAAATTTATCTGAGACAGACTATTATCTCACTCAGATGTCATCAATACTGTGATAAATACTGGTGAGCGTTCTGTTAATCTCAACACCTAAACACAAGAAAAAAGCATTTAGTCAAATGTTAGTTAGCATTGGTCAAATGTTGGACTGCCGCACCTGTCATTTATGCTGATTAAACCGTCTTAAGCGTATTCCACGGCTTAAAAAATATAAATCACGTTTAATAGGTAATTGCTGGGCAGCACCCTAAATTGTTTGTCGTGTTGATGCGGTTAGTTGTACATCATGTAATCAAATCATGCATTCTCGAATTATCCGAGCCTTTGGTATCACCGAGGGTTATCAGTTGATTGTACAAGTAAATTTTTATAGTTGCAGCTTTCTTTTGAAAGAGCATTCGAACCAGTTGACAGTCTAAACAGAAGTTGAAAAAACTAGTGTGAGTACAAACACCTTCACTCTGTTTACATTGACTATTAAGTCGAAAAAGGGCCACACACAAACATAAAAAAGACAGAAGTTTTAACACCAAATTATTGCACACCTCTCTATACGCACTAAAAAGTTACACTAATTTGAGCGTCGTCACGTTAGAGGAGGAGAGGGTGATGAAGAGGGGAAATTTTGTTTTTTTCGCAAATATCTGAAAAACTATTAGTCTGATCGCAAAATGTCCTAATAACGACTAAACTACATGCAATTTCCTTTACAATGATATGCCTAGATAATACTTAAAACATTTTCTTGGTATATCTTTATACATTTTATGTGGATTTTACATTTGTTGAGATTAACATTTCACGCTGTAACTTTTAATACGGTAAATTGATAATAATTGCCGGTCTGGTCCGTCTGTTGCTACGCGTTTGACTCGGCCTTTTTATTAAAAGCTATATGAAGCTGAAATTTTTCATAAATACTTCTTTTTGCTGGAGGTATATTTGATTCTGTAAAATCGGACAATGGGGTCATGGGGATGTCCTACAAACCCAACCCCCCAAATTAGGTTCTTCTAAGAATAACTTTGTATTTGAGTAGCAATTTCAACCAAATTTCACACAAATGCGTTTCTATTGCTGACTATTGTAGTCTGGCTGGTCGAGCGGTTAGTGCGCGCACCTTCGGTGCACAGGCTAATGAGTTCGAATCTCACCGTGTTCCATTGTGTTTTTCGAACTCACGACCTTGTGACAGACTATGATCTCTCTCAGATGTTAAACGAGTACCCATTTATGGGGATAAATAACACTGCTGAGCGTGATGCTGATCTCACCTCATCAAAAAGCAGATAAGATCTTGGAAATAGGATGTCACTAACACATCCTGCGGCCTTAGTCCAATGTTGGATTGTCGCGCCTGTTATTTATTTATTGCTGACACAAAACATATGTCAGAATGGATCAAATCGGACCATGGGTCATGGGACTGCCCTACAAAAACAACCCCCCAATTTCTCATACAAATGTGTTTCTATTGACTATGACACAAAATATATGCAACAATGGATCAAATCGGACCATGGGATCATGGGTATATGGGGCTGCTATACAAACCCAACCACCCATTTTGGTTCTTCTAAGAATTTTTGTGAGTAAATATTTTTATTTGCCCACTTATTTCAACCAAAACCCTACACAAATATTTTGTGAAGGCCGAAGGAAAATAATAGGGGGGGGGGGGTCAAATACAAGCCGTAGGCACGACTGAAAAAAGCTTTTAGCCCGAGGAAAGCGAAGGGTATCTAAATTTCGGCCGCGCCTGAAATTAGCCTCGGTCTCGTTTTTACATATGTTTTGTGACATCAAAAGAATCACATTTGTGTGAAGTTTAGTTGGAATTGGTTCACAAATAAAAAAGTTTTTCTTAAAAGAACCAAATTATGCGGGCTGGATTTGTATGGCAGCCGCATGATCCCATTGGCCGATCTAGTTCATTTTTACACATTATGTTTTCGGGATTCAACGGAAACACATTTTTGTGAGGTTCGATTAAGATTTTACCATAAATAAAGAAGGTTTTCCTAGAAGAAGCACTTTTTTTAGTTAGGGTTTTTTTATGTTTTTTTTTTATGTTTTTTTTTTACCCCATAGCCTGCAACACAAATATGCCTGTGCGCAAAATTTTAAGCTTGATATCTTTAAAACTGGCCGAGTAAAACGCGTTGCAACATACGAACAGACGGATATCGACCAATCGACTCTCCTCGTCATACTGATCATATATGGTCGGAAACGCTTCCTTCCTCCAATGCGCTTAACTTCAGGACAAAGTTAATATACCCTTTTACTCTATGAGAATTTGGCACTAAAGATCATTGAACGAGATTTTGACCGATGTGTTAGTGAGCACACAAAAATTCCAAAGAAGGAATTCATGAATTTATTACGATTCTGTCTAATAGACTGTAACTATTTTTGTTATAAAAATCGTTTCATGTCTATGAAATCTGGCCTTTTCAGGGGATCCAGTCTAGCGCCCATTCTTGTTGAACGCGTTTTAGAAGACCTGATCAATGAAGCCCTACTAAAGATCGATTTTATTCCATTATTTTGGAACTCATACGTAGATGACCACATCACCGCAATACCTGAGGACAAAATACCAGCTATGTTAGAGGCACTACATGCTTATCATCCGAACATTCGCTTTAAATACGAGGTCGAAAATGATGGAAAACTTGATTGTCTTAATATTAGTCTATATCGTACTGAAAACTGCAAGATAATCACAAATTGGTACTATAAGCCAATTGCGTCGAATCAATTGCTAAATTTCTATTCTCACCATCCAATCCAAATAAAAACCAATACGGTAAAATCATTCATCCGAAAGGTTTTCAGGATAAGCCACAAATTATTCTGGAATGGTAACTTGATAAGGTTTCATAATATCCAGGGCTGGATTTACCCTCAATGGCGCCCCTGGGCAGTGATCAAGTTGCCGCCCTTTGTCAGTTGTTAGACTTGGAATTAAACCAGTCGCATTTAAAGTGGATGTATGTGATGTTAAAATTTCCATGGAATTGTGCAAAAAAATCCAGCTTCGATTTTTTTTTTAAAAGTTCATAGGTCACGGCCGGGTTTAATTTGGGAAAAGGGTTGCGCCTTTTTTATATGTAACCAGCACAACTTGATTTGACATTGCAGTTAATTTATTCCATAGGAAGGTTTTTCGATTGAACTACGAAACCAATTTTTGTCAAGTGTACCCTTTGATTGGTTTAATTCGATGCTTATTGAGTGGAAAATTTTTAGGAATAGGACAAAAGATTATCTGAAAAAAATATGCATTAAATTATGCACTTAAGAGCTAGCAAGAAAAAATAAAAATTACACTACAAGTTTCTACTAAAGCCAGTGGAGAACTAGCATTCTGAGAAAATTGAAACCTAAGGCGGTCATTTTAGGGCCGGCATTTTTAACTTTATTCAAACACCTTGTGTTTTCTTCTTCTTTCTTGTCTTTTTATGCTGCTAACACATGGAGAATCCATGTAGTCATCGTTCTTTCAAACTCCATATAAAAACATTACAACTTGCCCAGCTGGTAATTTTTTTATATGGAGTTTGATAAAATGAACAATCCAGCGATTCTCCATGTGTGTGCGACATTATACCGCTCCATGGTGTCGCGTCGGTCGGCCTGCGGTGTAGACATAATTTAAATTAAAGTGTTCGGCGACCAGACTTTTGATTTTAGAAGTGTTAGCCAATTTCAACTTTTTCAGCCAGCGTTTTTGAACAATTTAGTAATCTAGGATCAATAAATAAATTGTAGGATAGCAAAAACAAGTTGGCTGAAGCTCGTATAGTTTGGAAGGCGGCAACATTTGGAGAGCCTACTGGTGTCAAATATGAAAATCTGCTTCTGAACAATTTTTCCAAGCATAATTTGTTTTTTTTTTGTTTATCAAAGCCGCCTCTTGAAATCTCGAAATGCGTATTTCTCAACTTTAAATTATTCTAAAATTTAAAAAATTTGCCGCCCGGGCAATAGCCCAGGCTGCCCATATGGGAAATCCGGCCCTGATAATATCTTGCGAAAAAACAACTATCCAGCCAAGATGATTAATAGATTGGTGAATGAAGTCAGAAATAGTAGAAACACTTCCAATTTAACAAGCTATGCGTTCCTGCCCTTTAAAGGCAACACGACTACGGCAAAAAATACGGAGAATACCACCACTCAACACTATTCGTCTCTAAATATTCCAGGGCTTAGCAGTTCCATCTCCAGATCTTGCAAATATTTCATACCGGATTTAAAATTAGCAATGCGTCCTCATAAAAAAAAAACGAGAAATGTTTGCAAACTTGAAAGATAAAATCCCGAAAGAAGATAAGTCCGAGGTCGTATAAAAAATCGACTGTGATAGAACGTATATCGGAGAAACTATCCAGAAATTAGGTACTCGTATCAGTCAACACAAGAATGATACGAAAAAATCGCTCAACAATAATTTATCTGCTCTTCCAAAGCACGCGATACTTAACCAGCATACGTTTAACTTCGCTGATGCCCAAATTTTAAGAAATGAGCGCAATAAGGACAAACTTCAAATCCACGAAGTTAACCAAATCATCAAATACGAGGAGAAAACGTGCAATGAAAAGAGCCATAAAAAACACTATTCTAGCACATACATTAACTTAATTAAAAATAATTTGAAACTTTGAAATTTATTTATGTATTTATTATGTAAGTGTAAATGTACCTTAATTTCTGCAATCCAACACCTGTGATATTTGACAACCATTGTTGTAAACGTAATTTTTGTGTTTTACGCGTTTTTTTTATAAGTTTTATTTTATGGTGTAATCTTTCGTGACAGTTAGGTAAAAATTACTTTTCGGTCATTTAACAATACATTATTATAATTTGTTAACTCACAAGGTTTTTGTATAATTTTCCCTTAAATCACATTATGTTCTACTTTTCAACTCATAATATTAAGAAAAAAAAATAAAGGCGAAGCTCAAGAGCTGCGTAGGTTAAGACCTGAACTCCACACATTCCCATATTAGGCTTCTCAACTCATGTACTACTTATCATTTTTATGAGAAATAAATTGAATTGAATTGAATTATAATTTGTTAATGTTTTTTAAATTATGAAGATCCTGATGATGGGCGAAGCCCGAAATATATTGATTATATGAAACATTAACCCTCTTTTTTAATTTTGCGTGGATCAATTGGAAGCAACACAACACCAGCACCTTAATGTTTTTCGATCCCGGCAACTACAAAATCCGTAGTTTATTAAAATTTTAATAAACTGCACGAATAGTGTTATATTTTTAGGGTAGACAAGTCACACATTTTTTCAAGAACATTGGGTATGGCGTATGGATGTATGTAATTTCAACTTACAGTAGATATCTAGATTTTCTGTCAGGTCGCAAAAATATTGAGTAAAATTTGAAGCAAAAGAATCAAGAGACGCGAGAGCGTATCGCCCGCCAAAGGAAAAAAACGAAAGCGAACAAGTCTATGATTACCGGACACATTTTGTTTTTTCATTGACAGGGCTACAGCCTTCCAGGCAATATCCCCCAAAAAAAATTGTTTACTAAAATATTCCACATATCCTGTTCTAGTGCCTTTCCAATAACGATCAGCACAATAACGGGTAAGATATATGCAATAAACGGTAAAACTTTTACCCTGACACACTTAAGCAAGTAACCCAATTTCAGACTGGAGTCTACAGTTGCAGAAAGACTTGCTTCTACTGGCTCTCTCTGTGATGGGATTTTTATGAAATTTAGATAAATGTATGGAATAACGGTAAATTAAGGTAAAGTTAACAAAAGATTTCCAACAATTGCGTCTTTCGGCTCATCGCTTTGACAATTTTTAAAACACACTGCGACATTGGGACATTAGGATCTTCTGGCAGTGGGATGTTATGAAATTGGGACATTAGGACATTAAGACATTGGGGCATTAGGCGCACTGGAAACTGGGACGTGGAGACATCGGGATATTGGAACATTGGGACATTAGGACATTAAGACATTGGGGCATTAGGCACACTGGAAACTGGGACGTGGGGACATCGGGATATTGGAACATTGGGACATCGGGATATTGGGACAATGAGACATTGGAACATTGGGATATTGGGACATTAGGACACTGGGACACTGGGACATTGGGGCACTGGGATATTAGAATATTGGGACATTATTATGACCTTGGGACAATAGGACAATCGGACATTGGGAAACTGGTACATAGGAACATTGGTCCACTGAGACATCGGGATATTGTGACATCGGGACATCATGATATTAGGACATTGGGGCACTGGGATGTTAGGACATTGGGACTTTCGGATATTGGGACATTAGGCACACTGGGAAAATTGCGGGGACATTGGGTGGCTGGGACATCGGGATATTAGGATATTGGAATTGGAACATTGGGATATTGGAACATTGGGACATTGGAACATTGGGACACTGGGAGACTGGGACATGGGGGCAGTGGGCTATTAGGACATGGGACATTATGATTTTAGGACAATATGACAATCGATCATTGGGACATTGGGACACTGGTACATAGGGGCATTGGGCCACTGAGACATCAGAATGTTGTGACATTGGAACATCGGGATATTCGAACATTAGGGCACTGGGATATAAGGACATGTGGACAGTAGGACATTGGGATATTAGGACATTAACACATTAGGATATTGGGACATTAGGTATACTGGGGAAACTTGGACGTGGGAACATTGAGCCACTGGGACATCGGGATATTGGGACATCGGGATTTTAGAACATTGGGACATTGGAACATTGGGATATTGGCACTTTGGGATATTGGAACATTGGGATACTGGGACATTAGGGTACTGAGATACAGGGACATGGGGCACTGGGAAATTAGGACATTGGGACATTATGACCTTGAGATAATAGGAAAATCGGACATGGGGACACTGGCACATAGGGACATTGGGCTACTGTGACATCGGGATATTGGGACATCAGGATAGTGAGACATTGGGGCACTGCGATATTAGGACATTGGAACATAGGGATATTGGAACATTAGGACAATGGAACATTGAGAAATTGGGACAATGGGACATTTGGGCACTGGGATGTTAGGCACACTGAGGAAACTGGGACATGGGGACATTGGGCCACTAGGAAATCGGGATATTGGGACATCAGGACATTAGGGCATTGGAACATTGTGATATTCGGACATGGGAATATTGGAACATTAGGACACTGGGAGACTGGGACGTTGGGGCATTGGGAAATTAGGTCATTGGGACATTATATTATGAGTAATTAGAGTAATTTGGTGGGGGCTTTAACATTTTATTTAGTGCCACTTTGACGGCTCCCACCAAATTACTTTAGAAGTAGTCATGTACATTTAAGCTTCTCTAGCATTCACATCTAAAACAAAATTACATATGAGCGGCGGAGTGGAGTGATAGGTATTCTTTTTGCGGCAGATGAATTTTTCTTTGGCGGGGTAACTTTTACAACTTTGTTGTTTTTGGTCAGATTGTATATTACTTTAATGGGCCAGCGAGAGTGGTCTTGTTTACTTTTGTTCTAAACGTTGATTCAAATCTGTAACAATACTTTTGTTGTATTGCCGAAATCGAATCAAATGACTAGTAGGTAGGTAGGTAGCTGTGTTATTTTCAGGCCATATACATACTCGTCCATGCTCAGTAATATTTATAGTCTCTGGGCTGCATATTTTAGTTGTAACTTGAAAGGATGTCTCTATATATTAGAGTATCTCTAACAAAAACTATGTAGTTCAACCCCGCACTGAATTTGGGGGATGCAGTTACCACTTTCGAGTCAATATTGCTTTCTTTATGGAGAATGTAAAATGCCAATATAATATACTTACATCGCTTTTCAAGTTACAATAATTATGGATATTAATTCCCGAAATATTTGCCCACTAATCTTTCATTATAAATCACGGTAATAGATAATGCAGGTTTATGGTTAATGTGCTTTCAATTCATAGGAATGTACTTTGGGAGGAAAATTGCGTTATTGTCAATGACCGCAAACAATAAACAACCAATCAACAAATTTGTTTCGCTGCTCGCAGAAAATCCCGCAGACCCGGGTTCAATTATGCCACCTATAGCAAGCGATTAAGGTCGCTCTAAAATAATCTAACTGAAATGTTGTGGCACCGAAAACAGATACATTCAAACACGCAAAGGTCTTTCCCCCTTTTTCAAATTATTCCGTGCGGTGACTGCTTAGACTGCATCCCGTAATTGGCAAACAGGACATCACATCACAGTGGTTGTTCGGTCCTGAAATAAATTTAATATATATCGTTTCATTATACCGGATTGGGACATGCCATCCTGGCCACAATAACGAATTTTACAGGACCATATTTGACCAGATGGAGTTTAATGTCGGTGTTTTTGTGTATTCGGGATTATGAGTCAGGCAGGCGTTAGAGTTGGAAATTATGAAAACAGGGTGATCATTCGGATTCAAATAGAATAATCCAGCAGCCAGGAATCCGCGTATGGTATAAACTCGTCAGCCAACTTTAGGCATCCAAACAGAAGATTGGCTAAATGTTTCAAACTTTCTGACTTCAAGTCAGTAGAGCAGCAAGAAAGCTAGCTGTTGCTCTAGGCCTTCGCTCTAACGCTTTAGGATTAGGTATCATCCGCATGATTTGTATGCTATTTTTAAAATAAACTCTTATTTTTTTGTTTTTATTTAATTACTGTAAATGCTCGGAATGACACCCCACATTGAAATATTGAGCCATAATGGCAAATTGAAGCGTCATCCATGTGCTTTACGGTGCTGGGAACACATTTCGAGTCTGAATATGTATGTATGCTAGCTCTCTGTTCTATTTAAATTGACATTACGCAGACTCATTTATGGTCGCAGGACTATGATCCTTTTGCATTAGAATATTAATTACAGAACTCATACGAGCAGCACTTTGAGAATGATTGATTGGATTTTTATGTCCCAAATGATGGACTGTAATGGAATCGTTTAAGTGCACACGATTCGCCCATTCGTCAGTTCAGTGCGGAAAGAAAATGGCCACTTGTGTGTAGTTAGGCAAAAATCGAAAATTTATGTTCAGAAGTTAGTCGTCGCATTATCGTTGGCTTAAAATCCACCGGCGAATGCTCCATACGAGAGTAAATTTAGGATGTCTGGATAAGGATTAGTTAGCAGCATGGTCGTCATCGCTATTCCCAATGACCGAAAGGCTGACTAATTACGAGAGTTATGTATACGGCAATAATTGTTTCAAAAGATTAAAGGTGTTCGTTGATGTAGGCTATCTATCTCTATGTAGGTATCTATATTGACGCATTAAAGAGGCTGTGTTGTGGTAGGCATTATTATTGGAATAATTTTCAATTGTGGTTGTGTCATAGGTGCATGCATGCTGAACATATTTGGAGAGTTGAGCATATGTCGCTCAATTCTCAATGATTACAATTAACAAAGACCGGATTAAGAAGGCCAAAAGACGTATCTATATTTGAACTTCAAAAGCTACTAGCCTATAAAAAGTACTACCGAAAAACGGATACAATTGGATTTTTTTTCCCCTAAGTGAAGAAGTCGATAACTGGAAATGCTAAGCTGCAAGTTACTGTTATAAGGCAGCGCCCGCTCTAAGGGTGGCCAAGCCGGGCGCTCACCCGGGGCGGATGTTTGCCTAGCATTCGAATAAAAGAAGGAAAACGATTTAGTGGAAAGGAAACGTACAGATAAACTGATAAACAAATGGGCGAAACAAAATAAGAAGGGAAGCACATAAATGATTTAGTCAAAAATAGCGTTCAAGATTCATTTATTTATCAACTGTATGTGTATCATTAGTTCTGTTTTGAAGATGCAATGTCTTTGCGAAGTTTTGAAGAGGCAACAATTGATACAAAGTGCTGTGTTTAGAATCCTAAAATGCTGTGTAAGAGTTGCGTGAATTGTACGTCTGTGATGGGTGATGCTAGTACCCGCCCTGTAATTCCGAAAAGTAAGGTTCAGCCTGTAGAACCGAAGTCATCTTAGTTTACCCGATGGTCGTTGAATAAATCCACTATATTTCTCAGAAGCCAATATTTTATGTTCAATATGTTGAGTCTGGGGAGTAATATTTTAATGGGACCCTTGTAAATTCCATTCTTTAGGCTTTTCACAGTCAGCCAGTCTTTTTAACACCTCCCCTCCGAAGCCACCTGACACACTCTAGTGAGAAAGGCTTTGGCGAAACCTCTACTATTAACTAGAAATCACCACTGGAAAATGGTGGGCAAAAGTATGGAAATCACTCCACCCTATGCTTAACCGTAAAAATATATGTATATGAAAGTACGCTACTTCTTTGTTTCAAAGATTTAGGTTCGTCAATATAATTTAATTGGAAAATAATCAAATCCTCCACGGGTTTATAGTAGGAAATTCAATAGAAAAACCTTGAACGGCTGCGAAAAATGTCTTTAATGATGTAGATCAAATTAGGTCATACAAACTCGCAGTATTCGAAATTCGAGCCTTCATTAGGTGATTTCAGGTTAGAAAATGTGGTGGAAAATTATTATTTGTTTCTTATGTTTTTTTTTGGGTGCTGAACTCGTCCGAAGCTTCCCGCCAAAATTTCGTTCCGGAACAGGGCCCAAACTGAAAAAATCTCCAAATGTTCGGAGTTTATCAGTTTTCTGGCGTATGGCTCCGAAATTGTACATTTCTGCGAAAACCAGTCCATGAACATTTTAGAGAAACATGATTGCGGGTCTAACGTAACGCGACATTAATCTTTAAAATGCGTAAGCGGTATCGCTTCAATCAATAGTCATTTTTTTAACGTTTTTTTTTTGCGATTTTGACCCTGTTTCGCGACGAAATTTTGGTGGAGAGCTACGGATTCGGGCTCAGTACATAAAGAACAAGAAAAATGCAACTTTTGCGACCAAAAATAATGTTGAATGTTAAAATTTATTTCTTAATAATTATGGAGCTATGTTCAAAATGGCAAACTTAAATTATCAATTGTAGTAATACCGCTCAACAGATTTATAATATTTATGTCTCTTTGGACGCGCAATCATGTGCACTCTATCATATCCTGGAAAGTTTTTTCGCAGAAATAAATAATTTCAGAGTTAGTGGCAAAAAACGGAAAAAAGCAAAAGTTTGGGTATTTTTCGCGATTTTGACTCTGTTCCTGGATACGATCATGAAGTTGAAAGAATTTTGGGGTGCCCCCCCCCCCCCCCCCTGAACAAAATCCTGGCATCTCGGGTTTCGGAGAAGAACCTAATTTCGGATTTTGGGTTGGCAGCCGCATGGTCCGATTCCATTCGTTCTGAAGTACGCTAAAAATAAACTTGTGGGAAGTTTTCATTGTAACATACGGGCACACAGACAGCAAAACGGACATCGCTCAATCGATTTCTCTCGTCACACTAAAGGTGTCCGGAAACTGCCGCATAAATGCACCGGATTGTGATTCCTTATGTGATTTCCAGCAAAAAAAAAGTTGTAAGGAACACACCCCTAATTGATTGAAGATTTTTGAAAAAACATTTTCCTGTACGATTTAAGTCTTACCTAATATCTTCCAAGCTAGACTAGCTAAATTAGCGGTATAAGATGATTATTACCAGTGGCGTAACGTTTCCAACATTTCTTGTGTTCGAAATTTAAACAGAACAGAATGAGCTGGACCAATAAAAATCTTGATTTTTAACTACATGTTTTTTTTTTGAATTTTTGAGATAAATAAAGGAAATTTAAAATGTCATCTGCATATGGCCTATTTAACTATTTACCACCAAACTCAAGAGGAACAGCGAACGAGACCGAGTTCTAATCGTGCGAATAGCACGATGAGTGTATACCCTATACCCATGTACAGACCTAGAAGGCACGCAAAACCCAAAAAATCAATTTCATCTTTTTGTAGGGGAGGGAGGGGTAGATGGTTGGTACCTGGCATATATTTAAAGGCTACCATTTGATTTTAATTATAAGTTTCTCGCGACATTCTAGCAAAAGATATGGCTGAATATAACTTTGTAGGGGAGGTAGGGGTAGGGGTAGTCGGACGTTCTCCACTTTGCACCAACTTCAAGCATATGTCACAATTAGGTATTGATGAAAATTTCAGGTCGCTAGCGATATTCTGTTGAAAAATATTGTCGAATTAAACTATCAAGCAGGGGCCATTGTTCGGGAGGTAGGGGAACCCTTGGTCCGATTTGGCCCATTTTCAATACCATCAAAGCTTTTATCAAAACAATCATCCGATCTAAATTTCAAAACGCTAGCTTGATTATTTCGGCAGTTATCGTGCGAACTGACAGACACACGGACGGACAGACAGACACACGGACGGACAGACAGACAGACAGACGGACATGGCTTATTCGAATCAGGGACCGACCCTGATCATTTATATATATACTTTGCCATACCTCCGGTGGCTCCTTTGAGGTGTTACATAAATCGTCGTATCAAAAACTATATACCCTATACCATCTTATGGGTATAGGGTATAAAAAAAGCACAAACTTAAGGAGTGCCCCGGCAGGTACTGTCGTAACAGTCATTGGCTTACTTTTACATAATGACCTCCAGCAAGTTGAAACTTTATATCTCTTCAATATGGATGCAACCAAAAACCCAACAAAAAAAGCTTTCATTGCAATTTACTGATTGCTCTGATGATTGTTTTATTGCAAGGTTAACCTTCCGGCGGGCGCAATACTAATCCTAACACGATCTGGCGCAATGCATCTGACAGACTAAGTGAAGAACGAGACCGAGGCTAATTTCGGGCGCGGCCGAAATTTGGATACCCTTCGCTCCCCTCGGGCTAAACGTTTTTTTTCGGGCGTACCTACGACTTGTATTTAATCCCCCCTCCTCTTATTCTTTTCCTTCCGTCTTCACAAAAGTTCCGTAACGTCGAAAAAACATTATTTAAGTGGGGAGAATGTTAAAGAGAATGCATTAAGGGAGAGCAGGTACTCTAGGATCTAGCGTTGGGGGGCCCCTGTGGCTTATGGGCCGATGTTCCATACCGTACGTTACGCCACTGATTATTACAGCCAAGAAATTTTCCAAAAAATATAAAACTAACCACACAAAAATCAAGTATGTAAAAGGTTAGGTTTTTGCAGAGCTTCAAAGTAAAATTTTTGTGATTTGACCCGGAAACAATCTTTTTTTTCCATCTCAATTTTCTCCTTCTGCCAAGGTGAGCTTGTACGATACTTATAAAAATTGGCGCATAGTCTTGCAATTATGTATATCCTCCTTACTTCATTTTATTCTAGCTCCATTATATCTAACTGTTTTGATACGTTATGTTATGTCATTCTAGATGCTGTCCAGCGTATAAACCTTGAACCACAATCTTATCAAAAACGTCAAAAACATATGTGCTTTTTCAAATTAGCGGTTAACTCAGACTCGCCAAAAAATCATCGAGGGTAGCATTTCAAATTGTTACATAAGCATTGTAAATTATTGTTTCAAAACATCAAAATTTTGTCAAATTTATAATTTTGTAAACGACAAACCAGTGGCGCAACCAGGATCTTGCCCTGGAAGGGGTTAAAATGGATCGCCATATGATTGGGTATTTGCCTCCATATGTTGGATACTATTTGCCAATAATGTCGCAATGCGGTAGTGTTTTAAGTTTCCATTACAACCACGTCCTTTTCTATGTATTTTTGGTAGGTTTATGTAGTGAAAACACGAGTGTAATTTGTCAGTCAGTCCGTTCTTTCTTTTGTTACCAAATTTTGAATCACTCCATTTTGCATAGAAATGATTCTAAAAATTAGGCTCTGACTGTTAACTTTTGGGGGAGTTATGAGGGGGATAATGGCGGTTTTTCATTAGAGCGACTCGATGTTCGACAAAATTCATCTACAACTTAACTGTTACTGCATTTAATGGCTTAGCTTGCGTTTTCCAAAATGAGAATACCCTAATTTATAATGGATTATACATTAGTGCAAAGAATTGCAATTTTATGTAGTTTATTTGGTTCTTAGACAATTTTTCTTTATTCGTTTTACTGTTTCTTTAATCGCCAAAAACGTAAAAATCACATCCCAACCCCTAAATTCTGGAACCCTTATCAGTCAAATTATTTTCCCTATAATCAGGGTATTGTCCCCAGCAACCCTACCAAAAATCAAAGGTACATGATGTTTGCCGATCAAACACCGTATAGTTGACTACTCGTATTCTGCGACACTTGTTGTTGTATTTGCAACAAAATAAGTAACATACGACAGTATTCACCCGTATTCTTCCAATGGGTGTCATTTTTGTTTGGTTGGTTGTAAAGCGGTTGTAGGCTGTTTAAACGTTTCTCCATTGAGTAGATCTTTAAAAACGACATCAAATTCCATCGAAATGTGTAAATCGAGTTTTGGACGTTAAGATAGTTGTGTATTCATCTGGTGCGCTATATATGCTCCAAGAACAAGAATTCATATCTGCAACGAAATAAATTTCGTCAAATTTCATTTCTGCACTTTTTCCTTTCCCAATTTCTGGGTCTGGGAGGGGCTTTAGCCCCCTTAGCCCCTCCTGTGGTTGCGCCACTGCGACAAACACAAACTATTTTTTTTGTACACTCTTGTATGCAAAGTGGGAACTTCACTTTAGAAACAAATTTCATTTTAACTATTCGTTGGAAAAATGACTGGAAGTGATTGGAATAGCATACTTAGGGCAACTTGCGAAAAGCTCATTAAAACTGAGTGGATTGCCGGGTTTGAATTGCTAACCTGATTGTGGCTTCGCGTTAGCATTTGTATGAAAAATACACGTATAGTGCAGGTTAGCTGTTAGGAAAAAAACACAACCTATATTTACTATTAATTGCAGCGATACCGATGTACGGATTTTTTTCTGTGTTGATCGATGCTCAATCATGTGCTTTCGATGGTATTGATGAACAGATTCATTCTTAGTACCCCAAAAATATGAGAAACTAGACCACATACAATTTTCCACCACATTTCAAAATCTCAAATCACGTAATGCGTAGTATTTGATAGAATTGTAGACCTGCGAGACACAACACAATAGATTTTGTCAGCGATTTCTTGAGATTTAGAGCCAACTGGTAAATGGATCTGAGTAGTATTACCATAAAGTAAGTAATTGGAATAGAGATGGAACTCCATATAATATTAAAATCTACTGAAAAACATTTTACTTTTGAGTGTGTGCTGAAAGTAACGTGTACATACACGAAGATATCTTTCTGTACACATTACTTACAGCACACACTCAAAGTTAAAATGTTTTTCAGTAGATTTTAATGTTACATGGAGTTCCATCTCTATTCCAATTACTTACTTTATGGTATTACCACAGATGAGAGATACAAAGATCAGGAACTTAGAACAAAATAATTTTGCCAGAGGGGAACCACTACAAATAAATATTGTGAGACGAATAGAATTTCCATTAAACTGCCCATTGTATTGAGAAAGACACCTGTAGCTAATTTTTGTTTACCAGAGAGTCATAAAGTTTTACTTTTAAGTGTGTGCGTGGTCGAAAACATTAATTGCAGTCGTGTGCGTTAACTTTTTCAATGAATTGCATTAGTGTGTAAATTTTCGTCGACATTTAGAGTTGCAGTGTAATATCAATTCCCTGACCGCAAATGGATTGTCGTCAACACATAACATCAAATCATACTTCTTTACGTACAATAAATCGATTCACAATTAAAGAATGCTTTTCTAACTACCACTCTAAATGACACTTTTCAATTAACATTTTTAACATTATGCACACTACGCTATTGTACATACCGAAATGGTAACACCGAAAACGAAACGAAATTGACATAAACCCCGCCCCGGTACCATTTTCGTTTAAAAACAATGGATGCTCGGTGTTACCATTTCGGAATTTACAATAGCGTAGTGTGCATAATCATAAAAATTTCAATTGAAAAGTGTTATTTAGAGTGGTTGTCAGTGGCGTATTTAGAAAATTCTCAAAGGGGGGGCACAGAGCACGGGGCTAATTTGTTACATAAAGTTTTGGTGTGGGGATACCCGAGAGCAGCTACATAGGAAAAACATTGGCAAGACTGAGGGATTGTTGATCCTTGATTTAAGGCGAAACTCAAGGAGACCTTTTCAATAGACTTGAAATATAATATTTCAAGGTAGGTGGGTAGCTACCTTGACTTCAAGTGAGGTTGACTATAGAAAATTTCAAGGTCTCCTTGAGTTTCTCCTTAAATCAAGGATGCATTGACTCGTGAATATAAGTGATTTCTATGAAAAAGAGTGGAAATTAAATTTATTTTAATTTCGGCATCCTTGACTCAAGGTCTCCTTGAGTTAAGGTATGTTTATAAATACGGGCCTGAAAGTCCTTTGCATGTCAGGTTTATTACACCAAAAGTTTAGTTTTCCTGACAGATCTTAGAATGCACTCATTAACTGCTTTTGGCTTTTTCTGAACCAAAATACGGAGGGCCTTAAAAAAGTTTGCGTAGTGTAGTTCGAAGGAGCCTGAAGCCGAAAAGAAATTTTACGAATATGTACTTAATTGGCTATGGAATTAATGCAATGACCAAAGAGACTGTTTCCATATGACAAAACGGATTCCAGACGGAACACTTTTCTTTGGAAGAGAAATTTCATACATCGTCCGAAATTCTGCCAAATTTCGGCCAAATTCCGCCAAAAAGTGGTTTTGCTTTGAAAGAAACAGAAGAAAGGCGGATACAACAAATTCTAGCTGACATTGTGGTCTTGAGTTCCATGGCAATTTTAAGCGAATTTGAATGCAAAGTTAGGATTTACAAAAAGAGGCCTTTGTATTGTTTGTCAAAAATCTAGTAACAGATTCCGTAAAATCGTAACAAGTGCCGAATAATATTTTACAAGTACAATCCAGAATACTACACGGTTGTAAATTTTGGTGTAAACCGGGAGTAAATTTTGTATCTATTCCAAAACTTGAATCAAATTTGACCCTTTTCAACTTATAATTTTAGTTTATTCAAAAATTATATTAATTATAACCGGTACAGAATAAAACTATCCAGATACCCTTTTAATATTATACATTTTACTCCGTTCGGGATAGAATAAATTGCATTGAATGTTGTTTTAGCAAAAAAGGGTAGAATCAATCCTACTATGCTATCAGATCTACACTATCAACGCAAGAAACCCATTCAACCTAGAAATCAATTGATTTGTAGTCTGTCTGGTTCAGCGAACAGCGCGCTTGCCTCCAAATCACAGAATTGTGGATTCGAAGCCGACTGCACTCGTATTCCAATTTTTATTTTTTCGCGCGGTTTGTATAAATTTGCTTATCAATTTTATACTATTGAAGAGTAACATTTTTATCAAGAATACTTATACTTTTAATATAGTTTAATTATACTTTTGATAAAGTTTTTATATGGAAATGTATGAATATATTTTTTTATAAAAATTACACCAACATTTTCAGCCGTGTAGGAACTATCCGTGGCAGAGCCGGGAAGCCGTGGCCGAGCCGGGAAGTGATCAATCGATTAATTAAAATGAAGCAACAAAAGTAAGCAGGAAGGTATGATTGTTTATTATTTCCATATGTACTACACTAGCTGCAAATCTATAGTATCTGCAATACCTTTTAAAGCGAGTCCTAGATGGTAAGCTGAAGCAACATGCTTTAACAAATCAATTATTGCGAAATAGAAATAAGAAGGAATGGCTACGATCGTGTTTATTTCGTGAAAATTGAAGCATTGAAGAAAGTACCCCAGGCAGGGCACCACAGACACCGAACCGTAGGAATTCGAAAATGAATGCTAAAAATGCTTTCCCACCAAAACACTTCAATTTTTAGCATTTTAACAGAAAGAGAAGCATCTGGTTTAAAGACCTTTACAGCAGCCCAACACGAATTTACGGCCAAATTAAAATACACAAATATACAAGCCCGATCGAAAAATCAGACCGATTGTTTCAAATATTTATCAATTCAGCGGCTTCCAAGACATCGATACCGCAACAACATCTCCTCAACTTATATCAACATAAGATGGGGTCACTTCACACATGACGAGACTTTCAATAGATGTCCTTGTTTCCGAACAGATTCATGTCGAGATTGGGCAACGTTTCATGACCACCTCGTTGCCTCGACATAATCATAGCTTGTACTTATTCTCTGAGAGTTCTTGTTCTTGAAACCACGCGTCTATGAAAATAAACTCAACCCGTTCGAAAAACAGAAAGGGTTCATCAACGAGGAGATCTGGCGAATTGAGAAGATGATGTGATGATAATGTTTAGAAAAAGATTTACAAAGTTTAGTAATAGAAAAGCTCAAAATAAAAAGGGAACATTTTTGATACTGCAATTTTTAGTATGGTGTGAAAAAAGTTTGATGTGCTCACAGGGGGGGCACGTGCCCCCTGTGCCCCCCCCTGTAAATACGCCACTGGTGGTTGTTGTATAGAAAAGCGTTCTTAGATGTGCAGCTCCACTTGGAGACGAAAAATGTTGATACACAGTTTGTTTTTTTTTACATAATTTTCCAAAATATAACGAATATGATCTTGATCCTCAATAAACCATATATGAAGTGCTTGTTCACGGGGCATTTCCAGTTTTAAATGGAGACTCCACCCATCTCGACCCAGTACTGAAAACGGTCAATTTGTGTGGCTGTAGCGGGAGAGTAGAGGTGGACTATTTAGGAGGAGATTTTTTTTTACATTTAAGAAAGAGATCGAATCGTTAAGCTAGTTAGCCTATTCATTCTTATGGATTTAAATTATGCTAAGGGGAAGGCTTCGATTATTCAGTATCTTCCTGTATGTACACGTTACTTACAGTACACACTCAAAGGTAAAATGTTTTTCAGCCGATTTTAATTTTGTATGGAATTCCAACTCTATACCTACTCTATGGTATTACCTTACAAAATTAAGCAGTTTCGATGGCATTTTTTGAAAATGGTTCACTTCTATAAAAAAAAAAGTGACAACCGACCGAAAAAGACCACAGAGTATTATTTAATAAGTATCATGAATTCTGGATTTGATTTCAATTAAAATTTTATTCAGTAACTTTTAATGGCATTTCGCCATAAAAACAAGTTTTCATATGTAATAAAACCAATAGACTAAGAAAATAAAACACAATGAAAAGAAACTGAATCCGTTCCAGAGTTAATAAAACTATCAAATTGAATTGAAATGATGGCTCCATAATAACTTTCGGGTATTATCATCGTGTCATCATATTCTGTTATAATGTCCTTGCATGCATTTCCTCAAGTTTTATTATCACTCCTCCTCCTTCGGTTTTGCTTAAAAGCTTGCATCTCTGCCAACTGCCAAAATCCTAGAACCGACGACGAAAAAGAACCTCTCTATAGAAACATCAAATTTCCTGTACTAAGTCGAGCCATACTAAGACTAAAACAGTTATCCTTTCTTGGGATTATCGTCATTGTGCACTCTGTTGAGTATGTGCCAAAATAAGTGCACTCTTTGCTTGTTTTTTCTTTGCGTCCAAACGATCCCGAAAGACTCGTTGTGTTCGTATCCGGAAGAAAGGGCGTGCTATGGAAACGCAATGCAAGGATATATTGAAACAAGTGGGTATGACGTACTAACTTCTCATTCATATATGAACAAGAGCATGGTATGCTCGTAGTTCCCTATCTGATATATAGTGCAATATATTGCAACGGAATTATTATATAGATGAAAACTCCTAGAAAGTTTTATGGTTCAGTGGCCAAGTATTGTGATCGCTATTGTCGTTTTGTTTGCTAAAGAGACTTCTTTGTGGAAAAACAGGGAGAATCATACGCTTCGATGATTTTGAAATTATTTTCCAGATACGAAAATTTATTGGTTCCCAATGGGTAGTTTGAACGTGTATGTTATGTCCGTATATAGATGCAGATTCTTGCTTGTGCGAGGGGGGAGTTGGTAAATTGGCAGAAGTTTTATTTTCAACTTTCTACTTATCACAACATATACAAGGAAAAGTTTTCTGAGAATGTCATTTGATCCAAACATAACTTTTCTGCCGATATAAACATATCTGTCGCAACATCAATGTTTAATTAGAATATTTTCCAGGATGAACGTATTATTTGTTCACAGCACACATACGTTATATCTTCTTCCAGAAAAATAAACAGGAAATGGTTGGCATTTCATGGTCGTTAGAATTTATGTTTTTCCTGTGTACTAGCATGTTTAATATGTACAAATAAAAACGCTATAGGATGTATTCCTATGTATATCGACGGTACTACAAACGGTTCAAAGCAAACCAAAGGGTCGCCTAGGTTACGGTAAACAAATCTAACCTCCTTAATTTTTTAATCAGAACAAAACTGGAGGAGACAATATTACCTCATTAGATTTTATATTATATGACTCAAAATATTGTAAAAGTAAGTTTGAACGTCTTAGGGGCGGTTCAGACTATCGACAAGATTTGCTAAATCCTAGATTTAGTTGACAGTTGTACCATATTGTATTGCAATTTGAATAATGCAAGGACATTCTACGATGCATTTTGAATTTAATGACATACGATTTAATCTAGTAGGCGGGTTTCGACTCGATGAATTTAGTGGTTTTAGTAAATCCTGTCCATAGTGTGAATCCCCTCTTACATACAAAACTGTGTAACATCGAGGCATACATTATAAAATATGTAGTAGTTCTAATCCCTCTAATCTTTGTCGTTGAGAAAAGATATAGAGTAAATTTTTATTTTTGGATGAGTTGAGTAGTAAAATTTTTGTGAAATTCGGCATACATATTTTTTAACTAAAAACATAGAGATGTCAAAAAGTTTCTGACAGATTGGACACCATTTCAACACGTTCGATGGAATGCACAACGATTGAACTTGTGCTTCCATTTTTATAGTGTCAAGCCGGCTATGTGAAAGCGAATTATGTTACTACATAAATTGTATTTGCAATATTCACTATAAAGCAGTTTCTTTTTTGAGCATAGTCCTTGTATGACAATACATCCCATTTAAGCAATTATTTTGATCAATTTCCTTATTAATATATTTTGTTTTCAGTTTCTTTTTTTATGATCTGCTAGAGTTTACACTCGATTGATTGATTAGTCACTTACACATAGTAAGTAAAGTAATGCCGATTAGCCAAGACCCGGGACAAAAGTTTCTAGGCACAAAAAATGGCAGTTTTTGCGAAAGACTGCAACAGCCACCACGATAGATCAAATACGTGCTTCAGATGCGGAGAAGATGGCCACAAAGCGGCATCTTGCGATAAAGAGCCCAATGGAATTTTGTGTAAGGAGTCAGCTAGACCCAACTATAAGCACCAAACTGGTGGCATTAAGTGCCCAGTATATCAGGAGGCAGTAAAACTAATCCCTACATGAGATTCCTGCACTTGAACCTAATGATTATGTATTTTGAGCGTTTTCTGGACGCACTGGTGCACGACGCGAGTACTCACTAGAGATGTCAAAAAAGTAAATACCCGTTACTTAAGTAGTCGTTACTAATAAGTATCGGAAGTAACGACTACCGAGTACAAAAAGTAGTCGTTACATATGTACCGAACAACAAACAAACAAAGCTATCTCGTATGTAGGTATGTACTAGGGATGTCAAAAACCGGACGGTTAGTCCGAAAACCGGTACTTTCAAAACGGTTAACCGGGTTTTTTCGGTTTTTTCATCCTCCCGGTTTTAACCCGGACGGTTGTTTGCCCATCCGGTTAAAACCGAAAAAAAAAACTTTCCAAATTCATAAAATTTTTATATTTTCTTGATTTGTCAGTCTGTAATTCTATTGCTTGTCTTCTATGAAAAATTTCGTATTTCCGAACACTCTCCTTAGTGCTATTATTCCAAGAACCATCGCTTCGTCAAACTACCGTTCCTTGCATTTTTCCTTTCCAAGGCAGATATTGTTTACGTTGCGTGTCACACGTGTATCTTTTGTGCGTCGTGAATGTATATGTGTATCAGATCCGTGCATTTAGAGTTCATATTGTTATAGGAAGACGAATCGGCAGTTGCTACGACGTCCACATCGATATCCGCGTCCACTCTTCAACATCCGTCGTGTTCACAAAGACTTGAACATCTACATCATAGTGCAGTCATATTAGCATTTCAAATAGAAATAAATAGAGCAAGGCTAATTCTTGTGGTTTTTGAATCAGTGGGCTACCAGGAATTTAAAACTCATTTACCTAAAAAAAATTTTGATCGGAAAGGTCCCAAAAAGGACAAAAAAGGATACTCTTTAATCCTTGGCCGGAGGTCGGCATTTGGGGTATCATATCAAAGGGGACGTCAAGTACATTACATACCCGGTGTTGTTCCATGTTTCAAGGACCCTCAACGGAATAAATCGAGATTAAATGGAGAATTATTGTGTTTCCCGTGTATCTTTCCGAAGCCCTAATTACGAGAGTAATTCAAATTGTCACTACGTTTCTCACTTTTCCGAATCTATAATATCTAAAGATTCTACCATTAAATTTGCTAAGAAAAAAATGATCGGAAAGCTCTCAAAAAGGACACTAATTACAAACCTTGATCGAACGTGGGCATGCGGGGTGTCATATCAAAGAGGACGTCTAGCGCATTCCGTATCTGGCGTTTATTACTTGTTTCAAGGACCTTCACAGGAGAAAATTGGGATCCGATGGAAAATTTTCATGTTTCTCGTATATGTATCTTTCCAAAGCCGTAATTTTTCGTTTTAGCCCGAATTTTTCCATTTAGTGTCCTTGAAACAGGAAACAAACACCGGATATGCAATGCACTCGACGTCCTCTTTGACATGACACCCCGCATGCTCACTTTCAATCAAGGTTTGTAATTAGTGTCATTTAATGTCCTTTTTCAGAGCTTTCCGATAATTTTTTTCTTAGCAAATTTAGTGGTAGAATCTTAACCTATCATAGATTCGGAAAAGTGAGAAACGTAGTGACAACTTGGATTATTCTCGTAGTTATGGCTTTGGAAAGATACACGGAAAACACAATAATTCTAGATTTAATCTCGATTTATTCCGTTGAGGGTCCTTGAAACAGGAAACAAACGGATATGTAATGTAGTCGACGTCCCCTTTGATTTGATACCCCACATGCTGACCTCCGGCCAAAGATTAGAGAGTATCCTTTTTTGTCCTTTTTGAGACCTTTCCGATCAACATTTTTTTTAGGAAAATGAGTTTTAGATTCCTGGGAGCTCGCTGATTCAAAAACCTCAAAAAATAGCCTTACTCTATTTTTTTCTATTTGGAGGCCTGAAATGGGATATTTTGACTGCACTATATACATTGTCTAGCAATAGAACTCAGTTAACTAATTTTGAAACATTATGAATACTTCTGACAATTTCATTTGATTATCTTTTTTGTTCAACATGTTTCTCTTTTAGGGCTCCATTACACAGTCATATTTCTATACGAACATCAGCTTAACGAGTGTGTATGCATTATTTCGCTAAAATTCTAAGCAATTCAATGAAAAACCGGTACTTTGAGGCCGGTTAAAACCGGACGGTCTAACCGCTTTGCGAAAAAACCGAAAAAACCGAAAACCGGGTTATGGGCCGGTTTTTAACATCCCTAGTATGTACTCAGGCACAAACACAAAAATCGAGCATACCAAGTATACAGTTTGATATCTAATCATGACGGTTATCGCTAACATCCCTGTGGAGGGGTAGATGCTTTATTAGAGAATGTTGGGGGATGCAGGAGCATGGCTTCGTAGTACGATTCTATTTGTTTTGACCTTTTTAGTTGTTTTGCTAACGACACATTAATTCAAGGTTTTGTGAAATTGGTGTAAAAAATTTGGGGAGTTGGGTTCGTATGGTAGCCCTGACCATGACCTGATTGTCTGATATGATCCAATCTTACATATGTTTTGTGTCATCAATAAAAATATATTTCTGTGAAATTTGGTTGAAATTTTCGCACAAATAAAAAAGTTTTTCTTATAAGAACCTAATTTGGAGGTTGGGTTCGTATGGCAGTCCCATGACCCCATTGTCCGATTTTACCGATTCAAACATACAAAAACGGCCTGCAGCAAAAAGAAGCATTCGTGCAAAATTTCAGCTTCATAGCTTTTAAATTGGCCGAGTAAAATGCGTCGCTACAGACGAACATCGCCCAATCGACTCCCCGCAAATCATGCTGCTCATATCTGCATACTTTTTAAATGGTCAGAGATGCTTCCTTCAATGCGTTACAAACTTCATGACAAAGTTAATATACCCTGTCACTCTATGAGCGAAGGGTATAAAAACATTCTCGCTCGAAAAAACAATTTTCAAACTTTATATTACAATGAATATGGGTAGATTGGTCAATATGTTTTTGTAGGTAATTATTTGTAATGAGCAATTGGTCCCCGTTTATAGATTGGAAAAGGTTGTCCAAAGCTCTTATATTTTCCATCATAGTTTCACACCTCATTTTTTATGATTTGAAATTGCACGAGATACTTGTGACGAATGAATCAGAATTTTGTATCTTTGGTCTAGTGTTACGTCACAGCACGATAGCCGAATGTCAAATTCGTAACAGATGGAATAACATTCCTGCGCAATGCATGATCTAGTAGTCTATAGTTTTTGGGTAGTAGTTCAGTACGCAATTATCGAGCCAGCACGATACTATTAATGAACGAAACGATCGATCTCGAATGATTTCAGAAATCCGTCGACATCTCTGCAATCCTTTGACGTGGCGACACGATAGAGGTGTCGTTGGACTCACCACAAAATTCTCTAATGGGTCGATGGATCCTCTTTTTTGGCTAGTGCACAGCGGGGTCAGAAATAACTGTCAAACTGGATATTGGCACACAGCAATTAGATGCTTTCACTCGGCTTGACATTGTTCTACGAGACAACTCGACGAGGCGTCATTCATGGAAACCCCGTCTGATATAGATTCAGTTAACGGATCAGTGGAACAGAAGGCCTTGCAATTAACTGCCCAACTATCAGTAGCATGCGACGCCTCCAAGCCAAGAAAGAGTTCTGTCTCTAATCGGAGAGAAAACTGTTGGTGAACCGAGGAGATCGCTAGAAGGCGACGCGAATGCTTCAAAGATCGACGCCTTTGTCAACGCTCGACACAAACGGCAGCCTACACCCTACAATGATTCGCTCGAGGCTTATAAAGCAGTCCGTAGATCTCTAAAAGCTAGCAAAACCCTAGATAACCAACGTTATTCTTTCTACATTGTAACCAATGTTAGTCAGTTCGACTAACACCATATTAACACTCGTTTTTTGAACCTAGGGATGCATCAAATATATTAAAAGCGGTTGTAACTAGAAATACTATCATTATTTTTAGTAAATGTTAGACCAAAAAGTATCAGTGGTTGATTTTTATACCCTATACCCATAAGATGGTATATTGTTTTTGTTACGCCGATATTATGTAACACCTCAAAGGAGCCACCGGAGGTATGGTAAAGTATATATATAAATGATCAGGGTCGGTCCCTGAATCGAATAAGCCATGTCTGTCTGTCTGTCTGTTAGCACGATAACTCCTGAAATAATAAAGCTAGCGGTTTGAAATTTTGGTCAAATGTTTGTTTTGCTAAAATCTTGGACGGTATTGAAAATGGGCCAAATCGGACCACGGACCACGGTTCCCCTACCTCCCATACAAACTACCCCTCCTCGATATTTTAATTCGGCCATAACTTTCGGTGGAATATCGCTATCGACTTAAAATTTTGATCAATGTCTCATTTTGACATATACTTTTAGTTGATGGAAAGTGGAGTAGGTCCGACCACCCCTATCCCTACTTCCCCTACAAAGTTATATTCAGCTATATCTTTTGATAGATTATCACGAAAAACTACAAGTTAGTATCAAATGGATGCCTTGACAAGGTAATAAAGATGTGTCAGGTCCTACCCATCTACCCCTCCCTCCCCCACAAAAAATATGAAATTGAATATTTTGGGTTTTGCGTGCCTTCTAGGTCTGTACATGGGTGTAGGGTATACACTCATCGTGCTATTCGCACGATTAGAACTCGGTCTCGTTTATTTTATTTTAAAGAAAACTAACTGCCTACTTATTAAAGGCATTGGATCTTATCACTGTAGCAGAAAAAGTTGCACAGTACAAAATTTGGTCGTTTTGGCCTGCAACACTTTGGTTTAACGATACACACCTCGTCACTAAAGCTGCAAATGTCTATTGTTGATGATATCGATACTTAACTGATTCACCTCCTAGGATGTGAAAGGACACAACTATTAAGTAGAAGAGATAGCAGCAGCAACCAAAGGAAATATCAATGGTAGTCGAAACGACCAACATTGGTCATGCAGGGTTAAAAGGCGCAAACAAAACTGTTTTAAAAAGCTCTGTGAGGACGCGGACACAAATCCATGGACAACGACGTATAGGGTGGTCACGAAGAAAATTGGACAGATAGCTCCCCAACTTAAATCTTCGGTTTAATGTTTAACTTAAATGACCGGCACTGCTCAAAGATATTATCTTCACTTTGTTTCCACATCATGCATTGGAACCTGCGAGACAATGCCTTACACCGAATACTGGTATCATAGCCCCCGATTACATTGTCCGAACTTCTAAAAGCAGCATCCAGACTCCAAGCAAAAGAGATGTTCAAGACATACCCTGAGCTCTTAACCCCTTAGCTGCTACACTTACATATTTGCAATTGTTTTTTTTTTAAACGCTTTTCCTTCGACTAATAAACCCCTAATATCTCTAAAATACACTAGCTACCAACATAAAATCAAAGTTTTTTCATAAAAATTAAAGTTACCCCAACTAAAATCTAATAAGCGGTTCAGTTTCTACAAACCTTCAAATATTTTTTTTTTTTGTTATTTCACCTTAAAACGACTTTTATCCGACCTAATTATCTCGCAACTTCTGCCAAGGTTACGCTGCTTGGACTTTACAAAGTTGGCGCATTGTCTTATGATAAATACATATCTCTTTTATATCATTTTATTCTAGCTCTATTATTTCTGGAAATTCGAATGCCTTAAAAACGAAATCTAGGGTTAATTCACAACTGGGGTTAATTTGTGCGTATATATTGGATGGATTTAGCTAAATTTTACAAATTTTGCTAGGGCATATCTCAGCATCTGGAGTACAATGACCAATAATTCTGATTGGAAGCATAAGCGTATACGTATGGATGTCCACTACATATTAACTGCATTTTCTCTTGAATGAACTAACTTGGGCGGTTGAACTTGATAACAGGGAAGTTGCTTATATTCGCGCCTCCGCCGCGGCGTTGTGCAACATTGGCGGTCATTGATCAATTTATTGTACCCGCACGTACATACCTATACATAATAATAGAATGGTCGGGTGTTTGTACACCCCATGCTAATTGAAATTGCGGAACGCAGACAATGTGAGCTGAGGTTGAGATTCTCGGCTCTGTCGACCACGGCCGTAATTGAATTATCCGCGTAGTGATCTTATCGTGGGTGTTGTGTTATATGTGTTGATTAGGGAGCAGTTTACGATTCATTCTTTCTGTAGTATCAGAAAGCGGGTGTAAGAATTTACTTTTACATTTATCTGTCTCGCGTTAGTTTTTGTTCTTCCTGTCAATTTTCCTAAAAAGCTAAGTGCAATATTCAATAATGTTAGTGCTCCATGTCACAGCAATTATTTCAACACTCAACCTGGTCGCTAGCTTTCCAACCGAATCAATTCCAGTCAACGATCTCAATATAGGCTCAGAATCACCTCCAATCAAGATAATCTCCGATGTTAGTTTAGAAGATGACTTAATTTTCCTGGATACTGCAGGACGTATTGTAACAACTGACAGTAAGGAGGATCAAGTGACCGACATGAGTGCCGATATAGATGACTTTATTGGTTTGATTCCAATTGCGGAGGTTCGAACAGTGATCGCCAACTATTACCGAAATGACCCGGAAGTGCGAGAGGGATTTTCATATATGAAAAAAGCCAAAATCATAAATCAGCTGCTGAACGTTCGTGAAGTTAAAACTCTAGTTGGTTACTTGAATGAGACCGGTTTCAATGTCGAGTATATTTTAAAGAAATTGGCAGATGTCTTAGGCGATGTTGAGAATTACACTAAAAGTATCAAAAGTGGTAGGTGTTTCTTTATATTTCCTGATTGATTGAATGCGTTTTTCTGAATTTTATGTTACATAGGCTCAAGAATCAACGATTCTACAGATGTGGACGTTTCTGGCGGTATGCATGTCATGGTCGATGCTATACTTGAAGTCATTCCACAGGATGAAGTGCTAAACATGTTCTTTGAAAAGATGGACAGCAGTGTAGCATTTACTACGTTCTTCAATAATATTCATGAGCCCAGTTTCGGATATTTATTACACAAGCTAGAGGTTAGTAAAAGTAATCGAGATATTTTTCTGTGCATATTAGCTTCTTATACCATCCCAATATGGGCTGAAAGTCCACCCTTTTGCGACCAAAGATTCATTTGTTGGGTAATGGGCATGTCCAATATTGAGGGTACTATTTGGTCCTTTAATATTGGCGAAAAGCCTATTAAAAACGCCACTTCGAGTGAAAGTCGCCTTATCTGTCCAAAGATTTTTTTTCGGAAAATTGCGGTCGGCTGTTTTTTTATCTCACTGAAAGAAAAAGGTGACCTGAAACAATGAAATTGTTCATTAAAGTAATGAATATTTACACCGATATCCCACCGAAGACGGATTTCATCATTCTAATGAATCTGATTTTATCAAAACAACGAACAAAAATTTCATTAAAATTATGTACAAATTCATAAAATTAACAACTTGTTCATTGATATAATTACTGAGTTCATCAATTAAAAAAAAAAAAACTGGCGCAGGCCGGCATCCAGCTTCATAAGTGTTGACGACATTTATTTTACCTCTGCTCTGAATAGTCATCAAAAATTACCTACCTACCTACAGTGGGAATCGATCCCGGGACCCTATGATTTGAAGACATGCGCCCTACCTATCTACACCATACAGACTATACGTTCACCTGGATGTGTCAAATGAAAAAGCAACAACAACGCATTGGTCTCGGCGATGACACGATCCAAGATAGAGCTGCCTGTAGAAATATGCTGAGATATTATCGCCAAAACGGGCGATGTGCCTACACTGCAGGTCGAGCAACGAGAAACCATGGAGCGGTATAAAGAACGAGGCCAGGAAGAAGAAGACAGACTATACGTTACGAAGGTTTATAAAATACACTTAAAGCGATAATGACATCGTTCATAGTAGTAGATATTAATATGAACGATGTCATATAATTAATGAACAATAACATCAAATTTAGTTACTAGCGGGGATAATGTAAGAAGTTCATTGTGTTCATGATCGCTTTACATTAAGTTAAAATTTTGTTTTCGTTATACTAACGACCGATGTTTCGTAATATAGATGAACCCTGTATTATTTTAAGGAAGAGAAGGTTTATTTGCTATGAACTTATTCATCATGGTAATGAAAAAAGTCTATGCGCCTAGTTCATTAATATTATGATTTTTTTTCAGTGTAAGATCCTTCTACAGAACATAATTCTTCTAGCATAGTCTAGTGAGTAGGTCATGCACTTCCATAACATGGTATGAGTGACGATTATTGAAAACGAAGCGTCTGATTGTTGTTGTGCTTGAAATATCTAACTGACTCGCTCCTATTCTTGTGCTAAGGCTAAGATTGAACACCTGCAGAATTTCTTCCTCCCTTCTGATATTTGTAAGCCTATGACATTCGACCGCGTTATGGTTAGGTGTTCCCATATTCAATCAACTATTCTAAAAACGAAACTCTTATCAGAGTTCAGAGTTTAATTTCATAAGTACATTTTAAGTAATAGTAACCAATAAATATATATGAATCATTGGAAATAAAAAAATAACTCTCTCAATAAACGTGTGCACCTTTGTACAATTGATTTAACATATCAAACTAATAGCCGATACAGACTACCGACAAATCCTGGTGGAGGTTAAAATTAATCCAGTCAAAACCCTGGATACTAGATCGAATCGTATGTCACTAAATTCAAAATACATCGAATAATGTACTTTGATTATTCAGATTGCAGTACAATATGGTACAATTGTTAACCAAATCGAGGATTTAATAAATCCTCTCGGATGTGTGAATCCCCTCTAACTTGTTTATTTACAAACCGGTAGAGTAGTATGCATACTCCAGCGAGTTGCGGCACACAGAGTGCATTTCGAGCCGGTTTCGAAATAGTATTACATGGCGCGCTGCAATTCTCATCAGATGCCTCTACGTGTGCAGCGCGTCATGTAATACCAGGAGAGGCATTGTCTTGTTTGACAAGATTCACAAAAAATGCATTTACTACGTAACGGTAAAAGCTAGTAGCTAGGGCATAGCAGCATTTTTCCTAAACCAAAATGTAGAGTCTACCATGGGCCTATGGCGAACCGGTTGCAGGACACCCTGAATATTATTGATCAGTGTGACGCGCGAAATAGATTGATTGAACGATGTCCATCTGTTTGTCCGACCGTTTATTTCTATGCATTCTAATCCCTCAGTTTTGAAGCTATCGTGTCCCGAATAAAGCCTTAAAACATATCCAGGAGCACGAAATCAGAACACTACGTCATGGGGCTGTCATACAAACCATTCCCCCAAAATTAGGTTCCCTTAAGAAAAACTTGTTTCTTTATGCAGCGACCAAACTTTATCCAAGCTTGTTCCTAGTTTAGCCTCAACACATTCAGGAATAGGCGCAATCGGAGTACGTGATAGCGCTGCGGTCGAAATTATAAACACAAAAGAAGCTTAAGTTTCATTCAAATGTGACAGGTATTCAAATTATCATGCATGTCTTCCCACGAAATGCTTGCACTGAGTGCTCTTCGTCGGAAATTATACGCTTCATGTACTTTATACATATTACTGCAAACAGCGCCCGCTCTAGCGCTTACGCCGCCCCGGGGAAAAGGATAATTCGCCGCCTCTTCTGTACTATACCATGGAGATAGTATTTATGTCGTTATTTTTGTAGAAGCGATTCGAGAGATATTTTATCCTCTTAGTCATTGTAACAGTGAGTATCTCCGACACAATTCCATTTTAGAATTTTTATAAAGACAACACAAAAGTTTCTGGTCACCGTGGAATTCGAACTAACATTAGAGGATACACTGAAAAAAAGGCTCTTCATAATATTAATGAATTTCATTCACTAAAAAATATTCATTGTATGTATGCAGAAATCATTGATATTTCATTGAGATTTTCGGCATGGCTATGAAGGGTTTCTTATATTTAATGAAAGAGATTCATTGGTTTCAACTTTCCATGTTTCTGGTGAAATATCCATATAATTCGTAAAACAATGTAGTTTTACATGAATTCAATGAAATAAATTTAGATTTAATGAAATTATTTCATTGAAATATATTTGCTAAAAGCCTCTCATATCTACGAAAATACATTGGACTAATGATATTTTCATCATGTACATATTTAGATTTTTTTTATTTCCTCTTCTGAAGTTTCCACCAAAGCGCAATATTTATATCCATATTAATGAATATTTCATAACATTTTAATTTTAATTTAACGCCATTCATAAATCTGACTAATACTTTATGTGTGTCTAGAAGCCTTCATCACGTATAGTCTGGTTGGTGTAGTAGGTAGGATGTAGGTCTTGAAATCATAGGGTCCCGGGATCGAATCCCATTGTAGCTAGGTAGGTTCAATTTATGATGCTTTATGCCTTATGATGCGTTTATAGGCAAGAGAAATGTGTGCCAAACTTGTACTTGTTCAATGTTGAACTCCAGAAGCTTTTTTTTTTATTTGAAAATAAATGAAAACAAAAACTATGAAACCACCATAGGTAAAGTGAGTATTTTTCATTAAATCAATGAAATTGTTCATTAAATCAATGAAATTTTTCATTACATATTAAAATAATGTAAAATCAATGAACTGAATTCATAGTAACCATAAAAGTATTCTTTGGCTGAAAATGAATGAAAAATTCATTGCATTCACGAAAAATTGCATTCATCATCATCAATGTGGCACGATAGCCCGACGTCGGGCCTTAGCCGCCTGAATCGTTGACCTCCAATTGTCGCGGTTACGTGACCTTGTCCTCCAGTTTCGGAAGCCCAGCAGCTGGTGGGCGTCTTCACCTACGGAGTTCTCCCATCGAGCTCTCGGTCGTCCACGCAACCTCGCTCCGTAAATTCGTTGTGCGTTCATAACTTTCTTTGGCATGCGATTGTCATCCATCCGTTGTACATGCCCCGCCCATTGCAGGCGTTGAAGCTTCACGATTTTCGATACTTCCAGCTCATCGTACAATTGATACAACTCATGGTTGTATCGGATACGCCATTGGTCTCGCTCGCGAACGGCCCCGAAAATTCGCCGAAGGACCTTTCGTTCGAATCGGTCTAGCAAAATTTCGGAGGCTTGGGTAAGGGTCCATGTTTCGCAGCCATTACATAGCACGGGTCGGATGATCGTTTTGTACACGCGGGGCTTCGTGTTCCTGTGCGCAAGTTTCAAATTAATTATAGGGAGGACTGAGAAATATGTCTTATTGGCTAGTTGTATCCGTCGCTTAATTTCATCGGTTTCGTTGGCGTCCTTTGATAAGTTACAACCCAGATAGTTGAAGTTGCCTACATACTCGATATTAAGGTCCCCCACTGTGATGCTTGAATTGGCTGGCGTCCTTGTTTTCGATTGCATCATGGCCTTTGTTTTGCTTTCGTTAATATGTAGTCCAGCTTCCTTTGCGGCGTTATTGAGGTTATATACAAGTCTTTCTGCATCACCCAATCTCCGAGACATGATGTTGATATCGTCGGCGTACGCTACTAATTGAGTCGACTTGATGAGTAGCGTTCCGCTGCTGTATATATTCATGGCTCGAATTACATACTCCAAAGCCAGGTTGAAGAGCGTCGGCGCCAGCCCGTCGCCCTGCTTGGGTCCAGTACGAGTTTCAAATAGGTCAGTGAGTCGGTTCTGCACTTTGACCTGCGAGACGGTATTAGTCATCGTCATCCTTGTGAGTCGCACTATCTTTGCCGGTATACCAAAATTCAGCATAATGTTGTACAGTACACTTCGGTCGATACTGTCGTATGCCTGCTTGAAGTCGACAAAGATTTGGTATACGTCGATGATGTATTCCCAGCACTTTTGGAGTAGTGGCTTCACTGTGTAAAGCTGATCGGTCGTTGAACGACCAGGTCTGAAGCCGCCTTGATACTCGCCAATGATTTGTTCTGCGTACGGATTGATTCTCTTTTCAAGAATTTTTCATAAAATCTTGTAGGCCGTACAAACTAATGATATGCCTCTGTAATTCTCACACTTCAGCTTGTCACCCTTTTTGTGGATTGGGCAGATTATACTTTTGCGCCAATCTTCGGGGATTACCTCGTCGTTCCATATTTTCAGCAGTAGCCCATGTACAGCGTTGGTCAGGCACGTTCCACCATGCTTCAGCAGTTCTGCTGGGATCTCGTCAGCGCCGGGCGCTTTATTATTTTGGAGCAACTGTACGGCAAGACTCACCTCCTCTACTGTTGGGGGTAGAACGGGAGGGCCTGGTTCGGCTAACTGCTCAAGAGCTAGCTCCGCGGGGGATGTTGATGATGCATTGAGGAGCTCTTCAAAATGCGAGGCCCATCGTTTGTTGACGCTTTCGATGTCGCTGATGATGTTACCATCCTTGTCCTTACATAGGCTTGTCCTGGGTTGATATCCGTTCTTAATATTATTTATAAGTTTGTACGCCTGTCTAATGTTCTTACTGGCTAATCTTTGGTTTATTTGCTGCAACTGCTCGTCAAAATGTTTGCGTTTCTTACGTCTAATTAACCTATTAGATACTCGCCGAAGTTCGTTGTATCTTTCTTTCTTGGTTCGGGATGCGCGTTGTGTGTATAGTCGATAGGCTTCATTTTTTGCCTCAATCGAGGCCCTGCATTCGTCGTCGAACCAGTCTGCTCGTCTGCGCCGGCCTTTATAGCCCACGACCTCTTTTGCGACCCCCTTGATGCTGTCTTTGAGCTCCTCCCAGAATTCATGGATGCCTAGATTATTGATGTTATCCAGCATGGGCGACAGTTTTTCCTCAAGTGCTGTAGTATACGCAGCCGCCGTGGCATCATCAATCAAATTGTCAACCTCGAAGATCTTGGCAGGGTTGATTCTCGTTAGGTGCACCGAAGAGATTCTGAACCTGTAGGTCGTCTTTACTAAATAGTGATCAGTGTCGCAGTTGGCTCCTCGATATGATCGAACATCTAGGACATTATGCTTATGGATTCGTCGATGAGGGAAGCATGTAGAGCTTATGACCAAGTTTCTGCCGCTCGCGAAGTTGATAAGTCGCTGACCGTTGTTGTTGTTTTCGTCGTGGAGGCTATGACCACCAGTAGTTCCCCTATGCCAGCTTTCGCTTCCGACTTTGGCGTTAAAGTCTCCTAGCTGCAGCTTGACGTCGTTTGATGGAAGTGAGTCGAAGAGTGTTTCTAGGTCGTTGTAGAACTCGTCCTTAATCGCGTCTTCTTTTACTTCTGTAGGGGCATGCGCATTAATGAGCCAGAGATTAGCGAAGCGGGTCTTAATGCGGATCGCACATAGCCGCTCGTTGATGGGTTTGAAGCCGATAACGTTGTCCTTGAGCTGCTTATTCACGATGAAAGCTACTCCAAACTCCTTGTTGCCCTCCTCTTTGCCACTTGTTAAAATAGTGTGCGAATTGAGGTCGTTAATCTCGCTTTTGAGCCATTTAGTTTCCTGGATTGCAACTATGCTCAGCTTGTATTGTTCTACCTGATCCACGAGGGCCCTTAAGGCTCCCGGTCTATTCAGGGAGCGTACATTCCAGGATCCGAAAGAGTAATCAGTTGTTCGTTTGCGGGGTCGTCGTTGTTTTGTATCCGTCCAATCCGAGGCTTTTGTTTCAGGTTTCTTGACTTGAAGTTTTTCTTAGGATGAGTTGTCGGCACATCGCTAAACAGTGATAGGGTTTAATCATTTAGTAAAGGCCATCATGGGCATGCCTCGAATATGCTGCTTTAGTGGTTGATTTAGAGGTTTTCTGTCACCTATCACGTTAAGTAACCTGAGACGCTGCAGATGTAAATACAGCACTCAGGCGCAGCGGTGCTTCTTCCAACGTCGCATCAGATTATTTGACTTAGCCGTTAGAGGTTTTACCTACTACCGTTACCAGGGGGCGCCCGCGCGGAGGACACATGGAGAAGTCTTTTGCATTACTATTATGTAAACATTTGTTTCAGTGTAGAACTGAGGAATGCCCAACTAGCATATTGCAGAATCCTGTTCCACTATCGATCATATTCTTAACCCTTTCATGCCCAAATTATGGATTTTAAGCGGAGAATTTTTCTAACAACATTATGTCGATCAGTAGGCATCTTTTATGATATTTTCTGGAAAAAAAAATTGTAAGCGCTATTGTTAACAAATTAGAGCATGATGCCATATGGCATCATTGGGACCTAAAGGGCACTTAGCAATTTCCGTGTGAAAAATGAGATATTTAGTCGGCAAAAATCCTACATCGGAAATTTTTTTGCAGAATGGTTGGTGACGACCCCCAGATTATGGGAAAAAAAAAGTCCCAACCGATTGGGGGTCCGCAACCTTCAAAAAGGGGGAAAGGGGGAAATTGGGGTCACTTTTCGGGTTTTTGCGAGTATTTCAAAAACGACAAAAGATATAGAAAACTAGTCTGAGAACGAAAAAAAATACATAAAATTATCTTTGCAATGATATATAATACATTAGAGATCTATTCAATGATTCGGCGCTAGCTTAAAAATAAATTAGAACTTTTTCATTTTATACCTTTTTTAAAAGCCCCATAACTCTTGAAAGAATGTTAGTTCAGCCGTAAAATTTCGTACAAGTATTCACAATAAGTTCAATATTATTTTGCGAGAAACATTGAGTCGCTCCGATCAACGATCCCCATTATCCCCTCATTCGAATTTAGCGAAAGGCATGTCCATAACTCCCCCCAAAATTAGAGCAGAGTGCTAAATTTTGGTTTATTGCGATTGGAGCTCATAACCACCCTACCCACCAAAAATTAGCTTATTCGGATAAAAACTAAGGGTGCCTTCCATACAGCAAGCAACTAGCATTTATATGAATAGGGGACTTGCTGATTTGCCTTTCACGCCCAATGATGCCATATGGCATCATGCTCATGCATAACACTTTATAGGATTTTCCTAAAAAAAATCGAAAAATCTTTTGATTTTCTCTTACAACAACCTCTTTACAAAATAAAACCATTAAAATGGTTTGCGTAAAATGATTATTATCAGGAAATATGGGTAAATGGATAAATCAGTTTTTCGGCCTTACGGCAATCGTCAAACCTTCTCTAAAATTTCATTAAAACTACCATCCCAAAACCAAAAATTTCACGCTGGAAAAAATCTACTAGGTTTTACACTATTGGGAGAGTCTAATATCACACAAAAAGTTAAAATTTATTTGTTACATTTTCTATGAAAAATCATTAAATTTCATGATTCCATATGGCATCATTGGGAGCGAAAGGGTTAAGAGCCATTCAGCACAGTTCAGACTCTCAGCGGCTCTGGCAGTGTGCACTGTGGTCAAATGCCTCATTTTGGTAAGACTCAAAGCACCTTGTTTGAAACTTGTCCTCTCCATGCTATAAGAATGAATGCAACTGCAACCATCTGAAGAAAATCGCGAAGAGATCGGGAAAATTGAAGTTTAATTGATGCGAAAATGGTTGAAAGATATAGAAAACGACTAAAAACGAGACCGAGGCTAATTTCGGGCGCAACCGAAATTTGAATACCCGTTACAATAAGCTTAAGCTTTTTTGTGTTAAAACTTTCAATACACTTGGATGAATTTTGGTTAAGATGCAAAAACAAGTTTTTCTTAGAAAAACCCAATTTTCAGAGGTTGGTTTGTAGGACAGCCTTAAGAGGTACTGCTCCGATTTTATCCGTTCCTAGATATTTTGAGGCTTTACTAGGAACACATTTGGATGAAATTTGGTTGAAATCGGATTAAAAAGGAACAAGTTTTTTTTAGAAGAACTTAGTTTTCAGTGGTTCATTTGTATGGTAGCCCTATGACGTAAAGTTCCGATTCCATCTGTTCCTAGATATGTTTTGAGGCTTTACTAGGAACACACTTTGGTGAAGTTTGGTTAAGATTGGTACATAAAGAAAAAAGTTTTTCTTAGAAGAACCTAATTTTCAGGGGCAGCCCCATGACCCCATGATCCGATTCCAATAGTTTCGACATCTATACATCGTACACTAAAAAGCAACTTGTATACCAAATTTCAGCTCGATAGCTTCCAAACTGAGGGACTATTTTACGTTGCAACAGATGGATAGACAGACAGACGAACAGACGGACATGGCTCAATCGATTTCTCTCGTCAAGTCACACTGATCAATAATATAATACATACTTTATATAGTCGGAGCTGCTTCCTTCTGTGCGTTGCCGTTCATGACAAAGTTAATTTACCCTTTCACATAGTGACGGGTATAAAAAATAGTGATGTAATGGGTGCTTTTTGGGTTTTGAAATTCATCATAGGAGTTTTGTGAGTGTTGAAGCGATTCCTTATTTCTCAGCTAAATGAATTTCTTTGGGGGTCAATATTTAGGGAGTGGACGTACTCTACTGTGATTCAAGAGGCTACATAAATTGTTTTAGACCTCATCTTCCGGAAATCAAATTGGAACAAGTGGCATACCTTCACTTCACTTCAGCAAGCAGACCGAATTACAATTCTTAATTCTAGTGAAAAGAAGAGGAATAAAATTTCCAATTGCAAAATTAGGCCATTGCCTGTCAATAGCTTTATTTTTTTTTAAGTTGTGGGTGTCAATTGGTTTTCTGCCTCCCGACATTTCCTTTCGCCCTTTTTATTCCATCTGTAGTTTCTATGGTTTCCTTTCCACTGAATCGATGTTGATATTGAATTTTTCCTTTCGGCACCTTTTTTTTTATTCGAGGGCTAACCAAAAAGCCGCCCCCAAAATTTAGCGCCCGGGCGACCGCTTGGCTTGGCCGTTCCCTTAGAGCGGCCGCTGACCGCAATTATTTGAAAATTCAAATATTCCTGATGAAATCCCTATACTAACAAATATTCCGGATATCCCGGAAACTACTGCATAAACGCACCGTGAAAAGATTCCTGATGTGATTTTCAGCAAAAAAAGTTTATGGGTTATACTCGCAACTCTTAACCCTTTAGCTGCTACAGTGTTTTGACGATTTTTGAAAAATTTATTATCGTACCCAACTTAAACATCATATATCCCAAAAGCAAGACTAGCTAGAACAGCGAAATGAGACGAATATCTCAGTCAAGAAATTCACCTAAATAATACAACTGACCAGACTAAAATTAGATAAATGGTTTGGTTTTTACAAAGCTTCAAAGTAATTTTTTTGTAATTTGACTCAAAAACTAGGACAGGAAACTAGGATTAATACATACATACATAAAGAACAAGAAAAATGCAACCGTGCAATATCATTTTTTTTTCATAATATGGAACTATGTTAAAAATGGCGAATTTAAATTATCAATTGTAGTAATACCGCACAACGGATTTATGAAATTAAATTTTACAACAACAAACAGCGTGGATAATCGTACGTAAAATTCTTACGACGCGTTCTCACAATGTGAATTGCACAATGGTTGTCTGGCGGCCACTATAAAAGCTCTCGCCGTACGTTTGTTAGCCGTACAGTCGTTTTCGTATAGTCGGACATCTGTCAGTCATCGTATCGACATCGTGTCATAGTTTTGGTCATTTATCAATTTGATTTCTTTTACTAAATAGTTAGCACAGTGTCGGAAAGTGAACGTTCCAAAAAACGTCAGCGGGAGGATTCTTCCCCTGAATGTTTACTTCGTGCGAAGCTCAAACTCCTTAGGAGCGGAGACCCTACAACAATGGCAACTAGCCAAAATTCATTTCAATTGTTGGCGAACCTTCCCTTCAACATGGACGACCACCCGAGCAGCAACCAGCTACAACCAACCACTGAACCCAAACAAGCTAAGAAGGTAAAAAATCCGCCCATAATGTTCCCTAAAATGGACAAGGAAACTATTGATTCCATTATGTTATCCCTAAACATAACCTCGTATAGCATCCAATACACCTCCATCGGTAGTAAATTATTTGTGGAAGATCCTAAGGATTATGAACGTCTCCATTCCTTTTTGATTGAAAAGAAACATCATTTCATCATCAAATTGTCTTGTCCGGATTGCATGACATGGACTGCTCCGTATTACACGACTATCTAAAGAATGAGTCTCAACTTCCTTGTCTCGAAGTTAAAAAGTTTCATCCTCGAACCAGTCGATATGAGTACGAAACATACTACATACTATATTTCGAAAAGGGATCGATAAAACTTCCTCAACTACGGCAAATAAACACTATATACCACACGAAAGTGCAATGGAACTGGTTTTCAAAATCAAAAAGTGGGCCTACTCAATATCGTAACTGTCAGAGCTGGGGTCACGGCTCATCTAATTGTCATCTTCCGCCAAGATGCTTATTGTGTGGGAATATACATGCGTATCTGGATTGCTCACTAGCAAATTTACCAGCCAAAGAACTCCGGGAGAAACTCGTTTGCGCAAACTGCGGCCAGAATCATATGGCTAACGATAAGATCTGCCAAAAGCGCAACGAGTATCTTGTAATCCGCGAAAGATTTACAAAACGTAGCCGCCCTAACACTAGCAACAATAAGCCGAAAATGAGTCACTTCAACATACAGCCTAATTTAATCAACTTTCCTTCACTACCAACCACGAACAACACAATAAACACCAACAGCACGCAGCCAGATATCTCTCCTACAATTCCAATATCAATTCCATCCTATGCTAACGTTTTGACATCGAATCAGCAGCAATCGCCTACCTGTAGCATCAACTTGTTTACAGTCGAACAGCTGTTGCAAATGTCGACTGAGCTTGCAATGAACTTGTCGAATTGTAGGACTAGAATGGAACAGTGGACCGTACTAGTTAATTTAACCTTAAAATTTTTGAATTATAATGGATAATGTAAAACTATTATTATGGAATGCTCAGAGTGTAAAAAACAAAGCAACTGAATTATTAGACTTTGCAACTGAAACTAATACGGATATTGTTGCTATAACTGAATCCTGGTTAAAACCAAAAGACAAATTTCACTATTCATCTTATTATACATATAGGCTAGATAGATTAGGTGCCAGAGGAGGTGGTGTGGCAATATGCATTAGGAAAAATTTGAAATATAGTGTACTTCCAGAGTTAAGAACGAAAATAATAGAAGCGATTGCTATAAATTTAGAAATATGTAATATTACATTAGTTGTATGCTACTTTCTGGGCAGACAAATTGATAATTCTGTACTAGATAACTTTGATAAAGACATACGATACTTAATGACTCTAAATCAAAATGTTATATTCTGTGGTGATTTCAATGCCAAGCACCGATACTGGAACTGCGTTAGAGCAAACCGAACTGGGAAAAGGCTTCACGACCTGGCGTTTAATAACAATTGGTTTATTCACTTTCCAACTGAACCAACCTTTCTTAACGCTAATGGTTGCGACTCTACATTAGATATAATTGTTAGCAAAGGTTCAAATCAAATTTCTCAGCCAATGACCTCTAAAAACCTGTCATCGCCTCATTTTCCAGTACTTTTCGAAGTTCAACTTACTAGCTCTAACGTTATTCCAGAAGAAAATTTTGTTGTAAAGCGGGTAAATTGGAGAAAATTTAAAAGATTTTTAAACAATAACATTAACCTTAGAAACCAAGATTTGTCTGCAATTGAAACTTATTCTCAAATAGATGAGCTCATTGAACAGTTTTATCGCAAATTAAACTCTGCCTTGCAATTTGCTGCAGTCACCTTAAACAGAGCTCAACCCACATATAATATAATAGACGACAACACCAGAGCACTTATCCAAACTCGCAATTCTCTCAGGCATAGCTGGCAATTAAATCGAAGCCCAATATTAAAATCTACTGTAAATAGGTTATCTAAGCTAATACAAAATCAGATATTTACCGCCCGAAATCGTAATTGGAACAACATGTTAGGCCGCATCCCGAGACATTGTAATAAAATTTGGAAGTTAAACAAAATGTTCCAACGGCGAAAATACATGCCACCATTGCGATCCAGGGATAAATATCTGGTATTTGATAGCAAGGAAAAGGCTGAAATGTTATCAGAGTCATTCCATCATGCCCATAAAATATCTGCACACCTAGGTAATCCGAGACATCTAAGAATGGTACAGGAACAAATTAAAAACCTTTCCACTACAGTAAGTGATTTCAATCCAGTTTACATGTCAAGTCCAGCTGAACTTAATAAAATCATTAAATCCGCTAAAGTTAAAAAATCACCTGGACTCGACAACATTTCTAACTTGGTATTGAAGAACTTGCCCAAAAAAGCAATTGTTAAACTTAATTTTATAATAAACGCTTGTCTTAGCAAAACTTACTTCCCTTCAGTATGGAAACTAGCTAAGATCATTCCAATTCCAAAAGCAGGTAAAGATAACAGATCGCCTGAAAATTACAGGCCAATTAGCCTCTTACCTGCTTTAAGTAAGGTCTTCGAAAAAATTATCCTTACTCGACTTGACGAGATAGTTGAAAGATTAAAGATCTTACCCGAATTTCAATTTGGGTTTAGGAAAAAACTTTCTACAACACACCATGCCTATAGACTCAACAAATACATTAAAAACTCTTTTGAACATAAAAAATCAGTCGGCGTCGTCGCGCTTGATATTCAAAAAGCATTTGATTCTGTGTGGCATAATGGTCTCCTTTTTAAAATGAAAAAGTTTGGTATACCTACGTACTTAGTTAAATTAACTCAATCCTTTCTGTCTAACCGAACATTCATCGTCCAAGTTGATAAGTCTCAATCTTCATCAAAGACTATACCGGCGGGTGTCCCTCAGGGTTCTTGCTTAAGTCCAATCCTTTTCAATCTTTTTACCGCTGATATACCAGTAAACAGCAACTGCCAGATTGCCTGTTTCGCAGACGATGTTTGCATATTTTGTAATGGTGATACTCCGACCAATATAACGTCTAAGCTTGAGCATCAACTAGAAACATTCTACCAATATTACTTTAAGTGGAAAATAAAATTGAACACTTCCAAAACGCAAGCAGTGTTCTTTACCAAAAAAAGAAAAGTAACCAACAAACCAAGCTCGCCACTGAACTTCCTTGGTGATCAAATAAAATGGAAGAGACACTTAACCTATTTAGGCATAACATTCGATAAGCAACTCACAGGTCATGAACATATTGAAATTATTTCTGAAAAAATGACAAAATCTTTTTGTTCTCTTTACCCGCTTCTAAACAAAAAATCGAAGTTATCCACAGATAATAAACTGCTAATATATAAAATGATAATCCAACCAATTGCCATATATGGCTGTCCAGTATGGAAAACATTTAGCAAATCTGTGAGAAGGAAGTTGCAAACCACCCAAAATAAAATACTAAAACATACCATTGATAAGCCGTTTTATTATTCAACGGAAAGATTACACAACGAAACTAATGTTAAAAAAATTAATAATATTGCGGAACACCAAAACTCTAAATTTATAGCAAATAGCTTAATTATAAACAATAATCATATAATAAGATCCACATTTAGTCAGTATGTAAATACACCTATATAATATACTGTTAATTAATTATAAATATTACTTACTTAAGCTATACTGAATATATATGCTGATATAAGCTTGAACACTGTGATTAGATTAAGATTTTAAGTTTTTATTTACTTTTTTTTTCTCGTATAAGGTTTTTTTATAGTTTTTCCTTGAAATACTTCTACTAATTACATCCTAATATCTGAATTGCATGCAAAAATTAAATATTATGTAGAGTTAAGGCCCTATTGGCCGGTATCTAGATTAAGATAACTGTTAACCCTTCTGTCGGCACATAGGTCTGGCCAGACCTTTGGCACTATATATTGGTAAAAAAAGTATAGAAGATGAAATGGCAGCGACTTCATATTTCATGATATCCTAGAATAATATGTTTAGAAGCATTTTGCAAAAATTTTAAAAAATCGGTTGAAGTTTTGAGCATGTTTTTGATGATTTTCAATTTATAGTGCTTTTTGATACCCAATAGGTCTGGCCAGACCTATAGTTTTTCCCCCCATTTTCGTCTTGAGGTAAAAAGTGAAAATATTAAATTCTCTTAAAAATCTCCTATTTATAATGTAATAAACTCATTAAAATTAAATTTGTACGATAAACGATAAAATTTTCTGAGTTTTTGCTTTAAAAGCCGTGAGGTTCGCAAATTGGGTACGCCTAATTTTATCCCGTCTTATAACATCACCTAATCAACTGAGATTTGATTCTAGAAAAATCAAAAGAGTTTTATTTCCTTATTTATTTCCTTTATTTATTTAGTATGAACTAAGTATTAGTGACATACGATGGTGTTTCTTAATAGATTTAATTGAGATATTTACGGAAAATTTAGAATGAAATGATTTTTGCGGTTGAAAATTCCCTATTTCTATCTATCGATTTTCCCAAATCTGCAGACTCATATCGCGATAAAATCTACCAAAAGAGTGCCAAATATTTCCCCAAAGATATTGAACTTGGAAAATTTGATCGAACTTTCTGTACGGATACGCAATGAAAAAAGAGAAGCAAAAATAGAAGAAAAAAATGGAGAAACATGTTTGTACAAATACCACCTCAAAATATGTCTTCTTAAAAACGCTTCTAGTATATCTACAAAAAAGATTTTAATGCTTTTATTGTTTATAAATGGCTGTAAAGAATGGGTAGAATGATTATACCGATAAAAATTTAAGTTTTTATAAAAAATAAAAAAAATTTCTCAGTAGGTCCAGCCAGACCTATTGGGTATATAATATGCATATTGTAGTAGGTGCCGACAGAAGGGTTAAGCAGATGTACCATATTATGAAAATAAATTTGAATTTGAATTTGTTTTCGTATAGTCTGAACTGACCCAATGGTTAGTCTCTGTAAATCTTTTCAACTAGAATGCAGGAATACGCAACTTGAATTGAGCTCCTAAATTTTCTAGTTGTTAATCTAGTGCAAAGTATATTACTGAAATTCTAGTTATTTTGGTTAAGTAGTTAAGTTAGTTAGTTAAGTATGTATACTGAAATCTTGTTCTAATAACTAGAATTCTATAAGAAAACTACACTGTATTGCTAATGAGAAATCAATTTTTCTAGTCTAGATAATATCTAGAATTTCTACCATACAATAATAACGATTTTCTACCAGTTCTTACTAGATTCCTTTTAAATTAAATTAATGTATCAATACTCCATGGCTTATTTGACAGAATGAAAATCCATTGAAATACATGGATTCGATTCCATTGATTCGCTGTGTGTGCCGGCTCAGACTACCCTTACATTACTTTTGCATGGCCATTCCAACATAATATTGTTTTCTCAATAGTTGTGAACTAAAATATTATATTGTTATCATTGCAGGATTCTTCTGGAATTAAATACGTAATTTACGATCTGCATAATCATGGGATAAATATGGAGAAAATTGTCGACTCTTTGAAAAATTACTTTTTCCTTGGTACTTTTAACTAAAAGAATAAATGATATAATAATAAATTTTTCATTAAATTAGAGTTTATTACTAATTCTTTTAACTAAATTTGATGTATGCATATACGAGTATACACATTTATTTAAGAATTCTATTGGAACAACTTATAGCTAAAGAATCTTTACTCATAATAAGGTTACTCATAATAATATAACAATCAGGTAAGCTTCACCACTTACACGCATCTTATCCATCAATCAATTGTGAGCTCCTTTTAACCTAATAAAATCGATTCTCACTTTAAGGCTCGCGTCTAGCAACTATACTAAATTACATTAACAACGTGTAAAAGGCGACTGTTTTGTTTTATTAATGCTAATCCGAGCGTAATCCGCGATAACTGCGCTCGTACCAATTGCAGAAAAGCGAAAGGATTTAACCCCACTCTAAATAGCCTGTCAAGTTGTATAGCATTGTTAACTTTTATAGATCGTAAGAGCCGTAAGAATTGCCATTGGCTCGGCCCCAAAAAAAATGTGCGAATATTGCTTAGCGCTAGCATTGCGTGCTCCTTCTCAGTTTCGATTATGGGTCTTATTTATCTGGGGAGCGATTATGGGCACTGGACTGGGCGACACTTTTTTTACAGCCGCCACCATACTATACTTCTCTTTGTTTTCGTTATCGGCCCCCTTAAATGGAAATATGTTCATTAGATTGCTAAACAGTGATAGGACTGAACAAGGCATTAATTAATTATATGATAGGTCCGACTCCGACGGATTTTAATTTGGCCTTTTACGATTGTTGGCACTTTTTATTACAACTCGCTGTGTGTGAATTAACTCTTGCGTTTCATGTCATTGTTGTTTTTCGCTTCCATACGCTCTCCTTTGTTTTGGATACCATGTTTGTGGCCATTTTGATAAGGGCAGTTAGTGAAGTGTGGTAAGCTGTTAATATCATAGTGGTAGTATGTATCCCCCCACTAGGAAAAATTAGAAGTCCTTCTCGAAGAAGATGTTTTGAAGGTCTTTTTCATTCCAAGGGAGCAAATATGGAGGTATTTAGAATGACTTTAAAAATTAAATGAAATCCTTCTCGGGAAGGAATTTAGAAGGTGTGTAGAAGGTAATAGTCATTCCGAGGAAGTAAATATGGAGGCATTTAGAATGAGTTCAGAAGACAATATTAAATCATTTCCTGGGTAGGTGTTTGGGAGCGAATTCGAAGGAATATGCCGTTTGTTTTACCGTTAACTTTGCGACGTACAATTTCGTATATTGCTGGAAATCATTTTCCTGCGCAGTTCGTGCATAATTTTTGTTGTGAGTGGTGGATTGATTCAGTTCGTAGCAGAAAATTACGATTACACATAGTTTGAAGTTTATAAAGTGCATATTAGTTTATTTACTTAAAAATAACAAAATTGTTTTTGTTTTCTTTTTTATTTTAAACATGTTAAGAGTGTGATATAATAAATTTAATATAAAAGATTCTACATAAATTACTAAGTGTTTTTTTTTTCATCATCAAGGGGCGCTATCCGCCCGATTGGAGAGTTCTTAGAAATCGTGAGATGCTGGTCTATCTCTTTCGTAAGCAATGTTTACTCTTTTTCCTCCTTGCCCTCTATACCACTGCGTCGCGTAGCTCGACCTACGGTGTAGGTACGTCGCCCGTTCTGGCGGTAATGTCTCAGCCTATTTTTACAGGGAACTTACTCTTTTGGATCGTGTCATCGCCGAGACCAATGCGATAAGTTTGTTATTATCAATAAATGAAATTTGTTCCTTTCTGAACGGCGATCTCAATTCAAAAGTAAAGACTTTAGTATCAACTTAATTTGCATCATTTTAATACATTTTTGGACATTGAGTGCGGGTAGGTGGTATTTCCAACATAAAATATAGAAATATAAATAAAAAATAAATAAAAATAAATATAAAATAGATCTACCCGAAACTAATCCACACCGAATGCACAAAAACGCGCTTATTTTTAGTGAAAATATCTTTCTAAAAGTCCTTCCCATTTTCATTCTAAAGTACTACCAATAAGGCCTTTCAAGAAATCCTTACTATTTCCTTCCGAAGTACTGAAAAAGAATCCTTCTTAGAAGTTCTTACTGATTCATTCTGAAGTTCTGCAAAAGAAACCTTCCTAGAAGACCTTACTGATTAATTCTAAAGTACAGCAAAAAAAGCCTTCCATGAAGTCCTTTTTATTTCATTCCAAAGTACTGGAAATAAAACCTTCCTAGAAGTCATTATGGAATCATTACATAGTACTCCCAAAAGATTCCTTCTTGGAATTACTTCTTTCCGCGGACATGGCTATGGAAAATGGTAGATATAAAGGTAGGTAAAAAGAATGAATTGTTTCATTCCAAGAAGACCTTTGGAAGGGCTTACTTCACACTCTTTTTCCTAGTGGGCCACTAGGAAAAATTAGAAGTCCTTCTCGAAGAAGATGTTTTGAAGGTCTTTTTCATTCCAAGGGAGCAAAAATGGAGGTATTTAGAATGACTTTAAAAATGAAATGAAATCCTTCTCGGGAAGGTATTTAGAAGGTGTGTAGAAGGTAATAGTCATTCCGAGGAAGTAAATATGGAGGCATTTAGAATGAGTTCAGAAGACAATATAAAATCATTTCCGGGTAGGTGATTGGGAGCGAATTCGAAGGAATATGCCGTTTGTTTTACCGCTAACTTTGCGACGTACAATTTCGTATATTGCTGGAAATAATTTTCCTGCGCAGTTCGTGCATTATTTTTGTTGTGAGTGGTGGATTGATTCAGTTCGTAGCAGAAAATTTCGATTATACATAGTTTAAAGTTTATAAAGTGCATATTAGTTATAACGAAATTGTTTTTGTTTTCTTTTTTATTTTAAAAATGTTAAGAGTATGATATAATAAATTTAATATAAAAAATTCTACATAAATTACTAAGTTTTTTTTCATCATCAAGGGGCGCTATACGCCCGATTGGAGAGTTCTTAGAACTCGTGAGATGCTGATCTATCTCTTTCGTAAGCAATGTTTGCTCTTCTTCCTCCTTGCCCTCTATACCACTGCGTCGCGTAGCTCGACCTGCGGTGTAGGTACGTCGCCCGTTCTGGAGGTAATGTCTCAGCCTATTTTTACAGGGAACTTACTCTTTTGGATCGTGTCATCGCCGAGACCAATGCGATAAGTTTGTTATTATCAATAAATGAAATTTGTTCCTTTCTGAACGGCGATCTTAATTCAAAAGTAAAGACTTTAGTATCAACTTAATTTGCATCATTTTAATACATTTTTGGACATTGAGTGCGGGTAGGTGGTATTTCCAACATAAAATATAGAAATATAAATAAATAAATATAAAATAGATCTAATCCACATCGAATTCACAAAAAAACGCGCTTATTTTTAGTGAAAACATCTTTCTAAAAGTCCTTCCCATTTTCATTACCCACTACCAATAAGGCCTTTCGAGAAATCCTTACTATTTCCTTCCGAAGTACTGAAAAAGAATCCTTCTTAGAAGTTCTTACTGATTCATTCTAAAGTACAGCAAAAAAAGCCTTCCATGAAGTCCTTTTTATTTCATTCCAAAGTACTGGAAATAAAACCTTCCTAGAAGTCATTATGGAATCATTACATAGTACTCCCAAAAGATTCCTTCTTGGAATTACTTCTTTCCGCGGACATGGCTATGGAAAATGGTAGATATAAAGGTAGGTAAAAAGAATGAATTGTTTCATTCCAAGAAGACCTTTGGAAGGGCTTACTTCACACTCTTTTTCCTAGTGGGTATTGCTATTCAAGCAAAAGAAAATATTCAGGAGTATTACCAGCTTGTAACGAATCTTTCAACACATAAATCAATCTTTAGACTTAGGCCCGTATTTATGAACATTCCTTAACTCAAGGAGACCTTGAGTCAAGGATGCCGAAATTCAATAAATTAAATGTCATTTTCCATACTTTTTCATAGAAATCACTTATATTCACGAGTCAATGCATCCTTGATTTAAGGAGAAACTCAAGGAGACCTTGAAATTTTCTATAGTCAACCTCACTTGAAGTCAAGCTACCCACCTTCCTTCCAAGGAATGTTCATAAATACGGGTCTTAACCTTCCGGCGGGCGCAATACAAATCCTAACACGATCGGGCGCAATGCATCTGACAGATTAAGTGCAGAAAAAGGGATGAAACTAAGTTTCTGTATATTTTAGACTCTTATTTATTGTTGCATTGTCTTTTTGAAACAGTTTTACGAAATTTTACAAACAAAAACTGGCTCAGAAAGTTTAATACCCCTCACATTTTCAATTTTCTAAGAATATTCCGCTTTCAATAGCTTCAATATTTAACAAACCTCCAACAACTCGACCGCTTAAAAAATGTGAGCTTATTTTACTAAAAACACCCTATTGAACGATTTGGTGAACCGTGAAGTCAACACAATGTTATTACGCAATGTGAAGAGTATAACATGTGGACATTTTCATAGAAAAGAGAATATAACACAATCGGGCGCAATACATCTGAGAGATTATTTCATCCCCTCCCGCCCCTCAGACATATGGTAGATAGAAACTGAAAACTGCTTTGGGTAGTTTATGGATAAAGATTAAGCTACTGCGAGTTTCAGATCTCTCCCTTTTCATATCGCTGATTGGCGCAACAAAAACTGGTCACTTAATCTGTCAGATGCATTGCGCCCGCCCGAAGGTTAAATTAGACTTAGACGGGCCAATACTATGCAATGTTGGCTCGATGTGAACAAATTGATAATGCAACTGTAAAGAGAATTACGAAAGGCAGATATAAATAGAGTCCGTGGACGAGTATATGATTCAAAGAAATGTCAGCTGCAGCTGAAAACGAAGCATTCCGTCGGAAGCAAATCCTTTCAATAAGAACAAGACAAAAACGTAAAGGGTTTCTCACGGAGGCATATGACTATCTTTATTCGCAACTCGGTTATCTTTTTAGGTATAAGAAAAAAAAATAACTGGCGCCACAGCCCAACAATGAACTAAGGCCAAAGATATGTCAGCGACATCTAATTTCCAATATCTTAATTCCTTTTTTTTTAGATGTGTTTGGTATCCCAATAAATGAATGAGATCATAGTCCGGCACATAGGTCGTGAGTTCAAATCCCAAAAACTGAATTGGTTTCCGGTGAGACTCAAACACCCGACCCTGTGCACAGAAGGTGCTGGCTCCAACCACTACACAAACCAGACTAGGGATAAGAAATGTAAACTAAACAAGGGGGCTTCGCCTCCTGCTCGCTACGATCGCCACCCCCGGGGCCGAGGCTAATTTCGGGCGCGGTCGAAATTTTGATACCCTTCGCTCTCATTGGGCTAAAACTTTTTTCAGGCGTACATATGACTTGCATTTAATCCCCCTCCTCATTCTTTTTCTTCCGTCTTGACAAAAGTTTTGGGCTTGGTTGATATAAGTGGGTAAATAAAAATATTTACTCAGAAAATCTTATTGGGGTTGCGGGAGCATGACCCCACAGTACGATTCCATTCGTTTTTAACTTTTTTGTTGCTTTGGTAAACAATAATTCAAGGTTTTGTGAAATTGGTGCAAAAAATGTTTCTTAGAAGAACCAAAATGGGGGTTGGGATTGTATGGCCACCACAAGACCCCATGGTCAGATTTGATCAATTCTTAGATATTTTTTGTGTTATCGAGAGAAACACGTTTGTATGTAATTTGGTTGAAATTGGTGCATAAACAAAAAAGTTTTTCTTAGAAGAACCTAATTTGGGGGGTTAGGTTTGTATGGCAGGCCCATGACCTCATTATCCGATTTGATACATTCTTAGATATGTTTTGTGTCATCGAGAGAAACCCATTTGTGTGAAAGTTGGTTGACATTGGTGCACAAATAAAAAAGTTTTTTCTTAAAAGAACCTACATAATTTGGGGTTGTTGGGTTTGTATGGCAGCCCCATGACCCCATGGTCCGATTTGATCAACTCTTAGATATGTTTTGTGTCATCAAAAGAAACACGTTTGTGTGTAATTTGGTTGAAATTGGTGCACAAATAAAAAAGTTTTTCTCAGAAGAACTTAAATTGGGGGGCTAGGTGATCCAATTTCGGTGATTCAAACATATAAACAGCCTGCAAATATAGTAAGCACGTGTGCGAAATTTCAGCTCTGTAGCATTTATAGTGGCCGAGAAAAACGCGCTGCAGCAGACGGACAGACAGACAGATGGACATCGTCCAATCGACTCATCTCATCATGCTGATCATATATGTATACCTTTTATATGGTCGGAGATGCTTCCTTCAATGCGTTACAAACTTCATGACAAAGTTAATATACTCTTTCACTCTATGAGCGAAGGGTATAAAAAGAACAGGTGCAGTACCGTATCTATTTTAGGTCACTGCTGGCAACCCGGTTAAATGAAATTCACCAGAATATTTTTACTTTTACAACGTGCTAGAATCTATATCTGGCCATGAGTTAGGAAAAAATGCCATTTCTAACTAGCAATTCAAATTCTTAACGGCTGAATGAGTAATGATCGCCAAATTTGTTGAGTTGACTAAAAAAATATATTACGCAAACTGCAAAAGAGTGCTTGCAATATGTACATACATATTATGTGTATCCATACCTATACCAAAGGATCATGCGAATCACCAAATTACAATTTGATGGAAGTTTTACAAGGTGGACTGATTTCAGTTCAGATAAAAAGGCAAATTTATGTCATCGAGCTCCTTTTGCATAGAAAAATAGGAGTAAGTCACGTCAACCTCTTTATTTTTCCCAGCACGCTGTTATAGTAAAAGCGAAACAAACTTTTCGTTCCCGAACATAGTTGATGATTTATTTCAAATGATGGTCATGACCCTGAGTGTTTTTCCTTGTTAATGCTGGCGTATCTACATATACCTACGATTTAAATATAGTATAGTATAATTTGTTTGTTTATTAATGTATTTTTTAATTTTCTTAAAATAAAATAGAAATGTTGGTACCACGTAGGTGAGTTTTAAGAAAGGATTGATTTTTAGAATTACTTTCTTCTAATCTTCTTGTAATCGTCATTTTGGCTAGGTTCCTGATTAACCCTAATTTCGTTTCGCAATATGTTTTTCCCAAATTTTGAGAAAATATACTATGTAGATTCGTAGACAGTCTGTTGACCTTAAACAGCAGAGAAGCCATTCTTACGGACTTCACACTTCAATTCATTCAATAATAAAATTGTCCATTCATTAGCTAATAAATTTAGGTTGAGAGAAAATTAGCACAATTGGGGGGACATTAGCACAGATAACTGCATCAGTGAAATGCATCAGTGCATTCGAAAAAACGCATTGTTTGATGCGGGATTACATCACAGGAGATAATCGCATCGCTAATTTTTTAAAAGCGGGTGGCGGAGCACTACCAGTTAATGGAGAACATTATCAATAAATCCACTTGGATCATCCCCTTTGCTCAGAACAATGGAGCCCACGCTGGAAAGGAATCGGCTTTGCGAAGCATGTAACGGACGTCACCTCAACAAAATAATCTACCTTCAACTTTTAAATATTCCTGGATTATGTTAAAACATAAGAAAAAACAAAAAAAAACTTTATAAACAAACGAAACCAAGGCTAATTCGACCGAGGCCGAAATTTGGATACCCTTCACTCTCCTCGGGCTAAAAGTTTTTACGGGCGTACCTGTGACTTGTTTTTAACACCGTTCCCCAAAAAACTCTTTATTCCGTCTTCACATAAGTTCCGAGGCAGTGATAAAATGTTTGTGAGGTTTGGTAGAAATTAGTGAGCAAATAAAAAAATTGTCATAAAAACTTGATTAGGGAGGCTGGTGCGTCTTGTCTATACGATAAGACTAACCACTAAAAAAAAATGTACGAGAAACTGGCCCTAATTATCTTTTATTATTAGAGAGTTTTACATTGTCGTTGCAAATATAACGAACAAAAATATCGGTTGCCAACAATACGCAAAACAATTTTGCATGTCCGAAATAGGCATGAGGTTATAATCACGACAAATAATATCCTCAATTTCGACTATTTACAGAATAGCCAATATACGGAAATACACCCATGCCTAGTTGGAACATGCAAAATTGTGGTTTACTGATTTACGTATTGTCGGCAAGCGAATTTTTGTATGGAAATGTCAAACTATGTCGTTATATTTGAACGACATGCTAAAACTCTCTATTATCAATATAATAAAGTCGTAACCAATATTTAGTTTGAGAGCCCAGCCTTTATTTTTTGGTCACGTTTCGCTAGTTTAGCATCTTCAGGTCGGTATCCTTAATGTATACAATGGTTATTTACATTTTATTGATGTTACAAATATTACTTACTCTACTTTAATTTAATTTATCCTATTTTCCCGTGTAGCACTTACTTTTCGGGTTTGTCAGTTTGACACAGTCGCGTAATGTACGGTGTTCCATGTGTGCAGCGGAACACGGGCCCCCAAGCCATTTATATAATTTTCTTTGATAGATCCATGGGTTACTATGTTTTTTTTAAACATTCATTTTTATAAGTCTGCAAAATAAATACACAGTCCACTGCAGAATATAGTGATAAGCTGATAAGACATGCAATTTTGTGTACGCAGAGACTTGCACCTCGTAGTATTGACATGTATGTATATGTCTTTGCGGAGGCTACCTGAGAAATACTGATCGTCGTTCCGTGAAAAAGCGTCACGAAAAACTGTAACGAAAACGTTTAACGCTTAAAATCGACCTTCCCGTAGTTCGATCTTCACGAAATTTGGTATACATTATCCTTTGATCGCTCTGACTCAGAATCGACAATCACGATTTCGATAAGTTGCGGGAATAGCGGTAAATTCGCCATTGAAGCGAACGAAAATTCATCCTTCAATTGGTTCTCCTGACTCTTCCCGTGGACCGATGTCGACGAAACTCGGATGGAAGTTAAGATGAGGAAGAAGTCCTTGGACACAAAATGTCCTTTTTTCTGTGGGAATGCATTATAGAAGCTATGTATAAGGATATGGCTATCAAAATACAGAATCCGTTGCGACGAGTCTTGTAAAATCACGACAAGTTGATTTTGAGTTTTCTTAAAGGATATTACCATCAAAAGGGACATTTATCTAGCATAGGAAGCAGAGTATGGGCATTATGGGTGTCGTTCGAAAGGTAATAGGCACTGTATGTGCTCGGTTTCAAAATATTTTTTTTTTTTGAAAAAAAGCTGATGTTTCAGGGGCGGTGGTTCGAACCATGGTCGCAACCGTGGTCAATACCCTCCAAAAAGTCAACATTCAACAATATGTAAACGCTCTGCAAAATGTTCGAACGTGATCATGTGATGATTGCTACATTTATCGGGCCAATCTGTAGTCGATGTAGCCTGGTTGGGTATCCGTCAGGTTTGGTGCGTACGGTAATGTGTTTGAGTCCCCACAGCAACATCTACTTTTTTACTTTTATTAGTGTCCAAAAAAAATTTTTTTAGCCTGGTGATAATTATTTGGAACATAGTAAAACACGTGTGATTATTTTAAGATAATTAGGATGTGGGTTGTTCCGTGACAAAATGTGACATTGTAAAACAAAGCGGAAACCTAACGAAGCTTTAAGTCAACCTTTCAGTGGTTTGATCTTTGCTAAATTTGGTATACATTTTCCTTTGATCGCCCTTACAAAGAATCGACAATCACTGATGAGTTGCGGGAATAGCGGTAAATTCGCCGTTGAAGCGAATGAAAAGTTATCATTCAATTGGTTCTCTTGGCTCCCCCTGTGGAGCGATTTGGATGAGACTCTTATGGAAGTTAAGTGGTGCGATCATTATTATTTTGGTGTCGGCACTTGTTATGAGAAAGATGTCCTTGGACAAAAAAGGTCCCTTTTTCTTTGGGAATGCATTATAGTCGATATGCATATCAAAATGCAGTATTCGGTGAGTTGAGTCCTTTAAAATCACCACAAGCTCTTTTTGGGTTTTCAAAGGATATTAGATAGATAGATAGATAGATAAGTGTTTTATTTGCACCATTAATTTTTCAATACAATCACAGTTAAAATTCAATATGAAAACAATAGAGCATGGCAAAGCCGTCTGCCCGATTAAGTTGACATTTATATTTGAAATTAATTAATTCTAAGTTACATTTGTAAAATAAGCTAAGGATGCATGTTCAAGAAAAATACAAAAAAAAAAATAATAATAATATTACATTAAGTTAAGATGTATATAGTAAGATAAGTTTATGCAATGTGAGCACTAACTTGAGTATTTAAAAAAAAATAAAGAACATGCATCTGAAATTCAATGTGTTATTTATGACTGGTCAACTCATAGGCGTATTAATTGAAATGATGTTTATGTTTATGCTTTATGCATATGACATGATTTGGACCGATTTTGTTTACACATAGATTTTTATACACTTAAATCTATGGGTTTGTTTATATCAAGCCCAAGAAATAGGACTTTCAAGTACTTGCTGTACGTTTCGCTGAGGTTGCGAAATATATTAAACTCGAACGGATTGAAGTTTAAGATTGAACTGGAAATTTTCAATCAGTTCGAGTCGGACCTTAAATGTGAAGAGTGATAAGTAAATTGTGAGAATTGTGAGTTGTGCTAAAGAAAAGAAAAAGGAAAAAAAAGGAAGGAATCACTTATATTTTGTTGTGAGTAATCACTAAGTTTTTATACTTATATATATTATGTTTGGGTGTTTTGAATGCGAATTTATTACTAAATTTTTAATAATTGTGAGTATCTCACTAAGTTTTCGTACTTATTTTAGCGAATAGATCAGGTGTAATAAATTAATTAGCTTCTTACTTAATCGAGTTAACTTTGGTTTTTATTTAATTAGCATGATTATTTATGAATTTAGTACTGAAAAATAGTTTAGTTTAGTTTTTGAAAAAAATAATATGTACTGAGTGAAATTTCTGGTACTAACGTGAACTATGGTATCGCGAGCATTCAATAAGTTTTCGACCAGGTTTCTGCCGCTTGCAAAGTCGATATTTCGCTGACCGATGTAAAGGTTTAATAACTTTTATAACTTTCACTACAAATTTAGTGAAATTGTATGTTGTGAATTTTATTGTATGATTTTGTTGAATTCATTGCACATTTTTCTCTCCATGCAGAAAATTTTATTGGAGTTGCGGGAGCATGACCCCACAGTACGATTCCATTCTTTTTGAACTTTTTTGTTGATTTGGTAAAGACACATTAATTCAAGGTTTTGTAAAATTGGAGCAAAAAATGTTTCATAGAAGAACCAATGGGGTTTGTATGGTCACCCCATGACACCATGGTCAAATGTGATCAATTTTTAGATATGTTTTGTGTTATCAAGAGAAACACGTTTGTGTGTAATTTGGTTGAAATTGTTGCACAAATAAAAAAGTTTTTCCTAGAAGAACTTAAATTAAGGGGCTAGGTTTGTATGGCAGCCCCATGACCCCATGATCCGATTTGTTCCATTCTTACATATGTTTTGTGCTATTAATAGAAACACATTTGTGTGAAATTTGCTTGAAACTGGTGCACAAATGAAAAAGTGTTTCTTAGAAGAACCTAATTTGGGGGTTAGGTTTGAATGGCAGCCCCTTCACTCCATTATCCGATTTGATCCATTCTTAGATATGTTTTATGCCATGAAAAGAAACACATTTTTGTGAAATTTGGTTGAAATTTGTGCACAAATTAAAAAGTTTTTCTTATAAGACCTTAAATTGGTGGCGAGGTTTGTATGGCAGCCCCATGACCCCATGCCAAACTGCCTGCAGCAAAAGAAGCATTTGTGCAAAATTTCAGCTTCATGGCTTTTAAATTGGCCGAGGAAACCGCGTCGCAACAGACGGACATCGCCCAATCGACTCCCCAAGTCATGCTGATCAATGATCATATATGTATACTTTTTATATGGTCGGAGATGCTTCCTTCCATGCGTTAGAAACTTCATGACAAAGTTAATATACCCTTTCACTCTATGAACGATGGGTATAAAAAGTCAACAAAGGTATTGTTTGCGCCAATTTTGCAACGTACCATATATGGTACACCATACATTGGGGCATATTCAGAAATATCTATACATACATTCCGATCCTTCTTAGTTGATGAAATTATTCTCCTTTAGTCTTGGGTAGAGTAGGATCTGTTCATAAAATTTTAACTATCGACACGATGGTGCGTTTTATTGGGCCCAGAACATGTCCAAATAACCTAAATTTTCATACAAATTAAAGCACCGATCCATTTTTTCAGGAAGGAAACGGAGCTGTCATGGCTGATTTAAAAGGATCGTTTTTGTCATTTGGTTTTCTATAGCACACAAGTCAGGGCTTAGCGTTTCTGTAGCTGCTTCTTATAATCCCAGTCTTTTTAGCTGGCAAGTATACTGAAAAAATTGGTCTCATCTTTTGTTTTTATCTTAGGACACGCCACTAAAAAACCGAGCTTCCTACTTGGCATCTTAGTAAGATACTGGGACTTTCAAAAGGACTCAAGCAGCTGCGCCTTGATATCCACTTTCGTATACCATTTGATTATGGCAAGCATTGTCTTGTACGTCCAAGGTCAGGATCCTCAGAAAATTAGCTTCTATAGGATCAACCATTTCATATGGAAGACTATGCGGAGTACCACATTCGGTAAACAAAAAATTACATGGATGTAATTCTTGTGGACATGTCCTGGCACCTGCACAAATTTGGGTTATAAAGCACAGGGCCGGATTTCCCATATGGGCAACCTGGGCAGCTGCCCGGGGCGGCAGATTCTGAGGGGCGGCAATTTTCGAAAGTATCCCTTTGTTTTAAACTCTGTGAAAGTAGCATTTTGGAAACTCTTAGAGCTGTTGACATAGGTAATAAGACAAAAACTTTAATTTCATCTTTCCAATTTACTAAAGTTAGATATATTCCAGGGCGTCCCATCGAACACTTAACTGAAATTGAATAAAGTCTACAAAAAATTCTAGTCATCTACAAAAGTTGGCATTTCGAGTATCATACTGGTGGCGCGTAGTTTAGCGAGTCAAGAAGTAGAAAGTATTTTCGCAAAGCATTGGCGTCAACTTAAACAAGGGAAGGGATCTAGCAAGTACTTCAGTATCCATTTTAATAGGAAGCATTGGGGAGTTTTGGGGTGCAATAATCAGGGATCCGGAGCGGCCCAATTTTATCGCTCTGCTACCACTCGAACAAAGTTGCCTTATATCTCCCTTCTGACAGTATCCTTTTGTACGATATGAATAAAGATTATGGCTAACGAAATTTAGCGCAAACGTTTGAATATTGTAGAAATCTTACATGTATGTAATTAAAAGTGGAATAAATCAGGCTAAAATGTCCATTCAATAGTTTTTATTTGAAATATTTCGGAGATGGCCGAGTTTTTTCAAATCAAGTCGATCCATTCCGCTTCGACGAGCAAACAAACGCTCCTTGCTCCGGGAGTTAGTTTCGCTTCGACCTTCTCCGCTTCAGATCCCTGTAACAATCAAGGAATTCCTGAACCTATTTTAAATAAATCTAGGCCGCCCACACATTCTGCGTGTGTGGCCCGGTTAGTTAGTAAAAGCAAGCACACATTTTCGAGCTTTCTATTACTAATTTATTGTCTTAAAATTAGCCGCGAAGCAACTGGGATGTAGCCAGAATTTGGTTTTAGGTGGACACCTCCACACTTGGGCTATTAGAAATGATGCATTCGCTATAACATTTTCAGTAATATGTTTCTGTCGTGTGAATAGGTTAAAAAAAAAAACACAATTTGTAAGTTTAAATTTTCGAAATGTAATTTCAGAAATTTTAGGTTAGGTTATTCGTTTATAGCTTCTAAAACTGCCAAAAATGAGAAAAATTTCCGAAAGTGGAAAGGTATTTAGCAAACATTCTGAACACATTCAGAAGAAAATTTACATTCGATGTAATGGATGCTGAATTTCAACCTTCTTAAACAATTTCGGGAAGGGTCCGAACCCCATGGACCTTCACCTGGCCCCATTCCTCGGAAGCACCATATTGTCAGGCAAACAAAATACCATTGGTCACTCGCGTAAAAATATGAAATTTTCTTCTCACATACCACAGCACAGCTAACGTTTTTCCTAGCATGTGTATAACACTACTTTCAAATTTAACCAGTGGCGGAGGGCGGCTATTTGGCTACTGCCCAGGGGCGCCATAGAGGCTAAATCCGGCCCTGATAAAGCAGGCAGCAGTTCATTGCATATTCATATCCTAGTAAAGTCAAACCAATCCTATATGAATTCAAGAAAGGTATCCCATGAGCTATGATAAGTCAAAAGAAGTCTCGAGATATACCTTCGTTTAACAGTGGAACATGTTTATAAGGAACTATTATATAAAAGATTTATTTTATAACGAAACCGATTTCTAATCGTGATAATAGCATGTTGAGTGCATACCCTATACCCACGTAGAGTAAGAGGGCATGCAAAGTCCAAAATAATCAATTCCATGCTTTTTTTGTAGGAAAGGAAGGGGTATATGAATCGGGTCTGGCGCACTTTTATTATTAAGGACAGCCAACAGCTACCATTTGACACATTTGAAGTTTTTCGCGAAATTCTATCAAAAGAAATGACTAAATTTAGGTTTTAGGTTGTTTTCATCAACTTCCAGGATATGTCACAAATTTCAATAAGAAATTGGAAGATAATCACGCACCTACCCGAGTTCCCTTTTAAAAAACTGAATATTCGCGGTTTTCTATAGAAATTACCACATTTGCTTTAATGAAAAGGAGTTCATTACATCGAGGTTCCACTATAATTTTTTTAAAAACCCTCAATAATCATTATCCTTTCTTTTTTTCACTGTCCCTATTAAAGTAAGAGGCAGATTAAATAAAATTTGAAAAATATCTTTCATTTACAACATATCACCTGAATGCAAGGCATACCATATTCGGTACACAATGCAAATTCTACTATTTTCGTTTTTCTGGGAAAACGGGCTATTTATTGGGAAAATAAAGTGTGATTCCGTGTTCAGTGACCGATTTTACATAAGGGAGGTCAGTTACGATAATGGGTTCAGACTTCATGCACTTAAGGGTTAATTTGGTTATATGATCACATTTATTTGGGTTGCTTATCCGTTTCTGGTTGTTTATGATTGATATCGCCTTTTTCCTTATTATTTCACTGGTTTCATCTTTTTGTCGTAGTTGGTGCTACACGAGGAAATAGTATACCTAAATTAAATTAAAGTAGAGTAAGTAACAAATTATTGTAACATCAATAAAATGTAAATAACCATTCCCATTGTATACATTAAAGATACCTGCCTAAATATGCTTAACTAGCGAAATGTTGCCAAGAAAATCGCGCGGATGGCTATTCCGGAAGCAGGAAGATTTACATATTGTAATAGTATATGTCAACGTGATAACTGTACATTATTTGTATTAGAAAAGTATGGAATAGATCAAACTAGATTGCGGGAATAGTTAATTCAAAATAATCAAAATAATTCAATATTATATTTAATACCAACCTTGTATTGTGTTTCACCTAAAACTTATCCACTTTGTATCGCAACAGTTCGATTGTCCAATCAAACAAAAAAACACACGTAAAAACCCTATACCGCTCGTCGCCTGCAAATTGAAACTTAATAAACTTATTCGTCGAACCTTGCAACGAGACCAACCGGAAAAAAGTCCATTTTATCGCATTTGTATATGGTCAATTTCATTTCAAGTGCACTTGCAACTTTCAACCGAATATAAAATACAATTTCACCATATTACTTTGCTACTTCTGAAATAATTTGAATAAAATGAAACAATTTTCTTTATTGTCATCAGCAGCATTGCGTTGCTATCCACAACGAATTCGTTTCCGAACACAGGAAAAACACAAGTGGAAATTGTTGGCGAAAGTACCCACCGTGGCCATGGATAAAAGAAAATACAACAACAAAAAAAGTAAGTTGATAAAATGGTCTGAAAACGTGAATAAAATGGAGAATAAAGTCCGCACCGGCTACACAAAAAAAATAAATGGAAGAATAAAGAATTATTCACTAAACTACAAGTGAATGGCCAACATTTTTCGTATTGCGTAATGATAAAATTAAATTAAGTCCTGACTTTTAGGATAGCAGCACCCGCTATGTTCGCGTTCTAATATTCGCTGTACGGTGCATGTTGGACACCGAGACAAATAGACGCCATTTCCGTGACTTGGAGTGTTCTATTTCTTCAGCATTTCCTAATCCAATTATTTACTTTTGCACAATAGCAAGGGAAGAATTTACCTTTGCCAGAGGAAAGAACCTTTCTCAAATTTGAACCTGACTCAACACCGCGTGTCTCGGTCTAGCGAGCGTACATATACATATATTTTGAAGTATGTAATTCTGCTCATCGTCAGTACATATTCGTAAACGAAATGACATGAAACAAATTGTTGCGATATGCAAAAGAAATGTTCGGCACATTTGAACTTTGTAAATTTAACGTTCATTCATAGAATAGTGCAATTGGCTTTGGGAACAAACATTTGAACAAACCCGAGAATACAGAGCGCTGCGCCTGCCATACGAGGGTTAAAAAAACATGTTTCTCCAAAAACCCTAATGAAACCGGTTTCGTCCGTCCGTCTGTTCACTAAATAACGCGAAAACGGTTCAACCGATCGTCAAGAAATTTGGTAGGAATTTGTAGAATGATAACAGTCTTTGGCACAAATATGTACCTTAAAAGTTGGTGGGGCAAAGATAACAAAGATGTCCCGAAGAGTTGAAAAAAGTCGACTTTTAACCTATATGGTTACTCAATTCGAAGCACTCGACGAGTAGGTACATTTTATATCAGTTCTTTTATTCCAGTTTCGAGCAACGGTAACGGAGTTGTGGTCGTTTCAAGTTAAGCCTACGTTTTACCCTCGGTTCTTCTAAGCCGTTACCTGTAACGGTTCCTATACCGACATGAAATTTTTCAAAAAGATTGGCAAGTGTGAGCTTATATACGTTAAATACTAAGACTGTTGACATTTGTAAGTAAATAACAGTAAATTTCTGAAATTTCTATTTGTGCTCCTCTTAGGTCTGCAAATCCAAATACGCAAATTTTGATGAGAATTTTTAGGAAATTACATAAGGAAATATCTGCAAATTTTCACACGAATAACCTAATCCTGGAAATGTAGCGAATCAAATATTTAGTAAGGGCGTGTCACAATACGAGTGCAGCGTCAGCATTTGTTCACTGTATATTTTGTGACTGGATCATACATGGAACATGAAATTTGGGGGAAATGCAGAGAATGGTAATAGTGTTTGGCACGAATTGTCGGTAGTCTGTATCGGCTATGAGGGTCGATTCAGATTATCGACAAAATTTACTAAATCCTAGATTTAGTTGACAGTTTTACCATATTGTACTGCAATTTGAATAATGCAAGTACATTCTACGATGCATTTTGAATTTAATGACATACGATTTAATATATTAGGCGGGTTTCGACTTGATTAACTTGGTCTCTCTCTTGACTACCGTAACTCCTAGTGGAGCATGGTGCGTTGATGACTACCGTGTGTAGTCATCAACGTTACAAAGTCAACTTGAATTCGGAGTGTGATACGGTTGTCAGCCATACCACTTCCTAGTCGCATTGTAAGTTTATTATTCTACGATAAGAATATTTCTTATCGTCTTCTTCTGAATAATAAACTTGCGACGAGTCGTGCCGAGTTTGGAAACTCGTTTCTCTATGAGTGTCTATTTCACAGAGTGGCGACCGAACGATCACGGCCACAGAGCACGTCTAATTAACTTGGTGGTTTTAGTAAATCTTATCAGTAATGTGAATCGCCTCTAAGATCACTTCACTTATATATACCACTTTGTCCAAATTTAATTTTTTTTGCGAACTTCTGTCGAAGTTATGGCTTTGTTGGGAAGGCGAAGATCCTTTGAGCAGACTTACTACGCATTCCATCAGTTTGATGGGAACATGTCGCAACTTGCCTTTTCATAAAATTCATGTCGCAAGATATGACTAAATTAAGGTAGAAATGAGGGGCTATTTGTAGGGTAGGGGAACTGTTTGATTTTGCCTCTTTTTCAATGCCGTCTAGATTTTACCAGTCTAACCTCTTACTTAAGCTTCAAATCGCTGGCTGTCATTATTATTTCGGGAATGATCGTGCAAATAGACAGACATACAGACGGACGGGACGGACAGACACACATGCATCAGATCATCATTACCTAGGTAAATCTTTTTCGTAACAAAGCCACTATATTCTAAAGCGCTGTTTTCACGATGGATTTGTCGTCCAACTTTTGAGCATTCAAACAAGTTGGACACCAAATCCATCGTGTAAACAGAAGTTGGACAACAAGTTTGAAGTGGAACGAGCATTCAAACAAATCCACCGTGAAAACAGAAGTTGGACAACTTGTTTGAGATGCATTGATTCTAGTCCAATCGAAATATAAATATACTTTCTAATAATAAAGAATTAATGCGCCTGATTACCAATGTCTGCGCGCTATCATCCAATTCTGGCGTTCCGTTGACTTTTGGGGCACGCTGTATACTCATTCGGGCATGTTTCCTTCAATGTTTAAAATATTCACGAAAAAATAAAAGAAAAAGCAAATATATATAACTAATATGTATTTGCAAAAACTGATAACGTTTTACGACCGCTCCAACTTTCAACTACTGTTTACACGGCCAACAAGTTGGATAGGATTTGTTTGAGAGAATATCGTACGTGTAAAAAGCCTTCCAACTTGGATAAGTTTGAGGGAAAAGTTGGATGCAAACAAGTTTGATGCCATCTAAACGCGACTTTAGGGTATTATAATTAATTTATTACGTTTTGATCTAGTGTTTAATTTGAAAAGAAAGGTCTTAAGGAAAGGTGCGTACTATACGTTATATATATTATGTAGTTTAGTTCGTTCTTTATTCTGTATTTTTTACATTTTACTGTTATATTAAAATTAATCGTCAACAAATTAATACATGAACCCCTGAACGATCAATATTTTTTTCGTAATAAGGCACCAATCTCCAGCAATCCTGCCGATTTTAAAAGATAGATGATTCTCGCCGCATGATGGTCTTATTTCGATTAATTTTAGCAAATGTCGTTATGCACAACATGTTCTTGTGTGCTAGAATTGAATCGTACGGGTTGTCGTTCACCCATGCCATAGGCACACTACATATTTGCACTTCCTATCCTACATACATAAGGATTAATAGGATGTGCATAATGTGTCGCCTATGTCGAGTGTTGTCGCTTGTACACCTCGTTTCTGCAAGGATAATATCCAGCACAGCATTATAGTAAAGTAGGTACAAAGCAAACTTGTTTGCACACATAATATGCATACATTATTTTAAGGGTCCCCTCTAACGTCATATTATTAAGAGAATATAATCGGAACACTAAACAAAGCTAATCAGGATTTTAATAAGACGTGCTGGCAAAGACCTGCTCCTCTTAAGTTTCGTCGAAACGCATTTCAAGCACGGTGAAGGCTCAAGGGTATGAGACATAGTACAGTAGTTTAGTTAGGGAAACTTGTACGCGAGAAGGGTGAAAGTTGAGTAAATATTTGAATTAAGGATAAGAAAATCGAGTGAACTTCAAATGATTTACAATGGAAAATCATTTCAAAGGAATATTCTCTAAAGTCTATACGACAAAAGGATGAAGTTTACAAAAGAAATGATTCATTATTTCGCACACAACAAGGACAACGAATGCAGACGAAGTTTTTCATAATCTTTTTACCGATGAACGCGGTTCCTTTAAACAATACGCCGCTTCGAAATTTCTACATTAGGCAGAGAAGAGAATAATGTTTATGTCTTGCTGTTTTTGAAGATTAGAAAACACAAGTGTTCGCAATGAGTATTGAGTGTTTTTGGAAAAACGTCCACTATTTATTTATGTATATATGTCTATAGAATTTACATGAATATTCGTCGGTTGTTTGGAAGCAGGCTGAAAGTAAATTTAAAATTATGATTGAATTTGAACACTAACATATTTTTACATGGTACATTTTTTCAGCAAAATCTAATGTTTAAGTTGTAAACTCTTGGTATAAGAGCATTTATATCCGTATTTCTGTTTATTGCAGGCGACAATTTAATGACCACTTTATACCACCACTTGAAGCAAATATGCCATCTATTACGTATGTGGGGAAAGTCCGGCTATAAATCGTTTTCCAGAGAATAGCATACAAATGTAATGCATATGAGTTGAACGAACGGTAAGGCATACGTACATACGTACGTACCAATTTATCTGAATTTTGCATTCTCTAAATCACGAAATTGCAGACACCTACCTACATCCATGTTCACTATTGCATACACATGTAGTGAAGGTGACTCCTTTGTATTATATGGGAACCTACCCAGCAAAAAATCTGATCAGGTTTGTCAGGTTTAAGGAATAGGTAAGGGAATCGATTTCAGCTTTGGCCTTATAATAATTCTTACGAAAGCTTTATTGCTACTTTCTGTCATGGATAATTTGCGTTCACTTTGTTTAATAATAAACTAAGGCACAATTCAGACTTACTTTAGTTTATTGTCAGCTTTACTTCCAGACAGGTATTAATAGTAATTATAATAATGGTTACGTAAGGCTCTTTATAATTTAGTTCAAACTTTAATTCATACCAGAAATAAGCCAAAATTACGTTTCAGTATTTTAAAGTTTTTGTAAGCCTTTAGATAAGGTATCTAAAATGGTTCTTTCTGAAAACCTTTTCATTCCCTTATTAAAACTCTCTAAAGTTCTTAAGTAAGACTTATTTTAATTTTCATTCCAAATTGAAATTAAGTATCATTTTTCGCGGAGATTGCTATGACCGGCCTGTGGCTCACTTGGTTGAGTCGCACTCTTCGATGCTAGTAATCTAGAGGCGCGGAGATCGAATCTCGGCGTGGTCAAACTTTTCCGGGCATGTGCGGATATGCACTATGTCCCGCAAGGGGGTACACAGAAGAAGAATGATGCCATAATAGTTCAGAGAAATAACAATTTTTTAGCATTCTCTAAACCTTATCAAACCATTTACATAAGGATATGAAAAGGTATTATAATCTTTTTTTTCAGGCATCCGTATAACTTATTAAAAGCTACTGTTAAATCTCTTTTAATGGCTTAAATAGTTTCATTATAAGGTAAAAGTAACGTATTTGAGCTAAACCTTATCGCCAATGACATGACCTGTGCTTCGGTAAGGTATCTGACAGGTTAATGCCTTTGCAACGCGTAATTCCTTACCGAAGCTTTCCCTTACTTCAAAGGTATACAGCGTATGGATATAAACCTTAAATAAGCCTTCCATTTTTTGCTGGGTATCCTCGGTCATTTTGAGGCCTGATTTTGTTGAAATCAATTCCTGAACTGTGTCCTGATTTATAGCACAGTTCGTCACTTTATGTAGCAATAAAACCTTCAGTTTTGATATTCACTGTGCAATTCTTGTCAATACACTGTCTCGATATATTCATACATACATGAATATAGGCCTGTTCCTAACACCGGTACATCGGTTTAAAACCGGTGTTTACTTAGTACCGGTACCAATATTTCGAAGTACCGATATCCCGGTTTTTTCAACCATGGGCCGGTCCCGGTGCACCGGTTCTTTCATCCGTTTTTTTTAAAGCATGAGCCGGTCCCGGTGCACCGGTTCTTTTATCCGTTTTTTTTTCAACCAGTGCATTGCGGTTGAATACTCAAACCAATTAAAAAGCCGAAAAGTATTAAACCACACCAGCAGCAGCCCCAAACACTATCCGTAAATTTCCTACGCCACTGCTATCTATAAAAAAATGAAAATTTTATTTTCAGATATTCCGTTTCCTTCTTTTTCTTCTTCATTGGTCCCGGTGCACCGTTTTTTTAGATTTTGTAGCACCTGTTCAGTGCCGTGTCTTTTTTTTTGATAACCTGTTCAGCATCAGGCTTTTTAGCACCGGTGTTTTCAAGTTGTCTTGTTGTTGGGTTGCTGATTAGGTGCTAGCCAGCAACGATTTATTCGAGTTTTTGTTGTAGCGTAGCACTTTTTAGTACAGTGTTTTTGGATAGCCATGTTTCAATATTGTATATGATATTTTTAGCTTCTATGAAATTTATATAAGGTAATTGTCGCGATGAGAAAAAAATTATAAAGAATTTCTAATGTTGAGAAAATTATAAAGGTGTAAATTACACATTCTAAAAGACTTAATAGAGAGTTTTACCATATCTTTGCAAATATAACGTTCGGGACTATATAGTCAAAGAATAATACGATATTTGGTCGGCAAAAACCCAACATCACTGAATTTTGGCAGGATGATTGGGGATGGCCCCCCGAATATGGGAAAAAAGTCCCCACCGATTGGAGGTCCGCAACCTTAAAGGAGTCCATTGCATTTGTAATGATTTTTGACCCACCCTACTGCAACTGATGTAAAAGTTATTACATCTGTAATGAAAAATGTCATTGCGCTGTAATAAAATATAATTATATAAAATTATATATAAAATAACAATTGGCTTGTGAAATTTTGATAATAAAATTTGCCAGGAGGATAATTTAGCGATAATAGAGAAAATACAAAAAGTGATTTTTGCCTATTTTTTCCTATTTCTATTTTTACAGTTTTTATTTTTTATGTACTTCTATTTCATCCTTAACTTCTTTTTCCATATTTTAACTTTACCTTTTTACAATTTGCTTCTACTGGGAATTGAACCGGGGACCTATCGTTTCCTAGTCCTACGTCCTACACCTAAGCTACCTAAGATTACAAGTTATGCGAATAAATTAGTCGTTTTATTTTTTCACAGCTTCATAATTATTACGCGCTCTTGTTAATTTCATGTACGAAAGGATGAAAACTATTACACCATGCAATAATAATTATTACAGGCTGTGGTGAAAATTACCTCAAACGCAATAAATGTAACTATCCATACAAATATCATGCAATGATTTTTGTCAGTACACTGCAATCATTTTTACAATAGGCCAACACCAGCAAAAACAACTACATTGTAATCATTTCACTACATTTTAATAACTTTCACTACAAATTTAGTGAAATTGTATGTTGTGAATTTCATTGTATGACTTTGTTGAATTCATTGCACATTTTTCTCTCCATGGAACACATTAGTATTTTATTGGAAAATTTGGCGATAGATTAAGAAATAAATTTGAATATTTTCATTCTAGACCTTTTTTCAAAGCTACATAACTCTTGAAAAAACGCAAGTTCAACCAAGTAATTTTGTGTGAGTATTTATTTAGTATTTATAGTAGTTGAAGATGATTTCTGTTGAAAGTTTAGTTGCTCCGATTAAAGACGATCCCTCCATTTGAATTTGGAAAACGGCATGTCCATAACTCCCCCCAAAATTGGAGCCGAGAGCTAAATTTCGGTTTATTATCAGTGACACCGATCACTATTTGGTGAAGACGACCTACAGGTGCAGAATCTCTTCGGTGCACCAAACGAGAATCAACCCTGCCAAGATCTTCGAGGTAGACAATTTGATTGATGATGCCACGACCACGACTTAAGCGCATCGAGGCTGTACAATTCACTAAAGTCCAGTGGCACTGGTACTCGAAGTCGAAGACTGGACCAACTCAATACCGAAATTATCAACGTTGGGGCCATGGATCTTCAAATTGCCACCTACCTCCAGTGTGTCTATTCTGTGGCGATAATCATCTATACTCGGACTGTTCACTCGCGGGACAAGACATTGATGATATTAGGTCGTCACTCAAATGTGCGAACTGTAGTCAAAACCATATGGCTAACGATAAAGTGTGCGTTAAGAAAGGCGAATATGAAGCTATCCGGCACCGGCTTAGTAATCGAAATCGAAACCACAATTCTCACTTCAAAACTAATCAATTTGACGTATTTTCAAATATTAACACTAACTTTCCGACATTACCTCACAACTTCGCTGTACTTTCACTTCCACCAGTTACTTTCCAACCACCCACTGGGGCGATGTCAACACCTACGTATTCCAATGTTCTTAAAAACACTCAACAACAGACTAGTAGTGCGGAAAGTAGCTAATCAAAAACCTGTCGAGCTGCCGGAGCAAGAGCGACCAATGTCATGCACTAATAAGAGTAGCTCTTAAGTTTCTTTATACATGAATCCACTGAATTTAATTTTATGGAATGCTCAAAGCATCAAAAATAAGTCTCTAGAATTATTCGATTTTGTAGAAGATTTAAAAGTAGATATAATTGCCCTAAGCGAAACTTGGCTTAAAAAATATGATAAATTTACAAATCCGAAATACTTTGTTCATAGACTAGATAGATTAGGTATTAGAGGTGGCGGCGTTGCCTTATGTGTAAAGAAAACACTCAAGTTTTACGTTTTTCAGGAGCTTAATACTAAAATAGTGGAGGCAATTGCCATTGAATTAGAAGTACCTAGAATAATTATTGTTGTTTGCTATTTCCCAGGTACAAAACTAAACGCCGAAAAGTTGAGCCTATTTGAAAATGATATCAAATATTTGATGTCATTAGGCGAAAACGTAATTTTATGTGGCGACTTCAACGCCAAGCACTGATATTGGAACTGTGCTAATGCAAACAGAGCTTGTTATCGACTCTATGACCTAGCTTGTCAAAAAAAATTTATCATTCATGTTCCAACTAAACCCACTTTCTTAAATCCAAAAGGGCTTGATTCCACCTTTGATTTAGTTCTCAGCAACTGCACAAACACCATATCTCAACCGATCACAATGAATAACCTATCGTCTCCTCATTTGCCGGTATCATTTACAATTGAAATGGACCCTACTAATATCAATGTCAATAATGAAAGTTTGTATGTTAAATACATTAGCTGGGTGAAATTTCGAAAATATCTCAATTTAAACATTACCTTAAACTCTCAAAACCTGTCCATGATAGAAAATCTACAGCAAGTGGATACCCTCGTAGATGATTTCTATTCGGTAATTAATGCTGCTCTAGGCTCATCGACAATAAAAGTCGAGAAAAATCCAATTAACAATAAATTAAGCGATGATAGAACTAAAACTCTCATTCAGTTTCGTAATTATTTACGGCTTATGTGGCAGAGATATAGAACTCCCTCTCTAAAATCAACGGTAAACCGACTCTCAAGAGAAATTAAAACGAGACCGAGGCTAATTTCGGGCGCGGCCGAAATTTGGATACCCTTCGCTCCTCTCGGGCTAAAAGTTTTTTCGGGCGTTCCTATGACTTGTGTTCAATTCTCCCCGCTTCCATGCTTTTCCTTGAATGTTCACATAAGTGCCGCGGTGAAGATTTATTGGGGGAAGCGGGGGTCGTGGGTTTCTTAGAAGAACCAAAAAGGGGGGGGGGGGGCATGTATGTATGTTTGTGGCATCAATTAAAACATTTTTCTATGAGATTTGGTTGAAATTGGTGGACAAATAAAAAAAATTTCTTCAAAGAACCTAATTTAGGGGTTGGGTTTATATGCCAGCCCCATGCCCCAATGGTCCGATTTAATTCATTTTTGCGTATGTTTTGTAACATCAATAAAAAATACATTTCCATGAGGTTTGGTTGAAATTTGTGAGCAAATAAAAACGTTTTTCTTCGAAAAATTTGATTTGGGGGGATAGGCTTGTATGGTAGCCCCATGACCACATGGTCCGACTCCATCTATTCATACATATATTTTATGTCATCAACAGAAACACACTTGTGTAAAGTTTGGTTAAAATTGGGGTATAAATAAGAAAAATTTTCTTAGAAGAACTTAATTTGGGGAGCTAGGTTTGTATGACAGCCCCATGACCCCATACTCCGAGTTGGTCCATTTTTACATATGGTTTGTGGTATCACAAGAAACACATTTCCACGAAATTTAATTGCAATCGATGAGAAAATAAAAAAGTTTTTCTTAGAAGAACCTAATTTGGGGGACTAGGTTTGTATGGCAGCCCCACGACCCCATTGTCCGATTTGGTCGACTTTTGCATATGTTGTGTGTCTGCAATGAAAACACATTTGTGTGAAATTTGATTGAAATTTGTGTATAAATAAAAAAGTTTTCAAAGAAGAACCTAATTTTGGGGAGTAGGTTTGTATGGCAGCCCCACGACCCCCTTATCGGATTTTGCCGATTCAAACATACAAACTGCCTGCAACAAAAAGAAGCATGTGTGCAAAATTTCAGCTCCATAGCTTTTAAACTGGCCGAGCAAAACGCGTCGCAACAGACAGACAGACGGACAGACGGACAGACGGACAGACGGACATCGTCCAATCGACTCAGCTCGTCACGCTGATCATATATATACATATTTTATATGGTCGGAGAAGCTTCCTTCAATGCGTTACAAACTTCATGACAAAGTTAATATACCCTTTACGCTTAATAAGCGAAGGGTATAAAAAGAATGTTTAACAATCGCAATGAAAAATGGAACTGCATGCTAAATAGGCTTCCGAAAAACAGCAAAACTGTTTGGAAGCTAAACAAAATTTTTCGCCGATGCAAATCGATGCCACCACTATTTAACGCTAATAAAACTCTGCTGTTTGATAACACTGATAAAGCAGAGATAATATCTGACATATTTTTTAAAGCACATACTAGCTCATCGCACTTGGGAAGCCCAATCCTTAACGGAATGGTGCATAATCGTATCAGGGACTTATCTAATACTACCTATGACCGGAATTCAATCCGTCTCTCTTCACCCAGAGAAATTAGAAAAATACTCCAGTCCATCAAAAATAACAAAGCTCCGGGTTTTGACAAGATTTCAAATTTAGTATTGAAAAATTTAACGAGGAAGGCTCTGGTTAAACTTAATTTTTTGATCAATGCATGCATGATAACATCGTATTTCCCTTCATGCTGGAAACATGCAGTTGTTATACCCATCCCAAAAACTGGAAAGGATCACAGAATGCCCGATAGCTATAGACCAGTCAGCCTCCTGCCAGCTATTAGCAAAATACTGGAAAAAATAGTACTATCCCGTATAAACGAGGTAGTCGAAAGACAAAAAGTCATTCCCGACTTTCAGTTTAGTTTTAGAGAGAAACACTCAACAGTTCATCCAGCGTTTCGTCTTAATAAATACATTAAAGAGTCGTTTCAATCAAAAAAATCGGTTGGGGTAGTTGCACTCGACATTCAAAAGGCGTTTGACTCCGTATGGCATGATGGACTTTTATTCAAATTAATGAGTTTTGGTTTTCCAACGTACTTGGTTAAACTTATTCAATCCTTTCTAGCAAACCGGACGTTTTCCGTAAAGGTAGGAGAATCAGACTCCACATTCAAACCAATACCTGCAGGCGTTCCTCAGGACTCCTGCTTAAGCCCTATACTTTTTAACATCTTCACTGCGGACATTCCCACTACGAACGAATGTGAAATATCATGCTTTGCAGATGACGTCTGCTTATATTGTGCGAATGACGATCCGGTAATTATTGCGGAAAACCTAGAGCGTCACTTAGAATTATTATATCAATTTTACTTTAAGTGGAAAATCAAACTTAATAAGTCCAAGACTCAAGCCGCCTTCTTTACGAAGAAAAGGAAAAGAGAAAAACTACCTGGCTCACCCCTAAACTTTCTAGGCGACAATATAAATTGGAAGAAAAGCTTAACATACCTAGGATTAGCTTTTGACAAGAAGTTAACGGGACAAGATTTTTTTGAAATAACAAGTGAAAAAATGGTAAAATCATACTGCTCATTATATCCACTTTTGAACAAGAAATCTCAACTATCGTTAGATAATAAACTTCTTATCTATAAAATGGTTATCCAACCAATAGCCACATATGTATATATATATTTATTTATTTTTTTAAATAATGTAAGGTTTTAGAAACTTTTTTTCCTTAAACTTTTACTAATTAGTTCCTTAACTAAATTAATAATTAGACATATTTAAATATTTATACCGTAGAATTATGGCTTATGGCCGACATCTAAATGAATTAATTTAATTGTTATGCAAACTTGTATTATACCGGAAATAAAGATTGCATTGAATTGAATTGAATTGAACATCATGTCTCGAAGGGTGGGTGATGCAGAAAGCCTTCTGCATAACCTCAATAACGCCGCAAAGGAAGTTGGACTACATATCAACGAAAGCAAAACAAAAGCCATGATGCAATCGAAAACAAGGACGCCAGCAAATTCAAGCATCACAGTGGGGGACCTTAGTATCTATGTAGACTAGACTATGTAGACAACTTCAACTATCTGGGTTGTAACTTATCAAAGGACGCCAACGAAACCGACGATATTAAGCGACGGATACAACTAGGCAATAAGACATATTTCTCGGTCCTCCCTATAATTAATTCGAAACTTGCGCACAGGAACACGAAGCTCCGCGTATACAAAACGATCATCCGACCCGTGCTATGTTATGGCTGCGAAGCATGGACCCTCACCCAAGCCTCCGAAATTTTGCTAGACCGATTCGAACGAAAGGTCCTTCGGCGAATTTTCGGGGCCGTTCGCGAGCGAGACCAATGGCGTATCCAGTACAACCATGAGTTGTATCAATTGTACGATGAGCTGGAAGTATCGAAAATCGTGAAGCGGATGGACGATAATCGCATGCCAAAGAAAGTGATGGATGCACAACGAATTGACGGAGCGAGGTTGCGTGGACGACCGAGAGCTCGCTGGGAGAACTCCGTAGGTGAAGACGCCCACCAGCTGCTGGGCTTCCGAAACTGGAGGACAAGGTCACGTAACCGCGACAATTGGAGGTCAACGATTCAGGCGGCCAAGGCCCGACGTCGGGCTATCGTGCCACATTGATGATGATCAGTGAAGGGCTTGATCACTCTATCTCTACCCACCAAAAATCACTTCAATCAGATAAAAACTAAGGGTACTACCTCCCATACAAAGTGACCCAAGACAACTTTGCTCTACAGTTTATAGAATGAGTTGTGCCACATTGTACGGGGGTACCCTTAGTTTTTATCCTATTGAGCTGATTTTCGATGGGTGCCTGATGCTGAACAGGTTATCAAAAAACACGGTACTGAACAGGTGCTACGCAATCTAAAAAAAAAAACGGTGCACCGGGACCGGCCAATGGTTGAAAATACCGGATAAAAGAACCGGTGCACCGGGACCGGCTCATGGTTAAAAAACCGGATGAAAGAACCGCTGCACCGGGACCGGCTCATGGTTAAAAAAAAAACGGTTGAAAGAACCGGTGCACCGGAACCGGCTCATAATTGAAAAAACAGGGTCATGCCGAAAGAACCGGTACTGAAAAAAAACCGGCTAATGGTTGAAAAAAGCGGCTGTTTAAAAAAAAACCGGCGGGTGCCGGTTCACCGGGTGTAGTACCGGGTACTGAAGAAAACCGGTTTCCGATATTGAAATCTGAGTACCGAACAGGCCTACATGAATATGCCACATACGTATGTATGAGCTAAAGCATCGGTTCCCAACCGGCGAGATGCGACCCCACAACGTGCTTTTTGTTTTTGGTGGGGATAGGGCTGTGGTTTGATGGGCATATAACCTAAATAAGATTTACAAAAATCCCGTTTAAATTTGCACCAAAGTATAAAACACTAAACATGCAGACTTCGATTTTAGACTGTGTGTTTCCTATCATATTTTCATGTTATTTTTAAATGGTTGAGTGTGACCTAAACCAATTCACTGAAGTATTTATTTTCGATTATTAAAATAGTTAAGATTTCTAATGGTATTTTTTTTAAATCTTCTAACGAACGATATCAGAAATAGGTCAAGCTTCCTGCCATATTTTTTAAAGCGTGTTTATGGGCTAACCCTAAGAAGAGTCGGTATTAACCTAAGGTGACCAGACTCCCGAAGGGCCAATGCTGTACACATACTTGCGGAATTTGGTTCTCAAGCAAATCCATGGCCATACTTTTCAGAGTTCCATGTCCGAGGTCTATGTCGCAAATATGCTGGTTTATTAATTCAGAGGTCTACATTTCACGAATCGCCATCCATTGGCTGACCGATCGCTTCGCTCGCATCTCGCTTTATCATTCTTTGCACCAGCACTGTGTCGCAAAAATGTTGGCGAATTCTGAAAAGCGCGACAGAGATGGCAAAGTCTGGAGGAAGCGAAGGGCGAGGCAAAGGGCAAAGGCAAAGGTCTGAGCGGAGCGACGGGCAAGCTATAGGATCTGAGTAATGCTAAGGAGGGCCAAAGGTCTAAATCTTACCAATTGCCTTCTATTGGCTCACGGCTCGCTTCGATTGCACCTCGCCTTATCCACTTCCTATCAGCGCTGATCGCAAATATATGGCGAATTATGAAAAGCGCGACAGGCAGAGTGAGTTCTGAGTGAAGCCAATGGCGAACCACAGTATCTGAGCGAATGTATATACGAGCCAGAGATCTAAATCTTACGAATTGCCTTCCATTGGCTCACCGCTCGCTGCACTTGCACTTTGCCTTATCCTATTTCGCAACTGCCCTGCATCGAAAAAATGTTGGCGAATTTTCTAATGCACGACAGACAGAATTAAGCCGGAGGTCTAAATCTTATCTAAACCTGGTTGCAATATTTCTGGAGGAGAGTACGCCTTTCTCCATAGTTACATTAATGATGTCATGCCGGTCACTTGGGCTCTTAACGCCGTTTTAAATGGATTCTAAGGGAATGTGGGAAAAAATTTCATTTAAAACCCATGCCGAGTATGAATTAGTATGAATTTTCCTATAGAGGTTGATAAAGAGATCGGATGGAGTGGCTGATTTTCCATCGTTTTGTCATAGGGGAAAATTTCATCTTTCGAGGACTGTGACTTCTGAACCTTTGCAGCTAGAACCAAATATGGGCCGTGCGGTGCCCTTCCAAGTTTGCCAAATTTGACAATTCCGCTCAAGAATTTCCAAGTTATGGACAATTTCCGATCAGAAAATACAGAAGTGCCATTTGGGCAGCTGTAGCTTCCGTGTGCGGATAGGAGGACTGTGCAATTTGGAAATATGAGCGCCAAGTAACTATACAAGTGTCCACATTTCAGAGAGATCTGGAAATGTTCCTGAGTTTACCGAAAATTGACCATTGTCAAACATAACAGTGCTATTAACGCGGTAAATGTCGACCGCATAGGATACAGACATCAAAGTTTGCACCTTAGAAACAGACATAGCTGATCGCAGGCCTCATTGACGAGCTTATTATGTAGTGAATTAGGTTTCATTGGGTGGCATGGGAAATGCCGTACATTTTGCTGTACATTTCCTAATGCTGTACGCCAGGTCAAAATGCTGTACTGTGCAGCAAAATGCTGTACGGATGGTCAGCTTATATTAACCTATATGTATCTGGAAAGTACCTATAGTTAATGTCACTGAATTGCAGAAAATGTTGCTGTTGTCCCTGGAGAATAGTGAAAGGTAGAGTGACACATGTGAGGCTATTCTGAAATATGTTCCCGTTGTTATTATGGTATCTCAGCGCAGTAGTCTTTTTCAAAACTCCCTATGTATCTCAGAAATTCCTTTTGAGGCTTATTTATTCATTTGACCGTCAGCAGGAGCAGACACTTTCAAAAATTGTAATTACATAAATTAATTTTCAAAACTAAAAAAAGAAGCACAGGGTAGCGGTATCCAATTTTGCTGCTTATGGTATTCCGGAGTCAAAAAGGTTGGGAACCAATCATATGAAGTTACTCTGCATATCGTGTATACTAGAGAGAGTAACAAACATCAATAAACGGAGTCATATACATATGTATGTAAGTATAATATTTAATATACGAGTAGATGTGTTCATAGACGAGAATAATGCATCAAACTTCGATTGTATAGGATAGTTGCTCTCGTATATCCGTCATCCTTAATGACCTGTGAATGTGCAATGGAACGTATGTTCACAGATTTCCGAATATTTTTAATTTATTGCCAATTGCGATCTTAATAAGCAAATAGCGATTTTCGCGGACATCGACAGTACACTTAGTGCCACTATGCGACAGTTCACTTAATGGGCACAATTTGCCAATTAGGCCTATATGTATAAAGACATACAAAATTTGTTGCATGGTAAAATCTGAATGACAGGAGAAATTCGTTTTTGCTGATGACAGCTTTATGACAAGCGAAATTTCAGAAATTGATTCCGATACATTCGACATATACAATGCGATGACATAAATGAAACAATGTTGGATATGTTGTCAGTATTACTAATTGACGTTACAAAGAGCTAATGATAGCAACAAACAATAATACACAGCGAATGTAAATTTTGGTATCCTTGGAACACGAGAATTGCAGCTCCGGATTGTTTTTTTTTTTTTGACGATTACTGAAAGTAGTTTTTGTGTGTTGCCATTTTGTCTTTGGGACACTGGCGAAACGCGGTAGAAAATAATCAACTTGATTATAATAAAATAAATAACTGGCGCGACAGTCCAACATTGGACTAATGTCGCAGATGTGTTACTGGCATCCAATTTCCAAGATCTTAACTTTTTGTTGAGGTGTTGAGATGAACGGTACGCTCAGCAGTGTTAGTTATCCCAATAAATGGGTACTCGTTCAACATCTGAGTGAGAGCATAGTCCGTCACATGGGTCGTCAGTTCGAAAAACACCATAAACTGAATAGGTTCACGGTCAGACTCGACTCGAACCTACCACCCTGTGCACCGAAGGGGTGCGCACTAGCCAACCAGACTACTTAATTATACATACGGAATATTTCAAGCTCCCGTAGGGCGGGAGATAAAGGTTGAAAGGCTCCGGCAGATTCCTATATCCTCTTCAGTTGTAGCATAACTGCGGACCCTTAGCTGGAGCTTCATACGGTGAACGGCTCAGGCCAATTCCTATGATTCTTTACGGGGTGTTACTTTTCCGCATTATCCGAGTAACCGCTGCGCCTTAGTGCTGTATTAACATCTTCAGCGTCTCAGGTTACTTTAACAACCACCAAAGCAGCATCTTCGAGGCATGCCCATGATGGCCTTTTACTCAACGATTAAACCCAATCATAGTTAAGCGATATGCCGACCACTCATCCTAAGAAAAATCTTTGTTTTTTTTTGGGTTCTGCTATCGAGGCAACACAAAACGACACCGAAAAAAAAACTTTAAGTCAAGAAACCCAAAACATCCTCGGATTGGAAGGGCCGTCCTCTGGATCAGGAGAACAATACAAGCTGAGCATAGCTGCAATCCAGGACACATCGTGAGTAAGCAGCTTAAAGATCACGTTATCGGCTTCAAACCCATAAACGAGCGGTTATGTGCAATCCGTATCAAGATCCGATTCGCTAATCTCTGGCTTATTAATGTACATGCCCCTACAGAGTAAAAGAGGACGCGATTAAGGACGAATTCTACAACCACCTAGAAACACACTTCGACTCGCTTCCATGATACGACGTCACCAGGGCCGGATTTAGCCTCTATGGCGCCCCTGAGCAGTAACCAAATAGCCGCCCTCCACCACTGGGTAAATTTGAAGGTAGTGCTAGTCGTATACACATGACATGCTAGGCAAAACGTTAGCTATTCTGTAGTATGTGAGAAAAAATGTCATATTTTTACGCGAATACCCGATGTTATTTTGTTTGCTTGACAATATGCTGCTTCCGAGGAATGGGGCCAGATGAAGGTCCATGGGGTTCGGACCCTTCCCGAAATTGTTTAAAAAAGCATTGAAATTCAGCATCCACTACATCGACTGTACATTTTTTCCAGAATGTGTTCAGAATGTTTTGTAAATACCTTTCCACTTTCGGAATTTTTTGTCATTTTATGGTCGTTTTAGAAGTCATAAACGAATAACCTAGCCTCGAAAACTAAAATTTGTCATTAGCGTCAGTTGGAATAATTTTTTGGCAGTGGAGTTTTCCGATTTTTGTTTCCGAAGGAAAATTACATTTCGAAAATTTAAACTTGCAAATTGTGAATTTTTTTGAAACATGTTCACAAGACAGAAACATGTTACTGGAAATTGTAGCTAATGCATCATTACTAATATCCCGAGTGTGGAGGTGTCCACCTGAAACTAAATTCTGGCTACATCCCAGTTGCTTCGCAGCTAATTTTAAGTAGGAAGAAAATAAAGTAGTAATAGAAAACTCGAAAACGTGTGCTTGCTTTTACTAACTAGGGACACTGGGCCACACACACAGAATCCATGTGTGAGCGGTCGCCTAGAGCTGCCAAGTTTAAGATCAGTCTATCCCAAAGAGTCGTTCAGTACGAAAGCGAATTTTTGGCAATGCACTTTTTATATAAGTATATGTACCTTGGCAATGGTCAAGACATAACGGTAAATACCCTTACATTTGACGAGTCGCGTAGTGGGGAAATCGTGCATTGATTACATGTCCAATATGTAATGTAGGTTCAGGAATTCCTTGATTGTTACAGGGAGCTGGAGCGGAGAAGGTCGAAGCGAAACAAACTCCCGGAGTGAGGAACGTTTCTTGCTAGTCAAAGCGGAGTGGATTTACTTTTTTTTTGTAAAAACCCGGCCCTCTCCGAGATATTTCAAATAAAAAGTATTGAATTGACATCTTAGCCTGATTTATTCCACTTTTAATTACATGTAAGATTTGTACAATATTCAAACGTTTTCGCCAAATTTCGTTAACCATAATATTTATTAATATCCGTACAAATATTATACAATAGTATCCTATCAGAAGAGAGACATATGTCAAATTTGTTCGAGTGGAGCGATAAAATTGGGCCGCACTGGATCCCTGATTATTGCACCCAAAAGCTTCTCAAGGGTTCCTATTAAAATGGACATTAAAGTATGTACATAAGTTGAAACCAATGCTTTGCGAGTTTCCAAAATGCACCTTTCACAGAGTTTAAAACCAAGGGATGTTTTTAAAAATTGCCGCCCCTCAAAATCTGCCGCCCCGGGCAGTTGCCCAGGTTGCCCATATGGGAAATCCGGCCCTGGACGTCACGCTACTTTAAGGAAAAACTGACGCCCTTGCTTGATAACATCAGCAATTTATGCATTCATGAGTTCTGGGAGGAGCTCAAAGACAGCATCAAAGGAGTTGCAGAAGAGGTCGTGGGTTATAAAGGCCCGCGTAGATGAACAGACTGGTTCGACGACAAATGCTGGGCCTCGATTGAGGCGAAAAATGAAGCCTACAAACTTCGGCGAGTATATAATAAGTTAAATAGACGTAAGAAACAAAAACATTTTGACGAGCACTTACAGCAAATAAACCAAAGATTAGCCTGTAAGAACAATACACAGGCGTAGAAACTTATCAACACTATCAAGAATGGTTATCAACTCAGGACAAGCCTATGTAAGTACAAGGATGGTAACATCATCAGCGACATCGACAGCGTGAATAAACGATGGGCCTCGCATTTTGAAGAGCTCCTCAATGCAACATCAACCTCCCCCACGGAGGCAAGCTCTTAAGCAGTTAGCTGAACCAGGCCTTCCCGTTCAACCCCCAAAAGTAGAGGATGTGAGTCTCACTTCTACGTAATAAGGCGCCGGGCCAGCAGAACTGCTGAACCTCGGTGGAACGTTCCTGACTAGTGCTATACATGTGCTACTGCTGAAAATATGGAACGATGAGGTAATCCCCGATGATTGGCTCAAAAGCATAATCAACAAAAAGGGTGACAGGCTGAAGTGTAAGGGCATATCATTAGTTTGAACGGCCTATGAGATTTTATCGAAAATTCTGAAAAAGAGTATTAATCCGTACGCAGAACGAATCATTGGCGAGTCTCAAGGCGGCTTCAGACCTGGTCGTTCAATGACCGATCAGCTTTTTGCAGTAAAGCTTTTACTCCAGAAGTGCTGGCAAACATCGACGTATACCAAATCTTTGTCGACTTCATGCAGACATACGACAGTATCGATCGAAGCAGCGCCCGCTCTAAGGGGGGGGGGGGGGGGTTAGCCGGGCGGTCTTTTTGGCTAGCACTCGAATAATGGAAAGTGGAAAGGAAATCATAGAAACTATACAAATGAAATAAAAAGGGGCGAAAAAAAATGTCGAAAGACCGGAAACCAATTGACACTCGCAAACATAATTTTACATTTTTTAGAGACGGTGGAATATGTTTTTTATAGGTAAAGAAACACTTCCTAATTAAAAGAAATGCGTTGAAAATATTTTTTATTTACCAACTGTTTCATTAATTCTCTTTTGAAAGTATTGGTTTGTCCTTGAGATGCTTTGATTTGATGAGCCTACAATTTACACGAGATTCTGCATTTAAAAACCGAACATACTTAGTGAAAGTCGCCCCCAATTTTACTTCCAAGAGGCAGGAACAGTTCGTAATGTGCTAATTAAATTCTTCTTAAAAAAAGAAAGTCATTAACTAATTATGCGCTAATTTTCCTATTGAAAATTTAATTCACCAGAATTAAGGATTCTAATTGGCTCCACTTTCTTGATCCCTAACTCATTCTAAAGAGAAGGGATGCTATGGAATATGTTCTAATTTGATTTCCGTGAGATAAAGAATCGCATAAGCGCTCAGCATATAAAAGCACTCATACCCAAAGAGCAAAATTTTCATTACTAGTTTTTGGAGTCGTTTTCGATAACTTCCACCCACTTTTCGCATCAATTCGCCCGATGTCTTCGCGAATTTCTCCGCCTAATTTGTTTCTGCCAAGATGCTAATATTGGAATTTGGCTAGGTTTTCTCAATTTAACTAGTTCTGAATCCGGCTTATTGAAGTTTATCTGCTGCGAATTGTTTAATGCCGGCCCCACACTGTCCGCGGTTTGCCAAACCGGGGGAGACAAAAAAATAAAGTTGTGTAAAGTTCAGACAGAGACTATGGGGAATTTAAAAAACGTTATTTGTTTTTATTTAATTCCCCCATCGTCTCTGTCCGCTGCCAGGCTTATGTTATCTACAATGTTGATCATTAGTACCGCGCGGTTTAGCAAACCCCGCACAGTGTGGTTGCGGCATAAGAAAGTTGTCATTAACCAGTCCAAAATGCAAGTAGGGCAAACGAGAAAAATCCTTTGGCACAACATTTTCCAGATCAGGATGTTTTCGGGGATCAAATGTTTTCCCATTAATTTTTAATTTCTAGTTCATCTTATCCAATGGTTAGTCTTATCGTATAAGAGGTTAAAACGCCAGAATTTGGTTGACCAATCAAAAACTATTTGAGAATTAATTTCCGCCAAATTTTTTACAGCTAATCAGAGCATTGTAGCATATGTCATCCAGAAACACCGAGGTAATCCAGTGTTGTGTCAGCCTTGGGGGCCAAAATCATTAGGTAAACTTGTAATAAATTAAGTTTGGAAAAGGTGGCTAAATACCTATGGGCAATAATTTGTTTGTGATGTGGTCTGAAACAAAGATATGCACTAGTGAAGCTTATTTGGCTGAAAGGCGAAAAATCGGGTAATATGCTTAAATTGTTATGTTTCCGATAGTTCACATTCACACCCATGTGATGTCCTCACTAAATACAGAATTACTGGGTCTTTGAAGCTTGACCTTCTTTTTAAGATATGCATTTAAATAAAAAGCAATCGGCGAGAAAACTATTAGACAAAGTCAACGACTTCTTTCTAATGTGAATTTCGGGACAAAATAATTTTTCAAAGGGGCTTAATATTTTTCTACACAAAGGCCGCCTTAAATCTCAAATAACCGTCAGCAAATTGTTTGTAGAACTGAGAGAACGATTTCTAAAATACATAATTTAACCTTAAATAAGCCACCGACTTCTTGATGAATTTAAGTGAATATCTTAGATAGACTTTAGTTTAACACCTACACATTTTTACGCTTTTGTGCTGATACATATTGTGTTTCTTCGAGCTAGCCGCGGGACGTACAAAACTGCTAGGTGGGTCGCATGGGGCCCGCGAGTTTGATATGCCTGCCTCAGTGGATAAAGAGGTTATTCTCTGAATTACAGGGGCGTTGGTTCGAGTCCCACAGTAACCAGGATTTTTGTGTCGGAGCTATTCTTAAATCGCTTTTACAAAAATAACGACCAAAATACTATTTTCCTGGTATAATACAGAAGGGCGGCAAATTGTCCACTTGCCCGGGGCGGCGTAAGCGCTAGAGCGGACTACACACGGTAGTCATCAACGCACCATGCTCCACTAGGAGTTACGGTAATGAAGAGAGATCCGGTACAACCATGAGTTGTATCAATTGTACCATGAACTGGAAGTATCGAAAGTCGTGAAGCTTCAACGTTTGCAATGGACGGGGCATGTGCACCAATGGACGATAATCGCATGTCAAAGAAGGTGATGAACCCACAACGAGTTGACGGAGCGAGGTTGCGGGGACGAACGAGAGGTCACTAGGAACTCCGTAGGTGAAGACGCCCGCCAGATGCTGGGCTTCCGAAACGGAATTGCAAGGTCACGTAACCGCCACAATTGAAGGTCGACGATTCAGAGGCCAAGGCCCGACGTCGGGCTATTGCTGCCACATTGATGATGATGATGATAATATTTCAAGCAAAAAACACACTCATAGAATTATACGCACCTTGAGAATACAAATTTCCTTGGTTCAAAAACACTGTTTTAAAACAATCGCATTTCACTAATGCTTGAAACAGATCAGATGTAGATGGAGGTCGTTAAGAAGGCTCATTATATGTATGGACGCAGTGCAGAGTTTGTGTTTTTAAATAAAAATTTGCCGACAACTCGGGAATTTGAGAGCAGATATTAACTTGTGAGTTTTTAGGGTACCGCAACAGTTACATTTGCTCAAGTTTTTAAGGCTCATGCTATCAGCGTTCCACCCAAGGACCCGATAAATATGCCAAGTTTAGTGTTATAATAAGCGAGATAATCGCACTTTCATGTTTCGCAATCGGATATTTTCGATAACTCGGGATTCTTTTGGATTATCTTTCTGAAAGCTGCACTGTCAAAACATTTTTTCAGACTTCCCTATTTCAAACAAACAAAAATACCAATCATTTGAGAAGGGAACCAGGCTAGTACTCTAGTACGAAATTGCATGTTCCATTAAAACCAGTATGACAGCAATTCAGCAACAAACTTACTTGCTTCCCGTTTAAGCGCAAGAGAGGATTAGGTCGCCTTTTATTGATGCGTCTTGTTGATTCACCAGGTGAATATGTAGTTTACAATTTACAATAACATCTAACTCCAATGCTATATACACGAGTATCCTCCTTGAGAGTGTTTTACTACTTCCAATTTCTTCAGAATATTGTATAAGACAAGCAATATCTTTGCAACTCACAATAGTAGAGACTTACTTGTCGATATCCATACCCGCTATTTGTTTCTTCACACGCGCGTTGGTTGACATCGTAAGGATACATTCATTCTATGGTTTTTTTCCTTGCTGCCTTGCCCGCAGCTTGGTTCGTATCTTACTTCGTGTGTTCGTTGCTTATGCATACATAAAAAGGACAAGAGTAGTTGAAAGCAGCGAATGTCTTTTTTGAGGATTAAGCACAATGTTTTTATGACGATTTTATGGTTCTTAATTATGCATGATTCGAATCATAAAGTTTCCTAGAAATTTTCTTGAAACAATGTCAAAGACCGTTAGTCTTTTAGATTTAATGGTTTACAGGAATCAATGAGTTTTAGCAAATTTCACACAAAGTATAACATCTTGTTGTAAGACATACAATTGTCAATCATTGGGTTTGTATACATTACACTCGTCTCGTAATCACTATTGCAATTTGTTCCGCCCATTTTTCCAGCCATTCAAGATTTCAAAAATATTTCAATTTAATAAATAAATTATATAAAACTAATTTTATTCATTTGAATACCTGATTTAATTCTATTAAATATTATACTACTACTAGTTTCTAGTGAAATCAAGCCCCAAGAGAATTATCTCCTCATTTGACCCTTTAAAGAAAGTCTTAAGAACTTATATCGACCTGTCAAATTTTATACGGGATGGCATTTAATTCGTTTTGTACAAATCAAATAATGCTCCATTCATAAGTTAGAGAAGACTATTTTAATTACTTAAACATTTAATTAACATTTGTAGCTTTTTCGATGTTTTGCCCTTAGTTTGTACCGTTTAAGTAGTTAAGTTTTTTTGAGTAATAAAATAAATAACAGGCGTGACAATCCAGCATTGGACTAAGGCCGCAGGATGTGTTAGTGACATCCTATTTCCAAGATCTTATCTGCTTTTTGTTGAGGTAATGAGATCAGCATCACGCTCAGCAGTGTTATTTATCCCCGTAAATGGGTACTCGTTTAACATCTGAGTGAGATCATAGTCCGTCACAAGCTCGTGAGTTCGAAAAACACCATGACCCACGGTGAGATTCGAACTCATGACCCTGTGCACCGAAGGTGCGCGCTCTAACCGCTAGACCAGCCAGACTACTTTTTTGACTAATAGCACAACAAAAATTGTTGTAATAAATAATTTTGTTTTATTATTTAATAATTTAAAATTAATATTTTTGAGTTTTGAATCAACAGGAAATATCTGTCATAGTTATTTCTTCGTTTTCCGCATGCTCTAAATGGAGTTTTCGATCAGGAATCTAGTGTAAAACCAGCGCTCTTCAGTACTTAGCTTGGGTCCTTATTTTGTTAATAGGCAACAATCACGTAATTTTTTCAAATCATCTTCAAAATCAAATTTGGACAAAAAAAAATAAACGTGCAACAATAGATTCAGTATTACGCAATACCAAAAAATAAAAGTCTTATCTATTTTTACTTTAGGAAAGTGACGATAAAAAAAAGCACAACTGTCGTTCAGATTTGGGTTATATTTTTATTTCATTTTAATGTTTAGACGATGCAATTATATGTGAAACACAACATCATTCAAATATCCTCCACGGTACCTTTCGCAGGACACGATCCTTTAGAAGTAATTTTTATAATTTTTTGAGTGCCCTACAGCAACCTTGCTGTCTACGGCAATCTTAGCCTTTTCGGGCCAGACCACACCGGTTTTCAACAGAAAACAGCCAAGAGATGCCATAACGCCTCCCTGGCAAGAGCCTTGAAGGTTCGATGCAGGAAGGTTGTGTTTGCTGTGTAGTTGTGTGGACTCGAAATATCCGTACATATGTCTTTTTTCGTCATATTGAGAGCATTACATCTCGGCGCAGCTGCTCTCAATTTTACTAACCCCCGTCGGTGTTCAAACAAATCCAGGCGCAAGGGTATTCAGGCTTGAGAAGGATAGATCGGATAGGGTTGAAGAAATTCAGGGCAACCACGGGCTTCACCTCGCCCAATATCTCCTCCACAGCCCCCAATAATATGATCATGATAATTCCTGCTCATCCTCCAGCAGTTTTCACTACTTGGCCCATATTGCAATTTAACTGCAACGGCATTCGCCAAAACATTGCCGAAATTACTCACTTCATGAGTTCCCACAGAATTCTGATTTTTCCCATCCAGGAGATGCTGTTTCATACGAACTCGTCTCTCGGTGTCCATGGTGATTATGTTATACTTCGGAAAGATAGAATAGCCGCCAGGAATGATTCTCACCCTGTAGGTGGACTTGCCTTCCTAATACACATGTCCGTACATTACTGTGTATTAGATGAAGTTGTTGACGATACATCGGAAATGCAAGCCATCTCAGTTTCATCAGGCAGTAGATACTAATATCGGAAATTTTAATGTTGCCCTTCTGGATATCGTTACTATATTGGTCCTTTCATTTCTGGAGAGCACAGGATGATTCTTGGTGACTTTAATGCGCAGCATGAGCTCTGGCATTCTGACCTTCACAACGATGCCAGGAGGTGTAACTATCGCCGAATCTCTTGATGCTTCAGATTTCTGTTCACTCAATGAAGACTCGCAGACTAGAGTCACTGGCACTTTTAGTAGTTCTCCTGTAAGTGCCAGCCTAATTAGAGCAACTCGTTGGGAGGCGCATACTGCTCTCTCATCCGATCACCTCCCAAACAATATAAGAATTGACAAACCAGCGAACCTGATTAGGTCTGAGAAGCGAACGTTTTTCATCGCAAGAAAGCCGATTACGATGTTTTCAAAGCATACTCGTCGGCGAAATTCATTGGGCTACCTACACCAACTAACGTTCATAAGGTCGAACGAAATATTAGGAACTTAATTGCCAAAGTAGCGGCACGTTATATTCCTGTAGAACGTATCCCTAAAGTTCGACCCAACTTCCCTACCAGTGCCGCCATATTAGCCAATGAACGAGATAATATCAGACGCGCTCACCCTGGTGATCCCAGAATTCAGGAGCTCAATTCCGATATCAATCGACAAGTAAAATAGTATCGGAAAGTGAAATGGAACGAGCACCTCAATGACTGCAACCTTAATGAAGGTGTCAGCAGACTATGGTCTACTGTTCGCGCCCTATCCAATCCTAGGAAAGGAAAGGGCAATGATGCCATAACATTGGGCCGTCAGAAAACCAGTGAAGGGAATCTTCACTGCGCAAGCCTGTTCAATAAGTAATTTATTGATCATCATAAGACTAACGGGCTCAAGCGTAAAATAAAGAGACGCATTCGCCACAGAAATGTCGAAACTATACCATCGCATACTGCGGACAAGAAAGTCATTAAGAATGCTAAAAACTCAAAAGGTCCTCGGACCAGATGTCATTTCGATGGCCATGTTGAAACATCTGGACCTTCCAGCCATTGGGTATCTCCCGGCAGCCTTTAACTTGCCTTTAACTTTACGCTCGCCATCGCTGAAATCTGGAAAACAGGACCGATTGTCTTCTGTCTCAAGCCAGTCTCAGCGAATCCTAACGACCCATAACGATACTGTAACCTGTCGCAAATACGCTGGAGGCCTATTCACCCCACTGTTGTCGCTTATTCACCCCATTCTTGTCGCACATGCTAAACTAGAAACCAGCTTGGGTACAGGAAAATGCATGGTACAACCACTCCCCTCGATGCGATCACTACACGCACCCGAGACGGGTTAACTCAACGACGTCCCGATCATCCCAACCATAATCTCATGGACCGAATTCCTCCACCACGACATGTCAGACGTGGTTTACGAGACCTAGAGGGAGAGGTCCAGGGAAACAAACGGGACCCTTACTATGAAAAAACATACCGAGTCGCAATCGCAGCGACTCACACTGAAGAAGTGAGTCGGTCTATTACAAGTTTAGAGTCCTCTCAGCGTGTCCACCACTCCTCGCCTGAGGAAGTTAGTCTCCCGAGAGCCACCAGAACGACATTAGCTTCGGTCGGGTTTTTTTTCGCGCCTTAATTCGTACCTTTCACGCTTACGCCCGGACATCCAGAATATCTGTCCAAACTGCGCTGGCGCTCCACATGATGTGGTTCATTTTCTTTCAATGCCCAGCTGCGTCCCAGCCTAGTCCTATCTCACTGTGGAGAAACCATATCGCAGCAGCTATGTTTTTGTCCCTTGACATCTCGGATGAAAACATTGGCTGTGTGAAGTTAGCCAGTCATGTTTTTGAAATTAGGTCCTTTTGCTAGGTGAACCGTTTGTTCTACAGCGGCTACGTTTGTTCTTGATTGTTAACCAATTAATATCGTTTGTGCTTCTCTAATTATTTAATTATAGCAATTTTAAAATTGTGAGTGTGAACTTAGCCAGTCATTTTTGAATATGGGTCGGAAAGGTATGGTATCAATCGAAAGCCAGACGTTTGTTCATTTTGTAGGGCGTTTGTTCATCCTGGAAACGGAAGGATACAGGAATTATTAAGGAAAAAGGGATTAGTTGTGACGTCATCTTCACTCAACCAACGCCATCTACTCAGCTCAGCTGTACGGGCAACCCGTGTCCCGCGAACAATTTATGCAAGATCCACACCATCATCGTACAGCTGAGCTGAGTAGATGGCGTTGGTTGAGTGAAGATGACGTCACAACTAATCTCTTTTTCCTTTATAATTCCTGTATCCTTCCGTTTCCAGGATGAACAAACGCCCTACAAAATGAACAAACGTCTGGCTTTCGATTGATACCAAACCTATACCTTTCCGACCCATATTTAAAAATGACTGGCTAAGTTCACACTCACAGTTTTCAAGTTGCTATAATTAAATAATTAGAGAAGCACAAACGATATTAATTGGTTAACAATCAAGAACAAACGTAGCCGCTGTAGAACAAACGGTTCACCGAGCAAAAGGACCTAATTTCAAAAACATGACTGGCTAACTTCACATAGCCGAAAACATTGACGAACCATAACTCAAATCCACATAGACGCTCAGTAACTCCACACCTTTCTGCACCGCTAAAAGAAGAAGAAGGTATTTTTTTGATTTTCGCGAAATTCGGGTCGCCATTCGGCCATAACTTGTCGAGTGTTGTTCCGCAAATGCACCGGTCTAAAAATCTAAAATCCAAAGGCGTCAAATCGCATGATCTCAGTGGCCAAGCGACATTGGCAAATTACGCGTCCAGGCAACAATGTTTTCGATCGAACGGGCAAAACGATGATGCACAGGTAACCGACGCAGTTTCATCGAATTTTCGTATTGTGTCGGCTATTGTTTGCTGGGTTGGCCGACCATAATCCGAAATGTATTCACTGGAAATTGACTATTTCGGTGAAACACTTTAACAATTTTAGCGTTTTGTGCGACGCGACGGTCTAACGATCCATATTGTAAAATGGCGTTTTGACCCAGAGGCGAACCCAAAGGAAGGAATTAAAGGGATAAATCCCTGCTTCACATTATAAGCGTTTCCGGTGACTTATACCTCTGCCTACGATAGTAACGTTATCAACATAAGCTCAAAAGCTCTACTGTAAGGTAGAGCAGATTGGATACCTCCTTTTGAGGTACCCCACAAGCATAGCTCCAAATAGACAACGCACCTAAGGTGCCCATTATGGTCCAAGTATGATTTTTAAGCAGCAGCGCCGACAAAGATGCAGTACAAGCACATGGGTGCAGCCATGACTTCGGTTAGGAAGGAGCAAGCACGAAATTTTGTCAACATTATGATTTTCTTAGGAGTTAAAATTGTAGGCTGCGAAAATATTGTTAGGCAAATTTTAGAAGCAAATTTTACGAAAAGACATTCGAGAATGATTTTCCGCACCATTTAACCTGCATGTGCTTAGACTTTTACTGACGATTCCGATTACATTCAACTGGCCTCCAATTTCAGCTTTTTAGACCGTAGCTCTTCTATATTCAGTCTTATTTTTATACCCTATACCCATAGAGATGGTATAGGGTATATTGTTTTTGTTATGCCAATATTATGTAACACCTCAAAGGAACCTCCGGAGGTATGGCGAAGTATATATGTATATAAATGATCAGCGTCGGTCCCTGAATCGAATAAGCCATGTCTGTCTGTCTGTCCGTGTGTCTGTCTGTTGGCATGATAACTCCCGAAATAAGCGATACAATATCGCTATCGACTTGAAATTTTGACCAATGCCTAATTCGGACATATACTTTAAGTTGATGGAAAATGGAGTAGGTCCGGCTACCCCTGCCCTTACCTCCCCTACAAAGTTATATTCAGCCATATCTTTTAATCATCACGGTCTGTGGCTCACTTGGTTGAGTCGCACTCTACAATGCTAGTAATCTAGAGGTCCGGAGATCGAACCTCGGCGTGGTCCAAAATTTCCGTTCATGTGCGGATAGGAAATATATAGTGCTTGCAAAATTATACATATACACTCCGAAATGATATGCAATGTAACGTTGACTCGAAATTGCCTATAAACGGCTGAGTTAACGCACCATGGCCCCACATGGGGCTATACGGTACTGAGAAGAAGAAGATATCTTTTGATGGAATTTCGCGAAGAACTTCAAATAAGTATCAAATGGTAGCTGGTGGATGCCTTGATAAGATGTTAAAGAGGTGCCAGGTCCGACCCATCCATACCCTCCCGCTCCTACAAAAAACATGAAAATGAAAATTTTGGGTTTTGCATGTCTTCTAGGTCTGAACATGAGTAATAGGGTATACACTCATCGTGCATTTCGCACGATTAGAACTCGGTCTCGTTGTCTCTCGGACTGCATATTCTACTTACGATTTAAAAGAAATATACCAAGAGATCAATTTGTATCGTCAGTCACTGTTTTTCTTCTGAGCAAAATTTATAAATATTTTTTTGATAGATTTCGGTTTTGACAAGATTTCCTCCAAATTTAACAATATATTAACGGTGGCTAAATTTCATTGCTGATAATGATTCAGCTACAAAATGGGTCTTGTTAAAATAACTTGAAACACACGAAACTACGAAACTCGTTCTTTACAAGGTGCCTAACTAGGAAAAGCTGTATACATATACCGATATACCATTTGTCACTAAAATCCCGTTCAGATGGAATGAGACCGGAGAGATCTTCATGTGATGGTTAAAATTGTGTTCTACAGCTCAGTGGCGTAGATAATGGGGGGATCAAGGGGATCAATCCCCCTCCCCTCAGTCATACATTTTTTATTATTACTTTTGGTACGTAAGACAAGTAAAGCAAAAGTAAACTGTTTGCTGGAATTATTTAACGTGTGTGTTCATAAAAACGTGAAACCATTTTCGGAACTGCAATAAAAAAGTTAGCACTTCCTCAAATTTCAATTGTACGTATATATTAGAAGCGTATCGATAGAATAGAAACAGAAGCACAGGGTTTTACGTTCATCTACTTTTTCACATTGGATCAGGACTTTCGCACAGGCAAGCCCCATTGAAGTAATCTAGAAGTCCTGCTAGAAAAATTAAATGTAAGCACAGATTGAAAATTTGTTGCCGGGAAATCATGTTCGGTTCATTTACTCATGTGGAAAACTTTGTGCTCTTCCACAGAAGCGCAATATACAGAACATAAAATTATAAAGATTTCTTCAGGAGAGTGGAAAGCTAATGCGAATGAAGAGAAAACGCTGCAAAACTGCATCCAATTTTTGAGCATCCTTTATTATTTGAGTTTATCAACATTCTTTTTTCTTTTTTATTTTGAAGTTAAAATTTGCCGAAAGGGTTTATCGTATATAGCCGGGTAAAGCAAGTCTTGCCTTTCTCTAGTTGTTCGCAATTTTATTGAATTTAATATGAAGAACTCTCAAAGCTATAACCAGATTTTTTTTGCTATGCAAATCTTCTAAAACAAAAAATTGTAGAAATAGCGTTATGAAGGTAATTCAAAAACAAATTAACAAACAAACAAACGGAGTTCCGCGGTACCTTAGGGTTCCGTGAAGATCTCTCAGGGTTTTCACGAAGATATTCAAAAGTAGGAAAAATGCAGAAAAAGCTTCCAACAATAAAAAAAACAATCCATAAGGAAAAATGTTTGTGAGTTTTAAAGTTCCGAAGTTATATTTACTACATTATACCAGAAATAAACTTAACTGTAAAATATTTGACCAGCATCAGAGATTCGAACGATTTTCTTTTACAACTTTCTACTACATATACATGAAATGGAAAAGGATGTAGTGTATACCAGAAAATAAAGCATGTCCACAGTGTTTGTGACGAGGTTTTTTGGATTTAAATTAAGGAGCAAATAAAGTAAAGGAATAAATTTGTGTTAATTTAGACTTTTCTTCGATTTTTTTTAAACTTATGTTTAACAGTCCAAATTTAAAGTTTTACTCACATTTTTGGTATCCTTTTCAAACCATTGGTTAATAGCTAGGGCCTCGAAATTTATACCAAATATATAGGCCGACGGTGTCCTACGAGTTTAAAAATTACATAAATATCTACTCACGAGCTATCGGAAACTTTCGATTTAAAAACACAAAAGCTGTACTTTATCCACATATATTGGCCGTTCACAACGAGCTCTTGTCGTCACAATTTCCCTTTTCTGGACATACCTATATGATTTATTTTAATCCCTGTTTTGAGGTGTTCCGGCCAGAAAAGCGGCGATGCTAGGTGTTCCGTGACCTCGAAAAGCTGGGGAGCCACTTATCTAACCCAAAGCTCTTATCAATGTAGGGAAAATTTGGACGAAAATTAGAATGCTGTCGATTCACTCACGGTAGTAAAAAATATAAAATTATCGATGCAATTATTTCAGGATTCAGTTTTTTTTTGTATGACAAATTTGCTATCTATTTGGCAAATTTGATAAAAAAGCTAATTTGAATTGTTAACTGTAAAAGTACAGTAATGTTGGAAAATGATCCCCCTCCTCTCCGAAAAGCTATCTACGCCACTGCTACGGCTCAAAAGCCATTAAATGAAACGCATGAAATTTGGGAATTTCGAAAAAGAAAAAAGAGTCTCTCTAAAGGAAAGATTTCCATTTGTGATCTTATGTTATCGATTCATGATGCTCACACGTAGGTATGCCAGTTCCGGATTTCAAGCGCCAGAAAATCACACCTATTTTAGTTTTCCAGACTACAGTGTCAGCAGCAGAAGATTGTGCGTAGTGCCTCAAATCAAACTCGCATTTTTACAGCCCGTACACACCGCGGGCGATGCGATGCGATGAGAAGCGAAAAGCTTCCCATGGCAAGAAAAAAAATTTCTTAGCATTTAAATAGGAACCAGCACAAACCTGCTTTTACCATTCAGACTGCTTGCTATGCGACGTCGGGTTGTACGATGGAGAACTTTTCCATGTCAAATCATCGTGCTTTCAGCAGCTGCTGCAAGGTGCCTTGTCGCCGAAGGGAGCGACATGGAGGATGCGATTTTTGCTTGGATCGGGTTCGTAGTGGCATGTGGTTGTAAGATGGAGAACTTTTCCATGTCGAATCATCGTGCTTTCATCAGCTGCTGCAAGGTTCCTTGTCGCCGATGGGAGCGACATGGAGGATACGATTTGTGTTTGGATCGGTTTCGTAGTGGCATGGTGTATTGTATGCATGGAATCGTACATAGAGAGGCTGGTTTCGTGCTGCTTAGTGCTGATAGGGAAATATCCACATGAGAGGCATGCTTTGTGCAGATCGGGTTGCATTACCATTCGGAATATTTATACATATATACAATACGTGTCGTGTTGTATAGTGTCATAGATTTGTGGATATTAAATGAAGGGATAGCCGTATGCAGGTGATGTAATAATGGATTGGTCTACTAAATATCCTTTGTGGAAATTTACAGTGCTGTCCAACCCAGATCGTAGCGTACCCGTACCCCCAGAAAAGGGCGGTATTCGGATTTGACAGTTGTGGTTGAATCTATGAATGGGTCAAAGAAGTAAGATTTGTGGTAATATGCAGCGCGGCACAACCCGGGTTGTGGCGTACGCTTACGTATAAGAAAATTTCGTACAGCGCATGTATTTGCAATGAATTATTGAATGTAGCAGTAGATAGGTCAGTTGTGGGAACCTGCAGTGATGAGAAAACCGGGGTACCATTTTGGGGCGGGCAACCCCGAAATTTTTTTTTTCTTGTTTTTGACATCGAATTTGGAGCAAGCGCCCCTCCCTGCACCCTCTGGCTACGCCCTATAAGCATCCTTTGCTAGCGGATAGTTATAATTTTATAATCGCCTTTTTTGAATTTTTTTTTGCATTTCTCAAAAACGAAAATATGAAAATATTTTGTTGGTTAAGTTTCTTGTACAAAGCATATGCAATTTCTTTTCCGAAATATATTAAATGTTATACATATGAATTTGTAATGTTGTTGAAAACACACTGTTTAGTATAGAACTTGTTACTTTTGATTTTATACACTTCGCTCATAGAGTGAAACAGTATACAGTCGAACTTCCCATAAGCGGACACCAATGGGAAATGAGATTTTGTCCGCTTATTGGAAGTGTCCGCTTATGGGAATATTTCACCAAGGTATAACATTTTATAAAATAGATTTGAACTACGATCTGCGAATCCATTCAAAAACCGCGATAAAAATTTCTAGTCTCGACGGATTCGCGAATTATTTTTAGTCAACATGTCAAACATGGGAATGAAATCAAATCATTCCCATGTTTTTTTTTCACTTTGTCAAAAAAACTTTTATCTTTAATTAACATTTTCGTCGTTTCCACATACTTTTCCAACAATTTTTTTCCCGAAAGCGAGCACACTATTTTTTTCCTGAATTCTTATGTGACTTGTAATTTTTCTTTAATTCGCAAAATTGTTTGCCACTTATTTCAAAAGAATAGAAAATTGCACGATTAAACGCCCAAACATAAATTGAATTTACGCGAGAGTTTCTAAAAAACAAACCGAGAGATAAAAAAGAACTGCAGTCGTTGAGATATAATTTTACATTTCCCTTACATTGGGTCTTGCTTGCTTAATACGCGAAAGATCAATTTTCTGATAATCGAAAAACTCTTTGCCCGAAACACTATTGTAATGTAAGAATTTCTTTTTTTTATGGAACTGTCCGTTTATTAGAGAGTCGCTTGTTCAGAACGGGTAAAAAAGTACTGTCCGTGTCCGGTTATGAGAGTGTCCGGCTATCAGAAGTTATTTTCCTAGTAAAATATGTGGAAAAACGTTGGGGAAAATAAAAGTGTCCGCTTATGAGAAATGTCCGGTTATTAGAAGTGTGCGTTTAGGAAAGTTCGACTGTATAAGCTTTTTCATGAAATTTATAACGCATTGAAGGAAGCATCTCCGACCATCTAAAAAGTATATAAGTATATATGATTAGCATGGCTTGGGGAGTCGATTGGGCGATGTCTATCTGTCTGTCTGTCCGTCTGTTGCGACGCGTTTTACTCGGCCAATTCAAAATCTGATATTTTGCACAAATGCTTTTTTTTTGCTGCAGGCAGTTTGTATGTTTGAATCGGTAAAATCGGGCAATGGGGTCAAGGGGCTGCCGTACGAACCCAACCCCCAAATTAGGTTCTTCTAAGAAAAACTTTTTTTTTATGAACTCACCTAAACTTTATATAAATAGATCCCTATTTAGGTCACAAAAAAAAAATTGATGGAATCAGACCAAGGGGCCATGATGCTGCTTTACAAACCCAACCCCCTTAAAGTAGGTTGTTCTGAGAAAATTTGGTTTATTTGTGCACCAACTTAAACCAAACCTCGATTCTCTGAAAAACATTTTTTCCACCAATTCGGCAAATCCTGTGAGTCTGTATCGAAGCAACAAAAAAACAAATGGAATTGTACTATGGGACATAAAGTTTTTCACGACAGTTTTTTTTTTAATTTGCCCACTTATTCCAACCAAACCTCACACAAATATTGTTTTATCGACGCCACGGAACTTATGTGAAAACGAAAAAAAAAGAATGGAGGGAGGATTAAACACAAGTCGTACGCCAGAAAAAACTTTTAGCCTGAGGAGAGTGAAGAGTATCCAAATTTCGGCCGCGCCCGAAAATAGCCTCGGTCTCGTTTAGGGGAAAATCGCTAATGACCTCAAGTAATTATCGCAATGAAAAATTACTTTTTGAATTAAATAAATAACTGTCACTTAAACAAGAAATTTAATGCGTTTTTTTATTTCATGGTTTCAACAAAAATACTAGTAAACCAGATAGTCTATCTTACCGTGTTTTTTCTTTGTAGGCAAATTTGGTTGAATTTAACCGTTTGGCGCATAGTTTACTTACAATCCTTCTCTTAGGAACGGGGTCAATTTGGCATAGGCGGAACAGAACTTGTACTTAATCACATTTGCTGCTGGACAAATAAAACAACACAATCTGTATTTTTTCATCAAAGGAATCTTATCACATTTATTGACATCATTTTTATCTTTTCTGTCAAATTCATAGTTTCAGTTTTCAGTTATCAGTTTTTTTATGATTAATGGTTTTATATATTTTTTAAAAAAGACTTTTTTATGTTTCATCTCATTATGTGATTGTCATACAAAACATGTCACATAAATTATAATACAATCCACCGTCTACCTAAAACTAGCCGTTCCTTAATATTAAGCATTGTGTTTACCCTTTCAATGAATTTCGAGTGTCTTTTATTTTCTCCATTTTTTTGTTTGAGTTTACAGTTATAAATTCATTTGGTAAAGTAATTTTCCGTTTAACTAAAAAGCTTTTTAACTTCTGAAAAAAGAGTGTTTATGTTTTTTTAAACAAAAAATTGTCGTTAGTATTAAATATACTTAAGTAGGTATGTATGCATAGAAATACATGTTTGAGCTTTTTTATTGGGCTTAGATGGAGTTTAATAAATCTTTGCTTAATTGAGTTAAAATCGTGGTGCGTACCATTCATCATAAAGCGAACACTATACATCAATTTTATATTTCGTCGTATTCATTATCATTCATACACTTTTAGCATTCATCCTAAGAATCGGACGTTTTGTGACTGTTAAAACATATTTTCCATTTACAGTGAATGTACAAAAGAAAAAAAAAACGTAAAACAGATACTAGCATGAGTTAGAGATAGATATAAGTATGTATTTTTGTATTCTGTTATTCACACAAAGCTTACATGTACATGGTTTTATGCTAAATTTTTATACAGCGCCCTATAAATTTTTTTTTCTTATCGACGAAGTAATATTGCGAATTACTTGAAATATACATTACAATGCATCTAATACGCTAGACTAATTTTAATTTATGTTGTTTTTCTTTATTGCTATAGTTAAGCGTTCCAATGAACATCGTGCACAATTGTTGTGACTAGTATGTCATCATGGTTTCCTTTTTCTTTGTTAATAAATATAATTTACCCTTCTTTGGCAATTTTTATGGTTTTTTATATTTTATACAAAATCTTTCGTTCATATCTTAGATTACGAGAAATATTAGCTATAGATTTTGTATTTTTTTTATATTTATATAATTCTGTTTTTATAAATGTTTACTTAGCGAAATACTAGGATGAAAAAGTATTCTATGTTTCTCGTATATTTAAACACAATCTTATTGTATGTTGGGTGTTTTAAAGTATCTATTTTTACAAGTTTTTAGGTATTCATTTCTTCTTATTTCAATGTCATTTTTCCGTCAGCCAACTATGTAAGGCTTTCATTTCATTGGAACCTTACACCATCATAACCATAATCTGTTCCCATTTCAAGGTTGTATCAAACCCATTTGTTTTTCATGTAATATTTCTTTTAGCCAGGACGTAGGATTCTGTTCAGTTAAAATATTTAATAGTTTAGTGTCTACAGTCACGCCAGATTTTTTTACAGTGTACAGCGCAAATTTGAAAAAGTTAATTTTTTTTTTTCAATTTATAACCTACTACTCTAAATGTTAATCTCTAGCTTTTAGGAAAATCACGTGTTTTTCTATTTACAAATTTATGTATTAACAACGAACGTACTTTTTTGATGACAAGAACAACTATGTATAGCGTTTCGTGCCCTCACTTATTTTGACAAACAAAAATTTAACACAACTAAAGGGTCAAACTAGGATATGGTTCTAGTTATTTAAAAGTTGAAGCATTCTCTTATGAGAATGGATGATGATTATCGCAAAGAAAGTTGTATATTTGGTATTTTTATGACAGATAAAATCGATTGTTTTCCCTATTTATGTTTTCAGAATATCTATATAAACAAAGTTTCCGTCTTATTCTTTTCACTTTCATTATTTTTATACAAAATTTATATGTGTACACAAAACTATACAAAATAATATTTAAAAAAAAATCGCAGGGGAGAAAGTAAATACATTTTGTATGCCAAATTAATATTGTCATTGAAAAGCTAAAATTTCAGTCTTTTGGTTGATGAAACATAGCCTGTACGGATGTGTTTTTACGAGCTGACACGATTGACTACTATTGTCCAATAAATCGTAATTTTTCACCATACCTTGATGATGAGGATGCTAACGAACTGCTATCGTCACTAAGGACGTCGTTTATATGTTTACCGTTTTTGTCCGTGGATGCACATTCCTGCAAAGAAAATCATGGCTTGATAAGACCAACGACTCAATTTACAACTGGAAAGAAATATCCTATGATACTTTGATATATTGTCTGAAAAGGGAACCTAGAAAAATTAAATGATTTCTTCTTTATAGAAAATCGGCGGGCGGTCGCCCGGGCGCCCAATTTTAAGGTCGGCTTTTTTGGCTAGAACTTGGACAAAAAAAATGATAAAAGCCAGAAGGAAAAATTCAATATAAGTTTCCATTTAGTGGAAACGAAACCTACAGATGAAATACAAAGTTGAAAGTTGTGTTTTAAAGATGCAAGGTCCCTGAGATGCTTTCAACAACCCACAATTGATAGAAGGTGCTGCATTTAGAATACTAAAATGCTGAGTAAGAGTTGCGTAAATTTTACGTCTGCCGATCTCCTCGTGGATGGATCGCCTCAGTTGCAGGGACGTAGCCAGGATTTTGTTTCGGGAGGGGTCCGACACTCGGTGTCAGAAATTTTGACGTTATTAGAAATGCATTTTATCTAAACTGTGGAAACTAGTTTCGGCGTTGCCCTGTTGCAGATCATGCCTCCTGTCCGGCTGTTCCTATGTCGAATCCATCGCTTTATCGCTTGACGAGCGTGGAAGAGCACTATGGCAAGCATGCGTAGGTACTTCACAGCCCCACTATCATCAGAAGCAGACAGTGCCACGTCTACAACCATAGGCATCTCTGGTATCAGTAAGAAGCATAAGTATGCTTAACAGATTCGTGATATACGACATTATTTTTCACTTTATAAGGTTTAACGAAACTCTATTGCGCATATGCATAAATTTACCTTACCTAAAAATTAAAGCATTACAAACAGCAGTCAAGAACTATGGAAAGTATGCTTGGGCTCGCGTAGCGACTTCATTCTTACAGGGAAAATATTTTATTTCAAATGTTGAAGACTTACGAAATTTGCCAAAGTTTCCATAATGAAAGACTATCGCCAGGGCCGGATTTAGCATGTATGTCGCTCCTGGGCTGTAGCCGACCTCCGCCACTGGTTAAAATTTCCGAGTTTACAATTTCCTCCATTCTATCTTTCGTAAGAATCTTCAATTTTACGAGAGCTTACGTGGATTTTTGAAGGTGACACTTTGACTTTTTTTTGCGTTTTCCGTTATATGTATAATGCAATTAATGGTTTTTTTTTTGTTTTTGGTGAAAAAAATATGTTAAACAAAATCGAAAATGCAAGCCCCTAATTTATTTAGCTTTCATTGGGCCTGTCCATATTGTTTCAATTTTCGTATGCTTCATCCATTTGACAATTGAAACTTGGCATGTCTGCGATATTGAAAAGAGGAATTCAATCTGGACCGTGATTACCAATGTTGAATATGTCAAAATCGAGGAGGCATGGATGGAAAATTGCAACCCACTTAATTCGGGTTTCCTATCGTCTTGACTTCCAACATTTCTATAAATTGCTGTGTGTTAGGATTGTGAAGTAAAATTTATCAGCGTTAAGATGTCTACCAATTGAGAAAAGCGTGTTTTATTTCTTGAGCTATTGGATAACACACTCATACAATGTGTGTATGTATTGTACTTGACTTGACTTTCCGAAGTATCGACATGACCAGACATTTTCTTCCAATCGGGGGGTATTAACCCTTTCGCTCCCAATGATGCCATATGGCATCATGAAATTTAATGATTTTTCATAAAAAATGTAAGAAATAAATTTTAACTTTTAGTGTGATATTAGACTCTCCCAATAGTGTAATACCTAGTTGATTTTTTCCAGCGTGAAATTTTTGGATTTGGGATGTTATTTTTAATGAAATTTTAGAGAAGGTTTGCCGATTGTCGTAATGCCGAAAAACTGATTTATCCATTTCCCCATATTTCCTAATAATAATAATTTTATGCAAATCATTTCAATGGTTTTATTTTGTAAAGAGGTTGCTGTAAGAGAAAATCAAAAGATTTTTCGATTTTTTTTTAGGAAACCCCAATAAAGTGGGTTTGCATGAACATGATGCCATATGGCATCATTGGGCGTGAAAGGCAAATCAGCGAGTCCCCTATTCATATAAATGCTAGTTGCTTGCTGCATGGAAGGCACCCTTAGTTTTTATCCGAATGAGCTAATTTTTGGTGGGTGGGGTGATTATGAGCTCCAATCGCAATAAACCAAAATTTAGCACTCTGCTCTAATTTTGGGGGGAGTTATGGGCATTTCCTTTCGCCAAGTTCAAATGGGGGGATAATGGGGGTCGTTGATCGGAGCGACTCAATGTTTCTCCCAAAATAATATTGAACTTATTGTGAATACTTGTACGAAATTTTACGGCTGAACTAACATTCTTTCAAGAGTTATGGGGCTTTTAAAAAAGGTATAAAATGAAAAAGTTCTAATTTATTTTTAAGCTAGCGCCGAATGATTGAATAGATCTCTAATGTGTTATATATCATTGCAAAGATAATTTTATGTAGTTTTTTTCGTTCTCAGGCTATTTTTCTATATCTTTTGTCGTTTTTGAAATACTCGCAAAAAACCGAAAAATGACCCCAATTTCCCCCTTTCCCCCTTTTTTAAGGTTGCGGACCCCCAATCGGTTCGGACTTTTTTTCCCATAATCTGGGGGTCGTCACCAACCATTCTGCAAAAAAAAATCCCATGAAGGAGTTTCGCCGACAAAATATCTAATTTTTCACACGGAACTTGCTAAGTGCCCTTTCAGTCCCAATGATGCCATATGCCATCATGCTCTAATTTGTTAAATATAGCGCTTAAAATTTTTTTTTTAAGAAAATATCATAAAAGATGCCTACTGAACGACATAATGTTGTTAGAAAAATTCTCCGCTTAAAATCCATAATTTGGGCATTAAAGGGTTAAGAGGCAAGTAGTCGTTCAATCGAGAGCGCGCGGCCAACTATTTGTGTATTATACAGTGAGTGGTTCTAGATCGATTCAAATTTTGAAGGCCGAGTCACATCACAATTTGAGCTGAAGGTACAATTGGGCACCCTGGATTGAAACGAGTACACTTAGATAGAGTAAATTGAATGGAAGAAATTACATTTTATTATGTCACTTGCTCCTTAAGTTTTCAAAATGCATTTTCCTCAGAATTCGTCCAGATGACACAATCTCTGACGGCATACATACTGCTTACATACCTTCAATCTAATTTCAACAGCATTCTAAGAATGAATATATTGGATGCACTTTAGGAAGTTAAGTTGCAAAGCCTATTGAAATAATTTCGGGAGGGGTCCGGACCCCCTGCACCCCTCCCCTGGCTACGCCCCTGCTCAGTTGGTTCTAATTGCATTGATTCATTTAGCATTTAAAGGACAAATTTCGAACAAAGTTGTTTGGGTTTCAGCAAGATGAGATTAGGGATGGAATCACAGTACACAGTACCAGAGCCGCAGTAGCAGAACTTTCTTTTTTTCGGACATGCTATATCAGGACGACTTGGCTTCATTCCCCCGACTTCGCTAGCTCTGACCTTCTTCAAGACATAAACATTTTTTCAACATCATGCCCCTAGCTCGGAATTTTTTTTAGTGAGTCGGAGGGAGGGTATGTGATTCTCATTAAACCATATAACAACAAAAATGTTTTTAGGAAAAGGGTTAAAAAATTGAGAAATGGCGTCTACATGAATTTTACTCTTGAATACATCACACGAAATTTAACCCCCTCAGACGAAATTTTTTAAGTCCATTAACTTCCCAAAGAAAACTTCGTGTGACGTATCCTTTATTCTAACGGTAAAACATGGTGGACAGCAAAAAACTTTATAAATTATACATTTAAGCCCAGAAGCCATAGAGTGATAAAACACGGATATATGGGCTTTTTAGCGGCGAAATATATTATTGCATGAGGTTGGTTGGGCAACATCAACGGAAACATAGGTGGTAAGGATCCACACAAACTTAGGATGTCACTTAAGGAATAATTGGGATAGGATATGGATATGATGATGTTAGTGACACCTACAAATGCATAAAACTGCAGTATCAATAGAATTGTTCGGATGATATGCTTTTAGAATCCCTATTCCGAAATAACCGAGATCACCAAACTGAAATCTTTCGTAAAATTACGATTGAGCCGAGGCGCCAACTGAACACCACCAACACGCAAATTTGTAATACGGAAATTTTCATACGTAGTTGTACGGGAGCCAGGTATCCAACTACCTTCCTCATAAGGTAACCAGCTGAAATGTGTACAGGAGGTTCATTACCGCTTCTGTTCAAAATTGCTGGTCAGCTCGAAATTTAGCGGTTCCTTGTTACGGAAATAACGCAATGTTTGTGCTAATTTCAATTCAGTTCAATCTTCCTCATAAGGTAACCGGCTGAATTTATGTGCATGTGTTAGATCTCGACTTCCAAATGCCGAATGTGTCATTTTAGTGAATTGAATTTTTGTTTATTTTGCATAGTTATCCCATATTTTGCTTGGTTACGCAATCATCTTAGATTGAACACATCATTGCGCAATTTCATACAACGGCGTAAATAAGCAAAAGAGATCAAAACTATGCCAAATTAACGAAAATTCAATTCAATATAATGGAGAAGCTTTCTGAAAATTGTGTGTGTCTTCTCTATACGATAAAACTAACCATTTGATAAGAGCTCTGAGCAATCGACATATTGGTTTGTGGGTGATTTAATATCTTTAAAACGTGTGTAAAATTATTTATTAAATTCAAAAGCATTTGAAATCAAATATTTATGGTTTCAGTTTGAAAATGTTCAATTTCTGTTCTGCGAAATATATTTAAAAATGTGCTGCTTTATTACACTATATTGCGGCATTCTATAGAAAGGGGAAAATCGGACTCTGTAAAATATTAGAAAATAATGTTATATTTCAAAACATATTTTCTTCACTTTCGATCGTGTCTGACGTGGATGATGAAGACAACATGTGGGATCCGTGATGGCCACATACGTTCCATTCCGAAACGTCGTACATATTTCGAATTTGAAAGTATGCACAAAAGATATAAAAAGGAAATAGGCGTAGATGGTGGATGCGATTACGGATTTTGATGGGGAGGAAAATCGTTATTTTTTTTCTCTTATCAAAATCTAAAAAAAAATTGATCCCCAAATGATATTTGAATAAACTCGAATGACAATACCAAACGAAACGCCAATAGAATTTAAAACAACTACAAACTGACTTGGATTTCCGTGGAATTTGACATTTCCAATAATTTTTTTAAAGCTTCCGTTACGTACGTTCTGTGCAGTTACATACAAACTCCATATGGAATCATCTTTGACAGGTGTTCGGAACCTAACGTAACGTAAGCGTTCTGTTTTGCCCTTTATTTTGTAATCGTTACTTTAAAAGAAACCCATACAAAGTGAACCAAGACAACTTTGTTCTACAGTTTATAAAATGAGTAGTGCGTAGAACAAACTCCTGATGGGTCACTTTGTATGGGAGATACCCTTAGTTTTTATCCGAATGAGCTGATTTTTGGTGGGTGGGGTGACTATGACCTTCAATCGAAACAAACCAAAATTTAGCACTCTGCTCCGATTTTGGGGGGAGTTATGGACATGCCGTTTTGACAAATTTAAATGGGGGGGTAATGGGGGTCCTTGACCGGAGCGACTCAATGTTTACCTAAAATGATCTTGAACTTATTGTGAATACTTATACAGCATTTGACGGCTGAACTAGCATTCTTTCAAAAGTTATGGAGCTTTTAAAAAAGGTCTAAAATCAAAATATTCTAATTTATTTTCTAGTCTAACGCCGAAATATTCAATTAAACTCTAATGTGGTACATAGCATTGCAAAGATAATTTTAGGTTTTCTTTCGTCCTCAGACCATTTTTCTGCATCTCTTACCGTTTCTTAAATAATCGCAAAAAAAAAAAAAAACAAAAAATATTTCCTTTCTACCTTTTCTTATAGTCGCGGACCCCCAATCGGTTGGGAATTTTAATGCCATAATCTGGAGACCATCCCCAACCATAATCCAAAATAATTTCCGATGTATGCTTTTTGCCGACCAAATATGCCATTTTTCTTAGACGAAAGTAATGTCATAGCCGAAAGCCTCGAGATAATCTATCCAGACTTGAGTGGCCAAATAAGCCACTTCACTTCACAATGCGAGGCCCATAGCTTCAGTGCTGCATCAAGAACATCCCCCAACCTCCTCCCCTCATTTAACAAACGCCCACACGGAGTTTCTCTGCCTTTTCGGAATCTATCTTTGTGTAGATATACGTATGTTTGGAATTAGATCAAACTTTTTATGTACCGCACCACTTAACTTTCATTTTAAAATTTGGGCTTATACGATCCTTCAACAGCTCAGTTATTTCCATTTCTATAAAATCAATTCACCGTCCTTTCCTCTAAGCTTCAGCGTGCATTACCAACATACGCTGAGTCATCAATTTTCCAAAACACAAACATTTATTCTCATGTTCATATATGAAAGCATCGTTTTGAACTTAACTCCTTCCTGAAGTCCTGGCGTCACTAGTCGTCCATGTCGATGGTGTTTACTTAAAAACTGCTCTGAATGGTCACAATTTCCGCATATAATGCGGTGATGTAAGCATTCTTGAGAATAAGCTTAATTCACCGATAAATTTCGACGTTGGTCTGTTAATTAATGAGTTAGAATGAAGATGATCCTATAAGGACGTCATCATCGCAGACTGCCTTGACGGTTGCTTTCCAAGAGGATATATACGAAAAAGCAAGACTTCTTTGTGTACAACGTCATGCTTCGGTATATCAGAAATGTCGACATATCAGTACAAGTACAGAGCACATAATGTTAAACGAGCATGATATGATGTATTAGAAATAATATTTACGAACATTATAGTAGGTATACTATGTATATAACAACAATCTTTCCCTTCGCCATTGGTTACAGGTTAAAGTGAGTGTGGCGAGGTCATGTCATTTTTCCAGAATAGGGGGCGTAGATGGTGAAAGTGTTATCCATTATATTTAATTGTTTCGCCATTAAGTAAACTTTTAGCTGAAACGGTTCTATGAGTATCTTGTCATCGTTTTCGACATTATTAGACATAACAAAAGGAGAAAATTAACAAAACGGATCAGTTTTTTTGGTCTGGGAATGGTTGCGAAAAATTGTCCATGCCGTAGGAGAGTATTACCAATGCATTTATTTGAGCTAATTAAAAAAAACTGCAATAATTGTGTGCAGGACATCATATTATATTGTATTTGTAAGGTGGTTTTACACTATATAATCTATCGGCTGATTAATTGGTTTCCTGTGGGTAGGACCTCCAATTTTATTCAGACAATAATTTTCGTATGCTCCGAAGCCTCGCTGGCATCGTTACGAGTCAAATTAATTGAGCATTTACTTCATCAGGGAGTATAGCACTAAACTACAAAGAACTAATTACCCCCGATAACCAAGGGATCCCAAGGCACTAGCTAGTTGAATCACAATCGAAACAATACGTTTCGCTTATTCAAAACGATAACACTTACCTCCTGTCGTTCCTGCCATTGTTTCATCGCTGACTTGTACTTCTCGAATTCATTACACCAATGTGAGTAGATTTTCTGGTAATCGGTTTTCTTGCTAGGCGGCGTACACCTATATATACGTAAAGTAAAAATGAAAGGTAAGGGGGCCATTAGTGTCTCAAGTGAACTTATTAAAATGAACATTTCAATCGAGTTGGTCGTATGAGTGTGTGTTGAGTGAACGACCGAGTCACAAGGAGTAAATTGAACGATAATCTTAACGAGATTTGAACGCAACACACACAACAAATGTGAGAACGGAAAACGAGGATATTTAGGGAAAACATAGGAAATGAATAGGCCATGAGAATATCGACCCAGTCATAAAACCCACCTGTGAGCGTCAACCATAACGCTGTAACTGCACAATAGCGTACCGTCCAAATAGCTGTCGTAGCGTCCTCCATCTCCTTCGTTTATTGATATTATCACAAGCCCTCCTTCCGATGTCTCAATATATTTCGACGGTGTATAGATGATTTCATATCTGAAACGAAAGGCAAATGAGAAGAGCGTTAAGAGACATGGTATAGAAAGGGCGACAACGAATGGTCATTAATACTGTACAGAGACGTCAACGCATTTGAATGAAAGCGAAATATTATTAAGCGTTCATTAAGGATTATTGGTCATAAAGAGAAATTGCTATCGTTAAAGTCTCTAATTGAAATAGATAAGCCGTAGCTCTAAAATGAAATTATCTTTAATTGCCTACTAACTTGGACACTTAAAATAGGAGAATCTAGGTGGTATGAGAGGAAATTTTCGATTCGTGCTCATAGTTTGAATCGAGCAATTTATTATTATTAAAAAGGAACTTCTTTTGGAGTCAATGGGAATATTGCATTATTGAAAACTTTAAAAAAGGTTACTTATCAATTAGGTACAGCATAACTCAATACAAAGTTTATTTCCTGAACTGGAACTCGAAATTAATTTTATATTGTTTTGGCTAGGCCATTTTAGAGCTACACCGGCAACCTAAGAGTTTGGTCCAATGATTTTAAGAGGATTTCGGCCAACAATTATTTAACGGGAAGTTCCCCAACGACCCTATATTATATACTATAGTGGATAACCTTGTAGCTATCACATCAAACGGGACATCAAGTGAATTCGATTTTCGATGCCTTCCAGGATGGCGCGAACCGGGCTGAATTACACTAAATATATCCTTTACACAGGGATTTCCAACGGAAACGGCAGGAAACGACATCTACTTATCTATCTATCTATCTATGGTCATTTATAATTTTTTTTTTATTTTATAATTCTATTTCGAAAAAGAACACACAAAATAGCAATTTAAAATTTGTCGTCATGTTGCAATTTGTTTCTCGTCGATTTTCCACATTTGAGCACATAAAAACCGCAATTTCTGGTTGTAGTTTTGAGTAATATATTAGCTTTAAGATGGGCAAAGGAAAATCGTTATCGGTGGATGCAAGATCAAAAACTGAAGCTAACGAAGAGTCAAGGCTATCAAAAAGTGAAATTAATAAAAAACGAGACCGAGGCTAATTTCGGGGGCGGCCGAAATTTGGATACACTTAGCTCCCCTCGGGCTACAAGTTTTTTCGGGCGTACCAACGACTTGTATTTATATTTTCCTTTGGTCTTCACAAAAGTTTCATTGCGTCGACAAAACAATATTTGTGTGGGGTTTGGTTGGGCAAATAAAAATATTTACTCAGAAAATTTTATTGGGGGATGCGGGAGCATGGCCCCATAGTACGATTTCCGTTGTTTTGACCTTTTTAGTTGCTTCGATACAGACACATTAAATCAAGGTTTTGTGAAATTGGTGCGAAAAATTTTTCTTAGAAGAACCAAAATGGGGGGTTGGGTTTGTATGGCAGCCCCATGACCCCATGGTCCGATTTAATTCATTCTTACATATGTTTTGTGTCATCAAAATAAATACATCTGTTTGAAATTTGGTTGGAAGTGTTGCACAAATAAAAAACGTTTTTCTTAGAAGAACCTGATTTGGGGAGTTGGGTTTGTATGGCAACCCCATGCAATTGGTAAACAAATGAAAAAGTTTTTTTTAGAAAAACTTAACCCTTTCATTTCCATTGTAAACTGCAGTTTACATCAACTTTAAAACACTTTTTCCTAGTTTTGGCTTATTTCAAATAAAAAGGAGTAACATACACTAAAAATTACATATAGCAACATTCAAATAGTAAACATTTAGTTAATGCATATGAATCAAAATATTTATGAACGCATTTAGAATTAAGGCCGTCATGGTGTTTTCGGCCAAGTGATGAATTGCTCCCCTCCTACATAATTCTAGGTGCAAAATCCATCCGTGAAAAAAATATACCGTTATTGGCCAACAACAAAAGATTCATTTGCCAGAATTTTCTGTGACAAAAATGTAATAGGGCGGCATTGGGGGACGTTGGGCATTTATGGAATAATATTGTTGCCGGTGTTGGAATAAATCCGATATGAAAAAGATGAACTAGGCGGAAAAAAGTAGCATAAAACCTTTCAGATGGTGAAAATTGAGCGATTTCGACCTATTGGGGTATATACCGGATTAATTGGGACCAATGCCCGGATTATCGAATTGTCCGGATTTCCAAAATGCACCGATAAAGAGTCCCCCCTCGTCTATAATATATCATTTATGCTAAAATTCTAACTAAATTTAATAAATTTAGCACCAGTAGATTCGATCAGAAAAACTTATAGTTTTGCCAGATATTTTAAATTTGATTTAATTTAAAAACTCTAATTTAATTTTGAACTTTAGTGATAAATGGCCCTAAATCCGGATTATCAAACAAATAATCCGGATTGGCCGGATTTTACACTATTGGTTTCTAAACATAGCTCCAGTAAATGGGTTGGACCTTAGTCTTACTCATCGAGAAATTTTCTTTCATCGTTTCCATAATACAAAAAATTCAAACTCATATTGCCGTCAACTATTTGTATTTGAAAAAGTGTCCACTCAATTCCAATGTAAACTGCAGTTTCCATACTATTATTTCCCAAACCAAAATTTTTTTTTCCTTGTTTTCATTGAAAATGTATTATTAATTATAGACACAAATAAAGACGAAATAATAACAATATTATTTCTTTGCCAGAAGGAATTTAATTTGGGAATGAAAGGGTTAATTTGAGGAGTTGTGTTTGAATGGCAGCCCCATGACCCCATTGTCCGATTTTACCGATTCACATACAAACTGCTTCATAGCTTTTAAATTGGCCGACTAAAACGCGTCGCAACAGACAGACAGACGGACATCGACCAATCGACTCCCCTAGTCATGCTGATCATGTATACTTTTTATATGGTCGGAGATGTTTCCTTCAATAAGTTACAAACTTCATGTTCATGACAAAGTTAATATCACTCTATGAGCGAAGGGTATAAAAATAATAACGCACTTTCTGCTATTATGTTGTTCTACCAAAACTTACAGCATACTCGCTATAGCGTACAACAGAATAAATCGATATCGTTAACCTATTTGTGGCAATTCTCTTACTATCCTTCAAACTGACTATAAAAGACCCAAACTCAATATTACCGATGAACCCTTTTACGTCCTATAGGACAATCAGTCTCTATCCCTTTATAAATTTCAAACCGCACACAGCATATACTAAAAACTTACCTTCCTTTCTCGGTCGAATGGTGGAACCATCGGACTGAATGCTGTCGCAGCACTTCCGGCACACGAACAAAACATGATAGATGTAACGTTTGACCGTATGACGCTGTGATGCGTTTTTTCAGAACGCTCGTGTCACAAATCCCTGACGTCTCGTTTGCAACATCCTATTCAGCATTATAAGGAATAATAAAAAAAGAAGATATAAAATAGAGAAAGAAGCTTCGCGTCAACATGGAGCGTATAGAGTGTGTTTCAAGGACCACACCAAGTGATGGTGACGGCATGAAGAGTGACAAATCAAAAATCAATTAATCACACTCCAGTTAAACGAGCTCGATACGTATGTATGTCTGCGCTGCTTTGTATGTGAACGACATAACCGCTTACCTGAAGCAAACCCAACTGATAGGGTTTACATGCTCCCGTGTCCTTATCCCAGCCACAATATGGATCACGAATGCATCTGAAGCAGCTGTCGTAGCGTCGATTACACATGGCTAAATCGATTTGTTTGACACTGTGATCCGTGGCAATGTACAGGGACGATGTCTTTTGGCTGATTTCCATTTCTCTAATAGGCTCATTTTTCGCGATTTCGAGAATGTCCAAAAGACTGGACATGCGTTGTCCGAATTTCATGAATTGGACAATTTTATAGATGCTACCCGTTGTTGTGCCAACAAAATAGACAAAGTACTCTTGATTCAGCTTGTCGATTCGTATCCTGTAATGCAAAAAAGTGGGACAATAATTTCACTGTTTCGAATACTTGTGGATGTTGAATTATTTTGCAAGAACTACAGTTATTTCGATGAAAGCAGGGCGTGTTAATTTAAGTATTCTTACCTATCGACTGCAAGTTTTGTCAGTACGATATCTCTCTTGTAAAAAACTGGATTGGTAAACTCATGGTCCACTGCTTTGTCCATGAGCGGATGTTTTCGAATAAAATTCAGGACGGTATCTGGAAGATTGGTTGTATCGTTACTGCATTCTCCCGGCCGAGGCTCAGGAACTTTGGAGTTAAGCACTGGGAGCCACGCTGACGTTGAGGTAGCTTGCTCTTTGAATTTGCCTGTAAATCAAAAAAATTCCAACATTTATTCAAGAATTTGTGCTGTTTCCAAATATGGATGTAATTAGGTATATCTGTAAAACTGGTGAAATAAGACTGTGTAGGTTTCTGAAATTCAAGCTATGCAACCCCTTTGTTTTAGCGCCTTCTAATTAAAAATATATATGCAAATGTACAAAGGCATTGAACAATCCACCACAAATTGTGCTTTGCCAAAGTCCAGAAGGCAAAATAAACAATTTGTCTATACAGTGCAATAATTATGTTCAGCTAAATTGCCGATGTACACATATAAAGAATCCACACACATGATTGCGCAATACATACCAACATTCATTCGTCTCATCCTAGAAAGCCCATGATAAAAAACATGGCCCTTTCCCAACCAGAATCAATCCATATAATACCATGTCCTTGTATAGGAGTACCTATACATATCAAAAATGCACTTACCTGCAAATACTGCATTAATATCGCGTATATCGTAACTACAAATTGCCGATCCAACAATTCCGTTCGTATTTGTTGTGAATGTTGCATAAAATTTGCTGTCATCGTTTGCCATCTTGTAAACGGATTGTATTTCATTGAAATAGAATGGAAATTCACCGGAGATACTGCAATTTATGCGAGCCTTGAGATATGTGGCCCAATTTTGACTGATCATGTACTTTCCACCTTTATCATTTTTGCACACACGTGCAATACGCGAATAGATTGCTTTTCCGCAATTTATATACTCAACGGCACGTTCGCGAAAGAAGAAGTACACGTAGTCGCCAATATCGAACGATCCGACAAAGTTCGGTTCTGCAATTGTGGAAAATAGAAAAATGTTGACTGTAGAGTATAGGTAGATACATCTATGTGTGATAAAAAAAAGGACATAAAAATGTATAACAAATGCAGCGAAAAAGTTATTAAGCCAATGTGAAGTTGGAAAAGTCGAGGCTATCTACCCTCTTACGTGTGTGTACGTACGGAACAAGAAAATCTGGAAATATTGTCAGGGCGCTGGAGTCCATGAGTGGTGACAGAAAACGAAAAATTAATGACCGTATAAATAACTCGATTGATATTGAGTTTCAATCTTGGCGGGAGGCACTATCTATACAGTGATTTAGAGCAAAAGAAGCACCCCTGGAGTGGTAGATATCGATTTGATGAATGACACGACGACGACGACTAGTATCCTCAGTGACCCGGGAAATGCAGTATGCGCGATGTAGGTCAAGAGACGAAAGATGGTGTTCAATTTCTGCAAATTCCACGCCACGAACTCTCTAAGCTTGCACTAGGAGCTCGAAGTTCTTTTCTATTGGACTATCGGGATGAGAGCGAGGAGTTGGATTGAGTTTTCTAATTAAGGGTCGGTAGTAACTTGTGATTATCAGTGATTTACAGGCGACTTAAGCGTATGTACAATAAGTATGCTCTTAACTGAACATCCAATCATGATGAAAGTGCCGAGGTAGGCGTATCGGTATCATTCATTTAACACGGTAATTAAGAAGAAGAGGTGAATGTTTTTCTTTTCATCGTTTACCGCAACATAAAGTTGGCAAAATCCGAAAATAGTGGACGCGGACGATTTGTGTTCATCCAGAAACAACATTCGCAGGAGACGCGGTGGGGATTTGCCACTTAAGAAGGTGCAACGGGCATTTTTTATCGGAAAATGGTTAATAATCGTCAAACAATTATCTAATTTTCATCACCTTCTGGAAGTCCTACAGTACTATTTCGTGGCCTGATTATAAAATTCGAGTTTCGAAGGTAACCTAGGGGGTAAAATTAAAACGGAAGCAAAGATGATAACAATCCCTAAGGTAAGAAACAGTAATCGCCCTTCCGAGAAGGTTAATTGTCAGAGTTTGAACAAGAGCTGACTTTTGATGCCAAGTTGTTCTATGGCCTGACCGCCTTACGCAGTAAAAATATACACTCTTTTGCGCGTCACATTTGGGGGAGAGGGGGTGGCAAAGGGGTGAAATGATGATTTTTCGCAAATATCTTGTTAACTGTAATATTTACAGCAAAATGTACTGAGAACAATTTAAACTACACAAAATTCCCTTTGTAATGCTATATAATACCGTATACCTTCTCTTGGCAGATTATATAAACGAAACGTCTTTCGTTCGAATCTGTCGAGCAAAATTTCGGAGGCTTGGGTGAGGGAGCATGTTTCGCAGCCATAACATAGCACGGCTCGGAAAATCGTTTTGTAAACGCGGAGCTTCGTGATCGTCCTTAATCGCGTCTTCTTTACCTTCTTTTGGTGCATGCCCATTAATGAGCCAGAGATTAGCTAATCGGGTCTTGATACGAATCGCACATAGCCGCTCGTTTATTTTAAAGCCGATAACGTGATCCTTGAGCTGCTTACTCACGATGAAAGCTACTCCAAACTCCTTGTTGTCCTCCTTTTTACCACTCGTAAAAATAGTTGGCGATTTGAGGTTGCTAGTCTCGCTCTTTGAGCCATTTAGTTTCCTGGATTGCAACTGTGCTCAGCATGTATTTTTCTAACTGATCAAGGAGGGCCTTTAGCGCCCCCGTCTATTCAGCAAGCGTACATCCCAGGATCCGAAAGAGTAATCAGTTGTTCGTTTGCGTTTCTATCCGTCTAATCCCAGGCTTTTGTTTCACGTTTCTTGACTTGAAATTTTTTCTTAGGATGAGTTGTCGAAATATCGCTTAACCATGATAGGGTTTAATCGTTGAGTAAAAGCCATCATGGGCATGTCTCGAAGATGCTGCTTTGGTGGTTGAATTAAACGTTTTCTGTCACCTATCACGTTAAGTAACCTGAGACGGTGCAGGTGTGAATACAGCACTCAGGCGCAGCGGTTACTCGGATAATGCGCCCCGTAGAGAAACATAGGAATTGGCCGGAGCCGTTCACCCTACGAAGCTCCTCCTGCATAGCTAAGGGTCCGCAGATATGCCACATCTGAAGAGGATATAGGAATCGGCTGAAGCCTTTCAACCTTTATCTTCCCTCTTACGGGAGGATCAAAGGGACAAAATTTGATTTCATATTAACATTGGGAAGAACTAAAGTAAAGCACAAGAATGGCTGCACTTAAGCCAAATATCCTCAAAATGATGGCTAAGCAAATTATGTTCATAAATCGGTAAGAAAAAAGTCTTTTTCCAAAGTTGTATTAATATATGTACATACCTATAGTTCGATTTGATTGAAGTTAGAAACAGCCAGTTTGAATTTGTTGCATTTTCATTTTTGCCTTCAAAGTATCTTATTCCCAAATTTGTAAACTAAATATCAAAAGTTATTTACCGTAAGAAAGGGGCGATGTGAATTTTTAGTGAACTGCCAATTGGCAACACGTGTGGATGTTGCTTATAGCCGAACCTCAAACAAACATTGATCAGATGAAGCTGAAATATGTATATTGCCTTTGAAGTGACGTAGGGTTACCACCTGCTCGGGCCTCGCCCGGCAGTGACGGGCTTAGAAGGTGTAATTAATTAAAAATAAATTAGTTCAGTTTTTCATCGGGGACGTAGCTGCAACTGTTTCTTCAAGAGTCGCGCTTAAGTTTTTCAGAAGAGGTATAAGGATATTTAGCCAAGCTTTTCTTAAAAAAAATTTCAATGTCTGCTTTTCAAGAGATCCTATAGTCTATTTAGCGATAGCTATGGTGGCTTAAATGTTTACTCGCAAATAAAAAAAATGTACTTACTTCTATGGGTGTTTATCCCTAGGTATTGCGGTCTTAACATATTCAATGTTTCAACTGATCTCGTCACACGTCTCGTGTCACTCTGCATCGCTGCCAACTTAATTAATCAAAGGCCACATCAATTTCTTTAGGAGTAATTGGTGACCCGCTCTATGGCTCACTTGGTCGAGTCGCACTCTACGATGCTAGTAATCTTGAGGTCCGGAGATCGAATCTCGGCGTGGTCCAACAATATCCGTACATGTGCGAATAGGAAATATATACATATAGTGCTTGCAACATTATGTATATACACTCCGAAATGATATGCAATGTAACGTTGACTCGAAAGTGCCTATAAACGGCTGAGTTAACGCACCATGGCCCCACATGGGGCTATACGGAACTGAGAAGAAGAATTAGTGTTTAAGCCAAAAACAATCATTTAAATTTGATATTAGAGCTACATTGCCTTGGAATGGCTGTGCCTCATATGTGTTGTCCACAACTTTGGTCTTTTGATGACCGTGGAGTTATATTTAGGCAATAAATTCCAGAGAGCTCAGAATGAAAAATAGGCAGTCCCTTTTCAGCCAAATAATGTTTATAATTTGGTAATTTTTGCTGAAGGTATTGGGTTAATTAGCAGGATATCAATTGCAATTAATACTTGTTGCCAGCCGGGATATAAAGGAATAGAGGGAAGTGGCGCAGCGAATGGAATGGGCAGGCATGACTCCACCGATTTTTATTTGATTGTGTCCTGGACTGGGTCTCTTCTGTCATTACGAATCGGTTCAAAATAATGCGGATGCGCTTTTGAGGTAATCATCAAACTCTCGCTCATTCAAATGAGTTGTTGATTGCCCTTGCCCTTCCTTTGCATGACTATTAACACTGCTAATAATCGCTCTATAGAGCCAGCATAGTTGAGACTCGTTTTTGAATCGATTGTGTACTCTCCTTTGTCATTATAAAAAGCGCATTTAAAGGATTTGTCAATTTATCAACCGAAAAGTCTGATCTGATCAATTAAGCTTTTATTTAAAAGAACTTTCTTATAGCAACTTCTTATAACAACTGCGCCTCAAAAATAGAATACTCTCAAAGAATTTTTTGAACACAAAGCAAAAAAAGCATGACATGCCCACTAAAGACGGGCGTCTAGTCACCCTAATCAAGGAATATTTTAATGTGACTAATGCAAAGCGGAGCTGCTTCTCAAAGTCATGGGCAGCATATCTTACGGCCTATGGAATAAATTAAAGACAATTTTGTGTGCACCCATGTAGATTCATTATGAAGTTATGTATTCGTAACTTTTACACAGTGGTCCTATGTATGTACTATAATTTAGTTCATAGTTTGCACCTGTGTTATGTTAATTGTGTTTTACAACATTAAAATAACTAAATATACGTACGTTCAAATTATGTATATAAAATTATAATTTTTCTCTTCATGTTTACCTATAAACACAAAACTTACTGTCAAGCCATTTCGAATCGTATTTGAGCGTCCTCTTGAAGTTGTGCACCTTTCTGCCCGACGTATAGTTATATAAATCCGTCCTAAAAATACCCGAATCAGCCTTTGTGAATTCAGCATTTGTCCCCGAATACTGAAAGAAAAAAAAAGTGCAAAAGGAAAAATCAGAAATGGACGTTAACAGAATTTCCTGACGAGTTATCGCATCAATAAAATCCGACAGAATGTTGTCAAGCGGAATGGTAAACAGGCCATACTCACGGTCTGCCCACCTCACAGAATCGTCCATACCTATAAAAAAACGAATTGTCTGTTTGTTGGGAAACCTTTCGGTCTTCGAAATAGTTTTTAAGGTCAAGACCGGTCTTCAATCTATACATATGTGCGTGACTGAACAATCCTGACGAATTTCAACGGGTGAGCACTCTACACACTATCTAACACTATAGCGGATACGGATTGTAGGCGAGATTTAAGTTGCTTCTCCCGCATTGCCTGACTAGAAACCCATATTCGCTACGCAATATCTAGAGTCGATTGATGCGAAGATATGCACATAAATATAGTATAGGATACTTACTAAGGCAGGTAGACCGTCAGGATTTCCTTTAGCTACATATACAGCTGTTGAGTTATCCAACGGATCGTAGGGACATTTCGCAATCGCTGTTCCTATTCCAGGCACGAATTCCGTTCGGGGTAAATGTGTTAAGTTTGACTGAAAAAAAAAGAATTTGAAAAAGGAAAAAAATTATGACAACTAGAAGTCTAATTTTGACAATTTTGCAGAATTTTAGTTAAGAATGTTCCCACTTTGCATACATAAAACGTAGAATAGTCAATGCTGTTTAATGAACCTCGCATATATGTATATCCTTCTAATCAACTCTCATGCAAATTTTACCAGTAACGAAAAATAATCTAATTTTCCATTTTCGACTCTATGCCAATCGCATCCCATGAGGACTACCGAATTAACATGCCACATTTACAGTATAGCCCATATAGGCAATGTAAAACACACAAAAAAGCTCTTAAAATGCCACTCAGATTCTCAACGATGGCTATAGTGTACTTTCGACAAAAAAAACTAAGCCCACAGGGATATCCAAACACTTACATATATAACATGGTCCTTGGGATTGTGAGCATTTGTTCCGCATATATACAACCGCCGACCACCGTCCATCGATTGGATGACTCGTATGTGATTTCGGCACTCGAAGGGCTGCAATTCGACAAAAAAAAGAGACTAGTAAAATTGTACTTTTTCGAGAATTCTTGGGTCTTTAGAGTCCATCACGTATCCAGTAAAACTCTTGAGAGAAATCAAAATAATTGAAGGATGAAGTATATATCACTTACCACTTTTCCTTTGGATACACATTTATTGATATCCTCGTCAGTAGGATCCAATTTTATAACGTCTTTCTGTCAGTTTCGGGATGATACAGAAGATGAAATGTGATTGTCAGTAGAGTTCAATATAAAATTTAGAAAAAAATGTAAATTGAGAAAAGAGGAGACACCAGGAATATAGATTATTTAAACGGGAGCAATGGAGTGTGGGTTTTTTTTATATTATTTTTAATGGAGTGTGGGGTGGGAACTTCAAATTATATTAATCAATCTCCATTTAATGTAGTCTGAGTACCTTTTTGCTTTGCTTATTACTCGGAAATTTTGAATTTAGACTGAGTGGATTTTGAACGGTCGCACATGTACGGAAATGTTGGACCATGCCGAGATTCGATCACCGGACCTCTAGATTACTAGCACCGTAGACTGCGACTCAACCAAGTGAGCCACAGAGCGTGACATGTATCAGTCTTGAGTTTTTTTACCAAATAAACGAGAGTGAGAAAAATAGTTCTTCAATCGAAAAGGTCATCAAAAGTTAAGTAGTTTTCGAAGAAGCAGAACAATATAGGAATATTGTTGTAAGTCAAGCTGAAACTCAACCTGGTGTTGTTTTGCCGGAATCTTTGATGTTTATTTGGTGGTGTTGTAGTGCCTCTTGGAGGCACATAGGATTAGCTTATGGGCCTTGTAATGAAATTGCAACTAGATCAACGACGATCAGCTAAGTCGGATTAGAAGCCAAAGTAATGAGGCAACGAATAATCTGCAGTAGTTGATAAAGCCTAAATTACAAGAACGATTGGTCAACTACGAGGAGGTCCTCATTAAGTTCAACAAACGCATACAAAGACATCCGCAGCCTATAGTCATATCACTGACCAAATGTTCTGATGACATTATCCAATTCGGTTAGTTACTTAACAACACGCACCTATTTCGGAACAAGGAACTGATGACAAATGTTCACTAAGATGCCCCAAAGTTCCTTCTGAATATAATAGGGTTTTGTTTTCTCAAATCGGTAAGTGTTCTACTGTTAACTGTCAAAACCAGCCAATTGTCTATTTTTTGTTTCACCGCTGAATATAACCGTTTAGCTTCATGCTAAAAGGTAAGTGCAACTTCGAATAGTACGGTTTTCTTAAGATTTGTATGAAACAAATGACGTTTGAGTGTCGTGGGGTGCGTATCTCAAGTAATTATAGTCTAGCCAAAATTCGATTTTAACAATCTATTTCTAAAATGAAATGTATTATTTGTGCGGAAAAAATCGAAAGGAGTTGCGCCGCGAAAATATCGCGCACCGATTGTTCCTTTTTTTTCATCTGTCGTGCGTGAAACTCACTGATCAGGATGCTGCCTATTTTCAATTCACCGGCAAGTCATTACGCTCTGACAAGTGCAATGTCCTCAGGCGCCGTTCTATGCGCGGGGCGTGCTTGACAGCCGTTGACGACCAGCGCCCGAAAAGCCCCATAAGTAACAACAGCATGGTAAACAATAATGGCACATCTTCTTTTGAGTCAACCACACCAGCTATCGATAATGAATGTACCCTTCAAATGGTTTATTTGAAACTATCACGTCTGGAGGAGGCTAATTTGCGCTGCATTGCTTTGATTGAAAACCTAAAGGCCGAAAATGCGCAACTGAAGGCTAAAATTGGACATTTAAAACGTAAATTGAATTGACAACAGCGAAAACAATTAAACAATTGCATTGAAATCGTCGGGATGTCAGATATCAACGATATGAACGCTCTCGACAAAGCCAAACGACTTTTTAACACGGACTTGTCTGTTGATTTTTTTCTGACTCACTTATTGAAAGATGCTTTGTAAAAAAATTAAATTCGAAAACTGGGAACGATAATGTCAAAACACAAACGAGCATTCTTTGTGTCAAATTCACTGACAACACTATAAAGCAAAAAGTAATGAGCCAGAAGAGAAAAAACAAATCCAACTTAGTGAGCAGAGGCAGCAACGATAATAAGAAGGAAGGAGACGGCAATAGTACGAAGATGGAAATATACATAAATGACGCTCTAACCAATTTCACTAGAGCTCTCTTTTTCCAATGCAAAGTTGTAAGCAAAAAAAGGATAAGTATGTGTGGTTCAGTAATAATCAAATTCTTGTGAGAAAAGTAGAAGGAGGGAGAGTCATTTCAATTAAATCATTTAATGATCTTGCACTGCTTTAGTGTTCGATTTTTTGTTCTCTCTTTTTATTTATCATAATGCATCATCATATTAGATACAGGAGATGACTTTTCCACTCCCGAACCGACATCAAACCGACATAATGTAAGTTTTGATATTAGTCTAGTACAGATAGCTCAAAACCCAAACATCCAAAAATAAAAGGAATTTTTGATGCCAAATTGTTGAATACACTGCCTAATATACGCAGTAAAAAGTTACACCAATTTGCGCCATGGCTTAAGGGGGGAGGGGGTGGCAAAGGGGTGAAAATTCAGTTTTTTGCAAATATCTGGAAAACTATGAGTCTGAGCTTGAAATGTCCTGAAGACGAAACAAACTACATAAAATTACCTTTGTAATGATATATAACACTTTAGACATTTTCTCAGAAAATTATACCCCTGACCCAAATGTATTATAGTGAATTTAAAATTTTGGAGTTTTACATTTCGCACTGTAACTCTTGATAGAATAGACCTACCGTTATAAGATTTTGTCGATATATTGATAACAAACTTTGTTTGATTTGTATCAAAAATTGGAGTGCTCCGACTATTGACGCCCCCCTCACTCCTCCTAACATTTTTCAAAAAGGCATGCCTGTAGCTTCTTTTTAAATTGAGCCAGGCAGATTAAATTTGGTGGGGTGCCTAGTCTATGATCCATTATACTTCCCACCAAAAATTATTACCATCCGATCAAAACTAAGGGTACCCCCCATACAAAGTGTACGAAAATTCTAACAAATTTCATATTTTTTCGCTTCTAAATTCTATGTAAAATTGAAAACAAAAAATTTATCTCTTAGAACGTCATTATAACAGTTAATTGTAGTCTTTTGAATGTATGTTCAAAAGGTTGTACCAAGGCGTACGCTACAAGTATCAAAAAGTTGGGTTTAAAGGTCAGTGATACCAGTCCTAAGGCTATTTGCGAATATTTCAAGTAACGTGTACTAGCAACCTTCAAACCCGGTTTTTCGTACTTGTAAGGCACGCTCTGGTACAAACTTTTGGATATACATTCAGAAGACTACAGTTAACTGTTATAGGGACGTTCTAAGAGATAATTTTTTTTTCTATTTTAGATAGAATTTAGAAGTGAAAAAATGTGAAATTTGTTAGAAATTTGAGTCACTTTGTGTGGGGGGTACCCTTAGTTTTGATCGCATGGTAATAATTTTTGGTGGGTATCATAGTGGAGCTTAGACTAGGCAGCCCACCAAATTTGATCCGCCTGGCTCAATTTCAAAAGAGGCTACAGGCATGCTTTTTGAAAAATTCTAGGAGGAGTGAGGGGGGCTTCAACGGTCGGAGCACTCCAGGTTTTGGTACAAATGAAACAAATTCTGTTATCAATATATGGACAAGATCTTATGACGTTAGACCTATTCTATCAAGAGTTACAGTGCGAAATGTAAAACTCAAAAAATGTTAATTCACTATAATACTTTTGGGTCTAGGGTATAATTTTCTGGAAAAATGTCTAAAGTGCTACATATCATTACAAAGGTAATTTTATGTAGTTTATTTTGTCCTCAGCACATTTTAAAGTCAGACTCGTAATTTTCCAGATATTTGCATGAAATTGAATTTTCACCCCTTTGCCACCCCCTCCCCCCTTAACCCATGACGCAAATTAGTGTAACTTTTTACTGCGTATATTAGGCAGTGTATTCAACAATTTGGCATCAAAAATTTCTTTTATTTTTGGATGTTTAGGTTTGGGGCTATTTTGAACCAATTGTACTGGACTATATCTTGAGTTCTGATAATTCGTATTGTGACAACAAACTCTTTGTAGTGCATCAGAATGTTAAAAGCTTAAGAGAGAATTTTCAATTACTTATTACTTTTCTGAATACCTTTGCGAGTCTTCCGGATGTTGTTGTTGTTTCCGAAATTTGGATTTACGATTTTGAGTTAAATGATTATCATTTACCAGGTTATAATTTTTTTGCTAATACAAACGAAGGATATGCTGCAGGTGGCGTCGGATGTTTTATTAAAGATTGCTGGACCGCTAGTTTAATAAAATGTCTTGATTTTGTAAGCGCTGATGTTCTACAGATAGCCATTGATTTTCATCACGTTAATTACAATTTTTTATTCGTTTATAGATTACAAAGATTTGATGTATTGTCGTTTATTGATGATTTTTCGAACTTATTGTCGCGCGTTAAATCCAACAATCTAATAATTGCGGGGGATTTTAATATAAATTTGTTGGCTCAAAACAATATGATACTTAACTATAAGTCCGTTCTTGCCTCCTTTGGTTTAACAAACATTTTTAGTGAGACTACTAGGCAGATATCTGAAACTTGTTTGGATCACTTCTATTTAAGATTAGGTAATTGTATAGTTAATCCTAGCGTATATCAGAAATTCATATTTAATTTTGATATATCGGACCATTCCATGGCGGGTTTATTGGTTGATTTAAGTTTGGCAAAAGTGGATAAAGGCAAGAGAAAGGACGCGAAAGCGTTCAAAAGACTTGATTTTGTAAAATTAAGTAACGTGCTGTTTCTAGAATATTGGGTAGAATCGTATGGAGAGAGTGATGTTTCTGCATTATATGCAAGATTTATTATCACCCTTTGTTCACATGTTTCAGCGTGTACTTATATTAAACAGCATGAAAATAATAACACTGAAAAATAATATTCATATTTGCCGTGACAATTACTATAAATCCCGTTTTAGATCTGTGAAGGGAAATTCAAAAGGCGAATGGAATATTGTTAACAGTATCCTGAATAAAACATCTTCAAGCAGCAAACCCATAGCCGTTAATATTAATGACTGTTTAGTCTCGGATCAGTTGTTGGTTGCTGATGCATTTAATAGCTACTTCATTTCATTAGGGTGCATTTCATCAGCTGAAAAATCGAGTCGTTGCCGTTGTGATACTAGATATAGTGTCACTGATCAATATGGACCTAGTTTCGCCTTCCAGCCAATAACGCCGTTTGAAATTCTACGAGTAATAGGCTCTTTAAAAAACTCTAATGCTTCTGGTAATGATAATATTTCTAATTTTATTTTAAAGAAAATAAAATACTTCGTAGTAGACATTCTGGCAGTTATTTTGAACCGAAGTATCTTCTCTGGGATATTTCTCGATGATCTTAAATGTGCCGATGTCTTTCCGTTGTTTAAAAAGGGACTAAAAACTGATTTGTGTAATTATAGACCCATTTCGCTTCTGCCAGTGATCAGCAAGGTTTTTGAAAAACTTGTGAAAAAAAGGAAGGTGTCTTTTCTAAATGTGTCTAAGTTCTTTAGTCCCTTGCAATTTGGATTTCGAGAAAGTAAATCCACGGAAGATGCTTACTCGTTTTTTGCTCTAGGATCTTTACCAATGTTGATAATAAAAAAATAACAGCTGCCCTATTCGTTGATATTACCAAAGCATTCGATATGGTAGATCATATTATTTTATTAAATAAACTTGAACATGCAGGCTTTCGTGGTTTCATTTTAAACTGGTTTAAGTCATATTTAACAAATAGATCGCAATGTGTTAACATTGGAGGGATAAGCAGTAGTCCTAAGTGTTTAAATTTGGGAGTCCCTCAAGGCTCCGTTTTGGGCCCCATATTATTTTTAGTCTACATAAATTCTTTGTTCTTTGTAGTCTGGCTGGTCGAGCGGTTAGTGCGCGCACCTTCGGTGCACAGGCTCATGAGTTCGAATCTCACCGTGTTCCATTGTGTTTTTCGAACTCACGAGCTTGTGACAGACTATGATCTCACTCAGATGTTAAACGAGTACCCATTTATGGGGATAAATAACACTGCTGAGCGTGATGCTGATCTCATTACCTCATCAAAAAGCAGATAACATCTTGGAAATAGGATGTCACTAACACATCCTGCGGCCTTAGTCCAATGTTGGATTGTCGCGCCTGTTATTTTTTTTTTTTTTTTAATTCTTTGTTTGAATTAGACTTTAAGGGTTCAATAACAGCTTTCGCGGACGACATAGGGTGTACCTACGGTTCTAGAACTCCCCTGGATTTAGTTGTGGATATTAACTGGGATTTGAATTTATTAAGATGTTGGTTCTCACATCATAAACTGATAATAAGCACAAAAATTAAGCTCATGTTTTTTAATTTGTCTTCTACGGTTATAGCTTTTGACGATTTTTGGTACCACGCACCTGATTGTTCACGTTTTAGTTTAAATTCTTGTAGTTGCTCGGTACTGCCTAATAGCCTAACATTTAACCAAAGCAATCAATGTAGTGATAATTGTTTTAATATTGAAGTTGTTGATAAGTTCAAATACCTGGGTCTTACACTGGACTCCAAGTTGAGTTTTGCCCTCCACACGCAACATCTAAGTAAATACTTTAGATGTACTTTGAGGTATTTTTATTACTTGAGAAATGTTTGCTCGAATGATCTGTTAAAAACTATTTATTTTGGGACCTTCCATTCCAAACTTCAAGATGGAATTGCGTGGTGGGGAGGAACAAATTATAATAAAATCCAGCCTACACGGTTGTAAATTTTGGTGTAAACCAGGTGTAAATTTTATAAATAAAATAATATAAATCCTATCTATTCCAAAATTTGAATAAAATTTGACCCTTTTCAACTTATAATTTTAGCTTATTCGAAAAATATATTAATTATATCCGCTACAGAATAAAACTATCCAAATACCCTTTTCATATTATACAATTTACACCGTTCGGGATAGAATAAATTTTATTGAATTTTGTTATAACATAAAAGGGTAGAATCAATCCTACTATGTTATCAAATCTACACTATCAACGCAAGAAACCCATTCAACCTAGAAGTCTATTGATTTGTAGTCTGTCTGGTTCAGTGAGCAGCGCGCTTGGCTACAAATCACAGGATTGTGGATTCGAAGCCGACTGCACTCGTATTACATTTTTTATTTTTTCGAACGGTTTGTATAAATTTGCTTATCAATTTTATACTATTGAAGAGTAAAATTTTTACCAAAAATACTTATACTTTTAATATAGTTCACTTATACTTTTTATAAGGTCCGTTGGTGTAGTTTTGATAAAGTTTTTATATGGAAATGTATGAATATATGTTTATATAAAAATTACACCAAAATTTTCAGCCGTGTATCCTCATTCTGCAAAAAAACGTGGTGAAAATCATTTGCCGAAAGAACCGGAGATACTCTAGTTTTATTCTGTTCTCTGACCTGAATATCCTTCCAGTCAGACACTTGTATTGCTACAAAGTGTTTAATATATTTTTTGCTCGATCAGGTAATCTTAGATTACATTCTGACCATAATCTTCGTAGTAACTTCAGAAATTTAGTATCAGTTCCTTTTTCCCGGACTACCACCTTTCGAAATTTCTTTGTGGTTTCCTCATGCCGTCTATTTAATAGCCTTCCGCATTCAATCAGATCAGTGTTAGAAAATGGCTCTTCGGTTTAGATTTTGATAATATGGAATCTTTATATTCTGGTGTGACTGCAAAGAGTTTGTTGCTTTAGCTTCCTAGTTTTAATCTTATTAGGTCTATACATTTTGTTTTGCATTTGTTTACTTATACTTTATCATACTGAATTATATCTTGTCTCTTCATTTAAATAACCACCCCACACATACATTTTAAATTTTGTTTTCCTCGAAGTAACACTATTCTTAATTCTTTTAGTTATAGAATACATAATGTTTCAATTTTAATAATTTTCAACGGTTTACTTCCTGAAATATTTTCATATGTCTATTATGTAACTAATTTTGAATTTTTTGAAATAAATACAATACAATACAGTTCTTCATGTCTATTATATTTTTTAGGGCCAGTTGGTTTTAATTCATTAGTTATGAATGATTTACGGTTGCTGGTCCTTTGGTGGGATTTGTACGATACTAAATTTTTTTGAAACCAACTTGGCTTCTATTTGCATTCATTCTTTTGTATGTAAATATTTGTCTTAAATGTGTTGTTGCTTAATAATTTTATTTATTCTCATTTATCGCACTAAAAAAATTCGGAACCGTTACAAACATATGCCTTAGATTTTTCGTTTCTTTTCAGAGAGATTGAACCGCATTATTTAAAAATTACAAAATGAAACACATCTTAACAGATGCATAGAAACGAGGAACTCATAATTATTTCGCACCATATAATTCACAATTCTGCATAAGGTCGCATCCGCAATTCACATCATTTATCTATTAAGAAAAAGGGTGGGCCGAAGAAGGACATCAAGAGCAATAAATTAAATAGAAATCTTGTCATAAAATCCGTCACGACATACTAACACAGATAATGCTTCAGTTTTTTAGATGACCTTATAATTATTTCAGTGAATGTATAACACTCCATGACGTAATATCCTTAATATATTAAATTTTGAAGAAAAATCACGGCAAGTGGCGGTAACCAGAATATTGGGAAAAAGTCGATGGTATATTTTCTGAATCGAGCAATCGATAAAATAGCATTTTAATCGTTTTCGTCAACTCAATAAGCAATTATTTTGCAATTTATTCTGATTCAGACATTCTGACATTTTGAATGCAGGAGGTAAATCACACATATTGGAAAGTTCAATTATAGTCAAGTAGCAATAGTACGTCTTTAGGTTTTTGTTCGAATCCATAATATAATTAGTATGTATACGGTTTGAAAATTGTAATCACCTGCTCCGATCAATTATCTTATAAATAAAATATTCCCACAATTTTTCCCTTTTGTGTGACTAACGATTAAGCAAACTTGCAATGCTATATGTATAGAGCTCAGTATCGACATGGTTAATTCAAAAGGTATCGCCGGTCTATGAAAACCATAAATATTTAAAACCCCATTAAACAGAGAAAAATGCCGATATAAATATCTTAGAAAATACTTATAGCCAAATAGCTGGCAAACAAAATATCCTGGAATATTACAATGCACAATAAGTAAAAATTGTGTTCTACATTTTCTTCATTAGTCCCATAATGTACTGAACATTTTAAATAATTCACAAATTATTTTGTGCTTTACGAACTACATAGTTTTCTAATAACATTAGGTTGGCCGAACCGCCAATTTGCATTTAGATTATGTGAATTAGGGCAAAGAAAATATTGTGTATATAGAGTTCTTCAGGATTCATATTAGACCTTTTAAGTGTATTCGGGAAGCATGCACATACATACATATGTATTTATATAAGTTTTATTATCTTATAACAAGTTTGTCTGTGTTTTCTTACAATAAAGAAACTGTGACCTCATACAAACGACATGTTTCTTTGCCATGTTCATAATGCATCCCCCGAAGGATGATTGTCAGCTAGTACCAATATGTTTGTATGAACAAAAACACAAAGGCAAATTTATGGTCCCTTGGTATTAATGTATATTTAGCAAAGTTTCCGGTTGATTAATGATTCATTTGAACGGAACTTTGACCTTTAGATTCTCAGTCGATGCCATCGTGTGTGTATGTGTCACAAAAGGGTTGATGTATAGCTTCATTCTATGGGGATGTTTTGGAAATACATATGAGCACAGACCGTTCAACCGGTCAATAAAATAATTCGGATTCCTTCCAGGACATGAAAATTCTTTAGAACTAATTGTTGAACATCCTTGTATCAATATCAGCCACCAACAAAATCCATCCGCGTTGACAAATTAACTAAACATTCTGCTAAAATTGAATATCCGGCAATATACTGCATTGGTTTCGTATCAGTGCAACTTTCGATTGCCAAAAATAGGTTAAGTTTGCGTACCAAACAAACGTATCTACATATAGAATAGACTCTTATGCTTGAAATAGACTACGCGCATCAGCAGCAGCATCAGCATCGCGAAACGGCAAGCACAATGCATTTTACATTGCTGACAAAAATGTTGAGCAGAAGACTTGGTATTCAGCATATTTGTCAGCTATGAAATTCTGCCGACACTGCTGCTGATGCGTGTAATTTATTTCAAGCATTAGCCGTTTTCCTTGACATATGAGGGAAATTCAACAATATCGGAAGGCAATATATTCTATTCTATTGAAGGCTGTTTGTATGTTTGAATCACCGAAATTGGATTACTGGGGAATAGGGCTGCCATACAGACCTTGCCCCACCCACCCTTTCAAAATAATCACCATAAAAGGCTATAGCATTCGGGATTCGTCATGCAATGGACGTACTCATTAGGAGCAACCATAGTCCATTGGGGAGGTAGGTCCACTCTTCCGCCTGCTGACACTGGCATAGTCGTTTCTAGAAATTTTCAAAATCGACAACTTTTGTTTATAAAAGGGTCAAAACTCCACTTGAACACGAATCATAATTATACGCTTGGCTCATAGAGAAAAGAGTATATTAAGTTTGTCAGGAAATTTATAACGCATTTAAGGAATCATCTCGGACCTTATAAAAAGTATACAGGCGTCCCCCGCTTTTCGCCGTTCCGCTTTTCGCCGATTCGGTCTTTCGCCGCTTTTCAAAATTCACCACAATTCGTCTATTCGCCACAAGTTCCACTCTTTCGCCATAATTAAAAATTGCCAATTTTGAGGAATGAATACCAAAAACTTTTAAATCGTTGTAGGTGCATCGTGGTAAAGAAAGAGTCAAAAGAACTCATAAAGTGCTAACGTTGCAGGAGAAATCGGATTTGATAAAGCTCGCCGAAGGAGGAATGTCTGTCAGCCGTAAATTAAATATTCCTCGAAGAACAGTGGGCACAATTATAAAAAAAATAAAACTAAAGTGTTGGACGAGATAAAAAATTCCACGCCTGTCCATTCAAAAATAATAGGAATAAACGACAGTATAATTGCCGAAATAGAAATGCTTTTAAGCATCTGGATTCAGGACCAGACTCATTACAATATTCCTCTGAATACCTCAGTTATACAGACCAAGGCTTTAAGTCTTTTTAACACCAAGGAATGAAAGAGGAGAGACGGAAGAAACATCCGTTGCTAGTAAGGGGTGGTTTAATAGATTTAAGGGGCGTTCCAATCTACATAACATTAAAATTGATGGGGAAGCGGATAGTGCCGATACAGTGGCAGCCGAGGCATATTCCGCGGAACTAAAACAAATTATGGATGAATGGGGATATTTGCCAATACAAATTTTTAATGTGGACGAGACGGCATTATTTTGGAAAAAAATGCCATCCAGAACCTTCATTTGAAAGGAAGAAAAAACGATGACAGGATTTAAAGCCGGTTGACCCTTTTGCTGGGTGCCAACACAGTTGGCAATATGGATTTAAAACCGATGATTTACCATTCAGAAAATCCTAGGGCATTGAAAAATTATCTAAAAGCAAGTTGACCACTATCGGTGGAACTCAAAGGCATGGATGACGGCCGAATTATTCCGAGCATGGTTTAAGGAGTCGTTCAAACCGAGTGTGGAAACTTACTGCGTCGGTTTGTTTTTTCTCTCCCTCAGAAGCTCACGATAACAGCTTATCTGGTTTGGGGGCCACTGTTGACTTTTGAGCTCCTTTCAAAATTTGGGTCCACCATTTCCCAAAATGCCATAGCGTCTTCAACCCTTAAAATATCTTCCTCCAGTTGCTTGATTGTTAAGATTCGTAGCTCGGTGTTGTTGCTTTCTTCCTCATTGAATCTTCGCTGCTCTTCTATTGACATAAGATCTTCGTCAGTTAACTCTGTATTTTGTCAAGAAAGCAACTCCTCCGCATCTTCCGGATAAACATCTAAATCCAACTGTCTCGCCATCACTACAACATCAGATGTTGCATAGCTCACAAGATTCCCACTAGCTTCAATGTCGGCTGATATCCACTGTAGTTTTTTCCATGCGCCTTTTGGGCGCCACATACCTAGCGATTTATTGGTCAATCGATTGCGCACAATCGATCTGCCGCCCGTACAGCACACACACTAGGCAACTTATCGGGCAATCTGAAATTGACGGTCTCACGGTCCACAAGACACAACACGAAATAGCGAAAATTATACCGATTTTGACGATGGAAGATGGACATCTGTTGCTACTTTTGATGGAGAATGACCGCCACAACCACAGCATGAAGAACGACCACAGGGTTATGTCAAAAAGCCAGCAACTGAGAACGCAATCAAAAAATCTCGCCAATCGATCGGAGGGTCTGTGGCGCTTCTTTAACATATAAAATTTATTATTGTATGAGTTAAGTGATTAATAAATTAGTTCACATTTCAAAATTGGTTCATTGATTTCCTTCCATGCATCTCTAATTGTTTTGATTACATCCAAAATTGTAAAATTTTTCCAAAAAGATTTCAGCTTGTTGTGTTTTGGCACATTAGATCAGAACTATCGAGGTCTATCGCCGCTATCGCTTTTGAAAAAGTGCGCCGTAGATAATAAGATTTGATGGTGACAATTACGTCTGGTCCATTGGCCGCAAATGGATGACGTGTTTGGCGGAAGGAAAATCTCTTCATATAAATCACTAAATTGTTTCGGATGACAGGGAGCATTATCCATAAATAGTAAGACTGTGAACGGGATTTTTTGCTCCCTACAAAAAGTTTCCACACTCGGTATGAATGACTCCTTAAACCATGCTCGGAATAATTCGGCCGCCATCCATGCCTTTGAGTTCCACCGGTAGTGCTGTGGTAAACTTGCTTTTAGATAATTCTTCAGTGCCCTAGGATTTTTTGAATCGTATTTTAAACCAAAAACTCAGCCATTATCAACCACATCATGGAATGAACTTGTCGATTTAGTATATAAATGAAGTGATTGAAATCAATTTTTTGCAATTTTGTTTTTATTATTGTTTACTTTGGATTTGTGAAGTTTTTGGATATAAAATACGAATTTTAATTATACCTCTTAGGGCATCATATGCACTGAAAAGTCTCCGCTTCGCCTTTCGCCGAAACCCGCCTTTCGCCATTTCTCCGGTCCCTAACCCGGCGAATAACCGGGGGACGCCTGTATATACATATATGATCAGGATGACTTGGGGAGTCGATTGGAAGATGTCCATCTGTCTGTCGGTCTGTTGCGACGCGTTTTACTCAGCGGGGGTTGAAAGTAGGAAGCTGAAATTTTGGACAAGTGCTTATTATTGTTACAGGCTGTTTGAATGTTTGAATCACCGAAATTAAATCACTGAGTCATGGGGCTGCCATACATAGCCAACCCCCCAAATTTGGTTCTTCTAAAAAAAAAACTTTTTTAATTGGGTACCGATTTCAACCAAACCTCATGAAAATGTATTTCTATTGATGTCAAAAAACACATTTTGGTTGTTCTAAGAAACATTTTTTGTTACACCAATTTCACCAAACTTTTTATTAATCTGTTTTTATCGAAACCAAAAAAAAAATTAGCCCGAGGAGATTGAAGGGTATTCAAATTTCGGCCGCGCCCGAAATTAGCCTCCGTCTCGTTTTGTTCGTCTTGTACATTTTATAGTAGGTTTTACCATTTAAAAGATTACCAAAAAGGTGAAAAAATCTCCTCTTGGCCCCACTTTTGGACCCCTACCGGTTTATTTTTTGCATCGATTCAGGAGAGAGACCTTATTTAACAATTCTGCCAAATTTTAAAACCAAACAGATTTTTACCGTTGACTCCCAGTTATTTTTATATTTTTATATTTTTTTCTTATCAATTACAGTTTTAATGAAAGCTCCATAATTTTTGATATTTTGGCAATACATTGCATCGTTTAAAGCGTCTAATGGCTAGTTTCTCGTACATCTTAAAAATTAAATTCAATATAATGTAAAGGCTTTCTGAAAATTGTATAAGTCTTCTCTATATGATAAGACTAACCATTAGATAAGATGTATGAGAAACTCGCCCTATAAGTTGTTAATTTGTGAAAATAGAGTAAACATAATGTTGAAGTCATTATGTTCATAGCCAAACAAGGATGTTAATAGAAACATCACCTATTATGTTTGTGAAAAATTTAAAATATGGGATTAAAATCAAAAACAAACGAGACCGAGTTCTAATCGTGCGAATAGCACGATAAGTGTATACCTTTGTACAGACCTGATTTCAAGTTTTTTTGTAGGCGAGGATGGGGTAGATGGATCGGATCTGGCACACCTTTCATATTTTACAAGGACATTCATCAGCTACTATTTGACACAAATTTGAAGTTTATCGCAACATTTTTCAAAAGATATGGCTGAATAGATTTTTGTAGACGAGGTAGTCAAGGATCTGCCACAAATAGGCATTGACCAACATTTCAGTTTGCTAGGGATATTTTGTCGAAAGTTAAAATAATACCTTATAAAAATAGACATCTGACCAAAATTTCTAACTGCTAGCTAAATTATTAGAAGTGTTTTATAGCTGATTTGAAGTCTTTACGTGGAATACTTTTTAATTTTTTGTGTTTTTGTCTAGTAGAATTCTTAATTTATGGTTAAAATTAAAAGCGGTTATATCTCCGATCTCGCATTGTTTAGCTACATATCGCTAGAACAAACAATATTATAGTCAACGGTAGCTTTCATTTTAAATTTATAATATCTGAGTATAATTAAAATTGAGTAATAGAAAATTCGTACACAACGTAACTTACGTTGACGTCCATTCGTTTGGTCAATCTAATGGCTTCAGTCAGCAACAAACTGTTCTGTCAAAAAGTAAACAACTCGCCAGAAGAAGAAAACAAGACGTTGTTTTCTTCGTTTCACCATAGTGGCCAGTACCTGGGCCACCATCTTTTGACTGGATAAGAACGTCAGGAATTTCAACCAAAGCGCGTAGAGATATTGCCAGGCCTTACTGTCGTTAACATGGGACCACAGGCTATCACTTGCAACCCCCATTGCCGTAGAAAGTCTGACTCACTTTCTTGGCGAATGCCCAGCTCTTGATAGAACCCAGTTTCGCCCATTGGGCAGAAGCTTTCTTTTTATCTTGGAAAATGCAGAGGAGGCGAAAATAGGTTAGTGTCATACCCTTCATCCTTCCGTAAAATTTCAATCTATAAAACAGTATCATCGGATTAGCTGTTCGTAATCCCACTTGTAATAACGGTTATAAGCGCTCAATATCTAACAGGTATATTAGCTCCCATCGAGGGAACGTTCTTCATAATTCAATTCCGAACACGTGAACAATTTTCAAACAATGAAAACATGAGACCTGGGGACGTGATGCCACAAAATAAATAAAACGAAACAAATAAAACAAACTGTCAAGCCTTATAGACGCGAATAAACTATACAGTATAATATATATAAAAAACAAAAAACTTTTCCAATAAGCTAGAAGGCACGGACCGCCGAAAGGGACTTAGTCCTTCTATGTGTTTAGTGGGGGTGACAAAAACGTTAATAAAAAAGCATTATGGGCGACCCTATGCCGCGATGCGGGTGTTGTAGCATGTGTCTATTGTTTGTGCCGCCAGCGCAATAGCTGGAGGGCAGCAAGTTTACACGTTCACATATTCTTCTCCCATAAACAATTGAACATGGGGCGTCCATACTATATGTAATCTGTGGCATTCTCGCTTTAATTTTTTTATTTTGTTTTCTCGGCAGCAAGTTCTAGTGTCTCTTCCGACTTAAAAAAAAGTTCCATTCCATTATTTTACTTTTACAATTCTCAATGCTGTCCGTCTGTTCGTTCAAGAATTTATTTCAATTCCGATTTCTTCTCGAGTTAACGCGAAACTTCTTGTGTTCACTTTTCAAGTCAAGTCTGCCAAGTCTTATTCGTTTGCCCAAAATATAAAAAAAAATCTACAAAACTATAAGATTCAACTCAGTAAAATGCACACCATCTTTGCTAGGTGCAACGACGATGGAACGGACTATACGACGTACATAACTTCAATAAAGTTTTCGTCTTTCTTTTGATGATATTATAGCCCATACTTGACTTCTTCACTATCTATATACTCGCGGATCCTTTCGTTTGGTACATTCGAATAATATGACCATGCAAAGGCGAAAGAGAATAAAGCGTCGATAGGTCCTTTGAACAGGAAAAGATGGCAGTTAAACTTGTCTGACATCATTGGAAAAGTTAAGTGTAGAAAAATGCTAGAGGAAAATTGGGAATTGTGGAATTGCAGGGAAAGTATACATTTATATGAAAAGTTTTCGTTACACGCTAGACTTACCTCACAAGTAGATTGACTAATATTTTGTAGGTTTAGACGATACACGCGATCCCTGGAATGAAAAAAGAATTGGTAGGGTATTAGGTACCTCAAGCTTTACATTGCAAATATTATTTGGAATGTTGTTTGTGTGACTCGTGTATGTATTCAAAAATTTAACTTTATACAAAAAATAACGGGTGCTATGTAGTTGTTTTCAATTTAACCCATTTTTGCAAAATTTGCGATTGAGTGCGTAAAGATCGATCTACAAGTTGACAGATGATCAGTTAATTGATTGACTCACAATCTGTCAACTTGTATGGTAAAAGACTGTGACTGATGACTGAAAAGTGTGGATCGGCCTTAAGTCTTACAATTATACTACTCACAACAAAATAAGGACCGCATAACTTGTTATGATTTTCAACCAATTAATATCTGTCTGTTAGCGGACAGGATACGAGATAACGGTGAAAAATAATGTGGATTTTGCCTTAAGGGTGTGTTTAAGCATATGTTTTGGCAAGCAATGCAAAAATGGGTAAGTTTGCTTCAAGATTTTGGTTTTAATTTAGTTGTCATGCAATTCCCTAAATTGTTGTTGTTGTTTTTGGAGCTTAAACGTACAGTTTAATCATATAACTCTAATATAGTAAAGATTCAACACCATTTGGATAATAACTGTTCTTTAAGGACCCGATAAAAGCAATAGGCATCGCACCATGGGACCATGGAGCTCCCATCCCATACAGTATTGCCAATTTAGCCGTTTCCGGCCAAATTTAGCCGGAAACTCTACTGTTTAGCTGAAAGAAATTACTAAATCCGGCCGGCCGTTTTTCCGGCGAAAACCATTTTATGATTTTTTTTTTGCTTGGAAAATAGAATATCATCATTTCATTTGTACGCCAGGAAATTTGAACAAAAATTTGGCCAAGCTTCGGAAAAATTAAGGGAAAGCTGAATTTTTGCATGAGCCTTCCCTTCGAGGTCCTAAACAAGTCCCTAAAAGTCCCCGTCCCTACGAGTGCCGCTAGCGGTGCTACAGAGGGTCAAAGACCCTCGAAAACAGGTTTCTCTGAATATTTCGATAACGGTAGCATATACAAAAAAGTGGTGTATGGCAAATTTAAAGCTCTTGTGAATTCTCAATAAACGATGCAAAGACCGAATACTTTCGGGCACTCCTAACGGCGCCAAGAGGTCTAACGGTATTTTTAACAAGGTTTCATTAAAATCTCTAAAACGGTAACTCGTACTAAAAACTTTTGTATGGAAAATTTGTAGCCTATAGGGTTTTGAAGAAAGTGGCCAAATTTCATATCAATATGTACAGCCTTAAGGGCGCTATCGGGGTTCAAACCTTAAAAAACGTGTTTTTTGAGGTTTTTCGTAAATGGTGCTAAGACGAGGGAGTGCGCTCTAAGGTGTTCTAGAAGAAATTTGTAGCATCTGTGGCTGTTAGTAAGACGCCAAAAGTCCCCAAAGATGGGAGCCCCCCTAACGAAGCTATGAGGGTCCAAACATTCAATTAAGCAGTTTTTCGGGAATATCTCTATAACGGTAACGTGCACCGAAAGCTGTTTTAAGGCAAATGTGTAGCTTATATAACGCTTAATTAAATATCTGAATTTCAGATTGATGCGTGCAATACTAAGGACGCTATGAGGGTATGAACCGTACAATAACGGTATTTTTTCGTTATTTTCGTGGATTTCTTCATAACGGGAACGCATTCGGTTGGGAAGTCTGTAACAATTTGTTGCTTCTATAACGCCAACTTAAAATGCCAAAAGAACTTATTTATGCGGGCACCCCTAAGGAAGCTATGAGGGGCCAAAACTAAACAACTAACTAAACAAAAAAACCGTTTCTCGGATTTTTTTTGATAACGGGAACCTCTAGAGGGAAACATCTGAAATAAATTTGTAGCTCCTGTTGCTGTTACTAAGACGCCAAAAGTCCCCAAAGATGGGAGCCCCTCTAACGAAGTTATGAGGGTCCAAACATTCAATTAAGCAGTTTTTGGGGAATATCTCTATAAACGTAACGTGCACCGAAAACTGTTATACGGGAAATTTGTAGCTTATATACCGCTTAATTAAATATTTGAATTTCGGATTGATGCGTGAAATACTAAGGGCGCTATGAGGGTCCGATCCGTACAATAACGGTATTTTTCGTTATTTTCGTGAATTTCTTCATAACGGGAGCGTATTCGGGAAGGAAGCCTGTAAATATTTGTTGCTTCTGTAACTTCAAATTCAAACGCCAAAACAACTCATCTATGCGAACACCCCCAAGGAAGCTATTAGGGGTCAAAATTAAACAAAAAACCGTTTCTCGGAAATTTTTTGATAACGGGAACCTCTAGAGGGAACCCATCTGAGGGAAAGTTGTAGCTCGTGTGTCTGTTAGTGTGACATCAAAAGTCCCCAACGATGGGAGCCCCCATAGGGAAGTTATGAGGGTCCAAACATCCAAATAAGCAGTTTTTAGCGAATATCTCTATAACGGTAATGTGCACCGATAACTGTTATATGGCGAAGTTTTTACAACGCCTAACTTAATGTTCAAATTTCAGATCGATACGTGCAGGTTCCAAAACTTGCAAATTCGGCATTTTTGGTTATTTTCGTGAAAATCTCCTTAACGGTAACGTATACCGGAAGCAGTCTGTAAAAATTTGTTGTTTCTATGTTTCAAATAAAATGCTCCATCGATTTGTATGCTCCTGGAGCCACCATACGTGCATTATAACGTATAAATTAACTAATTTTTAAGCCCATATGGACGTACGTAAAGACATACACTACACATACCTTCTTTAAAAATTAGTTTATTAAAACGTTATAATGCCCGTATGGTGGCTCCAGGTGCATACAAATCGATGGACCCTCATAACTTCCCTATGGGGGCTCCCATCGTTGGGGACTTTTGATGTCACACTAACAGACACACGAGCTACAAATTTCCCTCAGATGGGTTCCCTCTAGAGGTTCCCGTTATCAAAAAATTTCCGAGAAACGGTTTTTTGTTTAATTTTGACCCCTAATAGCTTCCTTGGGGGTGTTCGCATAGATGAGTTGTTTTGGCGTTTGAATTTGAAGTTACAGAAGCAACAAATATTTACAGGCTTCCTTCCCGAATGCGCTCCCGTTATGAAGAAATTCACGAAAATAACGAAAAATACCGTTATTGTACGGTTCGGACCCTCATAGCGCCCTTAGCATTTCACGCATCAATCCGAAATTTAGATATTTAATTAAGCGGTATATAAGCTACAAATTTCCCGTATAACAGTTTTCCGTGCACGTTACCGTTATAAAGATATTCCCCAAAAACTGCTTAAATGAATGTTTTAACCCTCATAACTTCGTTAGAGGGGCTCCCATCTTTGGGGACTTTTGGCGTCCTACTAACAGCAACAGGAGCTACAAATCTATTTCAGATGGGTTCCCTCTAGAGGTTCCCGTTATCAAAAAAATCCGAGAAACGGTTTTTTGTTTAGTTAGTTGTTTAGTTTTGACCCCTCATAGCTTCCTTAGGGGTGCCCGCATAAATAAGTTGTTTTGGCATTTAAAGTTGACGTTATAGAAGCAACAAATAAAATAACGAAAAAATACCGTTATTGTACGGTTCATACCCTCATAGCGCCCTTAGTATTGCACGCATCAATCTGAAATTCAGATATTTAATTAAGCGTTATATAAGCTACACATTTACCTTATAACAGCTTTCGGTGCACGTTACCGTTATAGAGATATTTCCCCAAAACTTCTTAATTGAATGTTTGCACCCTCATAACTTCGTTAGGGGGGCTCCCATCTTTGGGGACTTTTGGCGTCTTACTAACAGCCACAGATGCTACAAATTTCTCCTAGAACACCTTAGAGCGCACTCCCTCGTCTTAGAACCATTTACGAAAAACCTCAAAAAACACGTTTTTTAAGGTTTGAACCCCCATAGCGCCCTTAAGGCTGTACATATTGATATGAAATTTGGCCACTTTCTTCAAAACCCCATAGGCTACAAATTTTCCATACAAAAGTTTTTAGTACGAGTTACCGTTATAGAGATTTTAATGAAACCTTGTTAAAAATACCGTTAGACCTCTTGGCGCCGTTAGGAGTGCCCGAAAGTATTCGTTCTTTGCATCGTTTATTGAGAATTCACAAGAGCTCTAAATTTGCCATACACCACTTTTTTGTATATGCTACCGTTATCGAAATATTCAGAGAAACCTGTTTTCGAGGGTCTTTGACCCTCTGTAGCACCGCTAGCGGCACTCGTAGGGACGGGGACTTTTAGGGACTTGTTTAGGACCTCGAAAGGAAGGCTCATGCAAAAATCCAGCTTTCCCTTAATTTTTCCGAAGTGAAATGCCAATTTTCCTGGGGGTTATAATTATTGCAGCCCTCCACAACAAAAAAAATTTAGTCGTCGGGAAATTATTTCTACACACTTTTTGTCAGGTATAAGGGTAAGTACTATGTCCACCGAGTCGAAAACTTTCTTTTTTATGTCTCCCGGGAAAAATGTGCCGTGGAGACTTCCCTTTTTTCAATAAATTTATGAAAATTGTGCACTCGCGGCTTGACTGATTGTCGATGACATTTTCCCTGTGAAATAAAGTGCAACTGCAATGTTTTCGCTAGCGACATATGTCAAAAGCCGGTGCGAAGTGAGTATCACTAAGCGAATTGGATTTCACGATCATCAAAATTTTGACAATTTTTGCATGGATTCACGTAAATTGACGATGTTAGTACCTACTCTAAGCATGTAACTAAGAAGAAGAGGGTTTCTTAAATAAAGTCCTTTGCTGAGCAAGTCTTTGAGCATGGGGGTACCCGAACATTTTCCCATGTTTCAACGTATCATTGCTTTACTACAAATAACGTAATCATGCCAGATTGAGCCCAAGTGTAAAAATGTCGTTATGAACTTGACCGAGAAATGGTAGGTATACTAGACTAGTCGGGCTATCTAGCTCCGAACAAGGTAAATTTTGACTGTAATTCCAACGATTGAAGGTATGTAAAGCATAAAACATAGTTCACGGGTAGTACTCCAAACAAGAAATAGAATTATTAAAATACATTTTTTGCTACTTTTTTTTTCGCGATCGAATCCATGGACACCGGTAAAGCGTTCTTAGCCCTCATGGCTAAAATTATTTTGAACCGGATCGTTTATCGCACTTTAAGCAGGCTGCCTTTCGTGAGGGTTTTTCATGTAGCGACCATATAAACACCGTCCGAATTATATCTGGAGAGCTCTTCGTAGGACGGGCATAGTACCAGATAAAATAATATCCATCATGAAGGAATCTTATCAGGGAGCCCAATGTCACGTTTTTCACAAGGGTAAGCTTTCAAAACCTTTTGAGATGCACAGCGGAGTTAGACAAGGTTGCATTTTGTCACCTATTCTTTTCCTCATTGCCATTAACGATGTACTAGTAAGCGCGCTTTAAAACCAGAGAAAAGATTTCAGATCGAATATGTTTAATTACCTGCAACACCTGGACTATGCTGACGATATTTTTGTCTGTTTCCAAATAAACAGGAGGATGTAGCTGAAATAGCCGATGTTCTGCATTGCGAAAGTCGTAATGCTGGGCTCAAGATAAACGCTGCCAAGACCAAGTAGTGTTGTTTCGATCCTGAGGAACAAAGCGGAATTTGTGTTTCGGGCCAGGCAGTCGAAAAAGTTGACGAATTCTGCTACCTCGGAAGCGTATCCACAGCAGATGGCGGCGCGGACGCTGATGTGCAATCGCGTATCAATAAGGCTATATACGGCAGCCGTCTTCACGTTGACAACTTTCTAGCAAAATAACAACATTTCCAGGCGCACCAAAATCCGAATCTTCAATTATATTGTAATAACTGTGCTTCTTTATGGTTGTTCAACTTGCGAGGTGATCAATGAGATAACAACTAAGTTGCAAACTTTCGTAAACCAGTATCTACGGCGCAAGCTACAAATCCGCTGGCCGGAGATTATTTCCAATGATGATCTCCTGAGTATCACAGGCCTGGATTGGCTGAATTCAGATTGCAAGACAAGAACCATCGTTCTTACAATCTGAATTGCAAAATGCTTGTCTGCTGGCCACTACAAAAGCTCTCGCCGTCCGTTTGTTTGTGCTGATAAACGGACGGCGAGAGCTTTTGTAGTGGCCAGCAGACAAGCATTATGCAATTCAGATTGTAAGAACGATGGTTCTTGTCTTGCAAGTTTACCCGTCCGGTTTCGTCTTACAATTTGAATTCAGCCATTGGATAGGCACTTCTGTCAAAAGGCGAAAGTGGCAATGGATAGGTCATGCTCTCCCAAATATTGCAAAGCAGGCCCTAGGCCAATCCTTAAGGAGTCAATGCAAGACGCCGTGTTGGACGACTAAGAAACACGAGGAGAAGATTGGTTAATAGCGATGCTGCTTCATTAAACAAACAGTGGTCAGACCTAAAGACGATGGCACAGAACAGAACGAGGTGGAAAGTAGGCGTAGTTGATGCCCTATGCCCCACAAGGGGTTAACAGAGAGATTATCATTCAAAATGTTAATTTAATTAAATAAAATTATTATCAGCTAAATTATCAGTTGCCGTTGTCAATAAATGGCTGGTCATTTTTATACCCTTCGCCCATAGAGTGAAAGGGTATATTAACTTTGTCATGAAGTTTGTAACGCATTGAAGGAAGCATCTCCGACCATATAAAAAGTATACATATATGATCAGCATGACTTGGGGAGTCGATTGGGCGATGTCCGTCTGTCTGTCTGTCTGTCTGTCCGTCTGTCCGTCTGTTGCAGTGCGTTTTTCTCGGCCGCCATAAAAGCTAGAGAGCTGAAATTTTGTACACATGCTTATTATTGTTGCAGGCTGTTTGTATGTTTGAATCGCTTAAATCGGACAAGGGGGTCATGGGGCTGCCATACAAACTTAACCCCCCCATTTAGTCTCTTCTGAGAAAAACGTTTTTCTTTGTGTACCAATTTCAACCTAACTTCGCTCAAATATGTTTCTATTGATGACACACAACATATGTAAAACTGGATCAAATCGGACCATGGGGTCATGGGGCTGCCATACAAACTTAGCTCCCCAAATTAAGTTCTTCTAAGATAAACTTTTTTGTATATTTACTAATCTGAACCAACCTTCACAAAAATGTTCTTCTGTTAATACTACAAAATATATGTAAAAATGGGTGGGATCGGACTGTGGGATCATGGGGCTGCCATACAAACCCAATCAACCAACATCCTTTTTGCACCTATTGCAAAAAACCTTGTATTCATATATCTTTATCGAAACAACCGGAAATGCAAAAATAAAAGAAAACGTATTGTGGGACCATTCCCGTATGTTTGATTCACCCAAATTGGATCACTGGGTCATGGGGCTGCCATACAAACCTAGCCCTCCAATTTGAGTTCTTCTAAGACAAACTTTTCTATTTGTGTACCAATTTCAACCAAATTTCACACAAATGTGTTTCTAAAGATAACACAAAATATATGCTAGAATGGATCAAATCGGACCATGGGGTCATGGGGCTGCCATACAAACTTAACCCCCCAAATTAGGTTCTTCTAAGATAAAGTTTTTTATATGTGCACCAATTTCAACCAAATTACACACAAATGTATTTCTATTGTTGACACAAAACATATGTTAGAATGGATTAAATCGGACCATGGGGTCATGGGGCTGCCATACAAATCCAACCCCCCAAATTAGGTTCTTCTAAGAAAAAGTTTTTCATTTGTGCACCAAAATCAACCAAATTTCACACAAATGTATTTCTATTAATGACACAAAACATTTATGTAAGATTGAATCAAATCGGACCATGGGGTCATGGGGCTGCCATACAAACCAAACCCCCCATATTGGTTATTCTAAGAAACATTTTTTCACACCAATTTCACAAAACCTTGAATTAATGTGTCTTTATCAAAGCAACTAAAAAGTTCAAAACGAATGAAATCGAACTGTAGGGTCATGCTCCGGCAACCCCAATAAACTTTTCCTAGTAAATATTTTTATTTGCCCACTTATTTCAACCAAGCCCAAAACTTTTGTCAGGACGGAAGAAAAAGAATGAGGAGGGGGATTAAATACAAGTCATAGGTACGCCCGAAAAAGCTTTTAGCCCAAGCGAAGGGTATCCAAATTTCGGCCGCGCCCGAAATTAGCCTCGGCCCCGGGGGTTGGCGAGCGTAGCGAGCAGGGGGCGAAGCCCCCTAGTTTTATATGGAGTTTGACATAATGAAGAATTCATGGATTCTCCATGTGAGTGCGGCATAATTGTACCAATATAAGCTCGTTGAAAGTCCACCAACGGGCAGAAAGTGATAAACAATTAAACAAGACCGAGGCTAATTCGGGCGCAGCAAAAAATTTGGATAACCTTTACTTTTTTCGGGCTACTAGTTAATCGGGCGTTCCTATGACTTGTTTTTTAGTTCCATTCGTTCCTACTTAATTCTCAGTGGCGTAACATACGGTGTTACATGTGTTCGGTCAATCGCAAAGGGCGTATTGATGAGTAGTGGGCAATTTTTTTTTAATAAAAACTTTTTGGAGATTTTTGGATAAATTGGAATATTGAAGCTTGATTTAATGTGGATGAATAAGTTAGGAGTGCTCTTGGCCGAAGCGATTTTGTTTTTTGTTTTATTTGCGTGATCTCTAGGTCAATAGTAGTTATGTCACCAAAAATTGAGTCCCTAGCCCCCCATTTTACCCCTAATTTCGCTTGGCAAATATATTTGCCTGCGGGTTGAAAAGGAATTTATCACCTAAGAAAGACTGAACGTAATTACGGCATTGTGACGTGCAATTCATACGTATTTTAAGGGTAAATTATAAAAAACGTCCAAATTGAAAACAATTAATGCTAGGTGTCGTAAATATTGAAGCAATCGCGAGATGTTGTGGAGCAAAGGAACACATTGTACAAAGTACAATTAGCACAAAATTTCCAATTCTCTTGCTTTCCAATTTTATGAAGAGCTTATTGCCTAAAAAAGCCTGTCCTGATAATCTCTGGAAAAGGGTGGACTCGTGGTCTACTAAAGTTGATGTGTTCTTCCGCCAAACCGTCTCGATATTCAGTGCGACCTTTATCGGATTACTGTAAGATAACTATAGCTTACGGTAGAGTATTATACATATATGCATAATTCGAAAAATATCCGAGAGCCCCTTTGCCCTTTTGTATGTAATAGCTGACGGCAAATAGGCACATTACGTATACATATTTTGCTAAATTATGCAGCGTCATATCGCGCCCGTTTTAGTTGAATTGTATCAGTCGGTCAGGTGAAGATGTTATGTCCCTTACATTTTTTTATGTCGATGTCAAGGCTTTACGGGATAACCCTTTAATGCAAGCGTAGTCTTAGTGGGAGGGAAATTAGGGTGAAGGATCGAAAGAGGGACATCACAAACATCCATGACACATTGGGACTCAAACCCACGCTCCGGCAACTCAGAGATAGAGTGACATCTCTACCACTTAGCTACCGAATGCCCATACATACGTAGTAGAATCCAAAATTGTTGAGAAAAATACACTTATACACTTACAGTTATCCGATTGAATTCATTTTACCGCTATTCGATAGAACAACTCTTCGGTCATAACAGGACTAAACATGAGTTCAATTGTGCAATCAAGGGCCCGGCTAGGTAATTATTTGTGTCGCATTCTGATTTCGTATTTGAAATGGATCAAAAGATCAAGTACCGCGTGGTCATTGAATTCCTTTTTTTCAAAGGATACACGGCGTCCCAGATTCGAGATGAACTCATATCCGTGTACGACAACTCTTCACCATCCCAGGCGACTATTTACCGGTGGATTTTGGAATTCAAGCGAGGAAGGACGAATGTTTTTGATGAACCCCGCACCGGACGCCTAATAACTGAGACCACCGAAGAAAACGTCCAATTAGTCGAGGAAGTTGTATTGAGTGATCGGCGGCTAAAGTTAGCAGAGATTGCAGAAAGGACAAGTCTATCAAAAACCACCGTCGAAAGAATTATTACCGACCATTTGGGGATGAGGAAGATCTCGGCAAGATGGATCCCGAAACTCCTCTCAGCAGATCAAATGAAGCAGCGGATGAAATGTTCGAAAGACTTTTTGGAGCTGTGTCGCGCCGACTTGGATGCAATTATCAACAGAGTTGTGACAGGAGACGAAACCATGGTTCTTTACTATGATCCCACGACCAAAAGGGAGTCCATGGAATGGAGGAGGCCTTAAGAGGAGCTCCCCAAGAAGGCGAAGGTGCAGCAGAGCCGGAAAAAGATTATGGCCACCATCTTCTGGTATTCCAAGGGAATTATAATGATTGACTTCAAGGAAGAGGGCACATCAGTAACAGAGAAATATTATGCAGATCTTTTGACCCAATTGAGGGCCAACATCGTGGAGAAACGGTATGGAAAACTGGCGAAAGGGGTGCTGCTTCTTCACGACAATGCACCAGTTCACACCGCCGCACAGTGGTTTATGGGCGGCAAAAAATCGAAAAATTCATAGCGTCGTAAATTTTTTTTTCTGATTGGTTTGTTTTCACAACTATTTTTCGATTATGTTTCCACAAAAAAAATCGATTTTTTTACAACACTGAATGAATGAGGGCGGTTTGAATATGCATGAAGAGCCTAAATCATGTTTCTGCTTCAAATTAACCTACTCTTTTGAGTCCTCACATACACCTTAAAACATTCAGAATCCAAAAAAAAATGCTAAAATCTCAAATTATGCAAGTGTGCTTGTTACTAAAAAAGGAAAAAAAAAAATATTTTTACTTTTAGAGTTGTCTAAAAGTTAAAAAATTTGGAGGTCCTTTTAAAATACAAGTTTTTTCCGCTTTGTTAGAGCAGAACTCCTGAGCGACCGCGACCGACCGTCTCGGACTAGTTACTAAATGTCAACTAGGGTCCTGGCTAAAAGTTAAAACTAATTCCAGCTGCAAATATCTGCAAATCTTGCTGCTAGTAACATATTTGTGGAGGCAGGTCATACACATTCGCTTGAAAATTGAAATCGAAATTCATACATTTCTCTAAGTATGCAACATTCTCTTTCTAATTGTACCCAGGTAGAGAGTGTCGAGGATCATTGATGTGTATTTATCGATAGGACTTTTCGGTTTAATATTTTACGATACATGACATCATTAGCGTTGTAAATACAACAACAATGATGTCAGGTAACGGTCAAAATGATGTCCTAATAACAGCAATAAAAAATAAATAATAAAAGTTGAGAAATATTTTAAAATTAATGTTTTGTTTTAAGTTATATGTGTGATAAACGTTACATGATGTGTAATTCAATTGCATTTAAGGAACGTTCATTGATGGTTATAGTTAATTGAGTCAGAGCGCGTTAGAAGCAAAACATTATACAACAAGCACTTTTTCTAATAATTATATAACGGTTTTTTGGTTCAAAACAGGAAAGGATAGGCAGTGGCGGCTCGTATACAATAATACTGGGGGTTCACAAAAAAGAAAACTAAATACATACATACGACATCAACCCCTCAAAATCTATTTTAACGTATACTTAAGACTACCTACTTTGAATTAAAATTATTTTATTTTAATGTCAAAGCATAGTCCATCATACGTACATTCTAATTTTTTGCGAAAATGACTACTTCCTCAAGCCTGTTTCCATCCTGTTTACCTGCATCTCCTTGTAACTGCGAACAAAAATCTAGATTTTATAACTAAAGAATCACTGCGATTTTCACATAACAGCCAAGAAAAAAAAAGTTACGAATCAGCAGCACACCAAAATTTATTTTTGATCGTTTAATTGACATTAAATTTTTCCACAAAATGCTTTTCAGTTCAGACAAGGCAAACCCAATCCTAGAATATTGAGCATGAATTGGTTGTCCTTAGAAAAGTTCTTATCAACAAATTTATAAAGTTAAACATAAAATCTCTACTCATTCTTATACCTATATTCTTTCATTGAAAATACTCACCCAAAATTCATACATTCGGTTCATCACCGAGTGGTGTGCTGTGCAGGCTGTGCACGACTTATTTGTGCACAAATTCTAGTGTAAATTTTGCACTATCCCCTCGCTCCGAGAACCCGTCACATATCTGATTTTGGAGCGAGTGCACCAGTTCATATGACTGTGCACCAACACTGTGGGTGTTGGTAGCTGGTCGAGATATAGATTCAATGCATGGCTTGGGTATATCGTATGTGCATAATGTACGTACGTACTTAGAGTATGTTGCGTCGGGCGGTTTGGTCTGTTTTGTTAAGTGTTTTATTTAGCACATTATTTGTTGATATTGTTGTTTTATCAGGGGGTGCACGTGCACATGTGCACATATGGGCCAGCCGCCACTGAGGATAGGATAACCACCCAAACAAATTTTATAGGAGTTGTCCCGGATAAATTTAACCGGGACAACTCCTACAAAATTTGCGCGGAAATTTATCCTCTCCTGTTCTATTCTAGAAAAAAAAACTCGATTATTATATCGAAAAAAAAAATTAGTTTGTGTTTTAAATGACATTAATTATTAATGAATGATAAAAAAAATAGTATCCTACTAAGGAAAGGTTGCTTTGATGAAAAGTCCCTAGGTTGGTTGCACTAGGTGTGACGACATAGGCTACTAAAAACGTTTGTATTTGTTACAAAAATGCAACGTTTATTATGAAACTTCGCAAAAGTAATGCTAGTAGTTAAAGCTATAAAATAAAACATTTTTTTTTGTATGTGGATAAATAAGGGGGGTGTGGCGGGGTTCGTTTCCACAAATACACTGAAAAATTGCATTTGTTTGACATTTTACACTTCAGAAGAGGCATTGATAGAAAAAATTTCTTCACAGCTGAAATGTACTCAATCTCCCCTTTGATATAATACCCCACACGCCTATGTTCACAACATTTTTTTTTTGTATCCTTATTACTCCTATATGGGGACCCCCCTTTAAAATGTCCTTTTTACAATTTTTTTTAAATGTCTGGTATTGGGTTAAGCTTCTACACATTCGTACAAAATTTCATGTACCTAGATGAAGCCATTCCGGAAATATATATTTTTTTCCGCAAAATGCCGATTCTGAACCACTGTGCGCCGCGGTGGCCAAGGCGGCTGTGGTCAAATGCGGCTTTGAAGAAATTGAACACTCCCCGTACAGCCCAGAACTGGCCCCAAGTGACTACTTCCTGTTCCCAAAATTAAAAAAGGACCTCCGAGGACGAAAATTTGAGACTGAGAAGGAACTGAAAGATGCTGTTTTGGACCATTTTCAAGACAAACCCGCGGACTACTTTTTGAAAGGGATGCAGGATCTTATTAAACGATCTCATCGTTGTATTGAAGTAAAAGGGAGTTACATTGAAAAATAAAACTTAAATGAATTCAATCGGATAACTGGAAGTGTGTTTTTCTCAACAATATTGGATTCTACTATGTATGTACCTACAGATATGCTGCCCACTTTATAGAAACCGATGTGACCTCGCTTCTTTATCTGCCGGAAATTGTCCAACTGCCATAATAGAATGTTGCTAGACAATGTGAAATTGATTGACCCTTAGAAAAAACTGTCAAGATAAACTTCAACCGTTTTCTTTGCTGTCGATTGGCATAAATGTAATACATCAAACTCATCGAGGCTAGAAATGGTTTGTTTTTTGAGTGTAGACGTTAAAGTTGTGTTGCCAGTTTCAGACACATAGAGGAGCCGAATTGCTCTGGGGAGCAAATAAAGCTGGCCTTCTTTTTGAAACTGTCTATCTAAAGAGTTTTGGAGATGCAGCGGGTTTTGCTAAGTCAATGACAATTTTTAGGCTTTGCCTTGATTTGTCAAATATTATTTCCAAAAAAGACCACATATAGTAATATAACCCTCCGATGAACGAGTCCCTAGGGACCTTTTCGATTTTTGATTGCTTACTATTTCCTCCTGGTGAATTTTACAGCTTCGGCGCTGCCATGTATTCCAAAAAAGAAAGATACTAAGTCGAATTATAACGCGTTTCAAGCAATTTAACCACCGGTTAGCATTTTATGTAGGTTTTTAAACTTTTTGTACGGGGATAAACGACAAGGTCCATAGGGACCTTCTACCGTTTTGTTGAGCAAGATTGGGAATTAAAGATTGTCAAATATATTCACTTAGACGAAATTCAACAAAATTGTACACAAACCAAACAAAAAAGAATGCACTACCTTCTCACACTGCGGTAAATACAATGAAACAAAAGATGTTTCATTGTATTTACCGCAGTAATTGGCTCGTGTTGCATAGTGTTATTATTTTTAGGGTAGAGAGGCAGGGCCTAATGTTTGGTTCTAAGCTCCGCCCTCCCCCTCGCAATTATAAAACCTCGTGAGCGTGCCGTTTGCAGCTCATTGTTTGGGTTATATGAGAACACTGTTTCATTATGCTCATATTTGCAAAAAAATAAATAAATCAGTGGTGCAGCTTTCAACCATGCACTACACTTCTGAAGTAGATACTGGACCAAAGCTAAAGGCAAGGGTCATCCTGGACTACAATGCTAACAAATCGGGAGTGGATACCATGGACCATGGGCATCAAATCGTTGGCCTCTTGCAATGTTCTTCAACATGCTGGATATTGCTGCATTGGCTGCTTTCATTATACACGATGAATTGAAACCTGGCTAGAAAACTGATAAGCGACGCCAGTTTTCCCAGTTGCTAATCAAGCAGTTAGCAACCCCAAATATTGAAGAACGGGTAACGAATCTACGCGTAACTTGCTATTCCAGAAAGGCTATGGAAGCATTTAATGTAAAGGTAAAATCAAAATATAAACAATAAAGTGCATAAATCTTCGCAGGAAGTAGCACTTCTAACCCCATAAGCTATGTTTTCATTTGCACCTCGTTCCAATCGACCATCTTCATTTATATGGACGTCAGCGCAAAACAAGGTATTTTTGCATTACTTGTAACAAAATGGTATGTGCTGAATATTCAGCACTACTTCATCCATGCGAAATCTGTACCCATGTGTTAAATGAACATATACAAGCGGAATAATATGATTTTTTTTTGTTTGTTTTTTTTTTTTTTTTTCAATTAAAATACAAAAAATAAAACAAAAAGTATTATTTTTGCATAAACATTAACATTTTAACCATATCTGTGGGCTTTATTCAACTAAAACAAACCGAAACCGAGTCAGAAAGAACACAATTTGTTAAAGGTCCCTAGGGGCCTTGTCGTTCATCGATGGGTATCGGAACTGTCATTCATCGGAGGGATAATTTGACGACGTTTTCTTCACAATCACTAGATTCGTAAGGCAGTAGTTTCTTAATTTCGTTTTGGTTGCTGAAAAAACCGGCTGTCGCAAGGTAGAAGGTTTTTACATTTATGAACGCTATATACCGCAAATTATTTGACCTTTCAGATTCATAAAATTTACCCTATTGCAAATTCAATAAACTCACCCCAATTGAGTGCAAGTGCGAAAACCTTCTAACAATATGCATTTTTGCGACTCTCACTCCAAATGTTGCAAATGTAATAAAAAAACCCATAGTGCATTTTATTCCGTTTCAGACCCAATGAATAAGAAAATCTAAAAAGGAAAAGCAAATAACCGCAAAATACACTGGATATGCGACTTTTTTTCGGGACCAAAACTAACTTGATCGAAGCTACAAGATGACATTTCTCATACGAATTTTATATGGAAAATTAATAAATAAACAAAATCATGCACATGCGCAGCTTAGTGCTGTAACATCGTAGTAGGGGCGTTGGAAAAATGGGGGCAATGAGTACGAAATTTCAAAATTAATAGATGCTTGAAATTAATTAATCAACAACGTTCCTGTTGCATAACTTTATACCAACAGCATCACAATTTACAATATTGCAAAAAGTACATTTAAATGGAATTGCAAAGCGTTGCGTGGTATAAATTCGTTTAAATACAAAATGTTAAATACTGTGTATGCCAGTGCAATGCGGTGGAATACTCCAACCAATGAAAAAGCCAAAAAGTATTAAACCATACCAGCCCCAAACACTTAATTTCCTACGCCACTGCTAGCTATAAAAAAAATCAAATTGTCCCCTTTATTTTCAGATATTTCGTTTCCTTCTTTTTCTTCTTCATTGTTCAGACCATAAGCAAATATATTTGCCCAACTTATTTAGAGCCTGTATGAGTTCACTGAACTTCAAAAAACCTGGAACGGTGCAATTTTACAAAGGGAAGTCATCCATTTTGTCGCTTTTACCGTTACTTTACAGCCCCTTGAACTGTGAACTTTTTACTTAACCTTGAGGGCCCCTGGACGGCAAAGCGGGTCAGATAGGAAATAATAATGTTGTTGCCCCAACTCTCCTTCATGAATTTCACTAAGTGTATTTCACGCCACTGGTAATTCTTGTACATGTTAAAAAAATACTATTGCAGCGGCGCGCGGCGCCAATCGACTATGCAGTGCTAGCGACATTATTTATATGCAATGCTGCGTACAGGTATGGCTATAGGAAAAATGGGTTACAGAAATAAATTTTCCTGTTTTCTGTAATTTGTTTAACTTGCTTGTTGTAATCACGACTACAAATTTTCACCTTTTTAAAGGCTTTCTATGACCTTGTACTAGCATTTTTTTTAGCGCTTTACAATCTTTGAATTCCCTCAAATATGAAATGTATCCAAAAACTGAATGATACTACATACTACATACTTACTATACAATGCTTTCAAAATGGTATGACATTTTGTAAGCCACAATTTCACCCCAACCAATCGTTAAGATGACATTTTTCATAGTCTGTGAACATATTGCGTCCTTAAAAGTATTTTTTCATGGCAGTGATTGATAGGTGCGACGGATATTAATTGACTTTGCATACTTCAAAGTTAAATTCTCCCCTATTGCAAAGAGTCGTATCCCTGTTCCTCAGAGATAATCTACGTAGTTTTTGAATTTTTAGAGACCCATTTTACACCTGAGGACCCTTATAATGCAATCAATATTTACATTTATAAACTTTTACTTGACATTATGTGCGTGACCATGACCGACACAGCACACAGGGTTTCAAGCATGCAGACAATTAATTATTTTTCAAGTCTAGAACAGATCTCTAAACGTATTTGCGTAGTTTTACCTCTCCAGTGTACACCCCAATAGCTCAAGCATAAAATCACTGAACATCGAAAGAATAGCATTTAATTTGCATCGGCTAATTCAATAAGCCGCCGTTAGATTTTGTGATGAGAGAATCATAAATGAAAGAAGAAAACATTTAAATTAAATAGAGGTCATACAAAATGTTGACAAATGAAAGGCCATTCAATTTTTTCCCTCTTCTGCAATAATAAATTCGCACGGTATTAATGATGCCAATTACTCAAATTAATAGTAGGACATTAGAATGCGGCCGTTATAACAAACGTTATGGTTATTAGCATGACTGTTAGATTACGCTGGTTGCCAAGATGCTTAGTGTTCCCGTGAGTCGAACGCAAGCACCGCTTTGTGTTATCATTTGGACATGCTAGTCTTAATTCCTACGCCCCGGCCGCAGTTAATTGACAAAGGACGGAAGAAGATTGGGTTTCCGGATGGAAAATTTCTGAAGTTGTTTCGTAGAAATTGTGTAAAATGCACTCCGACTTCGGGAAGTTATTTGAAAAAGCTATTAATCAATTCGCGGTAGGGCATGTCAACCTCGGGGTAGGACGTCGCGTCGCCTCGTTTTTCTTAATTCTAGCTAAGATTTTAGGAGCTTTCCTGCAGTGAAGCTACGCGTATTTAATGCCAATTTATAGTCGAATACTTGACTTGATTGGATGTGATAAAGTGCTTGACTGAACATACAGTGAGCTCCAATTAGGCTTGTTAACTACGTTTTCGTGAGTAAGAATAATTATTGAAGGAGATGGTTTTGCCGGGACTTATTTGGCAAGTAATCAAACTTCCAATATGGGAAGTAATTAGAAATACAGCCTGTTGAACTCTTTAACTTTACGTACAATGTGGGTTCGTTTATTTATATGGACGATTAGGTTCTTTGAATTTGCAATTCGACTATACGCATTTTTTGAGTCGACAGACACAAAAAATCTATGTACTCGTATGTAAATCATTTTAATTTAATCTGAAAATTTTCAATTTTTCCGAAACCACTTTAACAAAATTTACTTGAATTGCTTACATAGTTTTTATTTGTCTTTCCCCGTATTCGTTTTCAATTCCGAAGCTGTCACTATAGATTCACGTATATGTTTTCCACTTTGTGCTCAATAGCACTTCTCAAGCAATATCTCTTTGGCGACAAACATTTCAGGACATAGTGTCCTTGTAAATAAATAAATAAATCACTTCCACCATTTCTACAATTTCACAGTGTTGAAGCTGTTCTCGGGCAGTGTCGGTTTTAATATTCAGTGACCCACTCGTTTCGGTAGATAAGTAGTTGTCCTGTTGAAATATTTATATAGCAAACAGTCTTGGTAATTGCGCACACAAATTCAATGAATGTCTTTGCTCCATTAAAGATGCCGCCACTGTCGGTTGTCGTGTAGTCATTGCCGTGTTCGTCCTCCAGCAATAGTACGTTTCCTTGTCGTTACCGCTGAGGTGAATGATGAGCAACGAAGAAACGTAAACGAGAAAAATCTTACGGTAACCTTTAAAATTGTCTTTTTCATCAGCTACAGCACCACAAGTATTCTATACGAGACTAGAGAGCGAGAGTTTAACTTAAATATAATGAAGATTGTTTATTTTTCTTTTTGCTGAATAATCAAGCGAAATTTACATAAGAACGTCCGAGACGGGACGGATGATTTTTTCCTTACTCCTATCAACGAATTTTCTTAATTTATTCCTTTTATGGAAGAAAAAACAAAATGGCTTAAAATGAGCACTGAAATTGCGATGATTAGTCGCATTGTGGATTCATAATTATTAAAATGGTTTCTTTTTCTTTGGTTTTATTTTAGGATTCGGCTTGTCCTTATAGAATACGTGTGCCTCCGGAATAAGCAGATGATTAATATAAAATAGTTTTAATTGTAGCTGACAAAAAAAAAACTTGTGTTTCCATAATCAACACTATTTCATTCTTTCTTTTGAATTGTCATGACACACACTTCTATCAACGCCATCTAGATATATCATAGCCGCAACTCAGGTGTACAATGACGTCATGGATCCTGCTTAAATTTTTCGTCGGACACGGGCAAACAACAACAATGTCATGAGAAGCAACAACAATGCAATGCTAATTTAATCTGAGGATTTGACGTTTACGAGTCTACATTGCGGCCTTAATATACAGGGTGTCCGGAAACTGCCGCATAAACGCACCGGATTGCGATTCCTCAGTTGATTTCCAGCAAAAAAGTTGTACTGAAAATACCCCCTCAGCTTAACCCTTTAGCTGCCACAGGCATTTAAAGATTTTTGAAAAAATCATTTTCTTGCACGACTTAAAGCCTAATATCTCCAAAGTTAAACCAGCTAGAATTGTGAAATAAAATGATTATTACAGCTAACATATTTACCTATAAAATAAAACTAACCACACTAAAATCGGATAAGAGGTTTGGTTTTTACAGAGCTTCAAAGTCAAATTTGCGTAATTTGACCCAAAAACAATCTTTTTTTCCATCTCAATTTACTCCAACTTCTGCCAAGGTGAGGTGCTTCTACGATTCTTTTAAAAATTGGCGCATAGTCTCATGATCATATCTTTCTTACATCATTTTGATCTAGCTTCATTACTGCTAACAGTTTTTATACGTTAAGTGTAGAAAACTAGGTTTAATTTTAGCTCGAATTCAATACAATTCAATTCACACTGCCCCTAAAGATCTGCAATTGGTAAAATCTATTCAAAGTATGCCGATATCGAGCCAAAATTAACCCTAGTTTTCTGCACTTAAGGTACTAAAACTGTTAGAAATAATGGAGCTAGAATAAAATTATGTAGGAAAGATATGATCGTAAGACTATGCGCCAATTTTTAAAAGAATCGTACAAGCACCTCACCTTGGCAGAAGTTGGAGAAAATTGAGATGGAAAAAAGGATTGTTTTTGGGTTAAATTACACAAATTTGACTTTGAAGCTCTGTAAAAACCAAACCTCTTATCCGATTTTAGTGTGGTTAGTTTTATTTTATAGGTGAATTTGTTGGCTGTAATAAACATTTTACTTTACTGTGTCCGGAAACTGCCGCATAAACGCACCAGATTACGATTCCTCAGTGGATTTCCAGCAAGAAAGTTGTACGGAACATACTCCCGCAGCTTAACCCTTTAGCTGCCACAGGCATTTAAAGATTTTTGAAAAAATCATTTTCTTGCACGACTCAAAGCCTAATATCTCCAAAGCTAGACCAGCTAGAATAGCAAAATGAAATGATTATTACAGCCAACAAATTGACCTATAAAATAAAACTAACCATACTAAAATCGGATAAAATAACAGGCGCGACAATCCAGCATTGGACTAAGGCCACAGGATGTGTTAGTGACATCCTATTTCCAAGATCTTATCTGCTTTTTGTTGAGGTAATGAGATCAGCATCACGCTCAGCAGTGTTATTTATCCCCATAAATGGGTACTCGTTTAACATCTGAGTGAGATCATAGTCCGTCACAAGCTCGTGAGTTCGAAAAACACCATGGAACACGGTGAGATTCGAACTCATGAGCCTGTGCACCGAAGGTGCGCGCACTAACCGCTAGACCAGCCAGACTACAAATCGGATAAGAGGTTTGGTTTTTACAGAGCTTCAAAGTCAAATTTGCGTGATTTGACCCAAAAACAATTTTTTTTCCATCTCAATTTTCTCCAACTTCTGCCAAGGTGAGGTGCTTGTACGATTCTTTTAAAAATTGGCGCATAGTCTAACAATCATTTTTTCCTCAAATCATTTTATTCTAGCTCCATTATTTCTAACCGTTTTAGTACCTTAAGTGCAGAAAACTAGGGTTAATTTTGGCTCGATTTCGACATACTTTGAATAGATTTTACCAATTGCAGATCTTTAGGGGCAGTGTGAATTGAATTGTGTTGAATTCGAGCTAAAATTAACCCTAGTTTTCTACACTTAACGTATAAAAACTGTTAGAAGTAATAGAGCTAGATCAAAATGATGTAAGAAAGATATGAACGTAAGACCTATTTATCCTCATTGGTAAGACTATGCGCCAATTTTTAAAAGAATCGTACAAGCACCTCACCTTGGCAGAAGTTGGAGAAAATTGATACGGAAAAAAAGATTGTTTTTGGGTCAAATCACGCAAATTTGACTTTGGAGCTCTGTTAAAATCAAACCTCTTATCCGATTTTAGTGTGGTTACTTTTATTTTACAGGTAAATTTGTTGGCTGTAATAATCATTTTATTTTGCTATTCTAGCCGGTCTAGCTTTGGAGATATTAGGCTTTAAGTTGTGCAAGAAAATGATTTTTTCAAAAATTTTTAAATGTCGGTGGCAGCTAAAGGGTTAGGCTGAGGGGGTATGTTCGTTACAACTTTTTTGCTGGAAATGAACTGAGGAATCATAATCCGGTGCGTTTATGCGGCAGTTTCCGGAAACCCTGTAGACGGCGGTGCTTCTATCGAACCCAGGCAGTATCAACGCCGTCTAAATAATCAAGGCCGCAGTGTAGCCAAATAGACGTCAAAAATCTTGGGTTGGTTGGTTTAGCTCCACTGCCTTGTTCAAGCACTAGCCGATAATAACGTAAGGTGCTAGTTTCTGTTTTTTTCTGTATATATAACATCATAATAGTTGGAAATCGCGGCGTCAGTGTAGAGCAGAGTTGCCGATCTGATATATCTAGATAGATGGAGTTGACTTATGGGAAGTTGCCCGGGTAAATCTTCAAATCACGTCCGAACCGTTTGTGCGGGGGCGAAAACGTTTATGCATGATTGTGCGACATTAACCTCCCGGCGGGCGCAGTACTAATCGTAACACCATCGGGCGCAATGCGTCTGACAGATTAAGTGCAGAAAAAGGGATGAAACTAAGTTTCTGTATATTTTAGACTCTTATTTATTGTTGCATTGTCTTTTTGAAACAGTTCTACGTAATTTTAGAAACAAAAACTAGCTCACAAAGTTTGATACCCTTCACATTTCAAATTTTCTAAGAATATTCCGCTTTCAATAGCTCCAATATTTAAAAAACCTCCAACAACTCGACCGCTTAAAAAATGTGAGCTTATTTTACTAAAAACACACTATTGAACGATTTGGTGAATCTAACAGTCAACACAACGATATTACGCAATGTGAAGAGTATAACATGTGGAAATTTTCATAGAAAAGGAGAAAATAACACAATCGGGCGCAATACATCTGAGAGGTTATGTCATCCCCTCCCGCCCTTCAGACATATGGTAGATAGAAACTGAAAACTGCTTTGAATAGTTGATCGATGAAGATTAAGCTACTGTGAGTTTCAGATCTCTCCCTTTTCGTATCGCTGATTGGCGCAACAAAAACTGGCCGAAGGTCAATAATACACTTCGCTCGTAGAGTTAACGAAGGGTATATTAACTTTGTCATGAATTTCACAAAACCTTGAATAAATGTGTGTTAATCAAAGCAACAAAAAAGGTCAAAACAAATGGGATCGAACTATGGGGCCATGCTCGCGGATCTCCCAATAAAATTTTCTGAGTAAATATTTTTATTTGCCCAGTTATTCCAAACAAACCCCACACAAATATTTTTTTATCGACGCAACAGAACTTTTGTGAAGACGGAAGGAAAAGATTTGGGGGGGGGGGGGTTAAATACAAGTCATAGGTATGTAGGTATCCAAATTTCGGCCGCGCCCCATAGTAACCTCGGTCTCCTTTTCATTTGTGCTTCGCTATTTATTTAATTATATGTATTATGTTTAAATTCAAAATGTGAAGTTAGTCTGACATTTCGGATGGAAATAAATTTGGTATCAATCGAAAGGAAATCGCTTGTGTATTGATTTTTGTGTTTGTGCTTCCTCAAAACGTAAGGAGAAATAAAGGAAAAACCGACCGGTTTGCGTCTTGACTAATATTGCCATTTTATTTTTTACATACATTTACCTTTATACTATCAATTGAAAAAAAAAATAGAGTGAAAGCGTATATTAACTTTGTCATGAAGTTTGTAACGCATTGAAGGAAGCATCTCCGACCATATAAAAAGTATACATATATGATCAGCATGACTTCGGGAGTCGATTGGGCGATGTCCGTCTGCCCGTCTGTCTGTCTGTTGCGACGCGTTTTACTTCGCCAATTTAAAAGCTATGAAGCTATGAAATTTTGCACAAATGCTTGTTTTTGCTGCAGGCAGTTTGTATGTTTGAACCGGTAAAATCGGACAATGGGGTCATGGGGCTGCCATACAAACCCAACTCATCAAATTAGGTTCTTCTAAGAAAAACTTTTTTATTTGTGTACCAATTTCAACCAAATTTCACACAAATGTGTTTCTATTGATGACACAAAAGATACGTGAGATTGGATCAAATCGGACCACGGGGTCATGGGGCTGCCATACAAATGTAACTCCCCAAATTAGGTTCTTCTAAGAAAAACTTTTTTATTTGTGCGGACGTCTCTTTCGAGATTTCACATTCCACTCCTGAGATGATAGTTAGGGTGATCATCTTGATAGCAAACGATCAGATATTGTAAAGACAGGAGGAGATTGTGATCACACACTGGTAACATGCTGGTTTCTTGATGAAGATGATTGACGACATAAGGAGGTAACCTGTAGCGATACGTAGAGCAGAATTCTGGCATGCCTGGATCTTATTCCAGTTTGTGACACAAACGTTTTGTGACCACACAGGTGCTGCATAGCTAGGACTCTACCTATCGCTTTGTAGCTGACCAACATAGTTTCTTTCAGAGTTCGTGATGGGCGTTAAAGTCGCCAAGTAGGATCCTACGCAGTCCTGTGAGGAGGAGACCAACATCGAAATAATAGCCAGAGCCACAGCTGGATGCTGATGGAACATAGATGTTTATAAGTTCGATATTGGTATTACCGGATTTAACGGCAATAGCTTGCATTTCCGCCGTGCCGTCTTTTAAACGAAGATCTAATACACTGTATTGCACGGATCTGTGTATTAGGAATGCGAGCTCTCCTCGTGCCTGCCGACTCTATCGCGCCTCAAAAGTATGTAATCGCCGCGGATGTCAGATTCGGGAGTTGAAGTTTTGAGCTTTGTCTCCTAAAAGGTCGCTATCAGAATTATGCGTGTACTCATGAAACGGACGATCTCGCTGATCTTCTGACGGATTCCATTGCAGTCAAACTGCAATATGGTGAGTAGGGTGTACACTGTTACGTGGAGTGCAGGTGTTAGACTTGAGCGATTAGGCCTTGTTGTATTGTTGATTACGGGTGGCAGTGGTAGAGGATTGATTTGAGAACTGGGGTCAGGAATGGCCGGAGATGGTGGTGGACCAGTAGCTTGTGAGGTAGGGCCTGGGGTGGCTGGGGCCGACCCGCGTGCAAATACCGTGCAGCAAGAAAGGACGACTCGTCATAGTGTCTCATTTTACTTAAGCCTGAGCAGTAGAAATGACACCATTCTCCGCAGCAGCTACACTTCAAGGCATTTCCAAAGATACGTCGGTTGAATATACAGATATAGATTTCGGGACCTGGATTGGTCTCAATGCCGGCGCGGATTAAGAGAATTGAGAGCAACCGCGCTGAAATGAAATGCTCCTAATTTGACGAAAAACCACATAGAACACATCCTCACACATACGCAAACATACACATCCATCCTGCACCTTGCCATGGAGGAGTCTTTTGGAAACTCTTGGCCGTTTCTTTTGAAACGGGTGTGGTCCGCTCCGAAGATGCTTGAAAATTCCGTGCGACAGCAAGCTGCCATCGGGAATGGTCGCCAGTAGGACCCCTTGTGCTGCTATCGTCCGCCACACTGTAAAAACAAGGTTGAATTTTACATCGAAAACTCGTTGAATTTTACACCTTTTTTCTCGCAAAATTACAGTAAACGTTTATTTTTAAACAAAATTTCTAGAAAACCCACAAAATAGTGTAATATTACACAGATTTTTTAATATTACTCTATTTTGGTGTAATTTGACACCACATTTGGTATAAAGATGTATCATTACTTTATTTTTGTGTAACTTTACATTTTCAGTGTATATTTACCAATTGGAAGTTGTAATTTGTACTTTTGTGCATTATTGCATTTTCCTGTATCTCACAAGTGACATGTTTTGTCTGCTCCGTCCGAAGTGCGTTCGTGTGAGCATCATAGTATTGTTGTTGTTGTAGCTCTTTTTTGCTCTTGAACCGAAGGAGTTGTGGCAGCTCTTGGCCGTTGGAATAACGGGTAGCTCCAGGACGATTTACATCGAAGAACCGGCTGCCGTAAATATAATCAATTAATTACATAAACCCGGATGTAAATTTACGTATTTGCCGGTGTAAATTTATATTTTTTCCAATGTAAATTTGCTTATTACCGTTTTTAGATTTACACCAATTCTGTAGTAAATATTTACACCGTAAAGCGTAAAATCACTCTCCTTTATATCGTGGTGTAAATTTACTAAAAAGTTTCCTCCTATTATTGGAGTAAAATTTTTTAGAGTGCAGTTCTTCTTGTTTCTCTCTAACTCCTTGAGGAGCATGGTGCGTTTTGTAGTCAACATTTCAACGGCAACTAAATTCCGTGTGATATGATTGTCAGCCATACCATACCACTTCCTAGTCGCATTTTTGTATGTGTTTATTATTCTAGGATAAGAAAATTTCTTATGAATAATAAACGTGCAACGGGCTAAGCCAAGTATCGAAACTCGTTTGTCTATATGCATCTCTATATCATAGTGGCGAGCGGACGATCACGGTCACAGAGCACGGCTGCAGCATTATATTCAATTTAACTAAAAATCGTTAAAACCATTGAAATAGTACATAGATTTTTTTCCTTTTTCATTATTATGAAAATGGAATAAATGAAAGTGGAAATTATATATTTTCGTGGATGAATGGAGATTAGTTATATCTAGAGCCCGGATTTTCGTGCAGAAAAAATTTGAAAAACCTACAGTAAAAGTCCCGAAACGTGCAAAATCATGCAATATAACATCCGAAATGTGAATTTCGCGTGTAATATCCAAAAAAATCTGTTTTATAGGTTTTTAGAAGCCTTGCCTTTGGAGCAGTCGGCGAAGGAAAAGTATACTTTAAGAGGACTAGCTCTAAAAAATTAAATAATTTGTACTTAACCTTCGGGCGGGCGCAATGCATCTGACAGATTAAGTGGCCAGTTTTTGTTGCGCCAATCAGCGATATGAAAAGGGAAAGACCTGAAACTCACAGTAGCTTAATGTTTATCGATCAACTACCCAAAGCAGTTTTCAGTTTCTATCTATACCATATGTCTGAGGGGTGGAAGGGAATGAATAATCTCTCAGATGTATTGCGCCCGATTGTGTTATTTTCTCCTTATGAAAATTTGCACTTATTATACTCTTCACATTGCGTAATAACGTTGTGTTGACTTGTAGGCTCACCAAATCGTTCAATAGTGAGTTTTTAGTAAAATAAGCTCAGATTTTTTAAGCGGTCGAGTTGTTGGAGGTTTTTCTCATATTGAAGTGATTGAAAGCGGAATATTCTTAGAAAATTGGAAATGTGAAGGGTATCAAACTTTGTGAGCCAGTTCTTATTTCTAAAATTTCGTAGAACTGTTTCAAAAAGACAATGCAACAATAAATAAGAGTCTAAAATATACAGAAACTTATTTTCATCATTTTTTCTGCACTTAATCTGTCAGCTGCATTGCGCCCGATCGTGTTAGGATTAGTATTGCGCCCGCCGGAAGGTTAAATACGGAACACTTTCAATATTTTAACCTAATGTAAGCTTCTCCCCATGAAATGCTCTCTAGATTGGCTCATTTCAATTAGGTTTATTAGTTATGGATTCATCGCACAGCCTTTGGCTTTCTTTAATTCGTGAATGAATCGTTTTCGAAGGGGCAGATGTTCCTATTTGTATTTAAGTTTACTTAACTACCAGTCAATTAACATGCACTCCACAAACAACTGGCGTTTGAAAAAATTTCCATATAATGTAGTGATGTATTTTGTTTAGTTTTATTACTTTTATTCTCTTTTCTGCCTATCAGAAAATTCTGCACATTTCCATATTTCTGGAAAAAATGTCAAGAAAGGGGAAATGTGCAATTTCATTCAACGTGCAATTTCGTGCAATATACTCTAAAAATGCAATTTCGTGCATTAACGTACAATTGCACGAGAATCCATATAAAATCTTACACTGGATATTTGCCGCTCTAACATTGGTTCTTATAAAATTGTTTGAAAAATCGCGATATCGAGTTCTTGCTATTTCTGACAAAATTTTATAACTTTCAGTATCAAGTCGAATGAGTTGTCCTTTTCGATCCGTTAAAAAAAATCAATCGAAATGAAATGCTCTCTGCACATGGATATGATATGACACTGCTAACTATGGAGCTTTCTGTTATTATATCTTAATATGCAGATCCGAGCTTTTTGGTACATCCCAATAGGAAAAATAGAAGCGCTTCCGATAGAAGCGACGTAGAAGCGCTTCCTCACCATTTCCAAATGTGCTCCGGAGGAAGCGCTTCCACGGAAGCATATTTACGAATGGTGAGGAAGCACTTTAAGATCGTAATAGAAAAGCTTCGACTCTTTGCGACGATTGCAGCACACGTCGATTATTCACCGTTGTTCTAGATAATTTCATAACGTGAAAAGTGTACGTTATTCGTCTTGTTGAATTTAAAGTGTTCACGTCGTGATTTTTTGCAGCATACTCTTAATTTGAAAAAAGAAACGGATGAACATATTTTTCTAATAAATTTGAAAATTTCACTTATATCAAGTTATTTTTTATACAATGCATCATGTGCGGTTTTCGCATTCAATCCTCTAAAAGCGCATTTCATTCACTTAAATGAGTGAAATGTGAAATTCTTTTGTAGCGCTTATAGCACACTGCTCCAGAAACGCTTACCACTCACTTCTCTAGAAGCGCTTCTGGAGCGCATCTTAAAGAGCTGCTTGCCTCCGCGGACATGCAATGTTAAAAAGTACATGAAGCATGAAGAGGAATGGAGATGGGAAGCGCTTCTCTGCTTCCCGAGAAGCGCACCTTTTGCCCTTCTGAAGCGCTCCTTTTCCTATTGGGATATTTTCTTGGCATTGTTGTTGGCGGTCACGAAAGGGGCTCTTTGTACTGCTTAAAAGGGGTATCTTTGGAGGCATGTACCTCGGAACCTGTAAGGCTTCATTGAAACGGCGCGAAAACGGCTCGCAAGCTCCAGCCATACAAATGAATTAGCTTATATGGGAAGCTCATGACGAGCGAGAGCCGTGCGACTGCCAAAACACGGCTCGCGAGCATTGAATTTGCGGGTTGTGTGTCTCGCTAGTTGTGTTTTGACAGCGGCACGGCTCTCACTCGTCGTGAGCTTCCCAGATAAGCCAATGCATTTGCATGGCTGGAGCTTGCGAGCCGTACGGCTCGTCGTTTGAATCAAGCCTTATATTCTAAGAAAATTGGACCAAAATATGACCATCGAACGGCAAAAATCCTACATCGGAGTTTTTTTTTGATTATGGTTGGGGATGGTCCCCAGAAGATGGCATAAAAAGTCCCAACCGATTGCGGGTCCGCAACCTTAAAAAAGGGGGGGGAAGTGGGGTATTTTTTTTCAGTTTTATGTGATTATTTCGAAAACGGCAAGACATACACAAAAATGGTCTGAGGACGAAAAAAACTGCATAAAATTTCCTTTTCAATGATATATAACATATTACAGCTTAATAAAATACTTCGGCGTTAAACTACAAAATAAATTACAATGTTTTCATTTTAGACCTTTTTTAAAAGCTTTTTAACTTTTGAAAAAATGCTAGTTCAGCCGCTAAATTGTGTATAAGTATTCACAATAACTTCAAGATCCATTTATGGTAAACATTTAGTCGCTCCGGTCAAGGACCCCCATTATCCTTCCATATAAATTTGTCAAAACGGCATGTCCATAGCTCCCCCCCCACAATTGGAGCAGAGTGCTAAATTTTTGTAAGTTGCAATTGGAGATCATAGTCACCTCACCCACCAAAAATCAGCTCATTCGGATGAAAACTAAGGGTATATCCCATACAAAGTGACCCATCAGGAATTTGTTCTACGTACTATTCATTTTATAAACTGTAGAACAAAGTTGTCTTGGGTCACTTTGTGTAGGAGGTACCCTTAGGTTTTATCCGAATGAGCTGATTTTTAGTGAGTGGGGTGACTATGACTTCCAATCGCAACAAACCAAAATTTAGCACTCTGCTCGAATTTCGGGGGGAGTTATGGACACGCAGTTTCGACAAATTCCAGTGGGGGGATAATGGGGGTCCTTGACCGGAGCGACTAAATGTTTTCCTTAAAATGATCTTGAACTTATTGTGAATACTTATACAAAATTTTACGGCTGAACTAGCATTTTTTCAAAAGTTATGGAGCTTTAAAAAAAGGTCTTTTCTTCTTCCTTGCCTCGTTCTTTATACCGCTCCATGGCTTCGCGTTGCTCGACCCGCGGTGTAGGCACATCGCCCGTTTTGGCGATATCTTGGATCGTGTCATCGCTGAGACCAATGCGCTGTTGTTGCTTTAAAAAAAGGTCTAAATTGAAAATATTCTAATCTATTTTGTAGTCTAACGCCGAAATATTCCATTAAACTCTAATGTGTTACATATCATTGCAAAGATAATTTTATGTAGTTTTTTCGTCCTCAGATCATTTTTCTGTATCTCTTACTGTTTTTGAAATAATCGCAAAAAAAAACGGAAAAATTTAGGATTTTTGCCGACCAAATATGACATTTTTCTTAGACTATTAGTCCTACAGAACTGGTAGATTTAGTACTTGTAGTGATGATAAAGTTCCTAAAGACATTAATTGTAAAACGTTTTTTAAGGGATATTATCGATAGACAATGAATGCAATTTTTATTTTCAACTTGACTAAACTCATTCTGTGTTAGGTAAAACTGTATAGAAGTGAAGTTTTAAGAAGAGATCCCCGTTTAATTAATACTCAAAACAAGTGGGGACGATCCTAACACTAATACTCTGGAGTAACTCCCATTAAGAGAAACCACAGTTGCTTTTTTTATTTATGTATATGTAAAGTTTGAAATACATGACCTCTAATAAAGTCCACTTCCTTATTGAGACTCATTGAATTGAGCACTCATAATTTAATGCAAACAAAACGAACTACAGTCTTGACTCGGTAATCCGGATCTTATTTAATCCGGATATCACGCTAATCAGGACGACTAAATGTTTCCACTAGGTATTCTATAGTCCGGATTTCGGCAGCAATATTGACTCTATAATCCGGATATTTGAGATTTTCAGTTTGAAATAGTAGATTTGGTATCGTACTTTTTTACGGGACGGTGCGGTATAACAAATGAAACGATGCTGACTAATTTCAAAGAAATAATACATTTATCGGCTTTTGTTCCTCTTTTTTATTTATTTGGACTGTTTTTTCTTCGAAAAATGTGATTGCGATAATCCGGATGTTCCGATGGGATTACCCCTTGCAATAATTGATCCGGATTATCGAGTCAAGACGGTATTTGTCATTATTGCACACTGCTTCATCAATTATTACCGAATAATAAATGTTCATATACATATATGTATTTATGTCACACTAATACTACACACTACACTATTAAAACAATGTAATACAAATTCTATACTCACATCGCTCCAACAAAGATAGCATTATTATCCTCGTCGAATAGAAATGTTCGATAGTAAAGTTTGCCACAGCTAAAATCCCGAACGTGATCTGAAAGACATAAGAGAAGGAAGCATACAACAACTGAAAGGATAATTCATCAAAAACAATAAATCAATATTAGGGTGGCAACACATAAAGTTATTATAGTAAAAGTATAGTGGGCGATGCGTACCAAAAGGGGAGAAGGTGCGACGATACAGCTCGTAAACACGTTGTTTTGGATAAAGCTATTTGACGAAGGTGAACTATTTCGTACATTATTGAAAAATCCATTCAACCTTAAATTTCTACCCTTCAATTTAATGGTATACCCATTTCGTTGCTAGTTGATTGAACTTGAAACATTGAATTTAACATTTATCGGAATGTTGAATGAGACGAAACGATGTCGTGTATTGGTCGTAGAAATTATCCATTCTTTGTATGGAATCACATACACCATTATAGTCAGCGCTACCTATTTTAGAGTGTAATGTTTGCAGCTCGTGGTTTAGTAAAAATAATAAAAGGTTAGGTCTGTGTTAATTAAAAAGATCCTTCGGATTTATCGTGCATTGTTTTTTTATATTTAATTTTTCGGTTTGGATGGTGATGTGAAAGCCATTTTTAGATGCTAATTCGAAATCGAAATTTCACTATGGGCGGTAGGACTGCAATAAGATCATCAAGAAGAGCTCAATATTGCAAAGATCCCCTCGCCTCTTGTTCTAGTAATAAGGGTTAAATAAAGTAAAATTGACATCAATCAGCAAATCGGGTTATCTGATCGCAAATCGCATACGGCATAATCATAAACTTCGTAGAGTACAAACCAAACATGCATGATGCCGTCAATGAAAAGTTCAGAATGATGATGAATACAAAGATTAGAAAGACACTTTTTTGGGCGATGACAGAGCCGAAATAAAAAAAGAAATCCAACAAGAGAAGAAAAAAAAAGAAGAGAAGACTCAAAAATTGAAGACAAGACTCGACGTAATCATCACATTTCAGCCCGAAGAGATGAACTACGTGGGAATCAAAAAAAGTTAAATCTCAAACCATTCCTCAGAAGATAGTGCAGGAGGTCAGAGAAAGGTAAGATGTGAACCTTGAGATTGATACAGTACCTACACGTGGAGCCAACAAGGCCCTGAACGGGGGCCATTAAGGTGGGTTGAATGAACTGTAATTTAAGATCTCAATTGGTTTCTAAGAGTCGCCATAGACTATCCAATCGAATGTACAATAAACCTCATTTTCTTTAGCGAAACCTGTACTGGAACCTAAAAAAGGAGCTTTATTGTACAATCGATTGGAGAGTCTATGGCGCCTCTAAGATGCGCCTACGAATAGTGTATACCCTCCTATACTCCAACGAAGACCTATAGCATGCACACGAACCCCGACATTCCGTCAAGTTTGTTATAGGGGTAGAGAGGTGAGATCGGGTCCACATTTTTGTAAGGACATTACAGCTACAATTTGAGCCTAATTTAAAGGGATGTAGGTGACCTTTCGTCAGAACTACTCCATTTTCTATTTATTTCAAAGATATGTCAGAATTAGGCATTCATCAAAATTTCAGGTCTCTAGCGATATTCTGTCGAAAGTTATGGCAGAATTTTAGTACTAAGGAGAGTTATTTTTACAGGAGGTAAGAAATTCCTTTATCCGATTTGCTCCACTTTAAAAAGCGTTCAACACTTTATCAAAACAAACATCGGGCCAAAATTGTAAACCACTAGCTCCATTATTTCGGCAGTTATCGTGCGAATGGACAAACAGACAAGCATTCTGATTCAGGAACAGTCCCTATTTCTATATTACCATACCGCCGGTAGCGAGACGCACATCGTGTTCAGTGGTTACGTTCGATGTCAAGAACACTTTTAATTCAGCTTCGAAAACGTGTTTTCCATCACTATATCAGCGATAGATTGAAGGAGTAAGATTAGTTGTTGGCCAGCTGCAATAAATCAACCTTCCCAGCCAGCATTGGCGTCATATACCGTGAAAATAGCCAAAAATAAACTTCACTTCATGAATCACGAATCGACATTATATATCCATAGGACGCGTTGAAAGTAAAACACATGATGGTCTGCTGAAGGAATCGCCACGGATCATGCATATAGGAAATACAATGGTTTTCTCCTGAAGTGTTATTTTTGTTGCTGGGGTAATTACATTACATTACATTCATATAGTCTGGCTGGAGCAGTGCTTAAGGCGCGCACCTTCGATGCACAGGGCTATGAGTTCGAGACTCACCCTCGCACGTAAGTTCGGAACATCAAATTCGTAACTATGGAACATCAAATTCGTAAATGTGTAAGATTAAATATGTGTCTTGCTGTTGTCATGCATGGGTATTTTTAGGTTTTTAATGAAATTCAACCAGATAGGTTGTGAAAGATGTATTAGTTTTATTCGGTTGCGAATTTAAGGGTCCGCGTTATGAAAATTGTTATTCCAAAGTTACGAATTCGAAGTTCCACAAATACGAATTTGATGTTCCATAGTTACGAATTTGATGTTCCGAACTTACGAATTTGATGTTCCAAAGTTACGAATTTGATGTTCCATAGTTACGAACTTTACTTAGAAATGGTATATATAGATGAAATAGGGGGACATCGCCATACTGCTTGTATGAAAACGTGATAAATGAATAGGGTATCTGAACTGACGCGTGCTGCATGAAATAAAGATTACAAATGTGTTAAATGCTGGCTGGGTTGTACTCATGTAACGTCGTAAAATGTTGCCTACTAACGATTCACCTTGAATTTGCTGAGGAAAAACCACAAGTTGTTGTTATCAGTAGGCGGAAAAAAGATGCTCTCTAGAAACGTGAGAGTAGGAAACTTATGTGAAGTTAGCCCTCCCACATTCTCAAATTACGCTTGTAACCGTTTGTTCGGCAGCGGCTACGTTTGTTCGTGATTTTTCGTCAATTAAAATAGTTTGTTCGTCTCTATTTATTTAACAATAACAACATTAAAATAAGAAGTGTGAACTTAGCCCGCCATCTGCAAATATGGTCGGATAGGTATAAATTTGGTATCAATCGAAAGCCAGACGTTTGTTCGTTGTTTTGTGCTTTTGTTCGTCCTGAAAACGCGAGGATTCAGGAGTAATCAAGGAAAAACAGAAGACGAGACACAAACCATTGTTTGTTTTATACAGGGTGTCCGGAAACTGTCGCATGAACGCACCGGATTATAATTTCTCAGTTGATTTCCAGCAAAAAGTTGTACCGAACATACCCCTTAGCTTAACCCTTTAGCTGCCACAGGCATTTGAAGATTTTTGAAAAAATAATTTTCTTGCACGACTTAACTTACTTATTACAGCCAACAAATTTACCTATAAAATAAAGCTAGCGGCACTAAAATCGGATAAGAGGTTTCGTTTTTACAGAACTTCAAAGTCGAATTTGTCTGAATTTACCCAAAAACAATCAATTTTTCCATATCAGTTTCCTCCAACTTCTGCCAAAGTGAGGTGCTTGTATGATTTTTTTTAAATTGGCGCATAGTCTTACGATCATATCTTACTTACATCATTTTATTCTCGCTTTATTATTACTAACTGTTTTTATACGTTAAGTGAAGAAAACTAGGGTTAATTTTAGCTCTCGTTTGATTTTGCTAATAAACGGACGGCGAGAGCTTTTGTAGTGGCCAGCAGACAAGCATTATGCATTTTAGATTGTAAGAACGATGGTTCTTGTCTTGCAAGTTTACCCGTCCGGTTTCGTCTTACAATTTGAATTCAGCCTTCGGGTTGATGATTTGATTTAGCATCAATTCATTCGCATGTTGTTTTATTTCAGGAAACTTCCAAGAGACTGACGAATGATGTGCGGTGGGCGTGATGCGGACATCGAATCGATGACAAGGTGAGTCGATGCATTGGTTGTTTCATAATCGTAATAGATTCGTATATTTTTGCAGGTCGTCGTCATCAGCTGCTCCAACATATATTTTTTAAGTTTGCCCGGAGCCGGAATTCAGCCAGAACTACTCCTACTTATGCTGACAGCTAAGCTAAGCTGATGACGAGCACATAGTACATTTAATATACTAAAAGTAGACCCTGTTACGAGAAGAGTAGAGTAGATATTCCTATTCAACGCATTCGTACTTTTATTTCAAAATTGTATATCCATGTATTGAATATCAATAGTAATTAAGACAGTTGATTTGAAAGGATTTACAATACAATCCCGTAATGAATAATTCTGTTTTGATTGATGCTTTGTAAGTACATCATGTATGTAGCACTATCGTAGCCTACAATCATTATTGACAAACCTAAATTAGAATAATACAGAAGCGCTCAAATTTTCTTAATGAAAGTGGTTTCAAGTCCCTCACGTGTATTAGGTAGTATAAAGGACGAGCTTCAATGTCCTTTCGTATGCACTTTACGCTGATTGGTAAAAGCTTGTTATGGAGGACTGAAAAGCACAAATTACAATGTGTCAAATTAACTTTGATTAGTGGTTACATATTTTGATTAGGACACAACTACATGCCGACATTGATTATTATGTACAATCCTAATCATCATCATAGTGTTGATTTGTTGATTTGATATTAGAGATAAAATTGTCAATTATGTAACCAAAAGTTGTATCTAGACAACTAATGAGCATAAAAGTAAATTATGAACATTAAAATAGACGGAATTGATGGATATAATCTTCCATTTCTACGTTAACGTCAAATAACTCCCAGAAGAAGAGAGCTTCGTTAGCAATTTTGAGAGGTGCTGTTATGTATATTAAATTTTTAAATTCACAATAGGAAAAACATTCCCAACTTCCTGCTAGAATGTATTTTCCCGCCTTTTTCTCCAATAAAGAATATACTATCATCGTGAGCACAAGTCTTTTTATTCATCTACTCAGATCCGCATTTCCAGACAATTTACGTACATTAAAGGTGCATCAAACAAAAAACAGCCTATATGCACGAGTATCAAATATCACATATTATGTGTAACGAAAAACATATCACAGGCAGTGACAGATCCATGACCACAATTCATTCTTCCAATTTTAATTTCAATTCAACCTGAAATGAATTTAATTCAAGTTTTACTAGAATAAGAGCCATCATTGATAGGTTTTATTTCATGTTTACTTCCTAAATTTCGAAGGAACAGCTCCTCTCCTTTTTTCGAAATACACAGATAAACTCTTGACCTTTTCCTACCGAACACGAACTTTATTTACCACATAGACGTTGTGCAAATATCAATTATTTGAGCTGTCGACCAAACCAAAAAGAAATGGCAAAAACTTGTGTGCTAGCCCAGCTTTCTTTGCGTCTGTGATAATGATTTTCTTAATAATCCGTTGCAAATAGGTCAAGTAAACTCAAAACAGTGGCAAACTTGCTGCAAACATTCTCGGTTTCTTATGTTGGCAATCTTGATCTTTGCTTGATTGCCACTCCACTTCACAGTCTTTTAATCCTCGATATGTTGAATGTTTTCTTTCACTTTATATGGATTTAGAGGTATGTACGGGTATGTACTACTACTCGTACAACATATATGTAATATTGGCTTATACCTATGGTATGCGTATGACCATCATTCTGAAATGTTTATATAAATCAAAAAAAGGATTATACTCATTCTATAAGGTGTAGGAACGTGAAGCATATGCATTATATTCAGTTTACGATATTGGTTTGTTCAGAGACTTGTTGGCATATGGTACCGCAAGTAGGTCAGTTTTAGGAAAAGAGCGATTTTTAGCATTAGAAGAAAAAGCGTCATTTTTGCGAGGTTCCCGACCTAAATTCACCCTAACTTTTTTGTTTGACAATGTTTTCTCTTAAATTTTGGGAAAATTAACTAGATTTATAGACAGTCTATTGACCTTAAATAACAGATAAGTCATTCGTAGATTCGTACGAAAAATATTGTTTTTGGGTATTAAAAAGTAGTAATTTTCACACTTCAGTTCATTAAACAACAAAAGTGCCCATCCATTAACTAATAAATTCAGGTTGAGGAGAAATTAGCACAATTGGGGAGACATATTAGCAGATAATTGCATCAGCGATTTGCATTCGGGAAATGCACTGTTTGATGCGGAATCACATCACAGGAGATAATCGGAGAAATGCGAGTGGCGGAGCACTGACAATTTATTAAATTATTAATGGAGAGCAGTATCGAGAAATGTTCAACATTTTGGTCCGCCCTGTTCACAACAGGCCAAATAAGGGGTTTCAGTGAGACGGAGCACCTTGCCGTACCGCTCAAGCTACAATGGACACTTTATCTGAACTGTTCGGGACAAAAACTATTTCAAGTGAAGCATCAATAAACTGGCCCACTCGATCTCCAGATTAAACGCCAGCAGATTTTTTAATGGGGTTACTTAAAAGAAAGGGCTTATGCTAATAAGCCCAGAACCATTGCGGCACTAAAAGAAAATATCGATCGGAAATCAGGGCTATACAGCCAGACACATTGCGAAAAATAATGGAGCATACGCTTGGAAAGAGCTCGGCACTGCAAAGCATGTAACGAAAGTTACCTCAGAGAGAAATTTTCCTGTAATATGTTCAAGCATAAAAATCAAAAAAATAAAAAATATTTTTCCTTAAGAAAACTTGACTTTTGTTACCGTTCCTTTTACCTACCTATTGAAATAATTCATGGAAAAATGGCTTTTTTCTTTAAACTTCCAAATGAAGACTATCGAATAAAATTACACAATCGTTACATAGTACAAAACAATCTCCAAAATTTCTAATATATTTCCATAAACATTACAAAAAAAATAGTGATAAGCAAAAAAGTTATGCTATGCTCAATTCGTAGACTTTTACGTGGGCCAACATGTACATATGTATACTTTTTGAAATCAATAAAATTTACTTATCTTGTCATCGTACAATGACATCCAGTCAGCGGCACGTGCAAAGCACTTGTCAGCTGCCAAAAAAGTTACTCAGAGAAAAAAATATGCATGTAAATATTCATATACGCTCCTCCTTGTCGACAGATTTGTTGTCCTTGCTATCTTGAGGACGTGTCGATTTAATGGTATAGATACGAACTTTAAAGAGGGTTCACAATAGTCACGCTTGTCCTTAATATGGTTTGACATATTGGTATGAAATACACTACTCTTTCCTGCACGTAGGTGTGAATGTCTTATTCACGAGTAATAATGTAATGTGTTTCAACGGGAAAAGGCACATGATAGACTCCTGGCATTATTTTCATTGAAAAAGGTTGAAGTAGCGAAGATGTCTGGACTTATTTGGATATGCTTAAATTGTGCAAAATATCTGTATCAATCGTAGAAATAGTTGACACATCCATACATGCCACCACTTTTCAGCGCAGTACATATTCAATATTAGGAGAATTCATCTACATGTAGGGCGGTTTCGATATCCCAAGGTCTGTCTGTTCATCATGAATGTGACACGATAGGCCGAGGTCGGACTTTGGCCTGTTAGTGCGATTCTATTTCTGAATTGGCTTATAACGTGATGCCACTTACGCCATGGAGGTTGTCTTGTTTAATCCCTTCGTGTTAAGAACACATCTTAAATAGATGCAACAACAATTTAATCATATTCGATTTTATGAAGACCACTGGAATTATATTAAAGTCGCCATAGACAGTGCGATTAATTGAACAATCAAAGCTCATTCCTGTGGAGAAAGCGCATTTTCTATAGAAAAAGCTCATTTTCTCCAGCGAATTCGATAGTGGAACCTAAAAAATTAGCTTTCTCCACAGAAAGGAGCTTTGATTGTTCAATCGATTGAATAATGTATGCCGCTCTTTAGGAAAATGTGAAAGAGCAAAAAAAGCGAGACCGAGGCTAATTTCGGGCGCGGCCGAAATTTGAATACCCGTCACATTTAAATGAAACTTAAGCTTATTGGGCTTTAACAATTTCTACCATATGACCTGTTCCGATTCCGTATGTTCCTGGATGCGTTTAGGCTAATCCAGGAAAACAATTGGATGAATTTTGGTTAGGATTCAAAAAGAACAAATTTTTTTTTTACAAGAACCTAATATTTGGGGGTTGGTTTGTATGGCAAGCCTATCACGCAATGTTCCGACTCCAACCAAGTTTTGAGGCTTTACTAGGAACACGGAACACCCATGTTTTGAGGCACACATTTGGGTTAAGTTTGGTTAAGATTGGCTCATAAAGAAAAAAGTGTTTCTTATAAGAACCTTAATTTACAGGGGCCACATTACGTAGTGTTCCGATTTCATCCGTTCCTGGATATTTTTTGAGTTGAGTTTGGTTAAGGTCGGATGAAAATAGAAAACGTTTTTCTTAGAAGAACTTAATTTTCAGGGATTGGCTTGTATGGCAGCCCTATGATGCAATGTTCCGATTCCATCCGTTCCTAGATACGCTTTGTTAAGTTAATTCAGTCGAACTTCTCTAAACGGACACTTCTAGTAACCGGACATTTCTCATAAACGGACACGTTTATTTTCCCCAACGTTTTTCCGCATATTTTACTAGAGAAATAACTTCTAACAAGCGGACACTCTTATAACCGGACACGGACAGTACTTTATACCTTTTATACTCTTTCTTAACTAGCAAGTCTCTAATAAACGGACAGTTTCACAAATAAAACTGCAAATTCTTACATAACAGAGTTCTATTTCGCGCAAAGAGTTTTGAAATTGCCGGAAAATCGTTTTTTTGTTACGTAAAGCAAGATACAATTTCCGGAAATCGCCGTGCAAATCTTTTTTTTTATCTCTCCGTGCAGGTGTTCGAACCTTTTTTTTAGAAATTGACGATTCCAATTTATATGGCGGAATTTGATCATGCATTTTCTATTCTTTTAAAATAAGTTTAAAAAAAACCTAGAAATTGTGCAGTTCATATTAGAATTCATAGAAAAAATAGTTCCAAAAACCGAAGTCACTGAAATGGTGAAAAGTGGTTTGATTCCCATTTTCATGAATAAAAATTTATCGCAAACCCGTAGAGACTAGAAAAAGGCATATCGCGGTTTTCTAATGGTTTCGAAGAGCGCAGAGTGAAATATTCTCATAAGCGGACACTTCTAATAAACGGACAAAATATCATTCCCCATTGGTGTCCGCTTATGGGAAGTTCGACTGTATACCCTTTCACGTGGTGGCGGGTTACAGGCCAAATACACCTGCAACTTGGTTGCCAACCTAAGTTGGCAACACGCAAAAAAACCGGAAATTAAGTAATTTGTAGGCATGTTGCATGTTGCAGTACCATAGGTTGCAAGAACGTGAATGGCGTGGTTGCCGGAATGTTGCAAGTGTGTAGTAACGTGCCTGCAACCTAGGTTGGCAACCAAGTTGCAGGTGTATTTGGCCTGTAAAAAAACGTGGGTAGAACAGTAATATTAAATGGTCGTTGTTTTACGTCTAAGACATTCATATCTAAACGATTTATGTATTATACCAGGCATCTATTAATTTAAAGACTTTTTTTTTTTATAATTAGTCCATTATAGTTTATATGAGTTGAGTTTTAAACGATGTCATAAATTCATGAAACAATTTTTGGGTAGGTACGTATATCGCATTATTACATTTTTATCGCATACCTACTCGTACACGTAAATATTTGTAAATGAATCGGTTACTAAAAATATTTTTTCTGAAAACCTTTGCATACAGCTTTCGGGCGTACTTCATTCTATACGGTGGGGAAACCGTTTTTATGAAGAGGCAATAAGGTATGTTCTAAGCAGACTCACTCAGTGCTACTCCAAATAGAGGGTATTTTGGGAAAAATTTTGCAAAAATGTTTTCTGTACCCATGCGAAAGAGACAAAAACTAAAAATTCTGTTCTAACGGCCGCAAAAAGACCCGTTTGCTTCAATTATCAAAGAAATGCTTGAAAAAAAAACGCTCCAAAAATCTATCAACTTTGGATCCCAATTTAATAAAAACATTAACATAAAAAAAAATTTGTAACGCCATTTTCTCAACTATAAATAGCCTTTGTTGGAAACATGACGTCACCCGTAGCACTCCAAGCAGCCGCTCCCCGAAGCCTACAAACAAGTGCCTTGCACCACGGTCACCACTCATCGATGCAGCATGTACAACAATGAGCGCGATCGTCGCGACGATCATTTTATTCTACACATTCCACACGACCGTCGCCTGACAAGCTCAACGACTATCGTTTGGAGGAACACAGCTCCATAAAAAATACATGCAAGCAGTACTCAATTACAGTCGTCAGGCGACACTCAGTGATCGTCGTATGAGCCGTGTCTACGAACAGAAACTTTTAACATCTCAGGGTGAGTCCGTCACATGGGTCGTGAGTTCGAAGAACATAGTAAACGGAATCCGCTCACGCCGGGACTCCATCCGACTAAGCTCGAAGGGTTCCTATCGCGGCCGGGTCTATGTCCCGGAATCACCCATGCAATTATGCATGGCCAAGAGCCGCAAACCCCCCTAGACACATTCGGGGAAACAAGAAAGTTGCACACTCACAACCATCTTTTTTATACTAATGGAGCAACCCGAGCCGGCCCAGTTGCTCCAAATTCTACTACTACGTGCCGGCATCGAAATTAATCCTGCTCCTTGGACATGCTGCGTATGTGGTAAGAGGATCTACTCCAACGTTCAGACCTACGTTCAACAACCACAATTAACACCTTTCTAGCACCAAACTGTAGAATCTGTGGACAGCAGTCATCATCGACTTCCCAACATCACAATAACCAGGGCCAACAACCATCACCAGTCACCCCCACAGTTTCTACCCAACACAATGCACCACGACATACCCTAAAACACCAGCACCACCACAGCCAGTTGTGAACTACTCTACCACCAAGATTGTCCAAATAAACTGCAATGGTCTTCAACACAAAGTTATCGAGCTAACTGACTTCATGGACAGACATCACATCAAAGTCGCTGCGGTTCAGGAAACTAAGTTAAAAGCTGACTCACCGCTTAACTCATACGGAGGCTTCAACATCATCCGAAAAGATCGACCCACCGGCGCAGGTGGAGGCTTAGCTTTCCTGATCCATAACACGTTGCCTTACTCAGAAATTGACATCACCGCCGCCGATAACACCACCGAACTCCAAGCGATTTCCATCAAAGCGGGAAATGTTGATATAGATATTCTAAATATCTATATACCACCAGCCTCAAGTTGTCCCACTGGTTTTCAGGCCAACATTTCTCCACTACTCACTGGACAATACCGCTTAATACTTGGTGATTTCAATGCACATCACGATCTATGGCATTCGAATCTCGACAACGACACGAGAGGCAACCTCATCGCTAGCCAAATAGATGACTCCGATTTCTGTCCCATGAACGATGATTCACCAACACGCGTTACAGGATCATGCAGGAGCTCCCCTGATATATCTATTGCCAGTCCCGGGCTCACCAACAACACCACATGGGAGCCTTTCATCACCTTCTCGTCAGACCACCGCTGAAAAAAATCTGAGACGGATTATCGTAGATGCTGCTAATAGACACATTCCTTCCGGCCGCATACCAATCTTGAGACCACATTTTCCATCAAGTGCCGTAGAATTGGCAAAAATGAGGGATGAATTCAGAGCAATAGACCCCAGTGATCCTCGTATCAGCGACCTAAATAATGTGATAACCCAGCAAGTAAATGACCACAGAAGACAACAATGGAACAAGCATTTAAAATCCTGCCACACAAAATCCGGTGTAAGCAACCTTTGGAAAACGGTACGTGCGTTATCTAACCCCACAAAACCCAAAGGTAAGGTAACCATTAAGTTCGGTGATAAGTCCTATAATAACGACGACAAATGCGCACACAAATTTAATCAGCAATTCGTCGAACATCCTGATAAAGATAGGCTCAAGCGCACCATCACAAGAGCTATCCGCAATAGCACCACCGATCAACACCTTCAAGTTACCTCAAACCAAGTAAGACTTGCAATCAAAAATGCCAACAATTCCAAAGCGTTCGGCCCTGACGGCATTGCTATGATCATGCTGAAACATCTAGATTCACCGGCCATTGATTATATCACTGCCACGATGAATCTATCGTTAAAATCATTCATCATTCCTGAGTTATGGAAGAAAGGCCGCATAAACCCAATACCCAAACCAGGTAAAGACCATACTCTAGCAGAATCATACCGTCCGAAAACGGTCCTGTCGCCTGTGGCCAAAATACTGGAAGCACTTGTATTGCCGAAACTTTTAGAGCACATACAGCTTGCAAATCATCAACATGTTTTTCGTAAAATGCATAGCACCACCACCGCTCTCGATACGATCACGTCCAACATATTTAATGGACTCAACCAACCGAAACCATGCAAGCGTACCGTCCTGGTTGCTCTCGATCTGTCAAAAGCATTTGACACTGTCAACCACACTCTATTGCTAACAGATCTCCGCAATACAACACCACCGTACATCCATAAATGGATCGCTAATTACCTTGCCGGTCGTCAATCCTGCACAGAGTTTAGAAACGGGAAGTCTAAGCTCAGGGAAATCAAACAAGGCGTTCCCCAGGGTGGAGTCTTATCCCCCACTCTTTTCAACCTCTACATGGCAGGATTACCTGCACCACCAACGGGATTACAAATCATCTCATACGCAGACGACTGCACCATCATGGCAACTGGTAACGACATTCCCGAAATGTGCGATCTAATCAACGAATACCTGCAGGTTCTCAACGCTTTCTTCGCCAGTAAAAATCTGAAGCTATCTGCGCCCAAGTCCTCCGCCACATTATTCACAAGCTTCAACCAAGAGTACAACACACAACTGCCCATCTACGTTGACACCCACATCATCCCAACAACCAGGACTCCCAAAATCCTTGGTGTCACGCTTGACAACTCCGGCAAATTCAACACCCACGCTGAAAATATATGTTCCAAACTCAGGAGCAGGAATAAAATATTAAAAGCACTTGCCGGAAGTACATGGGGCACAGACAAAGAAACCCTCTTGGCTACGTATAAAGCGATTGGTCGCCCCCTGGTCAATTACGCAGCACCAACGTGGACAAATGGTCTCTGCAACACAAACTGGAGCCACATTCAAACCTGCCAAAACACAGCACTACGCACCATCACCGGCTGTGTTAAGATTTCTTCACAAGATCATCTACACCAGGAAACAAAATTAATGACTTTGAGGAGCCATAATGAACTTCTCACTAAGCAATATTTAGTCGGATGTTATCGAACAAACCACCCGAACAACCCACTCATGGACAAAACACCACCGCCACGTCGTATCAGACGTTCAATCAGGGACAAAGAGCGTGAAGTCCAGCGATACAAAAAAGTTCCTTTCGATGACTCCGACTACGGCGGCCATTGCAGACTTACACACATCCGAAGTTCATAAAGATACTCAAAGTCTCACGAACAACCGTGTACTTGGCATCAAACCTCCTGCCATATCTCCAGACGAAGAATCACTACCAAGAGCAACTCGTACCACCCTAGCTCAACTTCGATCCGGCTGGTGCCCGCGACTAAACTCCTATTTGTCACGAATAAACAATGAAGTCGCCAACACCTGCCCAGCCTGCGGAACCAGTCCACATGACGTGGACCATATTTTCGATTGTTCAGCTGCCCCCACGCACCTCACACCACTTGCGTTATGGACACAACCCATCGAAGCAGCTTTTTTCCTAAATCTTGACCTCGAGGATGGAATGCCCACCATCTTCGAATGACAATGTGCAACTTTACTGAATGTTTCCCGATTTGTGCCGCTACTACAACAACAACAACTAAGCTCGAAGACCGACGAATGAATTGATATTACTCAATATTCAAAGCCAAGGCCGAAGGCAGATAAAATTATTAATTTTCTGAATTGTTTAAATCTAAATCGATTCCAAATTGGATTTATATAGGTATATACTATCTGATCGAGAAACCCCTCTATTAGATTCTGGAATTCGAACTAACTGTAAATAGATGCGTATCATCCTTCTATTTCAAATAACAATCAGAAGCCGTTCGTTAGCAATCTCGATTGCCATTATAATGACAAAAACTTACCTTCCATGTAACCAACGCGCCCCGGTTAAACCTAATATGTGTAACGAGGACTTTCTCTAATTAAATATACATTCCAAGGTAAGCTTCATAGCTCATGCATTGTGCATGATATATTTCTATGTATTACCTCTCTTCTAACATCATCTCGAAATGCATTGCCGTTTCACAAATTGAATGCATCCCATGAATCAACTCTGATATTAATTACCAACTAGTACACTACTTAATTAGTGCGCCTTACAAAGTATAACTAACTTTGTCGATATAAGGATATCCCCTTTTCAATGTACATTCGGATGGGATTGTTTGCTCCTGTTTCAATATTAATCGTATGCTCTGTTACTCCAACAGGATTATTTCGTACTTTAAACATTAAGTAGTACTACGTTACGTATACAGTGCCTTGGAAATGAAACAGTAAAGCTGACTAAATTAATTCACAAACGCAACTTTCCATAGGCGGAGTTGAAACAAGTTGACTATAAGCTGTCCTGAATTCTCGGCAACTGTGAGTACAGTAATTAGCATATTCGCTTAAGTGCGAAATGTCTTATAATAACATTTCTAATGCCATGTATTTCGTACAGTGTGTATAGTCATAAAGTGTATTGTGATTAGAACTAGGGATGACAAGAAGTAAATTCATAAGTTTTGCTTGATTATATAAATTCTATTAGCCGTGAATTGACATAAATTGGAAACGAATTTCCATTAGTGTGGATTTGTCTTGATTATGTGTTGTAAGACATTGCATTAATTGATCACAGGAGGAACGTTAATGCACAGACAAAAATAATTAAAAAAAATAGTTTAGTAATTTCGAGGAATGATACATGCTGTATGGCACATGGGAACATGACGATTTTTAAAACGTCGTAAAACATCCAAAGTTCATGTTACAAGATTTTTTGACCCTAAAATACTAAGCATAATTGAGGAATTTCAATGATACACCTGTAAAATAAATCGCCAATTAATGGGTGCCCGTTTACCTAATAAAACTTTTGGAGGAAGTATAAATTTAGAAAAATTATGTTATGTTACAGCCTAATGATACATGGCCGGGTCAACGCAACAGGCATAACCTGGAACGGCAGTTGGGGAGATTAAGTTAACAACTACCCCACGATCGTTCAAACTAAAGACAAATTGTTTGTTTAGTGGCTGGAATTCAAAGTCTAAAGAACATTGAGGGGCAGTATTTCTCATCTCCTACGGACAGTAATGGACTAGGGCCACATCGCTTGACTAACCATGGTTTTAGTGAAATTGGTTGATCAGCTCAATTCAATCGGATTTTTGCCGACTTATTCAAATTTTCGAAACAAGGATTGTTGTTAAATTCTCCAACTTTCTGATCGAAGTAATGTGTCTTTATCCAAACAACAAAAAATGTAAAAACAAATTGAATTGTACTATGGGACCCCGATTACCCCAATACAGTTTTCTAAGAAAATTTATTTTATTTGCCCTATTATTCCAAGCAGCCTCAGTCAAATATTGTTTTATCGGCGCCACGGAACTTATGTGAAAACGGAAGGAAAAGAATGGGGAAGGATTAAAAACAAGTCATAGGTACGCCCGAATAAAACTTTTAGCCCGAGGAGAGCGAAAAATATGCAAATATCGGCCGCTCCCGAAATTAGCCTCGGTCTCGCTTTTCGATAGTATAGTGCTATGTCTGGCAACAATATGATCGAATTTTAGGATTCAACTGCCGTCTAGGAGGGAGTTATGCTGCTTTTTACGCAAAATTCACTTTATTTGTAGGGGAGATAGGTGATTTATTGAGTCTATTGTATTCATATTTAATACGAAGATAGGACTTCTTACATAAATGCTAAATTTCAATAAATAAATTATTTCGGCTATCAAATACATACAATGGCGCTATTTACTGTGCTTTGTGTCTAGACAACGCATTACCTTCCAGCTAATTTGAATATTTATGAAGTTTTACTGAATATAATTTTAAAAATGTTCATCCATTAAAAACATTAATCCAATTTCTTCAACATCTGACAGGTAGAGAACCATTTGAAACTGTCCCAAAAAATGTATGCAAAAGAAATGCGGATAATCACAAGTATGAGAAAAAAATTCAAATACAAATAATCTACAATCAGAAATTATACGTATTTACGCCTCTAATCATTTGTCAGACTTCTTCAGGGTTCTTGCCTTTACCAACATATCAACAGGCTGTCAAACAGTTTTTTAGAGCAAGCGGAGCGTCGCAATACTTCCTAGCCGTCCAATGCCTTAGGCGGACCTTTGCCTGTTAAAGATAATTTCTGATAAAAGAAACGCCCAAGAGAGAAAATGACAAAACACATACAACAAACTTAAAATTGGCTAAAATGAAAAGGGGAGGTTAGAAAGAAAAAGCGATTTAAAGGAAACACCTTCTTCCATCCTGCCTGCAATTCCTTGACTCTTGCTGAAATTCCTTTCGACTTTCAGTCTCTTTGTCCGATCTTTGGCTTTTCACTAATGGCCTCTTTTGTCAACTGTCAGCAAATCACTATGGCATACCAATCCGTAAGTCAACACACAAACGTTTCAACCTACCCTCACTTTGGTGCGGGCGAGATAACATAAAGTTTCCATTTGCCATAAGACAAAAATTTGAAAGTAAGCAAACTTATTGTTCAACTCGGGAGTAGACGAAAAGAACAAAAAAAAAAAGCCATCGGGAATCGGGACGACTGGAAGGATGCCACGACGACGACCATTTCGTCGGGATCAAGAGCAAGAACATGTTTAGTGAAGTCATCTCGTTCGCCATCGCTTGCGCCATTTGTCTTAATAAACTTTTCTCAGATTTATATCTTGAAGTGCATTTATCATTCACCTGGAAACAGTCGAATGGACTCGACCCCGATTTCACATTACTGTCGAGTGTCGAGTTCTCGTAGAAAGAACTGAAATGAAGAGTATTCTCTCTATACCCGAATCCCTATCCCTATGATGACGAGCGCGATGCCATGTAGAGTGTTTGAAGGCTTTTAAAATCTTGCGAGGAAATCGCAGTTTGGATGCGGAGTCAAGTTGAAATGAAGGAGCGCACAGCAATTTTCCGATAAAGTAAGCAGTCCCCTTTATTAACACCTAAAAGCAACTTTTCACTTTAAGCGCACGAACATCCGGTTAGATTAAAGATAATGACGGACAGAAGTAAATGGATTTTTGCTTTTGATAAAGTTGAATGCGCTTTTCTGAAATGGCTGGTTATTAGTTGATAATTCGAGATTGTGATGTGTAATCTTATCGGCTGGTTAGTCTTATCGCATAGCGAAGACACATACAATATTCAGAAAGCTTTTCCATTGTATTGAATGGAATTTTGGTTTGTTTTGCATAGTTCTGCCATATTTTGCTTGGTTACGCCATCATCTTAGATTAAAAAATCATTTCGGGGTTTCATACAACAGCGTAAATAAGCAAAATATAATATAACTCAGCGACGTGCATTCATAATAAGCAATTCCAAACTGCTTGACTAGGAAAAACTTCGGATTCATTATCACCGACATCACCAAATATCATTTTTGACAACATTTTCTCCTCCTGACGATATATTCCGAAAACCCCGCGAAGTATGTATGTACATGCAAAAACTAAAACGAACACCAGTGCGGCATGGTGTTCGTTTTAGTTAATCGAACCAAACTTGTTTGCAGCATGTGTACGGACTTGGCGAATGTATCTATCATATCATAATTCATGTACACGTACATGATGCAGTGAGCAGAGCAACATGTTGATTCCAGATGCTTGAGTCGGTTCATATGATGGGCGAATATTTTTTGTTTGTTTTATGTGCGAATTTATATGAGCGCACTCAAGCAGAATTGGTGTTGATTGACTTACATGTTGCGTGTGGATTGAATATGGATAGTAGATGTTAAATGCATGTTGAGAGGAAAATATAAACTTCAGTTACATTTTCCAGAAGAAATCAGTTGACTACAGGTGACTTTTTGTGGAATTTAAAAAAATGTTCAACTTTGTGTGTTTTTTGGGAAAAGTTTGTAGTTTTCTCTTCAAATTATGTCAGAGTTGTGCTGTGCGGCAGATTTTTTAATAACATCGGAATTTTCGACCCTTTTATTCGCTAAGAAAGGAGGATCGTTCAATCTGGGTGGTCAAAATTTAAAATTCATTTTGAATGTAAACAAAAAAGCGTTACACGGAAATTTAATTTTGAAACAAATGAAAAGTACATTTGGCTTACCGGAAGTTGTAAATTAAATAAATTATTTTGTTGGCCGTGTCTTTTGTTCGCGAACGAGAAATCTGTTTGGAATAAATCCGGACTTAGCATTTAAATATTTAACGGGTTCAGCTGTAAAGCACGCTAGTTCGGAAACACATCTTCAGTCGTTAATTAAGTTAGATTTCTTCGGATCGCAAAGAATAGAGCTTATGCTAAATTACCAGGCGGCATTATTGATTAGATTACATAACGAAAAAGTTGACCGTAATCGGAATATTTTGAAACGTTTAATCGATACAGTGATTCATCTCGCAGAGCAAGAGCTTCCTTTATCGGATTCTATGATATAAGTGCCAACCGTAAGGCAATAACTTCTCATATTTTCAAAGGATTTTAAATTATGTCGGTAATAAGCAAAATGCACAATGCTACGATGGCGCAGCAGTAATGAGTTATCAAATCCGCGGAGTTCAATCTCTAACTCGCGACAGATATGAGCCCGCATTGATCGTTCCATTCACTAAATTTGGTTTTGTCTAAAAATTCCAGAAATTAAGCTTTTTTTTGCGTGCATAAACGAGATAGCTACTTTTTTCAGTGCATCCACTTAAAGGGCAGATCTTTTTTCATCTATAGTTAAGCGCCGATTACCACTTGTTTCCAAAACGCGTTGGCATTATCATTTTCGAATTATTAACGTTATATTTGAAGACTAGGATGATATTATAATAGTTTTTGATACGATTTTAAATAATTCCGAAAACTGGGATGGCATTTCCTTGACCTCTTCCGATACGTACACATCAAAATTTACAGAATTAGATTTTCATTTTTTCAGAAATATTCTCCAAAACCGATGTTTAATTTAATATAATTCAGAGTAAAGCTATAAATATTTCATATGCAAGCCAAACAATTATTGGATTTGAGAACTGGCTTGAAAAAGACTTTTCTCGGAAGTTTGAAAATTTATGCATATTCGAAAGTAGCAGAAGAATATGAGCCACCGCCGCAAAAATCTAGAAATTCAAAAGGTCCGATACAAAATTTGCGAAGGATATTTAGAGAGATTGTATACGTCATTCTCGGGCAAATTCGAGAGAGATTTAATTCATTCAAAAATCTTTCATTCTTAGAATTACTCGAACCAAATTATTTTTCCAAATTTAAATCAAATTTTCCAGAAAAAACTTTGACTCGCTTATTGAGATTCACAATTAATTTTTTGATAGAATAAAGCTAAAAATTAACTTAAAGTAATTTTTTCGTCAGAAGAGTTTAGAAAGGCAAATGTGAATCAAATTCTAGAATATTTACAAAATCGGCCTTAAGTCGCGAATAGTTTTAAACAAGTATATATTCGAGCAAAATTATTAACAATATTTCCAGTCACTGTGGCTTCTGCCGAGAGGTCTTTTTAACTTTATAACGTATCCATACATTTTTAAGAATCACCAATCCAAGGAAAGGTTTTCAGATCTTGTTTTGATTGCTGCCGAAAAGGATATTCTCATACAAATGCGAAGAGAATTTTTTTTATAAAGTAATTAAAGCTTTTTTGGATAAAGAGAGGCGTGAAGAGTTAGAAATGCTTTATTTTTTTATTCCTGATTTCTTCTATAAGGCATAAAGCCGCTTGCTATAAACGCTTTTGCAACTGTGTTTATTGTATTATTCAGTTCATTTTTATTTATGTGAAATTGGCTTTGGAATGATCAACTGCTTGACTATGAGGAATTTTCACTGCACGTCACTGATATAACTATGCAAAATAAACAAAAATTCAATTCAATATATGTAATGGAAAAGCTTTCTGAAAATAGTGTGTGTCTTCTCTATGCGACTAACCATTCGATAAGATGTACGAAAAATTGGCACTATACAAAACGTTAAACTTTATAACTTAATCAATGAGAAACCCAAAGATGTAGCCCGAAACGCAAAAAGAGTGGATCATCTAATAGTCAACATACCAAATGATGACGAGTTATCATTACTGAACCGAAGGCTGAATTTCACAATCAAGCCTAAAGACGAACCCATTAGCGATGTGAAAGCCCGAATACGAAACACGGTCACCGACATTTTAAAGAAGAGGAGAGAACATTATATAGCCTCGAATAAATCGTTAAAAATACTTAAATCCCTACGAAATCGAAACGTATACTAAAGCGGATAAAGGTAACCAAATTGTTGTCATTGCTAAAGATGAATACGATAAACCAATGCTAGACTCAATCAATGAAGAAAACATCGTGAAAATGAATAGATCACCTCTTCCGCAAATAAAAAATGATGTGAGATCTCTAATTTCCGTTATCAACAAAACTCTCGGTTTTCCTTTATACAAACTGCGCGTTCCTAACCCCGAGGTACCTAAAATGTATACGGATTGTGTAAAATACAAATACAAAGAAAGCGAAACAGTCTTCGGATTAAGATCGATTCCAGTTCTCACTTTCGGTATCGAAAAAACGGCCAAGCCCATACAAATGTCTCCATAGTTTGATGGAGAAAGTCATCGATTCCTTAGTATCCTATCGATGAATTGTCGATTCTGTTCTAACTGGGAATGAGATTTAATCTGAATTCGCCAATAGCTGCCCTATTTCCAAGCGTACCCGTTGACAATGCTGTCGCCGCTTTCAGACGTCATTTAACAAAATTCGATCTGGACGACTACCATTTGATTGTGTTATCAACACAGAACTCATGTCACATAACTCTTTTCAGTTTCAAAATGATTTTTTTAAATATGACCAAGGATGGGAAGCCCGCACCATTGATACTGATAGTATGTCCAACTTTGAATCAGAATTGAAACAAGAAGGTGTGCTATCATGAGTACGGTTCAGATATGTCGATGACATCCTCGCAATCACGAAAGAAAAATACATATGTACATACCTCAAATTGTAACTGCATTAAACAAAAAACATTCTTCAATCACCCATGAAGTTGAAAAGTGATGCGTGTTAAATGTTCTCGATTTATCACTTACTCGAGATAACAATAGTTCCATAAAAGCTTCAGTTTATCAAAAACCCACTGCATACGATAGACTTATTCCGAATGACTCGTGCTGCGCACAACATCACAAAATAGTCGCGTTTCACTCCTCCATTCATAGAAATTGCAACCTTCTAACACTTAGCTAATACAAAAACTCCGTAATAAATCGTTTAGTATAGCAAAACACTCAAGACTAGCCAATAAAAATAAATTGGCTACCTTGTATATGCACAAAATAAGAATGAACAGGCTAAAAATGTAAATCGTGTGTCCGAAACTTACGCGCCAAAAATAGTAGGTTCCTTGAAGAACTCTTTCAAAAAAAGAATGCATGCAAATAATGTACAAGAGTAGTATGAAATTGAAATTAGGATCTACAAAGGATAAAACACTGAACGAAGAACACAGGGGCATTTATGAAATTCAGTGTAATAGTTGCAATGCTAAATACATACACAATACAAACTAAGCGGAAAATAAAAAATAGAAAAGATACACGCTCTACCTATTTATTATGATTTGTGCTTCATTTCGGACCACTTCGTCGAGGTTAGCTTGAGTTTGGTTAGATTTTAGGCTTAGGGTAGAAAAGCAATGGTTTGCAGTGGTATTCAGTACCTATACCGTTAAAAAATCACATCTCCATACAGTGCAATCTTGGAAGCGAAATTCTTCAAACGGTTAAAAAAAATGGTCTTATTATAAGGCAATATTTGAAAAGGTGTAACTGAAAAGCAAAACTGTTTATTAAACAAGAAAACGTTAGAAACTCGCTTAATATAATTGAATGCACTAATACGGTTAACGCTGAGTTGAGATTACAATTTCACTAGTTCCGAATTTCGTTAAAAGAAAATGAAAACCAAGAAAAAAAAACAATTCTACACCAACGAAACTGAAATCCGACTAAGGACAAAAAATAGAAAACAATTGTCTGCTTACAAAAGATATCCTTTTGCTCGTAATCAAGAGCTCACAATAGCCTTTCACAAAACAGCGATCATCTTGTTAAGCAGTTGCAAAACGTATCCTGCTTTAGACTAAAAGAGAATCGTCGAAATGGGTGTTGTATAGCTAAAGCCGATAAAAAAAACTCCAAACATCTAGGACGAAGCGTAGACAAAAAAACAACACAACAGCCAGAATAACCAAACCAAAAATAGATAGCAATGAAGAAGAAAAATCCTTGGGCGATAAACAAATCCAGCCAGCATCCCCAGCTGGCTAAAAGTCGGGATAGGTCGAACCATCATCATCCCACCTCCAATCGTTCTATGTGTGTCTATTAAAGCAGATTCTTGAAATAATTTATTGGCGAACGGATTGTGAGGAAAGCAAGTGGTTTCTCGAGGGTGGTCAGCCACTATTCATTTTCCAGACTAGTTGGCAAGTTCTTTCGCAAAGTGATGTTTTTTTTTGGCGAGGTTCGGCATTAATTGAGTCTGAGTATCCATTTTCAACGAAAGTTTTGTTTAACAAGCTCGGCATGGTTTGTGTACAGTTTGTCAAATGATAGGCTTTGAGATTAAAGAGTTTTCAGAAGTTTTCACTTCAAGGTTTCAGAAACATATACAGGCAGAATTACATTGGCATTTTATTACACAACAGTCGGCAACACTCTGCTTTAGAGGAAATATTTTTTAATAGTGCACATTATATCCGAAAAGAAGCTTGTTAGTTTCCGCCACACAAGTTCTCTATCAACATCAGAATATACGAATAGATGCGAGTGGCGACGCTGGCTGGTTCATGCATGTAGAATATAGGTTTATCGAAGCAAAGATAAGGATTTAAGAATATAGTCGAAAGACATTGGCGTAGCACGTTACCATAGGATTTACCGGAGCATCCATTTTATTCCATATCCAACATAACTCGACAAAACTCCAGGTAAAACCAGAAATTGGATAAAGCTCAAGAGGTTTCGGGAAGATGGTTTCATCTTTTGCCGTATTCTGAGCTCGTAGTATGGCTTTGGCTTTAGGGAACGCTCTAATATTACCTTTGTACGACCGCCGTGTAGGTACTACTATAGATGTCAGCATATCGATTTATCCGAAGGGAGACATTTTCTGTGCTATACACGTCCAAAGTCAAGGAGATGAGAGATATCGAGCCTGAAATGCTGTTTGTTTTTGTCAGCTGAAGAAAACTGCACAGAATCGTTATACATACGTAGTTTTGGGCTAAGTTTGTGGACAAAACAAAATGACTCTACAGAATGAAGAAATCAAGTGACATGACGTATGACGTATAAACATCTATATACTTAAGCATTGTTTTGCCTATTTTATAATTATTAATATTTATTTATTAAATCTTCAGCGAACACTGTTCAAGGGTTTGTTACGAATGCTAAGGTTTCTTTGTAAAGGCTTTAAGTAAAGAGCTTTCCAAGAAGAACAAAATTCTACTACGTTTTCGACGACTCACTGACTCAACTCGTAAAGCAGTCATATTAGCATTTCATATAGAAAAAAATAGAGTAAGGCGAATTCTTGTGGTTTTTGAATCAGTGGGCTCCCAGGAATCTAAAACTCATTTTGCTAAAAAAAAATGTTGATGGGAAAGGTCCCAAAAAGGACAAAAAAGGATATTCTTTAATCCTTTACCGGAGGTCGGCATGTGGGGTATCAAATCAAAGGGGACGTCAAGTAGATACCCGGTGTTTGTTCCATGTTCAAGGACCCTCAACGGAATAAATCGAGATTAAATGGAGAATTATTTTGTTTCCCGTGTATCTTTCCAAAGCCATAACTACGAGAGTAATTCAAATTGTCACTACGTTTCTCACTTTTCCGAATCTATAATAGCTAAAGATTCTACCATTAAATTTGCTAAGAAAAAAATGATCGGAAAGCTCTCAAAAATGACATAAAAGGACACTAATTACAAACCTTGATCGAACATGGGCATGCGGGGTGTCATATAAAAGAGGACGTCGAGTACATTCCATATCCGGCGTTTATTACTTGTTTCAAGGACTCTCACAGGAGAAAATTGGGATTCAATGGAAAATTTTCGTGTGTCTCGTATATGTATCTTTCCAAAGCCATACATTTTCGTTTAAGCACGAATTATTCCATTTAGTGTCATTGAAACAGGAAACAAACACCGGATATGCAATGCACTCGACGTCTTCTTTGATATGACACCCCGCATGTTCACTTTCGATCAAGGTTTGTAATTAGTGTCCTTTCCCAAGCAGCACAAAATAACCTTGGTTAGATATACAACCCGATTTTTGGTTATATTTTAGTTGAATAATCAACGATATGGGTTATTGTTACTAAAGTAAGCATTTTGTTGGAGTCTAAACTTAAATATTTGCTGCAAAATTAACTATCACTCGTAGAGTAAAGGGTATATTAACTTTGTCACGAAGTTTGTAACGCATTGAAGGAAGCATCTCCGACCATATAAAATATGTATATATATGATCAGCATGACGAGCTGAGTCGATTGGGCGATGTCCGTCTGTCTGTCTGTCCGTCTGTTGCTACGCGTTTTACTCGGCCAGTTTAAAAGCTATCGAGCTGAAATTTTGCACACATGTTTCTTATTATTGCAGGCAGTTTGTATGTTTGAATCGCTAAAATCGGACCGTGGGGTCATGGGGCTGCCATACAAACCTAACCCCCCCAATTTGGTTTTTCTAAGAAAAACTTTTTCATGTGTTTACTAATTTCAACGAAATTTCACACAAATGTGTTTCTATTGATAACACAAAACATATGTAAGAATGGATCAAATCGGACCATGGGGTCATGGGGCTGCCATACAAACCTAACCCCCCAAATTAGGTTCTTCTAAGAAAAACTTTTTCATTTGTGCACCAATTTGAACGAAATTTCACACAAATGTGTTTCTATTGATGCCACAAAATATATGTAAGAATAAATGGAATCAGACTGTGGGGTCATGGGGCTGTCATACAAACCCAGCCCCCAAATTGAGTTTTTCAAAGAAAAACTTTTTTATTTATCCACCAATTTAAATCAAACCTCATAAAAGTGCATTTCATATGATGCCACAAAACATGTGTAAAAATGAATGGAATCGGACGATGGGGTCATGGGGATATCATACAAAGCCAACCCCCTAAATTGAGTTCTTCTACGAACAACTTTTTTATTTGTGCACCACTTTCAACCAAAACTCGTAAAAGTGCACTTCAATTGATGCCATAAATAATCGGACTATGGAGTCATGGGGCTACCATACAAGCCCAACCTCCCCATTTTGGATCTTCTAAGAAACATTTTTTCTACACCAATTTAAAAAAAACCTCAATGCGTCTTTATCAACAAAAAAGAAAAGTAAAACAAATGGAATCGTAGTATGGAGCCATGCTCCCGCATCCCCCCAATAAAGTTTTCTGAGATATTTTTTTTTTATTTTACCACTTATTCCAACCAAACCTCACACAAATATTGTTTTATCGACGCCACAGAATTTGTCAATATCAAATATTATGCGAAAACAGAAGGAAAAGAATGGGGAAGGATTAAATACAAGTCATAGGTTTGCTCCAAAAAACTTTTAGCCCGAGGAGAGTGAAGGATATTCAAATTTCGGCCGCGCCCGAAATTAGCCTCGGTCTCGTTGATATTTACAATTATATTGGATACAAAGCTTGCGAGCGCTAACTGAAGCAAATATCATAAAATGAATTATGTAAATAGATTTTTTGGCATATGAAAAAATAAAAATAAAACATCGCATGATCGAGAATCAATCTTGCGACCGCCATGTATTGCGCGTGAAGTACTTCAGATTTAGAGAACATGAGAAGTATTTCCCTTCTGGCGCAATGGCAATGGTGCCAGACTAGCACGCAAGAGGACCAGGTTCGATTCCAGCTTGAGGCAAATAAATAAAAAGGTAATTTCCTTGGATAAAAAGGTATAAAATATTATAATACATATGTCTGAGATAAATAAAATTGTCAATTCTGAAAAAGAAAAAGTGTGAAATTTTTAATTTTTTAGCATACGAAATTGTCATTATATTCACAACGATTTTACAACAATAATGTCTGAAAGACAACGACATTACAACAAAAATGTTACGTTTATAGCCAGGCAAAAACCTTTTTTTTTACGGTTTAGCAAACGTTTTTAAAACATTTTTACAACCATTTTCCTAACAATATTGTCATATAACCATGGTGGGATTTCGGTTATATAACCGTTTTACAACTCGTTTGTGCTACTTGGGTTAATGTCCTTTTTCAGAGCTTTCCGATAATTTTTTTCTTTGCAAATTTAATGCTAGAATCTTAACCTATTACCTATAGATTCGGAAAAAAGAGAAACGTAGTGACAACTTGAATTATTCTCGTAGTTATGGCTTTGGAAAGATACACGGAAAACACAATAATTTTCCATTTAATCTCGATTTATTCCGTTGAGGATCCTTGAAACAGGAAACAAACACCGGATTTGTAATGCATTCGACGTCCGCTTTGATTTGATACCCCACATGCTGACCTCCGGTCAATGATTAAAGAGTATCCTCTTTTGTCCTTTTTGGGACCTTTCCGATCAAAATTTTTTTTTGCAAAATGAGTTTTAGATTCCTGGGAGCTCGCTGATTCAAAAACCACAAAAAATAGCCTTACTCTATTTTTTTCCTATTTGGAGGCCTGAAATGGGAAATTTTGACTGCACTATCGTATCTTTACACAAAGTTCAAACTGGCTATAGTTGAAACCACATGACTTATGTGCAGTTGGCCGGGTAAATCTTCCAATCACGTCGAAACGTTTGTGCCGGATGCGGAAACGTTTGTGCCGGATTGTGCCACCTTAATTTTCGTTTGTGCCTCGCTAATTATTTAATTATAGCATGTTGAAATTCAGAGTGTGAAGTTAGCCTGTAAGTGTAAAAATTTGCTCGAATGGGAATAAATTTGGTATCAATCGAAAGGAAATCGTTTGTGCCATTATTTGTGCGTTTGTGCCGTCTTAAAACGCAAGGACTCACGAGAAATAAAGGAAAAACCGACTGGTTTATGTCTTGAGTAAGAGTTCAATGTTGTACACAAACCCAAATTCAAATTCAAATTCAAATCATTTATTCATTTTCATCTTATGACTAACATATAGCTTAAAATAGATACCGGCTAGGGCCTTAACTCTAAAGTATAATGCTAATTTGAAATTGTTAAAATTATTTTATTTTTAAATTGGCGGATAATGGCGAGGAAAAAATGTTTGAAAACAAAACCTCGTGTGACAAAAAAAAAAAAAACATATATATAAAAGAACTACAACTAATTTAAATTTAAATTACGTACTAATAGCTAATTATCATTAAAAATGAGGCTTCTTATGATATTATTATTAATGTTTTGGCAGTTAACACGAAATTTCAAAATATATTTATTGGCTAGTTTATCTAAAGGTGTGATCTTGGTTTCGTGGTGCAACTTGGCGGTCGAATAGAAAAATGGTTTGTTCGTTATATGTTTGAGGATTTTATTTTGTGTTACTTGGATTTTATTTTTCCTTGTTTTAGCGTAGAGACCCCATACTGGTGAGCCATACGCAGCAATGGGTTGGATAACCATTTTATAGATTAGTAGTTTATTGTCTATTGATAATTTAGATTTTTTATTTAACCCTCGGATGGTTCAGGTAAATTTTACATACGTAAATGGTTCAGTGGGGTCTGACAGACCCCAAAGCAAAAATCGCTCTACAACTTAAATTTTTGCTTTTTTGGCAAATTTGTTTGAACTAGAAGTAACTGTGAAGCCTTTTGATTAAGTGGTATATAAAAAAAAACTGAAATTCGGACAGTAGCTTTTAGTACGTGGAAGAAAAAATTAGGTGGTGTCAAAGTTGAGGGTAATTTGAACGTATCACAAATAAATCAATATAAAAACTAAAATTTTAACAAAATTTTATTTTTATTAGTCAAAACTTATTTAATACTAATTAACAAAGATAAGTACATCAACATTTTTTAGCTAAGGTTAATATTTTTTCTTAAATCGGGATCCAAAGTTAGTCAGTATTTAGAGCATTTTTCTTCACAGCTTTTTCCTCGATGGTCTTCGCAGATTGGCTTTTTGCACTCGTTGCAATTGTATTTGGTCTTCCGATAATTTGCTCGTGGGCATAGAAAACATTTTTGCCTCTTTGGGGGACCATCTGACCACATTGGGGGACCTGGAGCATCAGCCCCAAAGGGGGGGGGGGCAAGCTGAACAATGCACAAAATGTCTTCAATATTTTGCACTGTGTTCGGCGAATATTGCCCGTTGATTTCCACCTTCTTAGAAAAAGTTCGACAAGTGTATAGCCAAGTTCGCTGAGGAAGCTTTATGTATTATGTAAAATACCCACCTAATTATTACGCTCATAAAAGTCATTAATTTAATTATAATTATTTATGTCTTGACTTAAAAAACATAAGGTAATGACACAATAGTGAAAGGAGATCCTCATAAATGAAAACCAGGTAAAAAACGGCATAATTTTGAATGAATTGAGTAAAAAATTTGAAAACCCCTAATTCAAAACACCCTAAATTTTCCATTTCTTTCAAAATTAACATATCTAATTTCCCAAATTTACTCTAATTACAAAGTTTCAACCATTCCCGACTATTATTATTACATTTTATCGTTTTCCAAATAACATACTTTGAAAATTTCCCACAAAACGAAAAATTTACTTTTGTAAAAAAGACATACGTAAATGGTTCGTGGGGTCTGACCCCAGAGCACTTTCAAAGTGCTATAACTTATAAACAAAATCTCAAATTCAAACAAATTCATGCTTAAATGAACTTATGTGACACATACTTAAATTACATATGCATAAAAATACCATTCAACAAGTTTTTCTATGAAAATTTTAAGATTTAAATTTCTCTGGGGTCTGTCAGACCCCACTGAACCATCCGAGGGTTAAAAGAGGATATAAGGCGCAAAATGATCTCATCATTTTTTGAGACGTGATCTCCATATGCGATTGCCCTGTGAGTTTTTTATCGAGACTTAAACCCAAGTAGTTCAATTCATTGCTCCATGCGATATGATCGCCAAGGAAGTTAAGGGGAGAGCTTGGCAAGTTAGTTCTTTTCCTCTTTTTTGAGAAGAAGGCGGCTTGTGTTTTAGCCGTATTCAATTTAATTTTCCATCGAAAATAAAATTGATACAGACATTCGAGTTGATATTCTATCTTCGACGATATCTCATTAGGATCTTTATGATTGTAAAAGATGCATACGTCGTCTGCGAAACAGGCAATATGGCAGTCGTTGGTTTTAGGAATATCAGCTGTGAATATGTTAAAGAGTATCGGACTAAGACATGAACCCTGAGGGACTCCCGCGGAAATAGATTTAGTGTTAGAGTGGGAATCTCCCACCTGTACTGAGAAAGTTCTGTTGGAAAGGAATGATTGAAAGAATTTGATAAGGTAAACAGGTATATCAAACTTAATTAATTTATATAGCAATCCGTCGTGCCATACCGAGTCGAAAGCCTTTTCTATGTCTAGAGCAACAACACCCACAGATTCTTTTCTCGCGAAGGACTCTTTAATATGCTTGTGAAGTCGGTAGATTTGGTGAGTGGTTGAGTGTTGTTTTCTAAACCCAAATTGGAATTCCGGGATAACTTTTAGCCGTTCAATTACCTCGTTGAGACGCAATAGTACTACCTTTTCCAAAATTTTACTTAAGGATGGTAATAGACTGATTGGCCGGTAATTGCCAGGGTCTCTTGCGTCCTTTCCGGATTTCGCAAGTGGAATAACATTAGCGTGCTTCCAGCGATTAGGGAAATACGAAATCTTTAGGCAGCAATTTACCAAAAAATGTATCTTCACAATAGCTTTCTTTGGCAGATTTTTTAAGATCATATTAGAAATTTTATCAAATCCAGGTGTTTTTTTGATCTTGAATGATTTAATTATATTTTTGATTTCCCTTGGGGAGGATAAATATGTTTCATTAAAGTCGTTAGGGCTGATTGCTAGTCTACCGACTGTATCTTTCACAATTCGATTATACAAAACGCTACCCAAGTGCGACGAGATACTATGCGCTTTCTGGAATTTATTGGCAATGATTTCCGCTTTGTCTTGGCAGTCAAACACCAAAGTTTTATCAGATCTTCGTAATGGAGGCATAGGTTTACTACGGCGGAATATTTTGTTCAATTTCCAGATTTTTTTACTGTTCTTGGAAAGGCCTTGTAGCATATTGTTCCATTTATCATTACGACTGATAAAAATTTGTTGTCGAATGAGATTTGTGAGATTGTTCATTGCCATTTTAGTTGACGGATCCCGATCACGTTGCCATTTTCTTCGAAGGAAATTTCTAGTACGGATAAGAGCTTTTGTGTTATTGTCAAGAGGATTGATTTTGGATTGGGGTTTGCTTATGTCGACAGATGCAAATTCTAGGGCTGAATTGAGTTGCATATAGAAATCATCCAAGGCGGAATCGACTTGGTCTGTATTTTCCACACTAGATAGGTCCTGTGATCTTAAGTCAATATTTTGGTTTAAGCATTTTTTAAACTTAAGCCAGTTAATTTTTAGTTTTTTACTTTGAAAATCAGAATTGAAGGTTGTTCCTGTGGTTTCTAAATAAAATAGTACTGGATAGTGCGGAGATGATAACTTTTTAATTGTTTGAGGCTGGGGAATATTGTTCGGCCCCTTGCTCAGTATAATGTCAAGGGTTGAGTCGTAACCTCTATGATTCAAAAATGTTGGCTCAGAAGGTGAGTGAATCATGATGTTGTTGTGAAATGTGAGATTATACAGTCTCCTTCCAGCCCTATTTGAATTAACGCAATTCCAATACCTATGTTTAGAATTAAAATCACCACACAAAATAACTTTTTCTCCTAAATTCAACAAGTATTTAATGTCGCTTTCGAACAAATCCAATTTTGCATTATCGACGTGTGTACCCGGAAAGTACACAGTAAAAAGTTTATTGAATTTCCCACACAAAGTGTAGTAAAAATTACTACAAAAAAAAGCTAAAAAAAAATTTGAAATTTAATCTTACACATTTCTTTAGCAAAAGGTTAAAATAAATGAAAACTATTAAATTTTAAATAAAATATTGTGAAATCACATTGCTACTGTAATTTTACCAACAAAAAATGTAAAATTAAATCAAGTGATTTGTGATTTTTCATCATTTAATGTAAAATTAAATCAAATGAATGTAATTTTTCATCATTTCATTTTTACATTTCGTAAATCTTGTCGATAGTATTCTGCTACGCTGTGTGGCGCACTTGGTTGAGTCGCCACTCTACGATGCTAGTAATCTAGAGGTCCGTAGATCGAATCTCGGCGTGGTCCAAAATTTTCGAACATGTGAGGATAGGAAATATATAGTGCTTGCAACATTATATACACTCCGAAATTATATGCATTGTAACGTTGACTCGAAATTGCCTATAAACGGCTGAGTTAACGTTAAGTTAATTTTAAATAAAAAATTTAATTTTACACATGGGTATGGGACTTGTTTCCCTCTATGAATTTAAAATTAAATCTTTGTTGGAAATGGGTTAAATATATTGATGTAATTTTAAATGCGTGTTGTAAATTTACAACTCTGAAAGTTGGCAACCAATTGCCTACTCTGAAAGCTGTAAAAATTTAAAACCGTGTAGCACACGACCAGATAAACTTGATCTAATTTTATTGCAATTGCCTCTATTGTTTTAGTTGGTAATTCAGGGAGAACATAGCAGTTCAAACATTTTTTCGTACAGATCGCTACACCGCCGCCTGTAGCACCTAATCTATCTAATCTAAAGATATTATAATTAAAATTCGTAATTTTATCATTCTTTTTTAACCAAGTCTCAGTTATAGCAATAGCATCTACATTAGTCTCTTGAGCGAGATCAAAAAGTTCTACGGATTTGTTTTTGACGCTCTGAGCGTTCCAAAGAAGAATGCTTAAATTATTATTATTACTCATTAATTGACAAACTTAAATGCTAGTGAGACGAGAACGTTATATTGATCCCTCTTCGTTTTGCAATTGGAGAGGTTAGTGATAAGTTCCAATGCAATTTGCAACATCTGATCGTGTGTAAACAAACACTCCGGTGCAGTACTAGTTGTCGGATCAGATCTCAATACGTTGGAGTATGAGGGCATATGCACAGCTGTAGAAGTCGAGGGAAAATTTGCTGCTGGATTGTTGAACAATACTTGCGTATTCGGTAGTGACGGAAAAGATTGTGAGTTCAAGTGTATATCGTTTTGTTTAGCAAGTTTTTTGTTGTTTCGGTTTTGGTTTATTGTTCGTTGGTGAGCTAGATATTCGATTCGCTTGTCACAAAATCGTTCGTTAGCCATGTGATTGTTCCCACAATGGAAACATTTAAACGATTTTTTCATGTCTGCGGGTGTCATTTTCGCGACCGGGCAGTGAATTGAAGAGTGATTTGCCCCACATAATAAACAATTAGGTGGAAGGTGGCAATTTGAAGATCCGTGGCCCCAGTTTTGACAGTTCCGACATTGCGTCGGACCAGTTCGCGAGCGAGAGTAAAAATTCCAATATACTTTGGTATGGGAGATGTTTTGTATAAGTTTTAGTTGTGGAAGTTTAATTGAACCCCGCTCAAAGTATAAGATATAGTACGTTTCGTCGCAGCAGTCGCTGCATTTTCACGATCTTCGACACCTGTAGCTCATCATACAGCTGATACAACTCAAGGTTGTGCCGGATGCGCCATTCACCTCGTTCACGAACGGCCCCGAAGATTCTTCGGAGAACCTTTCGCTCGAATGTGTCCAACAAGAGTTCAGAGTTTTGGGTTAGGGTCCATGCCTCGCAGCCATAGCATAGCACAGGTCGGATGATGGTTTTATACACGTGGAGCTTCGTGTTCCTGTGCACCAGCTTCGAATTCATAATTTGGAGGACCGCAAAGTAACACTTATTAGCTAGTTGTATCCGTCGCTTTATCTCATCTGTTTCCTTGGCGTCCTTTGACAAATTGCAACCCAGGTAAGTGAAGTTGTCTACATATTCTATATTGAGGTCCCCCACTGTGATGCTTGAATTTACTGGCGTTCTAGTTTTTGATTGCATCATGACCTTGGTTTCAGATTAGTTGATATGTAGCCCAACTTCTTTGGCGGCGTTATTGAGATTATGCAGAAGGCTTTCTGCATCACCCAATCTTCGAGACATGATGTTGATGTCGTCGGCGTAGGATACTAGTTGAGTCGATTTAATGAGTAGCGTTCCGCTGCTGTCCAAATTCATGGCTCGAATCACATACTCCAGAGCCAGGTTGAAGAGCGTCGGCGCCAGCCCGTCGCCTTGCTTGAGTCCAGTACGAGTTTCAAATAGGTCAGTGAGTCTGTTCTGAACTCTGACCTGCGAGACGGTATTAGTCATCGTCATCCTTATGAGTCGTACTAGCTTAGCCGGTATTCCAAAATGCAGCAAAATGTTGTACAGTACGCTTCGATCGATACTGTCGTATGCCTGCTTGAAGTTGACAAATATTTGGTATACGTCGATGTTGTATTCCCAGCACTTCTACAGTAAAAGCTTCACTGTAAAAAGCTGATCTGCCGTCGAACGACCAGGTCTAAAGCCGGACCAAATAAAAGTTGTGTTTCCTCATTTCAATTGTTCTTTTAGTTATTAAAATAATTCCATTTCATTATATTTTTCGCAAACGTAGATGTGCCACTTGAAAAAAACAACGCATTGATCTCGGTAATGACACGATGTGGACGTCAGATTGACATTTGACATTTCATCTAAACTTAGCATCTTCTACACTAGCAACCAAATGAAGGCTGAAAATGACATACCCAAACTTTAATTTTGGAGATTATTTAAATTTAATTATCAAAATCGGAATCTGCGCGTTTGAATTATTACTCGGCCATTTAACAATTATTAAATTTTTCACAAAACAAAGTTTGCAAAATTGCAGCAAAATTGTCACTTTTGCCGTATTGAATATCAAAAATGGACGGACAACCAATTGGCGGCCAGTTTGGTTGCAATGTCATTGCAACCAGTCTGGATGGAGCTTAACGGCACGTGAGATAAAGTTCACAATGGGTTTGTGTACACTCTTATTCGAGACATAAACCAGTCGGTTTTTCCTTTATTTCTCCGGAGTCCTTGCGTTTTAAGGCGGCACAAACGCACAAATCATGGCACAAACGATTTCCTTTCGATTGATACCAAATTTATTCCCATCCGAGCAAATTTTTACACTTACAGGCTAACTTCACACTCTGAATTTCAACATGCTATAATTAAATAATTAGCGAGGCACAAACGAAAATTAAGGTGGCACAATCCGGCACAAACGTTTCCGCATCCGGCACAAACGTTTCGACGTGATTGGAAGATTTACCCGGCCAACTTCACATAAGTAACCACATGTGCGATATAAATACAATCTCTGTTCAACGAACATTTTTACTTACGGCTTGAGCTTGAGGTTAAGCTGAACTGAATTAAGTTTTTGGTATAGTTTTTGCGTTCTTTTCCTCGATCTCTTTCCCTTTCTCTATTAATTCTGGGCACGACCACTTAAGAGTAGATTAAGCAATATTCAAGACTTGCTCCTAGGATACTATAGGATTTGGATCCTTCCAAGTCCAAGTTTCTAGAAAACTGTATAAAATATTTTATCACAAATTTGAAACAGATACATTCAAAAGCCGAACGCGTTGAGTTGATCGTAAGTTGTTTTATATCGTCCAGAAGAAGGTGACAACCTGAACAAGGTTTCCTAAATGCGCCATCGAAATTGGATGGAATGATCGGTGAGCAGTGTTTCGACTTATTTTTAGAAAGTCGTGTGAAAGACTTGACTTGAAAATAATGGAAAAATGTGTTGGATTTTAAGAACTAAAATGAACTAACTACCCTGCTCTCCAGATTCATAAAAAATATACTTACGTTGTCTAAATGAATCATTTTCACAATGGTTTGCAAGATAATTCCACTATGGTGAAGAACGATCTGCGCACGCCAGAGCATAGGCGTACCAAATCGGGATCACCCACAAAATCCTTTAGATGAGGGATGTCAAGTTGCTCACATTAACCTCGATCAACATTTCAGACGATGCATAAATTCACCGCTACTTAAATAAATATGTAATGACCCGATCTAGACACATGCCCGTCTCAATTTTTTAATTTGCTCAATATCTTGGATTTAATTAATGTCAATTTTGTTAAATTTCTAATTCAAAAATTCGTATTTACGTAATTGTATCTTTGAACTTCCATACAGACAGCAGTTGCTTTGGCGAATTTAGTTTTCTTAAGAGTTGGGTGACAGTTGTCGACGCAGATGGAAAAAATCTCGCTAGGAGTGTTTTTGTGCGGGAAATGTCGGAATAGGACACATTGTGCATTTTCGGCTAATAGAAAATATGAAGTAGCTCCGTTTTGTAATACGAATTTTCGCCATAACACGAGAGGTGGTTTAATGCCTCGCGAGCCGAGGCAATGATTAGTGACAGCTTTGCTCTGTGGCCTCTTACAATATGAGCGGCAATTGAATTTTTAATTTTTCTCCCATAGGAGTATCACAGGTCATTTTAAAGCCGGCCCCACACCGATAGGAGTGTGGCAAACACCGCACAAAAGATTGATACGAAAAATCGTGCAGCAGCAGTGTGGTTGGGCGACTCCAATGTATACTTGGACCGATCTTTTGTGCGGTGTGTGCCACACTCCGATCGGTGTGGGGCCGGCTTTAAATATAATGACTAATAAGGCTAGTTGACATATGTACTTTGGTCATTTGTAGCTATCCGTATAATTATAACTGCCTCCTCCTGTTATTATTTTTAAGTTGTAATAGAGGTGGAATTGGTCGACCAAGGTGGTCGGACGATGAAATTCGAATGCCATCGTATTGTAGCACCCTGGGAATGGGATGGATGCACTATCCATCCCTTCCCAGTATAATGAGACTGTTTTTTTGTGGACAAATTTCAATCAAACCCCCACGAATGTGTTTAGAAAATGCACAAAACAAGTAAAAACGAAAAATATTGGGCCAAGGGGTCGTGGGAGTGCCATACACCCACCCACAAAAAGAGGTTGTTATAAGAAAAATTGTGACGAACCAATCTCAGCCATACCTGACAAAAATTAACAAATTTACAGAACGTATTTAAAAACGAAAGTGATCAGCGTATAAGGTCATAGGGTTTCCATACGAAGCTCACCTCCAAAACTAGGTTCTTCTAGGAACCAATCACCAAACCTCGCACAATAAGCATATTTTCATAAAAAAAACATTTTGATCGGAAAGATCCCAAAAAGGTCACGAAAGGACACAAATTTATCCTTTATTTTGATTTATCGGAAATAGACATGCTAGGTGTGTTATCAAAAGGCGTGTTGAGCTCATTACATTTCTGGCATTTCTCTCTCTAATTTCAATTACTTCATTTGCGATTAAAAACGTTTTAATTATCGGAATAGAAGGAAACATACCGGAAATGTTTTGTACTCAACGTCCCCTTTGACAATCCGCATACCTTCGATCAATGAAAAATTAGTGTTGTTTTTCTGTTCTTATTGCCGATCGGAATACCTACTTTCTATAAAAATAAGGTTTTTTTTTATTTTTTCTATTTGGAGTCTTGATTGGGATATTTTGATTGTACTAGAATGATTGTCAACGTACGTACGTACATGTAAATGCGATATGCGTGCTTGCCTGTATGTCAAGCAGTACGCTGGTGTGTTGTTAGCTGAGAATCGTCGATTTCGATTATACCCCGCAATACCTCGTAAAACTTATCGCATATCTGATTGTGGATAATGTCACGAGTCCATAAAATCCAGATAAATTTGTCTTCCTTACGATGATCTCATCGGGCATACCTGTGTTATACCGACGAACCTACATATAAAACACGTTTGTTTCACACCAAGATCTTCCTCAATATTGTTGTATTAATAAAAGAAGTGGAAATGAAATATTAGTACTGACGACAACACCTTATCATATTGTCCTAACTTAATTGATTAAATTGATTCAGGAATCCGCTTTATTCTCTTTTCCCAAAAATTGAAGCTCCACGGTCCAACAAATTTATGTCGTTGCCTTTCAAAGGCAAGAACATAAAACCGTTGCACGGATGTCTAACAATATACGTGTGTGTATGTATACATAGATATATTTTTTATCAAAGAACAATCGTTTCACCTTTTCTATGTTCTACCCTTAATTTAATTGTCCTTTTCTGTTTGTTCGTATATTTTTGTAGCAAACATTCCAACAGAATGCCCATCGCCACTTACCATTCTATTAGAATGGGATTCTATCGAGCCTATAAGCTGTAGGTTGCGTAATGTAGGTTGCAATAAATTCGATGTCCAACAAAGACCATCCCCAAGACAATTTGCTCTCTTAACTTTAAGCTCGTTTACGCTTCGTACGTTTAATAGAAAATAAAAATGACACTTTAGTGAAGGCTTTGACATTATCCCGCACCTATACAACCCCCGTTATAGCTCTTCCCTCTCTTTTTGGATTCTTTCTCTTTGCTTGGCTGGCAAGTCCTCTAACATTTTCGGACCAAAGTCCTTCTTATATCCATTTTCCGCTTTTCGGCTTTGCTTCGACGCGGCCGGCGCCTGTTCTTTATTTTTCGTCCACACGGCCTTTCGATAAGAGGCTTAAATTCGGATGGAAGAAAAAAGTCTGCCAGGCATACCGGCACGACAAAAGACATCATTTTATCTGTATTAAGGTGTTTTGGGAGGATATTGTTTATGGGGTTTGGGAAATTCCGGGAAACCGTGGAGACATGAAGCCGCACACAAATCTACCACCTTATGCCGGACACACGGGATAGCTCGCTCTTTCACCGAACGTGTACACATAATCCTTTAGGAATTTTTTTGATTGCACTCCTTTATGAACCTGACACCGCATATACCGTCATGAAATGCTTCCGTATTGTGCCATCTACTCGTATATTGAATGGAATCCAACTCGTTTATTGATATTTAACGAAGTTTCTATTGGATGGAATGAAGCGATGTTATTGCCACTACACATAGTTAGGATAAGATGACGAAAAGGACGAGGAAAAATGAAAAGTCCGTCTCCATAATAGTTTTTTAGGTCAGTGAAGGGCATGTGTATACGAAAATGTTTCGGTAGAGTGGAGGTAGGTAGGGATGTGATGGAGCCGTATGGTGTTCGTTCCTATGTTTTCATATAATGGCTGTGAAGAAGAGACGACAATCAACTGGTGCTTTTATCTCGTACGAAAACTAATTTTACGACAAGCGATTATGTTTCACCAAAACGTTGGTCGTAAACACTTCCGACATGAAAAAGTACTTTTACTAAGGCATTCCTTTATGAAGGTATAGTCATTTTGGTGGTGTCATCATCACTTGCGAAAGATTTAAGGACAGACAGTGTCTATGAATGGAATCCTGAAAAATAGATTTGAATTTTGAATGGAGACTCATTCATTCTGAACAAAAAAGAAATTTCAAGGAAGATTTTCGATGTCGTCGCGGAACTACATGTATAAAAGAGGTTCTTAGAACAGAACACCACCAAGCAATTCATTGAAATCCTTGCAAATGGCATAATACTGCCAGTTTAACGGACGCTTCACAACGCTGCGCTTGCTACTTATATTAAGCTCTTTAATAGCGATGATCGAATCCTTTATTTTCATTAAATTTAGTTGTGTCTTTTACAGTAAAGTATGTATAAGGCACGGGGCTCATGTGAAAGTGTATCTACAAGGTTAATATGAGTTCTGCTGGACCTCATACGATTAAACATCGGACATTTGGAGGAGAAAATGAGAAAGAACTTTTATTGCAACATGTACACGTACAGTTATCCCGCCAAATACACTTTAATTGCACACAATCGCTTTAAGACTGAGTAAGGCCGCAACACACACACTGTCCGAGGTTTGCCAAACGGCGCAGTACAAAAGATCAAGGTTATAGACAACAAACGCCTGGCAGAGACAGAGGCGCTGGGGATGCAACACGCGTTATTTGTTTGGTGAATTCCCCAATCGACTCTGTCGGCATAAGATGGCCACAACAAACTAAATCTGTCCAACGAAACAGACTGTGGAGGATGCGTATTCACTTAATGGGCAATGTGGATATAGCTTCGCCAACCAAAAGACATACATATTTGTCTTTATTAAGTTAGTCGAGGTTCGTTTTCGCTCAAACTAGCAATGAGACAATTGAGCTCTCTGCATTTTTAGAAAGAAAATGATGGTACTTACGGTGAAAGATTTTCCTTCCTGTGTGCTCTATTATAATTAATATTCAAAAATAAAAATTGACTGCACATACCTGAAATGATAACGAAAAAATATCATTAGAAAAAAAATGAATTTTGTGTTAAATTCTATAAAATTTCAAAAAGGTGGTTTTCCGGATAGAATTTCAAACTGAAATAAAGCACGAACGCACTTAGTGCACACGAAATTCCATTAATTAGAAAGAGCGACCTCCATGAAAAATAAATGTATGGCGTATACGACCGTTTTTTGACTCACATAAATATAATATAATTGTACCGTCTTTGGTGGTTATTTAAAAAACTGTAGAAGATATAAAGAAATTGACTAAAAACGAAGTAAATTACATACAATTTACTTTGCGTTGACGCATATTAATTTAGACCTAAATTAAAATAAAATAAATAAATAACAGGCGCGACAATCCAACATTGGACTAAGGCCGCAGGATGTGTTAGTGACATCCTATTTCCAAGATCTTATCTGCTTTTTGTTGAGGTAATGAGATCAGCATCACGCTCAGCAGTGTTATTTATCCCCATAAATGGGTACTCGTTTAACATCTGAGTGAGATCATAGTCCGTCACAAGCTCGTGAGTTCGAAAAACACCATGCAACACGGTGAGATTTGAACTCATGAGCCTGTGCACCGTAGGTGCGCGCACTAACCGCTAGACCAGCCAGACTACTAGACCTAAATTCGGGTCTTTTAATTTTTTTCGATTTCAAAATTTGTCATAACTTTTGAAAGAAATATAAGCAAAGACATGAAATTCAGTGCATATCAGCAAATTAGCATATTAGCATCAAGTTGTAGATTATTTTTGCCGAAGATTGAGTCACTTCGATCAATGCTCCATTATTCTCTCATTTAAATTTCTCAAAATGGCATGCTAACAACTACCTTTCAAATTATACAGTAGGAAGCTTTATTCGGTTCTATCGCCATTGCAGCGCACCAAAAAAACCCTCAATTGAAAAAAATTATCTTCCGTACAAAGTGGCCCAACCTCCAGTAAAAACAATGAGTTTGATTACTCTGGAATAAAGTTATGTTGGGTGCTCTGATTAGCGAAATATTTTTAACATACTTTAACCTTCCGGTGAGCACAATACTATAATCGTAACACGATCGGGCGCAATGCATCTGACAGATTAAGTGCACAAAAAAGGATGAAACTAAGTTTTTGTATATTTTAGACTCTTATCTATTGTTGCAATGCCTTTTTGAAACAGCACTACGAAATTTTAGAAACAAATACTTGCTCACAAAGTTTGATACCCTTCACATTTTCATTTTTCTAAGAATATTCCGCTTTCAATCGCTTCAACATTTAAAAAAATCTCAAACAACTCGACCGCTTAAAAATTGTAAGTTTTGATTTGCTGAGCCTAAAAGTCAACACAACGTTATTACGCAATGTGAAGAGTATAACAAGTTGAAATTTTCATAGAAAAAGAGAAAATAACACGATCAGGCGCAATACATCTGAGAGATTATTTCATCCCCTCCCGCCCCGCAGACATTTGGTAGATAGGAAATGAAAACTGCTTTGGGTAGTTGATCGATAAAGATTAAGCTACTGTGAGCTTCAGATCTCTCCCTTTTCATATCGCTGATTGGCGCAACAAAAACTGGTCACTTAATCTGTCAGATGCATTGCGCCCGCCCGAAGTTTAATTTGGGATGAAGCAACAATTTCAGTAAAATTATTATTTGAATATAAATTATAATTTGCATAAATAAATCTGTCTAGGATATGAAACTCCTTAAAATTTCACTTATACCAATCTCACTCAGAATTTCACAAGATATTTCCATATATTTAGTATTTAAAGGACGTAGTTAAGTTAGTATCCATCAAAAATCGTGAATCCACAGAAATTTTCTAATTATTATTCCACTAACGAACGTACATGACATCCCTTACATCATTCATTCGTATTAGATGATGTATGTCGGCAAAATTAACTTCAATTAACCGAACGCTATAAATTGCAAATAAGATAAATTGTCTCGTTTTTTCAATTAACTGCCTTCCTGTCGCTACATCCATAACGCTGGAATGTCAGTTTACACGAAACGAACTTCAGGGTCTTTATATTCCTTAAAACACACACATATGTTCAAATATATCACAACTTATACAGCCCATTTGTTTATTCCTGCGAAATAATTGAAAGTCGTGGTTTTACCTTTTGTTGGATTCTCTCTCTTTTACGAAGCATTCATTGAAAATGACGCGAAAGGGGCTTTTTCGCTTGCCACGGATCTTTTTACACCCCATCTCCAGCACGATTTCTGCGTGCTTTCTCAAATTTAATTTAAAACAATTTCCTTAGGAATATTTCCACTCACGTAGATACGTGAGTAATTCCCACAGGAAAATTTCAAAAGGCAATTTTCTGACGAGATGCCTGTTCACGCGCTCACTGTATGTATATGGGCCCTGGTTTTTCCTTGGGCACATTCGGATTTTTTCTACATGATTCGCATAGATAATTGTCTTGCTACGCAACGTAGCAAACACCGAACGACCCACCTTAGGCTGTCAGTGAAGGCTGGCAGGCATAGTAAATTTCATCGTCGCTCTGAAGGTAGACGAACGCATGTAAAGTAGAGAGAAAATATTGGGTCCTAATTTACTTTTCCTTCGTTCCAATGGAAATTTGAATACGATGCGAATATTATCTGCGGCGATTTGAAGACAGAGCTTCAGCAACAAAGTGTTCTTTGAGCACACAAGGTCCCCAAAGTTATCGATAATTTTTAATAGACTTATCGAAAACTTTATCATTGCAATCCTTGAAATTTTAACTGGATATATACGCGTACTCTATCAATTTCACCTGCGAAGAAAATGGTGAAGAAAACTTTTAAATAATTGTCTATGGGAAGTTTTCGTTTTGAGGATTTTTTTCCATCTTCGTATTATACAGAAATCGTGATCCAGGAAAAAAGGACATAGAAGAAAGAGGATGAGGGAGGCCTTTGTAGATAGACACGAACAAAAATCTTAGGACGTGATTTGCCGAAATATTTTCATGACGTATTGTGCGCAAACAGGAAGCCTATTAAATAACCATTTTCGATAAAAGTTCGTCTTGTTTTTATGTATTTTTTTTTTCGTTCGAATATTAAGCGGAACGTTTTCCGTTTCGCTGTTTTGCCTCCGGTGCTGGCCATCCATTCATCAATCATATTTCTTTTTATAATGTATTTGTCGTACTTTTTATTTGGTGCAGTATATTTCATTTGATTGCCGCCGCATACACACCTGTTATTAGTCGCAGAATGTTAAATTGGGCACGTTTTAAAGATTATCAATGGTTTTTATTAATATTAAGTAGAATTGGATTTTCATAGTCCATATAGGGCTTTTAACTTTTAACCGAAACGGTCCATTAAGCATAATGTTGTTACTCAAGGGAGACTATACATTTAGTGGCAAATGTAAAATATTTATGTAATTTTGTAAGAATTTTCTTTACGAGTACACTATAAATTGCCATGGAAAATATTTACCGAAAACCCGTACTTGTTCCGTCGTGTAAACATAGTCTTAGTCGCTTCTCACTTTTGATTTGTTCAAATTTCTTCGTTTTTCTTTGGCGGGCGGGACGCTCCCGCGTCCCTAGATAAACATATATTTCAAAACATAGGAATAGTTAGGTTGAGCTTGATAGAAACTCCATCTGTCAAACTATTGGACACTCGGTAGTTTTATCGGCACGGTTTTAAAGTTGCATGCAACTCCAGCTGGTTAACTTACACATTTTGCTATTTATTTATATTATGGCAGAAATGACTAAGCGTTCACCTTTACCTCCGGCTTGGGCACTTTCGGCAATGTCCTTTTCGACGTGTTCTAATCATCGAACATCTGCATTAGTTGATGCTTAACATTAATCTCCTCATACGCAGTTGGCTTGCAGAACTGAATGCTTCAAACTAGGGAAATGGAAAAAAAGTAAATTAAGTAATTCCAGAGTAGATTCAGCACTTTGTGTTCGGGTACATTCGGCCATACTAGATTTTCGACGAAGGCATGTGACTTCGTATCGCTATGCTTTTCCATTCCGCGTCCGCGAAATGTGGGGTCTAACGTCCATGCCTGTCATAAATTTTTACAAGACGAGACGGTTGTCTTCGATAAGAACGATCGAATTGAATAACATCAATTTCTATCCATTGTTAAACGAAACCAAGGCCTTTTAATCACTTTCACCATTAGAAAGGTTTTGTCATCCGGTTGACTCCAATTTTACCCGATTATGATTTCTCGCCAGAATCTCTGGAAGACACTCTCGGGACATGAAACTGCCTCGAGCTAGTGCTGAAAGGCCTCCCAATTCAGCTTGTTGAATGCTTTTTTGAAATTAAAAAAGATTTCAACAACATATTTTATCATAAGTGGATCTGCCGAAAAAAAACATACTTACTATCAGACTACTGAATGGCAAGCCTTCGCCATCCATCGAACAGGAATTTCCTAGAATCCCTGCCTGAGGATCATACTTCAAAAGAGGTACCAAGACAAAGATGTCCAATAAAAAGAAGAATTCAACGTCGATCTAATGCTCTATGGAGAGGCGAAAGCCAACATTGTGCTATCCGAAGCGAAGTGTGGTTTGTATAGCCGTATAACGTACATATCATACAGTGGTACATATTTGTCTGGTAACATTATAAGTTTTTCCAAAAATTTAAAGAACGAAAATTCCCGTCTAATTTTTTGTGATGAAATTTTATTCTTATAAAGAGTAGTTTAGTCTTTGACTAAAAAATATGTTAATTTAATTAATTTATTTTCAATTTAATTAATTTATTATGATTAACAAAATTCTACTATTATTTTGGAAGGTTTGTATATGTATTAGAAAGAAATACGTATACGTCTATTAGAAAGGGTTTAATTTCGATGGTGTGAAAAACCCATTTACCTCTAATCCAGAATGTTGGTAATCCAGAATGTTGGCTAAAAACTTAAAAGTAATAACGTCTTAGGCGTTCTGTATCTAATGCCAATCAAAATAGCTGTGTAGTGTGTACCTATTGGCTCATTGATAGTTAAAAAATGTTCACATGACAGTGAATTTAAATTAAAAGCCTCGAAAGTGTTGACAATGAGTGTAGCACAAACCCTGCTCGATGATATTCCTCAAAAGTATTTTATACCATTACAGCCTGGGTTAGAAGATGACTACGGACGGTATATCTAGCTTTTTCTTAAGGAAGACACATAGCTCTATTTCAACTCCTCTGGTCATTATTATCTCACAAAAACAACTGTGTTGTAAAAGGTGTTCGCCAAAGAAAAACTCATCAGCCGCAAAAAGGATTCATATAAATACATTCCCGCCAAAATACTCGCATCTTGTCTCAATGATGGTGGTGGAGCAAATTTTTTTCAACGCTTATTGGCGGGGAGCTGAACGAGGGTACTATTTGCTGCTATGTTCTTTTCTTGATAATTTTGAAGCTTATATTATGAAGATGATATTCATTGCCCTATTGTCACGAATTTGTTTGAGAACAATAATTATAAGAATGATAAACCCCTTGCTGACCTTCGTCCTCTTGGTCTCCTTGGTAACCTTGCTCGCCTTGGTAATCTTAGTAACCATAGTACACTTGACTACTTTGGTGATCTTGCAAACCCTTAGTAACCTTGGTAACCCCGATGGCCTTGGTAGCCCTAGTAACCTCGCTAACCTTGGTATCTTTATACATAACATTAAATTTAATGATAACCCTAACTTTGACCATAACCCTGACTCAGACTCAACCTTAACCCAAACCCTATCCTTACATTTAACCCTAATAATAACGTTAACTGCGATGTAACAATAACTTTAACCCTATCCGTTACCCTAAACTTGATTTTGACTTTAACACCTTAGCCCTAAATTGAGTCTAAACCTTTACTTCATCTCTATCACATTCATCCTAATCTTAAATCTTAATTTTTAATGTAACCATTAAGCCTCACTGGGTACTCAATATGTGATTCAAATAACATCCATATTTCCTAAGTTCCACATTGCGCCTAAGACACATAGAGAAAGACATGTACATGTGAAAATATCCTTTTATCCCTCATCAAAGGTCCCGAAAACCTGTTGAGTTCTGACGAGCATTGCTTTTACAACAATAAAGTGGTTTTATGACCAAGAATCAGGGATAGCTATGAAATTCACTATATAACTAATAGTACCTTTTTGCCTACCACAACAGGATCAAACCGGGTGGAATTACAAGAATAAATCTACATGCCAAATTTTGTTCAAATTAACTCATCAGAATTCCTTGAAAAATCGATTTTCCATATGCCATCATCACGTAACTCTGGTTTGAACACAACAGAATACACCGTCTTGACAAAACGGATTTGTCCCAGCGCCATATTTAAGCATCCACCAAACCAGCGCAGAACGGTAGCGGTACGTGTCAGAATGTATGAAATAGTTTCCGCCGCGGTACACCACGGAGTACTTGTCAATTCTTGTGGTGTGTGTGTTGTGTGTACCGCGTACCGCTACCGCGCTGATTTGGTGGAAGCTTTAGGATCATCGGGAATGAAACAGTGCGTATGCTCATCCAATATTAAACTAATATGTACGTACTCGTATATATGAGACGAACCAAAACAGGAACTTTGACCCGCCCCCTCTCTTGCAGACGATCTAAAACTGAAAATTTTAGATACAAAAGATTGTTCGGTCCTACCAATTATACTATACTATACGATTCTTTTCTAGGCTTTTTTCGGGCCTATCCCCGACTTTTGCAAAATGCTTCCTTTAAAACATATAAAAAGATTTAAGCGAGAAACTCTATGTATTTTTTCACATTTTCCGCTGTATTTTTTTTTCTACTTCACGGATCGGAGCAAACGATAGCCTATGCACACCTTCACGACAGACTCTATCAATGGGAAAAGAGACCAAATCCCGAGATGCCCTCTGCAAGGCTGTAGCCCTGTCAATGAACGACAAGAACAACGAGAACGACGAGAACAACGAGAACAAGATTTTTGAAAAAATGCGATTTTCAAACTCTTATATCTCCGGTGTTTCTTATCGTATAATCTTGAAATTTTCTACACTTCGTAAGACGGCGCGAGTGACAACGCTTACCGAATTTGAAGACTCAGGACCAACCAGGGTCCGAGCTAAAGAGGTCCGAAAACCCGTACTTGTTCCGTCGTGTAAATATAGTCTTAGTCGCTTCTCACTTTTTATTTGTTCAAATTTCTTCGTTTTTCTTTGGCGTGCGGGACGCTCCCGCGTCCCTAGATTAATAAAAGCATATCGAAGTGTAGCTTCCCTGCCAAGTCGAAACGTTCTTACCTTGTGCCTATTTATTTATTTATTTATTGTTTTTAACTACATACAGGACAATTTTAGCCACCTCATTAGTCCTTGTCAACATGGCTTTTGTAAAATGAAGTCAACTGCTACGAATCTAGCAGGATTGGGAAATAATGTAGGTATATACACTGACTTTCCAAAAGCCTTTGACACAGTTAACCATTCCATCTTACTTCAAAAACTCAGTCATCTTAACTTTCCTGTTCATCTAATCACTTGGCTCACTTCGTATACTCAAATAATACATCTTTCAGCGTCAAAACAATGTATCTAATGAGTTATATCCAAAGTCAGGTGTGACTCAGGGGCCTATATTAGGACCTATATTATTTGTATATTTCATTAATGACCTTCTATCTATTCTTAAGAGTCGTTCGCTACTTTACGCAGATGACTGCAAGATTTTTACCTCCGTATCCTCAATCGCTGATTGTTTGGCTTTACAATCTGACCTTGATCTTTTATCGCCTTGGTGCCTCGCAAACGACTTATTCCTTAACGTCTCTAAATATTATGCTCTTACATTCTCTTTGAAACCGGATCCCATTTCATTTGCCAATAATAATGCACGTAACTAAAGAATGTTTCCACGATTAGCGATCTAGGTGTTACTTTCGATGCAAAACTTAACTTTACCGATCATTACTGTGACATCATAAACAGGTCATCGAAGCTTGCAGGGCATCGAATATTGTATGTATCTATGCCCTTCATTCAATAAGTGAAAGAGTATACTTTGTCAAGTATATAACGCATTGGAAGAAGCATCTCCGACTATACCAAATTGTCTGCGGCAACACCGCTTACGCGTCCAGTTTTGAAGCTATCGAGCCGAAATTTTGCACAAGTGCTTATTTTTGTTGCAGGCTGTTTGTATGATAGAATTGCTGAAGTTGGACAATAAAGAGTAAGTGATACAACACGGTTGTAAGTCCCGCACTCGTGAATGGATCTAAATGCTGGACTTTTTATGAGGTAACGCGAAAGAAATTACGACGGTCTAAATGAAAATGTTACGCAAGTAAGTGAGCCATTCCAGACTACAGGGTGGGCCAATTACAAGTTCGTTTTTAAATCATAGGTTAGTTTGACACTGACAGCTGTTTTTCGCTCGAAATTTTGATAGAAAGTCAGTATTATACCTCCGCGGAACGAAATGAGTCGCCTTACGCTTGAACAACGTTGGGAAATATTGAAAACTTATTTTCAAAGTGAGTGCTGTCTAGCCCAGAGCCATGTTTTCCGACTTTTTTTTACTGAAATTGAAGGCATGGATTTGGACAACCTTTGGTTTATGTCTAGCCCAAAGCCATGTTTTCCGACTTTTTATTACTGAAATTGAAGGCATGGATTTGGACGACCTTTGGTTTATGCAGGATGGTGCGCCATGCCGCACAGCCCATGCCACAATCGATGTTTTACGCACCAAATTCCCAAATCGTGTTATCAGCCGACTTGGCGATGTCAATTGGCCGCCTCGGAGTTGCGATTTGACCCCTTTGGACTTTTTTTGGTGGGGAACCGTGTAGGACCGATGGGAATATTACGCTATCAGCTCTCGCAAGAAGAATTTTCTTGTTCTTGTTACCGATACTAGCGACAATTATCTTACCGTCCGCCATATAGCGGACACATAGCGGAAAATATCGGAAACACAAAAGTTCCCCCTATGAAAACGGATAGCAGAACAAGCCAAAGTTTGCCTGTACGGTCGTTTTCGCGTAGTCTGGAATGGCCCAGTGGGTGTAACCAAAAAGGAGCACATTAGAAATAGCTACATCCGAAACAGCTTGCCCATCAACCAATCAACGAAAAGCTCGAAAAGCCACGTATGGATTGGTAATGCCATGTTCAAAGGTGTACGGCGGAGAATCCGGCAAAGAAGGCGATATCAGAAGCAGACCGAAGAGTACGTGGATGTGCCAAATAAAAAAAAAACAACAACTCATATCCAGATAGTACTCCTATTTTCCGAATGGCGAGTGATTCCGTGATTTTATACAGTTGGCCTTAGAAAAACATCTCTTCGAGGATTGTGAAGGTAAACAATTATCTGTGTGATGAAGCCATTCCAAAGGTGGGATGCAAAGCCGAGTTAAAAACGAGACCAAGGCTAATTTCGGTTGCGGCCGAAATTTTGATACCCTTCGCTCTCCTCGGGTTCAAAGTTTCTTCGGGCGTATCTACGACTTGTATATAATTCCCCCCCCCCCCCATTCTTTTCCTTCCGTCGTCACAAAACTTCCGTTGCGTCGACAAAACAATAATTGTGTGGGGTTTGGTTGGAATAAGTGGGCATATGAAAATGTTCCTCAGAAAATGTTATAGGGGATGCGGGAGCATGGCCCCATAGTGCGATTCCATTTGTTTTGACCTTTTCTGATGCTTTGTTAAAGACATATAAATTCAAGGTTTTGTGAAATTGGTGTAACAAATGTTTCTTAGAAGAAACAAAATGGGGATTGGGTTTGTATGGCCGCCCTATGACCCCATGGTCCGATTTGATCTATTCTTACATATGTTTTGTGTCATCAATAGAAACACATTTGTGTGAAATTTGGCTGAAATAGGTGCACAAATAAATAAGTTTCTTAGAAGAACCTAATTTGTATGGCAGCCCCATGACTCCATTGTCCGATCTTACCGATTCAAACATAAAAACTGCCTGCTAGTGTAGTTATTAGGTGATTTCAGATTGCAAAGTGTGGTGGAGAAATTTTTTTTTTGTTTCTTATGTTTTTTTGGGGTACTGAGCTCGAATCCGGAGCTTCCCACCAAAATTTCGTTGCGGAACAGGGTCAAAACCGCGAAAAACCTCAAAATTTTCGGAGTTTTCCGGTTTTTTGTTCGTAACTCCGAAAGTGTACATTTCTCCGAAAACCTTCACATGAAAACTTAATTGCGGGTTCAACGCGGCATTAATCATTAAAATGTGTTGAGCGGTATAGCTACAATTGATAGTCATTTTTTTTAGCGTTTTTTGCAATTTTGACCCTGTTTTGCAACGAAATTTTGGTGGGAATTTACGGATTCAGGTTCTGCACCCCAGAATACATAATGTACAATAAAAATTCAACTTTTGCGACCAAAAATGAAAAACCGTTAAATCTAAAAATGTTATTCCTAATATGGAACTATGTTAAAAATGGCAAATTTAAATTATTAATTGTAGTAATACCGCTCAACGGATTTATAATATTTATGTCTCTTTGGACGTGCAATTATGTGCTCTCTAACATATTCATGGAGAGTTTTTCGTAGAAATAAATAGTTTCAGAGTTAGGGGCCAAATAACGGAAAAACAGCAAACATTTTTGGGGTTTTTCGCGATTTTGACCCTGTTCCGCAACGAAATGTTGGCGGGAAGCTCCGAATTTGTGATCAGTACCCCAAAAACATAAGAAACAGAAAAAAATTGTCTTCACCACATTTTGCAATCTGATATACTAGGATTATCACCAGGGTACTGCACTATGCAGCAAAAATAAGCATTTGTGCAAAATTTCAGATTCATAGCTTTTAAATTGGTCCAGTAAAATGCGTCGCAACAGACGGACATACGGACAGACAGACAGACATTGCCCAATCGACTACAGAATGCATATACATACGATATTTCTGAACTAGCCCATAGCCCTGCATGGTGTACCACGTATGATACGTTGCAGAATAGGTACAAGCAATAACTTTGGTGAATTATTTCTTACAAAATCCCAAAAAACAAGAACACATTTCACTATATTACCCAATATTTTTCTTTTGTAAAATGATGGTCAATTTCGATATTTTTAAGCTATAAAATTCAGCAAAATAATGTTTGTCTATTTTAACAACGCACAGATAATTCATAAAAGGTCACCTTTGAGATAAAGTAAAAAATATTCCTGTTAATATTATCAATTGCTAGACAGTAATTAAGGAACGTACCATACATGGTACGGCATGTATTTATGTGTTAACATCAGTGGGTCTCGCCTGTACTGCTATTTTGTTTCTAGGCTTCACGGAAATTCTACCACGAACGACAAGATTCTATCTCAGGTCTCTATAGGTTAAATAAAGCATTATAGAGTGGCGACTCAACCGTCGGAGTTACCGAGTGCAGTGTATATTTCAAAAGAAGCCAATAAATTAAACTAGACAAATCTTTGTCCAATGCGGAAAACGCGCTGGGCGGACGAAACAAACTGTATTCTTGCATTTTAGGTCCTGAACTTTCTACCTACTTTTCCTACTGTTGTAATCTAAATCAAAGCTTCTCAGTATTTTAAAGTATTATTTCTTAGGAATGGGTTTCAAAATAGAAACACATAACGTGACTTTCGTGTTAGAGATTCGATAAAATTTTAAACACGTATTACAAAATAGCTTTATCATTATTGAAAAGTGGTCAAGAGTCAAGCCTTCAACACGATGGCTCGATACGTTTAAAATATTCAAAGCCATTACTGGGCACGTATGCTTTCAGTCTAATTGTACGTAATGTAGATGGAATTTTGAATTTTTCATAATGCACAGACATGTTGTCGGATCGAACTGATCATTAGCTGAAACACAGTGTTAATGTTTCAGTACATATATACTTTACTTATTTATAAGCAATATAAGCAAAACACATGGAGGCTCCACACATCGATTGCATTTGACACGTATTACCGACACTGAGTAGTTTTCTTCTTTCACCGCTTTCACTGAAAGCAGGATACAGACACATCGAACTGCCAATTGAGTGCCATAAATGCCACCATTATTCTGTGAAATTTGCATGAGTTCTGAACAAGTTCTCGTTTTAATCATGACTAAGTTGGATAGCAATGTAGCGTCTAATACCCAGTCACAATATGTAATTAGTAGCAATAAAAATGTATGCATGTCCTTAAAGTTTTCACTTTAGTGTTAATATTAGATAGGTGCGTGTCATTTGTTAATGATAGAGAAGCAACGTTAAGTTTGATAAGGCTTGTTGTAATAAGAGCAAAGTTATTATGACTAACTTGTTATTAGGTAAAAGGAAGGACGCCATCAACGTTGAAACTTTTGACACAAGTTGGAATTGCAATGGTACATTACATTCGAACTATGTAGGTACCTACTTCAAAGCTAGATAAGTATATCGCTGAGATATGCGTACGTATTATTGTTTTGCCTTTTTTGCATAATTAAAACGATTTATTGTATGGTATTGTCATGGTTTTACTCAACCTTCAACACGACTAGCCTTCACGTTTTCTTCTAATGGCACTTTTTTTTATTATTATTTGGATATACCCAGGGACCACAAAATTCGTTATTTCTCTCGATCGGTTAAACCGATTCCATTCATTTTTCTAATTCCCGACATAAATTGAGTATTTTTTTTTATCATCACGTAGTTAGTTTTAGATAATAAAAAATCCCAAATAAACAATACCCAACCTCCGTTCATCTTGGTATGGTGGTTATGGTTACACTACACGATTTATTAGGGATGTAACGGATGTGGTTTAGCGGATGCGGATCAATGGAAATGTAAATTTGCGGATGCGGATGTCATAAAATTTGCAAATGCGGATGCGGATTAGTTAAAAAATATATGAAATGAATTTTACTAATACCGAAAATCAGATACTATTCAGTTTTCAGGAATATTCGACAGGTTAGAAAAAAAAGTACAAGGACGGGCCAGCTTAGCAAAATGTGCAATCCTTTTGAGTGCTGGACAAAGTCATTAGCTTCATTAAAAAGCAGTATCATAGTCGAAAGCCTTTCTTTTCCATTAAATTTTTTTATTTTGGACCTTTTTTATATAAGCTCCATAACTTTTTAAAGAATGCTATTTCAGCCGTAAAATTTTGTATACGTATTCACAATAAGTTCAAGATCATTTTAAGGTAAACATTGAGTCGCTCCGGTCAAGGACACCCATTATCCCCCCATTTGTATTTGTCAAAACGGCATGTCCATAACTCCCCCTAAAATTGAAGCAGAGCGCTAAATTTTGGTTTGTTGCGATTGGTGGTCATAGTCACCCCACCCACCAAAAATCGGCTCATTTGGATAAAAACTGAGGGTATCTCCCATACAAAGTGACCCATCAGCAGTTTGTTCTACGTACTACTCATTTTATAATCTGTAGACAAAGTTGTCTTGGGTCACTAATAATTTGATGTAGTTTTTTTCGTCCTCAGACCATTTTTCTGTATCTCTTGCCGTTTTTGAAATAATCGCAAAAAAACGAAAAAATGCCCCTTTTTCACCCCTTTTTTTTAGGTTACGGACCCCCAATCGGTTGGGACTTTTAATGCCATAATCTGGGGACCATCCCCAACCATAATCAAAAAGAAATTTCCGATGTAGGATTTTTGCCGTTCGATGGCCATATTTTGGCCCAATTTTCTTAGACTAATATCTACATGCATTAGATTTGGTTTCTTGCAATCGCTATCAATTCTCTATTCTATGAGTAGTTTAGAATGTAGATGATTAGATGGGAAATTTGTTTTTTATTGATATCCGCATCATATCCGCATACAAAAATGCGGATTGCGGATGCGGATGAGGATGTCAACATGAGGATGCGGATGCGGATGTAGAATTTGATGCGGATTATCCGCAGTTGCGGTGCGGATATCCGCAACATCCCTAATTTATACATTGTCGTACCTATAAGAAAATTAATAAAAATTCTTCGCCAGAATGGCCAGATTTTGCACAAAAGTTCTATTTACATCCGGTGGTATAGACCATGCAAAAATTCAGCTGTGAGTTTGAGCGAACACCATAACAAAGTGTAGCATGACGAGACCGAGGCTAATTTTGTGAGCTGCCGAAATTTGGATACCCTTTGGTCTCCTCGGGCTAAACGTTTTTTCGGGTGTATACCTACACTGAACGAAAAAGGTACCCTGAAACAATGAAATTGTTCATTAAAGTAATGAATATTTACACCGATATCCCACCGAAGACGGCTTTCATCAGCCTTATGAATTTGTTGTTATCAAAGCAACGAACAAAAAGTTCATTAAAATGATGAACTAATTCATAAATTTAACAACTTGTTCATTGATATAATTACTGAGTTCATCAATTAAAAAAAAAAACTGGCGCAGGCCGGCATCCAGGTTTATAAGTGTTGACGACATTCATTCTACATTTTACCTCTGCTCTGAAAAGCCATAAAAATTACCTACCTACCTACAGTGGGAATCGATCCCGGGACCCTATGATTTGAAGACAGACGCCCTACCTACTTCACCACGCAGACTATACGTGATGAAGGTTTATAAAATACACTTAAAGCGATAATGACATCGTTCATAGTAGTACATATTTCTATGAACGATGTCATGTAATTAATGAACAATAACATCAAATTTTGTTTTATTTACTTACATTGCGGCTAATATATGGGTTCATAGCCGGAATGTACAATGCATAAGATTCTACTGGAAGTTCATTGTGTTCATGATCGCTTTACATTAAGTTGAATTTTTGTTTTCGTTATACTAACGACCGGTGTTTCCTAAAATAGATGAACTCTGTATTATCTTAAGGAAGAGGAGGTTTATTTACTATGAACTAATTCATCATGGTAAAGAAAAAAGTCTATGCTCCTAGTTCATTAATATTATGATGATTTTTTTTTTCAGTGTACTACTTGTATATAACCCCCCCCCCCATTCTTTTCCTTCCGTCTTCATAAAAGTTTCGTTGCGTCGACAAAAAAATCTTTTTGTGGTGTTTGGTTGGAATAAATGGGCAAATAAAAATATTTACTCTGAAAATTTTGTTGAGGGATGCGGAAGCATGGCCCCATAGTACGATGTTTCGACCTTTTTTGTTGCTTTATTAAAGACATATTAATTCAAGGCTTTGTGAAATTGGTGTACAAAATATTTCTTAGGAAAACCAATGGTCCGATTTGATCCATTCTGGCATATGTTTAGTGTCATCAATAGAATTATGTACATTTGTGTGAAATTTGGTTGAAATTGGTGCACAACCAGAAAAGTTTTTTTAGAAGAACCTAATGACCCCATTGTCCGATTTTTTCGATTCAAACATACAAACTGCATGCAGCCAATTTCAGCTTCATAGGTTTTAAATTGGCCGAGTAAAACGCGTCGCAACAGACGGACAGACGGACATCGCCCAATCGACTCCCCCAAATCATGCTGATCATATATGTATACTTTTTATATGGTCGGAGATGCTTCAATGCGTTACAAACTTCATGACAAAGTTAATATACCATTTCACTCTATGAGCGAAGAGTATACACCCAGAGAAAAACATCCCATAACCTGTTAATGGGACTCCTATTAACTTTTCGCCTCGGCTATTTTAAACAAGTTAATAGTTTTATCCTATTAGTTTAATGAGACTATAAACCATTGAATTTCTAATAGGACGTACATTTTAGACTAATGGGATTATCTAATAAGATTGATTCAGATTTACAGTTAGTTGCCAATATTTTAAAACGTATGCTTATGCATTATGATTAGAGGTACGGATATTTCGCAAAAAAATGAAATTTCGCATAAAAAATTTCTGAATATTGGAAATTTTGCAAAAATTTAATTCAAATGCAAAAATCAATCTGAGATGGAAAAATATTTTCTCTTAACTGATTTTTTGAAAGAAAATTAACTTTTTCGTGGAAAAAGTACAAATGGGTGGATTTCGCATTTATTTTTTCAAACAGCAATTTTCGCTGAATTCGCTATTTTGTAAATTTGAAATAGATGCGAATTCGGTACTTAATTATGATTTTCATTTTCATACTCCCGTGTATTTATATACAATTTTATATTTACAGTGATGGAAAAAAAATATTGTTCACCTAAATTTTATTTCAAAAGACCGCGTATACTATTTTAAAATGGCGTAAGATTTTGTTAGACTGGTTTATTAGTTCAATTCACACATGTAGTGATTTTTTTATTTTATTTATTTAATAATGGTCCATTTTTGAACACTGGATTCCAACTTGTTTTTACTAACGTTCATCCTTTTCCTATTTAAACCCATTTCTTCACTGATATGAATAATCAACATCTCTCCTGTCGTGTTATTGAGGTAACGGTATTTTCAAAGGGACATCCTATAAAATTCATATGAAATAACTATTGTCCTAATAAGAAAAAAATATTGTTTTAATAGGGTGCCCCATTATCCATATTATAGGATAAACTATAATTTCAATGGGAAAATCATATTAATTTAATGGGATGTCCTTTTATTGAGGCAATAGGATAACATGATTGCATTAATAGGATATCGTTTAACATTAATAATATAATATCACTTTGATTTAATAGTTCGGTCTAATTATTTTAATGATGTTCCATCCCATTGAATTAATGGTATCCTATTAACCCAATAATGGGATTTTCCCATTGACTAAATTCAATGGGATAAAATGGCTAATTCCTATTGGTTTAATGGGATTTTTTTCTCAGTGTACAAATACAGAATGTACCTCTAAGATTATTCATTAAATGACGCCAAAGGAATGTCCTATAATATGTATTTAATCATCGATTAACCAGCACAAAGGTCATCAAAACACCCTCTATATCAAACATAAGTCATAATCCACTGAAAATATTCATACTCATGTCGTAAATCAGTTATTTTACGACATTAAGGATATATAAAAGCATATTTATTTACCGTATACATTTCAGCGATTTCGTACCATCCTCCAATCTCAGAACATTTTTTCCTCCTTTTCCATGCTCTCATATGCAACACACATTTCTCTCAATAGATCAGCATACATACCTACATTATTTCGATACTATATACGAACTTTGAACGCGAAATCTCTGCGAAGGATATAAAAAAGGAACGAGGAGACCAACAGTCATCGTCATACACACACTTGGAATGTCAGTCCCGGAGAGACAGTACCAAGTAGTAAGGTACATACAATGTTGATATTATCCAACCCCCGTCAATTGTTTGTACTCGGCAGCTCGCTAACAAGTCATATTTATGGTAATTTATGACTCAAATCGTATCTTGACAATGGCCATGATGAAGGGGAATAAAATAACGAACGAAGCTCGACTATGATCTGAAACAACAACACACATACGTATACGGCGAAAGCAGATCCTTGTCTATAACATCGCGAATGGCAACCAGGCAAAAAGTGTGTCGTGGAAATATGCGAATATGAAAGAATGCCAGGAAAACCACACAAGGAAACGAACTTTTTTCGTTTTAGTGAAATCTATTCCTTGGTTTTAGGATAGGTATTTATAGCCAGCGCGATGCCGAGACCGACTGCCAAAAATGAGAACGAAGAGTGGTTGGTTCATTTATAAAACACGGTGAATTTTGTATGAGACTGTGGAAGCCCTTGCCGACAGGAACCCAGTAAGGTAAGGCAATATTCAAATACATATTACGTTTGTATGTATACGTACGAAAACGCGTAAATATAAATAACAACAAATTCACTTCTTTCATTTGAATTTCATAGTTGCAGACTTTACAACAAGAAGCCTATGAAGAAGGTGATGGATTGTTATTAGGCTGGTGTGTTGACAGAAGTCGTTGTAATTGAAGCACGCAATTCTTTTTTTTCTAAAGTAAGAACCATTATTATATGCTGAGCCTGCTAGAACTCAAATTAATGGATATTTTATAACATTTAGTCACTTCACTAACTATGCTTTATTGGGTATACAGTAGGGCCCAAGTTAAATGCAAAATTGTTATGTGATAATTAGCTTATCGATGCCAAATTATTATTAGGTATGTAATGCAATGTGGATATTCTTCACTTTTTAAATTTCCTGCAGGTATTTATTAATTTATGTACATATGTACATACATATATGAATATCTAGGCTTGGTCTGCTATTCGATAAAACTATATGAAATTGTTGTTGAATTCACTTTTGTTATTAAATAGAGTATAGCCACAGAATACCTAAAACTAGAATGGTCACTCAATAGAACAAAATATGTACGAGACCGAGGCTAATTTCAAGCGTGGCCGAAATTTGGATATCCTTCGCTCCCCTCGGACCAAAAAAATTTTTCGGGCGTACCTACGACTTGTATTTAATCCCCCACCCTCATTATTTTCTTTCTGTCTTCACAAAAGTTCCGTTCCGTCAAAAAACACTATTTGTGTGGGGTTTGATTGGAATAAGTGGGCAAATAAAAATATTTACTAAGAAAATATTATTGGGGGAAGCGGGAGCATGGCCCCATAGTACGATTCCATTTTTTTGACGTTTTTAGTTGCTTTGATAAAGACACATTACTTCAAGGTTTTTTTGAAATTGGTTAAAAAATGTTTCTTAGAAGAACCTAATTTGGGAAGTTGGGTTTGTATGGCAGCCCCATGACCCCATTGTGAGATTTGATCCAACCTTACATGGTTGAAATTGGTGTAAAAATAAAAAAGTTTTTCGTAGATGAACCTAATTTGGGGGGCTGGTTTTGTATGGCAGCCCCATGACCCCATGGTCCGATTTGATCCATCTTATAAATGTCTTGTGTCACCATTTGTGTGAAATTTGGTTGAAATTGGTACACGTTTAAAAAAGTTTTTTCTAGACGAACTTAAATTGGGGGCCAGGTTTGTATGGCAGGCTCATGACCCAGTGCCAATTTCGGTGATTCAAACATACAAACAGTCTGCAACAATAATAAGCACGTGTGCAAAATTTCAGCTCCGTAGCTTTTATAGTGGTCGAGAAAAACGCGCTGCAACAGACGGACAGACAGACGGACATCGTCCAATCGACTCATCTCGTCATGCTGATCATATACACTCCCAATCAATAGGATAGTTCCACTTGAAAAATGGCTGTATTTGGGTAAGTGATAACGGTATTTTTTTCAAACTTGGTGACAATATTTTCAGTAGCTTGCTTGTTCTTTCAATAATCAAAGGTTTCAAATCCGGAGTCCCGTTAGGATTTTATTATGAGAATTATTAAAAACAGTACAAACGGTGAAGTCAATAGGATAGTTCCAGTGGAAATAAATCATCAAATAACGGTACGAAAGGATAATTTTACTTCGAAAAATGTAGCTGGTAATAAGTAGAACTTTATTTAAGTAATTTGAGCTCAAAAAGTTAATCGGGGATAGAATTGTATAGGTTTTAACGGCAAATTAAGCTGATTTAGTCCAAAGCTCCTCAACGTTCGCCAAAGAGCTTCAGTGTTCTTAGACTATCGTCTAACGGTATAGATATTCCTTGTCATTCATTCCCACACATTTTTGATGATATTTAGATCTAGGAAGTATGAAGGTCTCTCCATAACCTTGATTAATTGGTCTTGAAATCAATCCTTCATCAGCCTTGTATCATAATTGGTGTCATTATCTTGTTAAAATCTTATAGGAATGGCATGAAAAATGTCAGAAGTTTTAGGCAGCACATTAGGAAGATTATCTGTAAAAGCCTGGGCACTCTGAATACCTCTAATTTAAAAAAGCTCAATAGTTCCATACCAAGATATTCAACCCCAATATAGAAACTGTATGGATTGGTCAAACGCGTTATTTTTACTGACGGAAAAGATTGAATCTCGTCGGTTCAGATAGATTCAGGTATTATTACCACGATTTGAACAAAAATAAATTAATTTTGTAGACACATCACTCAGAGTAAGAAACGTCGATGTATGGGGTTGACTATCTCGGTGTGGAACTATTGAGCTTGTAGAAATTAGGAATATTCACAACGTCCTTTCTTACAAAAATATTCTGGGTAATATAATTCTTAAAATTACCGACATTTTCCATGCAACATCTTTGAGATTTTAACAAGATAATGGCGTCAATCATGGAGCAAGACTGATAAAAGATTGGTTTCAAGACCAACTAATCAAGGTTTTGGAAAGACCTCCCATACTTCCTAGATCTAAATACCATCAAAAATGTGTGGGGATGAATGACAAGGAAGATCTATACCGTTAGACGATAGTTTAAGTACACTCAAGATCATAGGCGCCCGCAGAAATATTTCCAGGGGAGGGCAACCTGAAACACTTTTTTTTAGTTTTTTTTTTTTAATTTTCTTTTGTTTTTTTTTTTTATTTTTTTTTTATTTTTTTTTTTTTTTTGCTTTTGTTTTAAAAAGAGTTCATGCAAAAAATTATACGTACTAAGAGTGAATAATGAAATGTGAATTAATTGTATAAGTAGTATGTTTCAAAATATTGAATTTCATTTTAACAACACAATTGAAGGGTTTACACCAAGAAGGGAGTAGCTTTATTCTTGTCCATTCATTAATTAATTACACTACTTTTTTGTAAGACTTGATCAGAAGGAATATTAAAATACTATGTATAATAAAATCAAGGAAAAATATGGCAACTTTCTTGCAAAGTGATGCATGATCTGGTATAAAGCAAGCAAACAGATGCCAGTGAAACAAGAGTTAATTATTGTTCTTTTGCTTTTAAAAAGGACTCAAAAAAAAAGGTTATTCATAATTCATATTCATCAAAAAATCGACAAAATATCCAGCGTTTCTCGTTTTTTCATTCATTTTTATATTTTTATTATTTATTATTATTATGAAAAAGTAAAAGAATAAAATGTTTGGGGCAAGAACGGGTTAGCTTGAAATTTCAAAATAGCCCCACGTTTAATCCCGTTGCTTAAGCTACATGAAAATTATTGCAAAATATGAAGACGGCACCACACTGAACAAAAATAAAAATTTTTGAAAATAGTTGAAAACTCTAATTTTGAAAAATATATGTTCGCTCGTTTATTTTGAAATTTCAAACTAACCCGTTTTTGCCCCAAAGATTTTTTCTTTTACTTTTTCATAATAATAATAAATAGTAAAAATATAAAAATGAATGAAAAAACGAGACACGCTGGACATAACATAACTTTGTAAAAGAATATGTATAAATCTCAATTTGGTGCAAATAGGAACTGTAACCGCCTTTTATCCTGGCCAAATCGATTTATAACATCTGAATAAAAATTCAATTTTACCAAATCTTTAACTAAATTACGATGGATATACATCATACATAAAGCACCGAGCCTTGTGTCGGTCATTGTTTGTTCGCAGCCAGGTTTTTACTTTGCGTAAGGTACTAAAAGACCGCTCAGCAGTGCAAGTGGTGGCTGGTATGGTAACCATTATCGAAAGAGCTGCAAATATAGATGGATAAAAATTCTCTGTTTGCTTTAACGCGTGGAAGGTGCTTAAAATCGGTTCATTTGCATGTAGTTTCTTACATGCATTGTACCAGATCATGGACTCTGCTTGGAAATTGTCGAGGTATGACCCGTATTTTGGCTGCATTTTATTAATTATTGTTGAATATTCTTCCTGATCGAGATTTTTTATCTGTTGTGGAGTTAATTGACAGAGAAGAAACGATGCCTCGTTTTCGTCTGGAAATCGTTCTTCCATTGAGGCTATTAACGAATCCAAATAGGGAATAAATATAGCTCTTTTATAATAACATTCATCAGAATCGGAAGGAATATTCGACCGGTGTTTCTGTTGATTAATAACTCTAGGTTTCTTGAATGTCTACCTCGACTGAACATATTTTAATGTTTTCCCAAAGTGTATTAAAATTAACGTCAGCCAAATCCCGATGTTGTTTAAATAAATTCAGGGTATTTGTCAAAAGATCTTTAACTGACATAAGACTCTGGTCAACACCTTGAAGAGTATTACCAACAGGTTCTAGCATTGCCGAATATTCAGCCATAATGAACAGACATACCAAAAAGGAAGAATTTATGCACGAGTTGTATAGCTGAAAGGCCTGTTGTTTGGTATTTCGACTCCCATCTAATGTTAATTTATGTAGTGCTTCGACCACAATCTTAAAGTTATCTTTGAAGATCCGAATGCTTTTGTATTTTGCTGTCCATCGAGTTTCGCAAAATAGAGGGATATTTCGAATATTTTTCCTTCTTAATGGACTATCTCTAAAAAAGGCGATGACTTCTTTTATAATTCCGATGGAATTTCTAATCTCACAGACATCATTGAGATCATTGATTACCAAATTTAATCTGTGGGAGCTGCAGTGAAAAAAATTGGCTTGCGGATGTAAATCTTGAATAATTGCCTAACACCACCTACTTTTCCAGCCATAGTCGCGCATCCATCATAGGCTTCACCTATCATTTTCGATAAGTCTAAATTCAGATTCGTGAGGAATGATAAGATGGTCTTTGCGATGGTAGCTGCATCCAAACTGGAAAGCGGTACAAATCCCAGAAATTCTTCCCTAACAGAGAAGCTTCCATCCTCAGCTTTGAATAGGAATCGTACGCCTATCGAAAGCTGTTCTGTGCCAGATATGTCACTTGACTCATCGGCAATAACCGAAAAGAATGAGCTTTTTTTAACATCTTTGATTAGATTTTCTCTCAAAATTGTATTGCATATATCGATAATTTCATTTTCGATGCGGTGTGAAATGTACGTCGCATTTCGGGCAGATTTTGCCAAGTAATCTATTATTATGATGTATTGGAATTTGAATAAAAGGTTCATAAAATTTTTGCTGAAAGTGTCCGAAAAATTAAAAAAAAAATGCAAAATCCAGGGGAGGGCAAGTGCCCTCCCTTGCCCCCCCCCCTGCGGGCGCCTATGCTCAAGATCTTGTGATAACGTTTAGAGGAGCTTGGGGCGAAACTAATTTAATTTACCGTTAAAACCTATACAATTCTATCCAAGATTAACTTTTTGAGCTTAAATTACTTAAATAAAGTTCTGCTTATTACCAGCTACATTTTTCAAAGTAAAATTATTTTTTCGCACCGTTATTTGATGTTTTATTTCCACTGGAACTATCCTATTGACTTCACTATTTGTACTGTTTTTAAGAATTATCGTAAGAAAATCCTAACGGGACTCCGGATTTGAGACCTTATGTTATGCGAAGAACAAGCAGGATACTGAAAAAATTGTCACCAAGTTTTAAAAAAATACCGTTATCACTTACCGAGATACAGCCATTTTACAAGTGGAACTATCCTATTGATTGGGAGTGTATGTATACTTTTTATAAGGTCGGAGATTCTTTCTTCAATGCGTTACAAAGTTCATATACCATTTCACTGTATGAGCGAAAGGTATAAAAAGTACTGAAAACCCTATACGAGCTCAACCCATTTGAGCGATCAAGATCGATAACGGCTGCTTACACGGAGAGAAAAAATGTACTGAAAGGTATTAAAACAGTAAAAAAAACTATTTATTGCATTTGCAATGATTTTTGACCCTACTGCAACTGATGTAAGAGTTATTACATCTGTAATGAAAAATGTCATTGCGCTGTTATAAAATTAACAATTGGTTGGTAATAAAATTTTCCAGGAAGATAATTTGGCGATAATAGAAAAAAAAAACAAAAAAATTTTTTTTTAATTTTTTCCTTTTATTTTTTTTATTTTTACCCTTTTTTATTTTTACTTTTTTTTTATTTTTTACTCCTATTTTATTCTTTACTTCTTTTTCCCCAAGGAAAGGTTTCCGAAATACATATGCGACCTGGAAAGAACCAGGAACCAAAACTGTTCGCACAAACAGGACGAAGCGTATACATATCAAACGCCGAGCTGTAGTAACTTTGTGCGCTAAGGCCGTGTTTTTTAATCAGCTAACCTACACTATAAGGGGTAATTTTCATACAAACGCTAACCTGTGACCTTATTCCGGTTAAAAATTATATTGCTATCCAGTTTTAATGAGCTTTCCACAACTCGCCTAAATGTATGCAATCCCAATTGTTTTCTAGTACGTTTTGAATGTTTTGAAATTAATGGCAATGCCCACGTGACATTTTTGAAATTTAACCTGGATGCTACCCTCGATAGTTTTTTTTTAGCGTCTGGGTCAGCAGAACTGCCCCCGATGATAAAAAAACACAGCCTAAGTAGTTTTTACGATGTATTAAGATAAATAAAACATTAGCCAATAACCTTGCCGTACTAAAATGCAAGATCGGTTAAAGACAAAGAGAAGGGAAAGAACAAAAACTGCATCGGACATTTTTTTCATTTCACATCCATTTCAAATTACTTAACTCTTAGCAACTGATTCGGTGTTTCGACTTATCCACTTTTGTGGTAGATCTACCATTTCTTTCGCAATATTTGATAAATCTACCATTCGATTACTAACTAAAAAAAACAACTACAAGAGCTTGAAAAAAAATAACAAAGTTCCATCACCTTAAATGTTACTCACAACATACCATTGCGAATTTAACAATTCCTTTTTTTATACCCTTCGCTCATAGAGTGGAAGGGTAAATTAACTTTGTCATGAAGTTTGTAACGCATTGAAGGAAGCATCTCCGACCATATAAAAAGTATACATATATGATCAGCATGACGAGATGAGTCGATTGGACGATGTCCGTCTGTCTGTCCGTCTGTGGCAGCGCGTTTTTCTCGACCACTATAAAAGCTACGGAGCTGAAATTTTGCACACATGCTTATTATTGTTGCAGACTGTTTGTATGTTTGAATCACCAAAATTGGCAGTGGGTCATGGGGCTGCCATACAAACCTAGCCCCCAATTTAAGTTCGTCTAGGAAAAACTTTTTTAATTGTGTACCAATTTCAACCAAATTTCACACAAATGTGTTTCTCTTGATAGCACAAAACATATCTAAGAGTGAATTAAATCGGTGCATGGGGTCATGGCGCTGCGATACAAACCTAACCCCCCAAATTAGGTTGTTCTAAGGAAAACTTTTTTATTTGTGCACCAATTTCAACCAAATTACACACAAACGTGTTTCTCTTGATGGCACAATACATATCTCAGAACTGATCAAATCGGACTATGGGGTCATGGGGCTGCCATGCAAACCCAACAATCCCAAATTAGGTTCTTTTAAGAAAAACTTTGTTATTTGTGCACCAATTTCAACGAAATTTCACACAAATGTGTTTCTCTGAATGACACAAAACATATCTAAGAATGGATCAAATCGGATAATGGGGTCGTGGGGCTGCCATACAAACCTAACCCCCAAATTCTAAGAAAAACTACTACGTATTGTAGTTTCATACAAACCAACCTCTGAAAATTTCGAAGAAAAACTTGTTTCTTTATAAATCAATCTCACACAAACTTCATGGAAGTATATTCATAGTAAAGCCTCAAAACATATCCGGGTACGGATGGAATCGGAATATTACCTTATAGAGCTGTCATACAAACCAACTCCCAAATATTTTTTTTATTTTGAATCTTATAATTTTTTTTTTTGAATCTAAACCATAATTCATCCCAGATGGAACACAGAGAAAAAAATGTGCAATGAATTCAACAAAATCATACAATGAAATTCACAACATACAATTTCACTAAATTTGTAGTGAAAGTTATTAAAATGTAGTTAAATTGATTACAATGTAGTTGTTTTGACTGGTGTTGGCCTATTATAAAAATGATTGCAGTGTAATGAAATCATTGCATGATATTTGTATGGATAGTTATGTATTGCGTTTGATGTAATTTTCACCACAGCTTGTAATAATTATTGCATGGTGTTATAGTTTTCATTCTTTCGTACATGAAATTGACAAGAGCGCATAAAAACTATGAAACTGTCTAAAAATAAAACGACTAATTTATTCGCATAACTTGTATTCTTAGATACCTAGGTGTAGGACGTAGGACTACGAAACGATAGGTCCCCGATTCAATTCCCAGTAGAAGCAAATTGTAAAAAGGCAAAGTTAAAATAGGGAAAAAGAAGTTAAGGATGAAATAGAAGTAAAAAATAAAAAAAGGTAAAAATAGAAAAAAAATTAAATATAAAAAAAATCACTTTTTGTATTTTTTCTATATTGCTGAATTATCTTCCTAGCAAATCTTATTTTCAAAATTTCACAAACTTATTTTAATTTTATTACAGCACAATAACATTTTTCATTACAGGTGTAATAACTTTTACATCAGTTGCAGTAGGGTTTTTATTACAGTTTGAATACTTTTCACTACATTTTTTCTCTCCGTGAATGGGAACACGTCATAAGGCTGGTGTACAAATTTTAACGCAAAAGAAGCTTAAGTTTCATTCAAATGTGACGGGTATTAAAATTTCGGCCGCGCCCGAAATTAGCCTTGGTCTCGTTTGTATGAGAGTCACCTGTTGCAATCAAGTTTTCATCGACAACATTTGAATTTAATGGAAATATTTACATAGTTGTCACTGAATTAAATACAGTGTAAACCCGATAACTTGTATTCAAGGTGCCTATGTTTTTGCGCACATGAATTGAAATTGAAGCGGTCAAGGGCATTGTTGTAAGAATTGTGGTAAGAGTGTTAGACTGGGTTATATCAAATAGGGTAAATATCTCGGCTATAATAAGCCTGAGCGTCCAATAAAGCGTTGAAGTTGGCCGCGTCCTCCAGGTCTCCCAACTCGATAAAGAAGTATGTCCCGAGAATCGATCTTATTCTCTCTGATATGTCTGGGCAAGCAACTACAATGAAAATGAAAGATACTCTCCATTGGGTTGACATCGTTATATGGAAGGTGAAGCCTTCTGGCGTAAGATGGTGTTCAAGGGAGCGGAGCGAGCACAAGGCGCGAGCTCCCACAGCTTCTTTCAAAATAATCAACAAACATCAACTGCTACCTATTCAAACCATATATGTACATATTCCGGAACATATGATAAGTTTTATTTGAAAGCGGTACAAGTACAACTCTGATTTATGGAGTCTCTCGTACGAACAGTTTGACTTATAGAGTCTCGCCGATTGTCGAACCAAAAATTTAGTTTCAAGTTATAGAGTTTTTGTTTGAGTTTTATATTTATATTCAGAAGTATCCGTACCTATAATTTTTGGGGCTATCATTTTTAACCGATATTTTTAACGTTTCCAGGAAACGAGTACGTAATCAACCATCGGTTGTCATTTTGTTAGGAACATTTTTAAGTTTAGAGGGGATTCACATTATGGACAGGATTTACTAAAACCACTTAATTAATCGAGTCGAAACCCACCTACTAGATTAAATCGTATGCCATTAAATTCAAAATGCATCGTAGAATGTACTTGCATTATTCAAATTGCAGTACAATATGGTACAACTGTCAACTAAATCTAGGATTTAGTAAATCTTGTCGATAGTCTGAATCGCCCCTTAGAAACATTTCAAAGGATAAAAGGATCTACGGCTAAAAGGGGAGTCAGACTATCGACAAGATCTACTAAATCCTAGATTTAGTTAACAGTTGTACCATATTGTACTGCAATTTGAATAATGGAAGTGCATTCTACGATATGCATTTAATGACATACGATTTAATCTAGTAGGCGGGGTTCGACTCGATTAATTTAGTGGTTTTAATAAATCCTGTCAGTTGTGTGAATATCCTATAACAAATGAATATTTTAATCATGTTATTGAAGAAAAAATTTATTCAGTAGTGTGTCGATTTTATATTTCAGTCTGCGTCCAAATGTACTACTTTCACATTTTTCGATGGCGGTTGTTGAAATGGTATAAGCATAAGTTAGAATTGAAATTTTATTTATCGGGTCCTTCGCCTGATCCGCCAACTGGTTAGAGAAAAATATTTATGTTTTCTTGCCAGGAACGTCGTCCTCGCTTTTTTGTAGCAAAGGAATGAATTACCCAGAAAAATTAGAGATATACCACTAAAATTTAAAGTTTTCTGTGTCCCTTACAAAGTGACAGCGTACTGTAGTCAAAATAATGATAAATGTAGGTTTTGTGGCATCAATAGAAATACATTTGTATGAGGTTTGGTGTAAATTGGTGCCCAAATAAAAAAGTATTTCTTAGACTAACCTAATTGGGGGGGGGGGTCCGACTCCATTAATGTTTACATGTTTAACATTGTTTCGTAAAAAAGACAACGTGACCCAAAATGTTAAGGCAATACGAATGAGCTTAAGCTAACAGCAGGGTTAAATTCACCTATACAAGATTTTTCTGCTATGTATAATCGTGTGATCTTACAAAATCTAGGCTAAAATATTTAAGATTTCCCATACATTTTCATAGAATTAGTAACGAGATCTTAACAAAAACCTCTATAAAATCATGGTTAAGTGTTGCGAACTCTGCGTCTGACAATAAATCTCAACACAACAGTAAATAGTGCAGTCAAAATATCCCATTTCAGGCCTCAAAATAGAAAAAAATAGAGTAAGGCTACTTTTTGTTGTTTTTGAATCATGTAGTGTATTAATGGATTTCTTGAGATTAGAAAAGAGACACGGCTGACTTGGTTTATAACGTGAACGGAAGTGATTTATTTCATCTAGTCTATTACAATAATATTATAGTAAAATGTATCGAATTCGTAGTAGTTGGATAGCTAGTACAACAATGCTTACCATAAAATATTAGAACTATTATTAAATTATAGATACATTACATCTTCCCCCACTTAATTGAATTCATTTCATTTTTATTTCAACTTACAATTTATGAATAGCAAATCTATCGGGACGTTTTCGGTTTCTAGTTGACTTTCGTAAAATTTGATTTGGAGGACTTACACTATCTTTTTTCTTACTTGTTCGAAAATCGAACCATCAGGAAAAATACTAAATGGATTCTCAATATTGTCTACTATTTTAGAGTTATTTGGATTCAATTCAATTTCACCACGCTTCGGAATAATATCTACCGAAGGATGATATTTATCCTCTAACTGAGATCTTCTTAACTGATTTTCATGTACATATCTAACAAAATCGTTTACTTTAATTAAATATGTGCAATAGCTAACTTGCTTTAAAATCAATGACGGAATCCATTTAACATATTCCTTAAAATGGTTTCTGTACAACACCTTTTCTCCCGGCTTATAAACATTTTTATTTACGTTACATTTAACATTTTTATTTACGCTACTTTTTAAATTTCTAAAATTTTTCTTACTCTGGTTTTTAGTTTTATCATAATTTACATTGTTTGTTAATTCATTTGATACATTGGCATTAGTTGGTTTACATTTACATTTCTTACAATTCAATAAGGTTAATAATGTTCTAGGCTTAAATGAGAAAATCATGTCAGAGGGAGTCTTCGCAGTAACTGTACACGGCGTATTTCGGTATGACATTAAAAATTTTATTAATAATTCATTGATCTCGACATGTTTGCATTTTGACTCCATAACTAGTTTTTTTAACACCTTTTTGCAAGTTTGTACACCGCGCTCACCTAACCCATTACTCTGAGGATGGTATGGTGGTGTTTTAGTTATCTTTATTCCGTTTGATTTTCCAAATTCTAATAATTCTTTTGACCAAAACGGAGGACCATTATCTGATACCAACTCTTTTACTAAGCCAAAATACGAAAAAAATATCCTCAATTGCTCGATTAAAGCTTTAGCAGTAGTGTTAACCATTAATTTAATATCGATAAATTTAGAATATGCATCGACTAATATGAGAAAAGTTTTCCCCTCAAAGTGAAAGAAGTCCATGTGCATACGCTCAAATGGTTGGCAACAGCTCGGCCATTGAGTATGGACAACTTCTTTCTTAGTATTCAAAAGTTGTTGACAATAGATACAAGAATTAACATACAACTCTATGTCGCGATCCATTCTAGCCCACCAAACGTAAGATCTTGCAATATTTTTCATTGCCACTATTCCTGCATGTGCTTCATGCATCAATGTTAGTACATCATGTTGTATTGATTTAGGTACTACTATTCTATCATAGTAGTACAAGCAACCATCTTCGGTCGCAAAATTGTTTCGAATTTTATGGAAATATTTCAGATCATTTAATATTTCCTTTGGCCAACCCATTAAAGTAAATTGATAAATTTTCGAGTAGAGAAGATCCTGTTGTTGAGCTAATCTTATTTCCTCTGTACTCAGTGGACAACTTTTATCTACTTTTAGTCTATTAATAGGTTCTTCTTCTAACTGTGTGCTACCATCCAATGGTAGTCTTGACAACCCATCGGCGTGGCTCATCTGTTTGGCAGGACGATACTGAAATGTGTAAGAATACATTGATAAAATGACTGCCCATCTTTGTAATCGGGATGCCGAGACTGTGGACGTACCTTTAGTAGGACTAAAAATTTCCCTTAACCCTTCTGTCGGCACCTACTACAATATGCATATTCTATACCCAATAGGTCTGGCCGGACCTACTGAGAATTTTTTTTTATTTTTTATAAAAAGTTAAATTTTTATCGGTATAATCATTCTACCCATTCTTTACAGCCATTTATAAACAATAAAAGCACTAAAATCTTTTTTGTAGATATACTAGAAGCGTTTTTAAGAAGAAATATTTTGAGGTGGTATTTGTACAAACATGTTTCTCCCTTTTTTTCTTCTATTTTTGCTTCTATTTTTTCATTGCGTATCCGTACAGAAAGTTTGATCAAATTTTCCAAGTCCAATATCTTTAAGGAAATCTTTGGCACTCTGTTGGTAGATTTTATCGCGATATTAGTCTGCAGATTTGGGAAAATCGATAGATAGAAATAGGGAATTTTCAACCGCAAAAATCATTTCATTCTAAATTTTCCGTAAATATCTCAATTAAATCTATTAAGAAACACCATCGTAAGTCACTAATACTTAGTTCATACTATTACAAAGGAAATAAAACTCTTTTGATTTTCCTAGAACCAAATCTCAGTTGATTTGGTGTTGTTATAAGACGGGATAAAATTAGGTGTACCCAATTTGCGAACTTCACGGCTTTTTAAAGCAAAATCACAGAAAATTTTATCGTTTATCGTACAAATTTAATTTTAATGACTTTATTACATTATGAATAGGAGATTTTTAAGAGAATTTAATATTTTCACTTTTTACCTCAAGACGAAAATGGGGGGAAAAACTATAGGTCTGGCCAGACCTATTGGGTATCAAAAAGCACTATAAATTGAAAATCATCAAAAACATGCTCAAAACTTCAACCGATTTTTTTAAATTTTTGAAAAATGCTTCTAAACATATTATTCTAGGATATCATGAAATATGAAGTCGCTGCGATTTCATCTTCTATACTTTTTTGACCAATAAATAGTGCCAAAGGTCTGGCCAGACCTATGTGCCGACAGAAGGGTTAAAGCCTGAGAGTCTGAGCAAATCGTAAAATGTTGCCCATAAATATATTTATGAAATTTCTTGATAGCGAATATTATCGCTAAAGCTTCTCGATGCAGTTGCGAATAGTTACTCTCAGCTGGTGATAATGTACTCGATGCAAACAGCACCGGTTTTTCTTCACCTCCAACTTTGTGCGACAAAACCGCGCCCACGCCGTAAGGGCTTGCATCTGCGGATATAACGATTGGTTTTTTAGGATCGTACAGTTCTAATAGATTATTAGACAATAAAAGTGTTTTACTACGTTCGAACGCTTCTTGGCACTTTCTCGACCACTCAAACTTTACATCTTTTCTCAAGAGACGGTAAAGTTCATGGAGCTCGGACGATAAATTGGGAATAAAATTTCCGTAATAATTTAGTAGTCCCAAATAAGCTTGTAGCTCGGACAATTTCTTTGGAGGATTAGCTTTAGCAATAGCTGAAACTTTTTCGTCACTTGGACGTATTCCGTCTTCTGAAATTATGTGACCCAAAAATGACACTGACTTTTCAAAAAATTTGCACTTTTGTAAATTTATGCAGATATTATTATTATTTAGACGACTCAAAACTTCGAATAATTTTTGTTTACACTCCTCCAATGACTTTGCCCCTATAATTATATCGTCTAAATAGCACTGTACACCCGAAATACCTATTAAGACTTGATCCATAACCGACTGAAAAATAGACGGCGCACTTGAAACACCAAAAGGTAGACGCTTGTATTGAAATAACCCGCGATGTGTATTTATCGTTAAATATTGCTTAGATTTTTCGGAAACTCGCAATTGCAAATAAGCACCCGATAGATCAATCACACAATAATATGCTGAATTTGATAGACTAGCAAACACATCATCAACTCGCGGTAACGGGTAATGCTCTGTATGGACAAAGCGGTTGATCGTAACTTTACAATCGATACAAATTCTGACAGAATTTGTTTTCGGCACGACGACAATGGGTGATGCCCATTCACTATACTTTACAGGTTCCAAGATGCCAACAGATACTAATCTGTTAAGTTCATCTTCTACAACTGGCCTTAGTTTAAATGGAACCACATATGCCTTATGAAAAATTGGCTTGGCATCTTTCAAAACTATCTCCGCCTCATAATTTTTTATATGATTAGGAAAATTTGACGACGGTAATACATTTGGAAACTTCTGCTTAATAACTTCCAAAATGCAATCATGTTTAAACCACTGAATTTTACCTGTATTATTGAAAATTGACATCCAATTTGGATACAAGACGTTTAACCAAGATCGACCAATTAATGTTTTCGGTGACTTCGCGTTGTTTTTGACGTTCGCTAATACAATCAGCTCCATTAAATGCACTTCATTTGAATTTGGCAGCCTCACTCTGACGTTGATTTTTCCATTTGTATTAATACACTCTCCAGTTACTGAAATATATTGAATATTAGTAATTTTCGTAAGATTTAAATTCGAAAACATAGACCTGAACAACTCGTACGAAATGATAGATGCGCTGGCTCCCGTATCGACTTCCATTGCTAACTCATGATCTTCGACAATGACAATTACTTCTATGGGACTATTTCGCTCGCTCACGACATCAACAGATACATTTTGGGGGCACCCAGATATCTACAACTGATTTTGCTAAAAAAAAATTTGATCGGAAAGGTCCCAAAAAGGACAAAAAAGGATACTCTTTAATGCTTGACTGTAGGTCGGCATGCGGGCTATCATATCAAAGGGGACGTCGAGTACATTACATATCCGGTGTTTGTTTCCTGTTTCAAGGACCCTCAAAGGAATAAATCGAGCTTAAATGGAAAATTTGCGAGTTTCCCGTGTATCTTTCCAAAGCCATAACTACCAGAATAATTCAAGTTGTCCCTACTTTCATCACTTTTCAGAATCTATAATAGCTGGAGACTCTACCATTAAATTTGCTAAGAAAAAAGTTGGTCGGAAAGCTCTGAAAAAGGACATAGAAGGACACTAATTTCACACCTTGATCGAACGTGGGCATGTGGGGTGTCATATCAAAGAGGACATCGAGTGCATTGCATATCCGGTGCTTGTTTCCTGTTTCAAGGACACTAAATGGAATGAGTCGGGCTTAAATGGAAAATTACGGCTTTAGAAAGATGCAGATACGGAAAACACAAAAATGTTTGAGTTGAACCCAATTTTCTCCTTTGAGGGTCCTTGGAACAAGTAACAAATGCCAGATATGGAATGTATTTGACATCCTCTTTGATATGACACCCCACATGCCTACGTTCGATTAAGGTGTGCAGTTAGTGTCCTTTTATGTCTTTTTTCAGAGCTTTCCGATCAACTTTTTTCTTAGCAAATTTAATGGTAGAATCTTCAGCTATTATAGATTCTGGAAAGTGATAAAAGTAGTAACAACTTGAATTATTCTCGTAGTTATGGCTTTGAAAAGATACACGGGAAACACGAAAATTTTCCATTTAAGCTCGATTTATTCCATTGAGGGTCCTTGAAACAGGAAACAAACACCGGATATGTAATGTACTCGACGTCCCCTTTGATATGATACCCCGCATGCCGACCTCCGGTCAGGATTAAAGAGTATCCTTTTTTGTCCTTTTTAGGACCTTTCCGATCAAATTTTTTTTTTTGCAAAATCAGTTGTAGATTCCTGGGAGCCCACTGATTCAAAAACAACAAAAATTAGCCTTACTCTATTTTTTTCTATTTGACATGCTAATATGACTGCACTAAGAGGCCGTCTAATCCATATTCGGGTCTGTCAACGGTTCTGTATAAATTAGATTATACTTCTTGTTGAAACAAAGTATACATAATAAGCGTGTTTTTTTGTAAAAAATGTGCAGGTTAGGGTATATTAGCACAAAAAACCGATTTGGGTTAAAAGCTGTTTAGATCTATTGCACCAACCATGAACTTTGTAAAAAGCTGAAGGTTCAAAGTTGTGATAAATAAATAACCAGTAAATTAACATGTCTTACAAAAACAACAATGAACATTTAACCAATGGTTTTGGTATTAGCTCATGCTTTTTCGTGTTAGAGCGCCGCTGGTTGTCACATCTGTAACGATTCTTCCGGGTTAACTTTGGTCAGAGTACGTACCCTCGATACATTACTGGGGTTATGTTGTTATTGTAACCCCATGTAGTTACCCTAAACTAACCTACACCCGAGCACAATAAAACACGCCTAATATAAACAAGCGTTTGTCGTGCATCAAATGTTCAGATGGACAATTGACACTGACTTTACTGTACTGTCAAGACGTACACAATATTAGAGATTTCATAATAAACCTAGATTTTCCGGCTGTGTCTGAATAGCATTAAGTAATTTCTACCAATATACGAGTATATTAAATCAAAACGTAAACCCTTCAATCTATATATCAAAACATGACCGAATGGACTTGTACAACTTTCTAACGTTTTCCATTGTTGAGTTTCTGCTTATTCCCATATAACATCTAAAAATTCAGAAAGAAAATGCCAAATAATAAAAAGACGAACAATAAAATAGTCATCTCAAGGCTAGATTGTGGCTGAATTTTAGATTTCGCATAGTATTATAGAGATCAAAAGCTGATGAACTACATTTTCCGGAAATAATTTTTATAAATCATACATAATCTGGTGCATATTTTTAGTATTAAAAAGTAACAATATTGATTTTCAGAAAAAAATGTGGAACAAATCAGTAGAAACATTTCTCTAAATAAAAATAATGTATTAGCCTTTTTAAATGTTAAGAAAAAGCTAACAACTTTCCTAAATCTATTTTTAACGCATTTATTCATAGCAATAAATTTTAGAATAGAGGTTACTTTAAGACGTCAGAATACGGTTTTCCGTAATTGTATAATTTCTCATTGTATAATTTTGGGGAAACATTGGCATGTTCTGCTATCCGCTTTAATAGGGGGAACTTTTGTGTTTCCGATATTTTCCGCTATATGTCCGCTATATGGCGGACGGTAAGATAAGTGTCGCTAGTGTCGATAACAAGAACAAGAAAATTCTTCTTGCGAAGCTGATAGCGTAATGTTCCGAAACATTATTTTTCTAAGGTATGTATGTAAACATATACCTACTTTTCACAGCAAAGTACCTACATACATGGGGTGTACCTCAGGGTTCTCACCTTGGCCCGTTATAAACGATATTCATACTATATTGCTCTTATTTGCTGACGATTGTTACATTTTCAGAGCTATCTCATCAGCTCATGACGTTCATGTTCTGCAATCTAACAATTTGAGTTTGTACTGCATTAACAACATGTTAATTCTTTGAAATGTAAATTTATAAAATTTATTAGTCATTATGACTATTTTTTATATTTGGTTTTAACTATTTGAATAGTTTTCCTGATTCGAACTAGCAAAATTTATTGTTGAAATCAACAATTTTTTTCTCTCAGTCTAGGAGGCAGTTAGTTTTCTTTAAAATAAAATAAAAAATCAAACACTGATACGTTTTGGTCTCACATTTAGTAAAAAATAATGATAGTATTTCAATTTAGAACCGCTTTTAATATATTTTAAGCATCCCTAGGTTCAAAAAACCAGTCTTAAATATTGTGTTAGTCGAATTGACTAACATTGGTTACAATGTAGAAATAATAACTTTGGTTATCTTGGGTTAAACTATAAAGGAAAATTTGTCCGTTTAATAATATAATAATATATGAAATACGAAATATAACACTCACACTTCATGCATATAATTTCCATGTAGCGGTTCAGCATCAGACTTTAGTTAAATGTAGCAAATGTAAATGGTGTTAACCAATAAATAAATATAGTCATGGCAAATTACTACCAAAACTACTTGAATCCATTAAGATCTAAAAGAGCGTTTTCCAGCTTAAGTACATACAAATCCAAAGCCCGACATTCCATGGCCAGGCCAGTCACTAGAATAACCACTAAAACGATTACAACATCAATTTTTCATAAACTTAGCCCGTCCAAAACTGTAGCTTATACAAAACTCGCAAATATTTAAACAGTTACACTGTCCATCTTGCACTGTCATCATACGACGCTTCACAGCAACTTCGTAATTATTACGGAAGAAATAAGTTCAAAAGTTCATCTTGTTACGTCTGAGACCATAACTTCCTGCATGTCTGTGACTATGGCCTTACGAATATATTAGCCAGACACCAGACGAAACTTTCCGGTAAAGCATGGACCATGGACATCAGAAAGAGAGTGAGAGAAAGCATCAAGAACATCAAATTTTTATATAAAAAAAAATGATGAAATTATGGATGATGATACCCGTAATAATAAAAATACCCTAGACTTTCAAAAGTAAACCCTTTTATCTTTTCTTTTGATTTCGGAAAGATTGTGAACAGGAAGGATGCGAAAAGCAACAAGAACATAGTCGACGCGAGATGTTGTCGTTTTTTTCGTGTCGGACTGAGCCGTTTGCTTTTGGATTTGTTAAAACTTATTTATAATGAGAAAGTTGATTGGGTGAAATGAAAAAGATGATTAGGTAAACCTACTAGGATCCATTATACAGTAGAATCGCGATAACACGAACAATTAGTATAGCAGATGCAATCCACGTTCACGAGCGGTTCATGTTACTTGATACGTATCAAGTAACAATAATAATAATACTAGTATATTTATCCGAATTCCATTATTCATTACTAAGCCTTAATTACTGGGTTCAACTGTGCCAGGGATTTTGGATAACACTGTAAATTTGCCAGCAAGTTTTAGAAGCGAAAATGGGCAAACTGTTCATTTTTTAGAGTTAGCAATAGAGAAAACCAGCTGTTCATGTTATTAGATAGTTCAAGTTATCTATGTTCAAGTTAGTGCGAGCCTATTGTAATTTTAAATTTATTTTGTCTAATGTTTATCGTAGTCAAAGAGATAAGAATCTTCATCAAAACCTTTCACCTTAATATTTTTGTGAGGGAAAAAATACCTAAAATAAATTTAGACTCACCTCGGTGATGGCGTATATGATGCTGTCCGTTAGTGTTACCCCCACAGCATGGCTGCTCGTAATATAAATTCCACGTATTTTCGTAGTCACACAGGGCTTTATCCACAAATGTTATCGCCAGAAATGCACATAGATAATTAATTGCGTATTTGCACATTTTAGCTCACTAAATTTCCGGCAGCGGTATAGACAAATATTGCAATATCTTATAACTATCTTCAATCAGGACTTATAAGTATTTTTCTGAGGATTCTTCCGTGGCAAAACTGGAATAACATGCATCTCTGTAAAAATTTTCTTCCACTGATATAAGATTATTCGCACTCAATTCACTGATACACGAGACAGGACTTGTGGGTGTATATATCGAGGAATAAACTAGAATTGGCTGCTTTTTAGCTCTAACGCACATTTAAGCAGCATCTGTTATTTATTTACACCAAACCGACTATAATACACGCAATGAATCCAACAGGGACCATTTTCGACATTATTTCACAAATCACTATCGAAGGATTCTCACTTTTTAGATGGATTCACAGTCACTCCTTTTCCCGTCATTTGCCACCTGTTTCCGTACTCGTTTCCGTCATTTTTTCCTAACATACATTTACGTCCGACATCCAATACGCTTTGCGACTGACTGAATCGCATTCGAATCACTTGTTATTAAACACTTTCAGAGTCATCAGTGTTTGACTAGTCGCAAATCAACGCATCCACCGCTGTGGAACAAAAATCCACTTTCACCCGTTCCACAATCCACCCCCACACAGCACCACGAATAGTCCAGGAGAGCCACCTCACAGGCAACGTCTCGTTTCTGCTCCGATGCTATTCACGCAGCAATGCTCACCCTTCGTCCTTTTCGTAATTATCCACTTTCACCCCATTTATTCGCGCGCCGTACCTAGAAACGAAAAGGAAGAGAACAAAGGGCTTAGAGTTTAGGGATCATATACAATTTCTCTCATAAATTCTATAGTATGTGGAACTTCATTTCACCGTTGGACCGTACGCCTGCGCTTGACCTTGTCGCTTGTTAGAGATATATTCTCACCCCCTTCGAGTGGTCGTCGTCGTCATTTTTGCAGGAATTTCTCTCGTAGTGAATTGTATTGGGAAGTAGACGTCACCGAGGTAAAATCTCTCGGAAGAAGGAAGTAGCCGTATTTATGATGTATTGCAGCAGACCTAAACAGACAGTCGCGTTTACATACATTGCGTTATACCTACATACATACATAATCTGGATCTGTTCTGTCTGAACCGTCTGCCGTCGAGTTGAACAAACGTCATACAAATCACAAACTGTTTCCTCTTTTTATTTGAACAAAGGATATTTATTGATTCATAAGTAATGAAAACAGGTTAATAGTTATGACGGAGAAAGAGACTAAAATTAATACATAATGAGACCGAGTTCTAATCGTGCGAATACCACGATAAGTGTATAGCCTATAACATGCACAGACCTAGAAGGCACGCAAAACCCAAAATATTCAATTTCAAGTTTTTTGTAGGAGAAGGGTATATGAGTCATATTTTTTGAGGACATACAAAAGCAACCATTTGATACCAATTTGAAGTTTTTTTGTTACATTCTATCAGAAGATGTAGCTAAATATAGGTTTGTAGGGGAGGTAGGGGTAGGGGCATTAATAACTACTCCACTTTCCATCAACTCAAAGTATATGTCCTAATTAAGCTTTGATCAAAATTTCAGATCGTTAGCGATTTTCTGTTGGAAATTAAGGCTGATTTTACTATCATGGAAGAGTCATTTGTATGGGAGGCAGGGGAACCCTTGGTTCGATTCAGCCCATTTTCCATACCGGCCGCTATTATCAAAACAAACATCTGACCTAAATTTTAAAACGCTAGCTTCATTATTTTGGGAGTCATCGTGCGAGCTGACAGACACACGGATGGTCATAGCTTATTATACCTATTGTTGGTGTAGCGGTGCAGAAGGGCGAACGCCAGCCTGACAAAAGCTGGGCTAGTGTCACTCTTGTGGCTCTCTGGAGCCTAGTCTCTTCAGGCGAAATAGGTGGTGGGAGCGCTATTTCTACCTAATCTCCCTATTGACCGATTCACAACGGTTGTGTGAATATCTGCGATGGGCGCATGGTACGCTGTGTCATCAAATATATCGGCAGATACCCGTTTGTATCTTTGGACGTCTCTGAGTCCATTAGTGACATGTCGTGGAGGGTGGGTATTGTCCATGAGATAATGGTTTGGGTGATCGTCTCAATAACAAACGACCAGACATTGAAGAGACAGGAGAATATTATGATCACGCACTGGTAACATGCTGGTATCCTGACGAAGATGATCCTGGGACGACATAAGGTGGGAACCTGTAGCGATACGTAGAGCAGCATTCTAGCATGCCTGGATCTTATTCCAGTTTGTGACCACCCCGATTCTGCATTGCTAGTGATTGCCCTACCTATCGCTTTGTAAGTGGCCAGTATATGTTTTTTTTTTGTCCTTGCCTTAGGAGCTGGCGGCCAGCGCCTTTAGGACGTTGTTCCTACTGTGCATTTTGTCGACTACGTCCTCGGCATGTCTTTTCGACTTCATCATGGTGTCTTAAATATCAGTGGGGTACTGATCTTAGGATTTGTAACAGTAGGAACAACGTCGTTATCATTCTTACCAGTTCGGATCGTAAGATCCTCGGCAAATTCCTGCGTACAGGTGGTGAGAAGTATTGCAGTACATTTAGACGGCGATATGATTAGGTTGCGCTTACTGAAAAACTCCATCAGTTTTTCAATGTAGTCAGTCGGGCACGCATACCTTTAAAATCATTCCCCGAGGTGAGTACGTAGTCTAAGAAAATTGGACCAAAATATGGCCATCGAACGGGAAAAATCCTACATCGAAAATTTTTTTGGATTATGGTTGGGGATGGTCCCCAGATTATGGCATTAAAATTCCCAACCGATTGGGGGTCCGCAACCTTAAAAAAGAGGGAAAGGGGTTTTTTCGGTTTCTTGCGATTATTTCAAAAACCGTAAGAGATACAGAAAAATAGTCTGAGGACCAAAAAAAAACTACATAAAATTATCTTTGCAGTGATATACATATGACACATTAGAGTTTAATTGAATATTTCGTTAGACTAGAAAATAAATTAGAATATTTTCATTTAAGACCTTTTTTAAAAGCTCGAAAACTTTTGAAAGAATGCTAGTTCAGCCGTAAAATGTTGTATACGCACTCACAATAAGTTCAAAATTATTTTAAGGTAAACATTGAGTCGCTCCGGTCAAGGACCCCCATTTGCATTTGTAAAAGCGGCATGTCCATAACTCCCCGCAAAATAAGAGCAGAGTCCTAAATTTTAGTTTGTTGCCATTGAAGGTGATAGTCACCCCACCCACCAAAAAATCAGCGCATTCGGATAAAAACTAAGGGTATCCTCCATACAAAGTGACCTATCAGGAGTTTGTTCTACGTACTACTCATTTTATAATCTGTAGAACAAAGTTGTCTTGGGTCACTTTGTATGGGAGGTACCCTTAGTTTTTATCCGAATAAGCTGGAGATTTTTGGTGGGTGGGGCAGCTATGACCTCCAATCGCAACAGACCAAAATTTAGGACTCTGCTCCAATTGTGGGGGGAGTTATGGACATGCCGTTTTGGCAAATTCAAATGGGGGATAATGGAGGTCCTTGACTGGAGCGACTCATTATTTACCTTAAGATGATCTTGAACTTATTGTGAATGCTTATACAAAATTTTATCATTCTTTCAAAAGTTATTGACCTTTTAAAAATGGTCTAAAATGAAAATATTCTAATTTATTTTCTAGTCTAACACCAAAATATTCAATTAAACTCTAATGTGTTATATGTATATCATTGCAAAGATAATAATTTTATGTAGGTTTTTTTTTGTCATCAGACCATTTTTCTGTATCTCTTACCGTTTTTGAAATAATAGCAAAAAAATCGAATAAAGTCCCCCTTTCCCCATTTTTTTTTAAGGTTGGACCCCCAAACGGTTTGGAGTTTTAATGCCATAATCTGGGGAACATCCCTAACCATTATCCAAAAAAAAATTCGAAGTAGGATTTTTGCCGACCAAATATGCCATTTCATATTAGTACGCAACTGCCCCAAAAGAACAGAACGTGACTGAAACAATCAACAATTTTTTTTAAATGAGTGGATTTCACGTCACTATATTTTCATTCGTTTTTCAGGTACGGAGGGTAAGTAAAAAACGAGACCGAGTTCTAATCGTGCGAATAGCACGATGAGTGTATACCCTATACCCATGTACAGACCTAGAATGCGCGTAAAACCGAAAATATTCAATTTAATTTTTTTTAAGGGGAGGGGTAGATGGGCTGAATCTCGCACATCTTTAATATCTTATAACGGCATCCAGCAGCTATCATTTGCGATAAATTTCAAGTTTTTCGGGACATTCTATCAAAAGATATGACGGAATATTGCTTTGTAGGGGATGTAGGGGTAGGGGAAGGCAGACTTTCTCCACTTTCCACTAACTTCAAGCATAAGTCACAATTAGGCATTGATGAAAATTTCAGGTCCCTAGCGACATTCTGTCGAAAAATATGGCCGAATTACACTATCACGGAGGGGTCATTTGTATGGGAGGTAGGGGAACCCTTGGTCCGATTTGGCCCATTTTCAATACCATCCAAGCTTTTATCAAAGGAATCGTCTGACCGAAAATTCAAAACGCTAGCTCCATTATTTCGGGAGTTATCGTGCGAACTGACAGACACACGGACGGACAGACAGACAGACAGACAGACAGACAGACAGACGGACAAGGCTTATTCGAATCAGGGACCGACCCTGATCATTTATATATATACTTTGCCATACCTCAGGTGGCTCCTTTGAGGTGTTACATAAATCGTACACGGTTGTAAATTTTGGTGTAAACCAGGTGTAAATTTTATAAATAAAATAATATAAATCCTATCTATTCCAAAATTTGAATAAAATTTGACCCTTTTCAACTTATAATTTTAGCTTATTCGAAAAATATATTAATTATATCCGCTACAGAATAAAACTATCCAAATACCCTTTTCATATTATACAATTTACACCGTTCGGGATAGAATAAATTTTATTGAATTTTGTTATAACATAAAAGGGTAGAATCAATCCTACTATGTTATCAAATCTACACTATCAACGCAAGAAACCCATTCAACCTAGAAGTCTATTGATTTGTAGTCTGTCTGGTTCAGTGAGCAGCGCGCTTGGCTACAAATCACAGGATTGTGGATTCGAAGCCGACTGCACTCGTATTACATTTTTTATTTTTTCGAACGGTTTGTATAAATTTGCTTATCAATTTTATACTATTGAAGAGTAAAATTTTTACCAAAAATACTTATACTTTTAATATAGTTCACTTATACTTTTTATAAGGTCCGTTGGTGTAGTTTTGATAAAGTTTTTATATGGAAATGTATGAATATATGTTTATATAAAAATTACACCAAAATTTTCAGCCGTGTAGTAACAAAAACAATATACCCTATACCATCTTATGGGTATAGGGTATAATTAGGTTCCCAACGCTGTACACTCGCCGCGAGAGATGCTAGGTGAAATCCGGCAACACCGCCTTGATTGTTGGTCCCCCCACTCCATTTCCACTACCGGGAGCGATCGCTGCAGCGCTCTGCGCTGGCCTAACAGTCATCTGCGATGGAGCCTGCTATCGCCGTCACCGCCAGGTGTGAAATCCGAGATCGGAGAGTAACGCTTCGGGAGCTGGCTAACCAGGTTCCTGAGGTTTGTGAAAAAAACCATCGACAATCTTTTGACTGAAAAACTTGGTTATCGCAAGGTGTGCGCGCGGTGGGTCCCGCACATGATTTCGGAAACCCACAAAGACAATCGCGTAAAGTGTGCCGAGGGGTTTCTTCCAGAATGCGCCGAGAATACGGAAGAATTCTTGGACTTCATTATTACGGGAGATGAAACGTGGTGTCACTACGTCACTCCGGAAAGAAAAGAACAGTCGAAACAATAGCGCCATCCCGGATCGGGGGCCTAGCGGCGGAGTTCTTCGAAGCGGGTTTTCAGAAGTGGATAACTCGTCTGGAAAAATGCGTAGAAAAATCTGGCGACTAAGTAGAAAAATAGTTTAAAGTACAGCCTTTCAGATGGTATACTTATTTATTGCAATAAAAAATGCCCTACACCTGAAAAAATGTGGGAATCTTATTTTTCACTTGCCTCTCGTATGTTGGTATGCAAAGGAAGATTTGTGCTCTTACCTTATAGGAAGGAGCAGCATTTCAGCAGTCTTGATTTTGACAGTTGCATATAACCATCTTCCATAAATGCATTTCTTGAGTAAATTTCGATTATAATGTAGGTACTATAGTTCAATATGATTAATATGTATACATAACATTTTAAATATTTAAACTTCATTAGGGAGTCACTATTGACACTTTTTATAAGTAAGAAAATTCACTACTATCAAAATATATTATAGGAAGCCTACTAGAAAATGTTTCCCTACGACTCCCCGATTTGATTAATTTTGTCCTATCACTTTCAAACCCCCCCTCTAAAATGTCCGTATCCCGTTAAATTGGATTGGTATTCCTTGAACATAAAATCAATAAAATTCTACCACTTGAGTATCGGAATCCTATAATTAAACATTTGTCCAACATAAGCCCAACGAATTCGTTAAACCAATTTGCAACGGATTCGACAACCAGCCAATATGACAAATGTATCCAATAGGTTCATTTTGTTCAGATGTCGGCGGCTCCCACTCAACCCGTTCGACCCCATCAACTTCCAAATACCCGGGAGTCTTGTATGTACATCGATAGCGAGGACCGAAACGTTGACTTGAGCGTAAATGATTTGGCTCAGTTCCGGTCCAATCGTTAAGAAAACGGGATTTGAACAACACAGAGTTGTTAAAAAAAGGGTTGATTCGCTTAATCCTTCAACCAGTCGTCGACAATCTTTTTGGCAAGCAGAACATATGTAAATTTTCGCGACTTGTTTCATTTTCCTTCGAATGTTCTAACATCCTAACGCCAATGAATGGAGTAACATAACATCATCAGTAAAGTCTTGGCAGTTGAAAGTGTGTACAGACTCTGGGTCAAATGATGATGACGGGTCTACACTCTATAATTAAAGTCACCGGGATTTACCCGTTTTTAAGCCTTCGAAATGGAAGTAATGGATTCTTTTCGGACCCTTCTCGGTGTTGATAGTATCGAAGTTGACGTTGTTTTAATGTAAAAGAAGGGATTCTTGCTACTTTGAAACTACTATACTGTACTAACAACAACAAGTGGTATGGTGGTTGTGGTAGAGTGGGTATGATATAAAATGAGGGTGGAAAAAATATACGAGTAAGTGAGTTTGTTTTTCAGTCGGGACGAATGTATGTAATGGCAATGCAAAAGGATGAATGAATGTTGCCTTGTACATACATATGTCAAAGAGAAGTTTGAAATGGGATTTCCGATTTGTCACAGTTAAAATGGAAATTCTTTTGCAATGTAAGGGGTTAGAGTTGGAAAGTAACTTATCATAGACGAACAACAGCTGTCTAAATGATAACACAATTGAATGTGCACATTGTTTGTTCCTTTGGAAAGTTAGTTATTTTTAGCTGAATGAAGGGGTAAGTTTCTAATGCTCAACTCTCAAATGTTTAGAGGTTCGTTCAATATCAAGTACAAGAAGGTGTAGAAATTTGATTTTTTTTTTTCAATTTAAAGTTAATAATAAAATGATTAAGGCTTTAAGTATGCACAGGAAGGTTGAACATTTGCTTACCCAACCAAATTAAAAACTTGAAAAAGCTAATTTTAGGCGTGGTCAAAATCAGGATAATCTTCGTCGTCTTTCGGGCTTATAGAGTCTACGGTAGAGCTATGGTAAAAATTAAACTCGAGCCGTCGCTTCTACATCGTCACCCATAAAATGTATCAAAATTTTTCACGTTTTCATTACATAAAAACGAAATTAAAAAATGTAATTTTAGTTTGTTCTTTAAATAAATGAATGGATGAAGTTTGTCTGCCTACATTAGATATTTGTAAAAAAATGGAATAAACTTTGTAATTAATGAAATCAACAGGATTATACATATTTATCTGCATTTCTTACGTTATAAACCATATTGTATGGCAATTTTATTAAGGCCAGTACAAACATTCTACGATACGATACTAAAGACACATACCAGTACATATACTATATACAAACCTAGTCAAAAGTATTTACACAAAGTGCATTTTTGTGCATGCTTCACAAACGGCGGCTTGTGCAGCGAGTATGGGGAGGTGAAATGCAAAAAAGCTTTTGTTTTCGCAAAGTTTACCTTATGCGAAGCCAGAAGAAAGAAGAATTTAAAAAATAACTGTTCTTGTTCTAAAAATTAACGCAAAGGAACTGATGCTTATCAGTTGTCAAAAGTATTTACACACGTTTTCATTTTGTCAGAAGTATTTTCACAACGGACGTTTGCCATTAATATTTGGTTTGCAGTGACAAGTGCAGGTTCGTTTGTTCTAATACATAATTGTAATCCATTTACAGATAATTTGATTTAATCATTTAACTAATTACAGTTATTTAATAAAATGCCGAAAACAAAGGAGTTAACCGTTGAGCGCCGAGCTGAAATTGTTACTAGGTTTAAGACCAGTACCTCCGCAGTTGAAACAGCTGAATTGTATCAAATCTCACAAAAAACTGTGTACAACTTAGTAAAAAAGTTCGATACAGTAGAAAGCTTGGAAATTCAAAAAAGATCAGGCCGAAAACCTGTGTTGGACCCAAGACAATGCAGGCACATACTAGGAGTTGTAGCAAATAATCCAAGTGCAGGTCCTGTCAAAATTGCCGCACAGTCAAAAAAAAATAATTGGCAAACAAATTAGTGATGCTACACTGCGACGCAGGCTAAACGAAGCTGATTTTAGTACCAATGTTGTTCGTAAAGTGATTGACATCACACCAACCAACCAGACATAACGTCTTAAATTTGCGTTGGAATACATCAAGAAGATTCTTGACTTCTGGTTCAATATTTTATGGACAGATGAGGCTGCATTTCAGTACCAGGGGTCATATAGCGAGCATTTTATGCATTAAAAAAAAAAAAAAAAAACATTTGGCAGCCGTGTTTTGACAGTGGCACGGCTCTCGCTTCCCATAGTTCCCATATAAGCCAATGCATTTGTATGTCTCGAGTTTGCGAGCCGTTTTCGCGTCGTTTGAATGTACCCTTAGGCTTCATTCAATCGGCGCGAAAACGGCTCGCAAGCTCGAGTCATACATACAAATGCATTGGGTTATATGGGAAGCTCATGACCCTTGTGTCTACAACCAAAAATTTATACACATAAACGTACAACCAGCTTGTTTATGGGTTTTTCGATAATTCGAATGTTTCGATATCTTGTATACCTCGTTAATTCGAATTTTTAATAATTAGAACTTTTTATTATTTGAAGCCTGTTTTTTTCAATGAGTTGAGAAAAGTATTCAAATTTGAAGGAAAATAATTAAACCACATTGATGACGAGGGCTTACGGCTTCTCTAAATCAAAGAATTGGGCATTGCACCTCTCGTTAACTCGAAATGTTCTTCTAGTTCCATTCATGGCCTATACATAGCATTTAGTCGTGGGCAAAATAGGTAAATTTTTTATTCAGGATTTTTTTTTAACTTACTTTTTCATTCCTAGATAATTCAAATGATTACACTCTCAAAAACTATTTTTTTTCCGCGAACTTTATTTTTTGTATTCGAATTATCCTGAGTCATAGTACAACAAAACGTACACTGAGAAAAAAGGTTTAGAAAGTTTAACTAATGAAAAGTAGTTGACTTTTATTTAGATGGTTCTACTAAAGAAATGGTTATTTCCACTAATCTGTGTAGCAGAAAACACTATTAAAATCGTTCAATTAACCGGACAAAATTAGACAAAAGAAATAGGGCCATAAATAGTCAATTCTTTTACTAAATTTGTTAAGTTAACCATTTGAATATACATTTTAACTACAACCAATCGTTCGGTTTTCACCGGAATAGCAAAATTTTTTGATAAACCAATTTAACTAAATATTTGTGAAAATTGACTACTTGTGTGAAAATCCAAACACTTTAAATAGAAAATTCGACTACTTCAACTAGCTAAATTCTATTTCCTAAACACACATGTAGAAAAATCAAGTAATCAAGTAGACCAAACAACCATTTTGATAATAATAATTCTCAACCGGTTTTTTTGCGTGTTCATTCCCGAACAAAATGCAATCTCCTGTTCCGCGTACATTTCGCATTATTTGTGGTTGTGTGATGTTGATGGGTGTATCTGTCCTACGAGTTAAGCAGTGATTAAAGTGCGTGCGTTCTTTGTTTAAAAATGGGTGATATTTTTGTAGAGTTGCCTCGCATGTCGAGGATTTGATTTCTTGTGGGGCCTCACACCAATCATCGAGGATATATCTGGTATGTAAATGTAATTATATGTGATAAATTTTCAAATATGCTGAGAATTCCGACTTCACAGGAAAGTATTCAAGGATTTGACGCTAGCGGACATTGAACAAATGGACAAAACAAATAATTCCCAAAGAACAAATTGGACTGAGAAAAGAAAATGTAAGACTTAATCCTGATGTCATATCATTAACATTGTCTAATATTTATGCTTTTTCCAGGGTTTCGTTCACCTTTAGCGGATACTTAACGCAGAAATATCATCGACATCTCAAATTGTTGAAGTTGAGGTTAGATTTTATATTTAGTTATTTTAATATTATACAATTTATGCTTGATATTATCATTATGTCCCAAAGAAGATAAATAAAGATATTATATGTATATCACAAAACCAGGTGGAGTATTTGTAGTTGTTTCACATACTTTTCAGCAATAATCCAATCGACTTCATCATTTACAAATGAAAACAGTCAAACTTTCAAAAGTCAGTAGGTCTTTTGTCTAATGACATTAGATACATTTTCCAGATTAACTCGATTTATTTAAGAATTCTTTGTCTGAATGAAAGACAAATAGTGGATGATTCTACTTCAGAATTGAATCAATTATGATTTTTTTTTGTTGGTTCATCTATTAAAAGTAGTAAAAATTACTATATGAATAGAGTTTTTAATGATTCGAAGATACTGATTTATAGACAATAATTAACTATGCTTACTGATAAATTAATTAAGTTTTCCAAATTTATTAGATATTTTAACTAAAGAGGATTAGATAAATTAGCCATATCTTCGTAGCTATTTTAACTAAATAGAATCATAAGCTGAAAATCAATGACGAACTTTAGATGAATTCGACTATTTCTTTAGATAACCATTCTAATGTTTTTTCTCAGTGTATGTTGGCCTATAGATTACTTAACGATTTTTAAGTGATAATATAGCGGGCAAAGAGAAAGTTTGGACCAAATCGCAATCATTGACAACACGAAGTTATAGTATCAACATAGTAAGGAAATACCACCATGTCACCCTGAAGATGGTAAGGAGTTAGCAGTTAGATATTATTCACAGAGAAAAAAAATTAGAATGGTTATCTAAAGAAATAGTCGAATTCATCTAAAGTTCGCGTTGATTTTCAGCTTATGATTCTATGTAGTTGAAACAGTTACAAAGATATGGATAATTTTTCTATTCGTCATTAGTTGAAACATCTACTATATTTGCAAATTCAATTAATTCATTTGTAAAGACAGCTATTCATTTATCTATAAATTGTTAAATGTTGGATAGCTAAATTGTGTTGAAGAAAAAATAACGATTGTTTGTAGATAAATTTTATATTTGAATAGTACAATCAACAACTTTTGTGGAAGAATTGACTAAACTTTTTCTTCTAATCTTGCGTGGTTAAATGAACGAATTTAATAGTATTTTCAGCTACGAAGATTAGAGAAATCAGCTATTTCTTTGGTAAAACTATCTAAATTTAAGTCAACTACTTCACTTTAGATAAAAAGTCTAAACCATTTTTTTCAGTGTTGAATCTCCTGCCAATGCATATAGCTGTAGATGATGCAATTTCGTCAACCAAAAAATTTGTGTCACATAGTATTGTTATTCTAAATATTCTCCTTAGTCAAAGCTCACACCAAGCGACACGAAACTTACTGAGACCCAAGGCTAGGCGACAATTTTGTCGAATCCAGTTGTCTCGCCTTTAATTTGGGTCAATGTTATGCTACTCAGACCTTCTATTATATGTTCACGATAGCTTTTTGGCTCTTCTCATACCAGCACAGAGAAAAAAAATTAGAATGGTTATCTAAAGAAATAGTCGAATTCATCTAAAGTTCGCGTTGATTTTCAGCTTATGATTCTATGTAGTTGAAACAGTTACGAAGATATGGATAATTTTTCTATTCGTCATTAGTTGAAACATCTACTATATTTGCAAATTCAATTAATTCATTTGTAAAGACAGCTATTCATTATCTATAAATTGTTAAATGTTGGATAGCTAAATTGTGTTAAAGAAAAAAGAACGATTGTTTGTAGTTAAATTTTATATTTGAATAGTACAATCAACAACTTTTGTGGAACAATTGACTAAACTTTTTCTTCTAATCTTGCGTGGTTAATTGAACGAATTTAATAGTATTTTCAGCTACGAAGATTAGAGAAATCAGCTATTTCTTTGGTAAAACTATCTAAATTTAAGTCAACTACTTTACTTTAGATAAAAAGTCTAAACCATTTTTTTCAGTGAGGATATCGAAGTCTAGGCGACCCGAAAGCGATACATAACATAGTTATTATAATGCATATTGAACCGAGTTGTAACAAAGAAGGTTGTCATTATCCCGTATTCGGTCTGTTCAATCAATGTGAGATTTCCATGAATTGTTCTATACATATAAAAAAATGCTAGAAATAATATAATTAAAAAATCATTTACATTGATGTTACATTTCCATAATATTATAAAAATAACAGGCGCGACAATCCAGCATTGGACTAAGGCCGCAGGATGTGTTAGTGACATCCTATTTCCAAGATCTTATCTGCTTTTTGTTGAGGTAATGAGATCAGCATCACGCTCAGCAGTGTTATTTATCCCCATAAATGGGTATTCGTTTAACATCTGAGTGAGATCATAGTCCGTCACAAGCTCGTGAGTTCGAAAAACACCATGATCCACGGTGAGATTCGAACTCATGACCCTGTGCACCGAAGGTGCGCGCACTAACCGCTACACCAGCCAGACTACCATAATATTATAGTCATGCTCATTTTGCAACCCCATAGAGGAATCAGAAAACAGCCAGTATAGAGTTTCCCCCGATGAACTCTAAGAATATTATGTTTGTATATATAATTTATCATATTATTGCATATTAATATTACGTACAATGAATAACGTTTTTAGAACCAAATGTAACAAAATTCTAGTACAATACTCTTGATATTTCTTCAAAACGTCTGCCCACAAGTTAGTATTTTGAGGTGACTAGTCTATTGAGTAGCCAGACTAATAAAAAGTACAGGTTTCGTTTTATTGACTGCATCTGCGCTTTCTTGGATCTAAAACAGGACACGGTAGCCTTATTATCTATTCAAATCTTCTCACAGATAGTTCTTTACAGGAGAACACATGTAAAATTTATGTATGGACATGAGGCTACCTTAAGTATTGTTCTGGTACCAAAGAAACGCGACTATTATGGAATGAATATATTCTTGTGTTCTATATTGGACTCAATTTCAAAGTAAAACATTCCTATGAATTTTATTAATTAACAGTCAAAAGAATAGCTCTACCATACTAGACATATCGGGGTATGTTGGTTGTATATATAAAGGCGGCCCCAGACCGACCGGAGTGTGGCACACACCGCACAACAGACCGGTTCCAAGAATGATACCTTGGAGTCGCCCAACGACACTGCTGCACTGCTGCTGCACGATTTTTCGTATCAATCTTTCGTGCGGTGTTTGCCACACTCCGGTCGGTCTGGGGCCGCCTTAAGGACTACATCTCAAAAACTGTTAATATCATCCTTTAAAAAAATCGGGAAAAAATTTTTTTTTTCAAGAATATGTTAAAAAACAATATTTTTGGAGACTACTGAAAATTTCAAGTCAATATGTCCCCTACAACTCGAGATATTTGAAATTTAAGTTGAAAAACATACCCGGGTATGTGGTTGTAGACATAAGGGTTAAAGTATTCTTTTCCTTCATCGACTGCTCCAAAGTCTGAGCTTCTAAAGGCCTATAAAACACATGTCTTTTTATATTACACGCAAAATGCGCATTTGGGAATTTATATTGCACGATTTTCACGTTTTGGGATTTTTACTGCACGTTTTTCAATTTTTTACTTCACGAAAATCCGGGCTCTAGTCATTACAATCTTCAATACAAAGTTAAGATGCCCTTTCAATTATAAAGTGAACGGTATAAAAATGTCAAACTACATATAACCTACGATGTCTCAGAAGTCCAACAACATTGTTTTGTACATAATATAGTTTAGTAGAAAAACCCATGTGAAAAAAACACCTTGTGGTGTCCTTTTTGTGATTTTGGAGCTTTTCACACTTATGGCCAGATTACGTATTGTTTAAAATACCTTATTTCAGCTGTCAAATTAGATACAATTTTAAGCTGGCGACAAGGCAAATTGCGTAAGCTGGCCAAATAAGGTACAAGTGTGAATACCTTCTAAAACTTTTAAAAACGAATTATATTAAAACAGGGGTGTCAAACTCAAAACCTGGCCTGGGCCAAATCACACTGTATTCAGGTTTGAGTGAGCCGCTGGATAAAAGTTTCGAAAATGCCTATAAAAACATTTGTTTTTCGAAATTTGATGATAGAAATCTGAAACTCAGACGTATGACCACTTTTAAAAATGTTCTTTAAAAATAATTTAGAAGCTTTAGAAGTTAAAACACTGAGATTTGGTTGATCGGTCAGTAACTATTTTAAAATTTATATCCGACAAATTTTGGACATCCACAAGGTCGCCGAATACAATTTCGGAAGTCAAACTTTTTAACCTAAAGCCATAAATTAATTTTGGGCAGAAAAGTGACTAAAACTAAAATGTGTATGTGATGGGAAACAAATGCATATACCAGTAAGGCTTAATAAGCTAAAAGGCAAAAATGAGGTACTTCGACTGAAGTTCTCATGTTTACGAAATTTAACAACCAGGTAATTTCCCCTCAAAATACAAGATTTCCAGATTCTTTAGATTTTTCTTTTAAATCAATTTCAATCCAAGCTGAAAGATGCGTGGCAGATAACTATCATGTTAGGCAAAGTCAAAAACTTTTCCTGAGCCGAATTCCGGTACAATACAATTATTTTCACGAAGGGACTTAATACTTTCTTCTATAAAAAAGGCCGCCTTATACAAATGTACCTTAAACAACAGTCAGCGAATTATTTATAGTAAATATTTAGAGGCAGATTTCTAAAATTCATAGTTTTAGCTTGCATAAGCCACATATTTCGATTTTTCATATTTTTTTCACTTTTCTCCTATTTGGCACCAAACGCATTTGAATTGATATCCATTCTTTTCCTTCCACCTGACCGCGGGCCGCACAAAAACACGAGGTGGGCCGCATGCGGCCCGCCTGTCTCGAGTTTGACATGTCTGATTAAAAGAAGAAACCAAATATGAAATTGTGTTCCTAATATGGCATACCCGCATTTCGAAACAAAAAAAGTTTTTAGATCTAATAAGCAACGAGTGGCTTCTCGGCGATAAAAAAGCTTTTCTTTCGTTAAGGTCAGAAACCTTTGGTTCTTTAAAACTTAAAAAAATCGATAAAGTGTCGAAATTTGATATCTTCGCCTGACGGAGTTGATTCACATAGCATTTTTGTAACAATGTTCTATGGACGTAGGCAGGATTTCATTCAGAGAGGCAAGCCCAACATTTTTTCAACTTAAGGTTTAACTTAATTGTTGTGGACGATTTTCAATGTTTAACCTTATACAAAATTTCTAGATACGATCATAAAGTTGAAACAAATGTTGGTCTTGCTCCCCTGAACGAAATCCTGTGCACGCCATCAGTATTGTTTATTGTCAGCCCTTAAAATATTGATAGAAAAGGCGTTAAACATTTTAAAGTAAAATTTTAAGAAAGCAGAATCTAGAATGATTTGGGTCGCTCCTTTACTCCTGTTTACAATCACCGTTTACGATTTCCCCTTTTTATTCCGTAGCTCGTCTATGCTCTCGAGAACCCCGCGGGATTCCTTAGGGTTTCACTAAGGGATAGGTTTCAGATTCGAGAGACTAGAAAAAATGAGGGATTGCAGGATCTTATACATCAAAGTCCCAAATATGAAAGGTACGAGAATAAATTTCGTCTTCGAGCCTACAGTCTCAGCAGCAATGTGCGGATGACAGTTTGTTAGTTTTTCTGTCTGCGAATATCCGAGTCACCGAGACTGAAATTTTTGGATTGGAAACCTTAAGGTGCTGATTATTTGTAGTACGAAAACTCAGGAGTAAAACCGGAATTTACGCTCTAAAATATCGTAATGCACTCTTTTTTGTAATGTACAGTAGAAAGTAGAAAAATATTAAACGCGAGCTAATCGTTGCTCTAAAGCTTCAAGCACTGAAGTTGACCATTGTTAAAAATGCAAGCCAGAACTCAAAAAACACCAGTAGAAGTCAACAACTCAAATTACTGTTGATGAATTAATAATTGCAAGTTCGACGACTGCCATTTGCCAAATCCGTTCTATATACAGGGTGTCCCATTCATTCAGCAGCAATAATTTCATCCGAGATATCACTTAACTTTCTGAAACTACATAAAATTTCCAATAAAACGACATCTCGCCTGTTGCGAAGTTTTTCCGTATCTTCCGAGATACACCCGTTCAAACTTTAAAGAAATTTTAAATTGGGTTTTCATCAATATTTCAAATAATAAAATCGTATACAATTTTAAAATTTAAACGGGTGTATCTCGGAAGATACGAGCAACATCGTAACGGGCGTTGTACATTAATTTTCCCCAAGTGAGCCACACTCTCTCTTCATTACCGTAACTCCTAGTGGAGCATGGTGCGTTGATGACTACCGTGTGTAGTCCATCAACGTTACAAAGACAACTGAATTCGGAGTGTGATACGGTTGTCAGCCATACCACTTCCTAGTCGCATTGTTAGTTTATTATTCTACGATAAGAATATTTCTTATCATCTTTTTCTGAATAATAAACTTGCGACGAGTCGTGCCGAGCTTGGAAACTCGTTTCTCTATGAGTGTCTATTTCAGAGAGTGGCGACCGAACGATCACGGCCACAGAGCACGACAGTGAGCCACACTACCTACTATTAAAATATCCTCCACCATGAATGGGACACCCTGTATATGAATATATGAAGAATCCTCACTCGACAATGTACAAAATGGCTTCTATTTGGCAGAAATTGCTTGAAATTATAACGGACGTAAATTACCTACTGTGTCATATGTTATTACGTGTCGTGAGAGTAAAGTCAATTATACTTGAAATGTTTCGCAGAAACATGATGACATCAATAATTCTGTCGTTAGATGAAATGGAAGCATATAAGTACCCTGTTGAATAATATTTATATATATATTGTGCGCCTTACTGATTTTAAATAATTTAGTAATTAGAAATTGTGTTCAATTTTTTATATGTATAATTAAACAATTTTATCAATGATGTTTGCATATCCAAATTGGTATAATTACATATTTATTTATTTCTTATTAGGTACTTAATATTTTATTTTTAATTTATTTATTTTCATAGTTTGTCTGCTGTACCAATTTAAAAATGTTTTTATATCCTTCACTTTGTAGTTGAAAGGGGATACATGTATATTTTTGTTCGGTTGCTAGGCTTCTCTTTTTTCTTTCTTTCTGGTGGGAATTATGACTCAATTTAAACGTTCGGGAACAAAAAATATAATAATATATAAAAAACGATTCAATTTTAATTAATATAATAACATAATTGATTTGTTGGCTTTCCATGCGCAGTTTAATGCAATTTAATCAACCGACAATGACTAAAGGGTGCAGTTAACAGCCACGTGTCAGACGCTGCATATTTTAATTTTTCGCCATACGCCTTCCACTCAATTTTTGTGTAGCACCCCAGTTTGTTAACCGAGAAGTGTGCATTACAACGAACCGTGAGAAATTCGTACGATGTAAGTATGAGGCAAGTAAACATACGACCGGACCTGGCAATGAACATTTTTTAAGGAAAAGATGACACACCCTTGCTTTAATATAATCGAAATTTAATAGCGTCTGGTTCTTATGGTACTCGACGAATTTATTGGCAAAGATTCTCGCCGTGAAATGCATGAATTAGCCGCTGCTTTTACATTTCAAAATTAACAAACAAATTTATCTAAATAATAAAACTAACGACGCTAAAATTGGATAATGTTTTGGTTTTTACAGAGCTTCAAAGTAAAGTTTTTGTGATTTGACCCAAAAACAAATTATTTTTCCATCTCAATTTTCTCCAACTTCTGTCAAAGTGAGGTGCTTGTACGATGCTTTGCAAAATTGGAGCATAGTCTTACGATCATATCCTTCAGACATATCGTATTTATACCCGTCACTATCTTTGTCATGAAATTTGCAACGCACAGAAGGAAGCACTCCTGACTATATAAAGTACATATATATATTATTGATCAGTGTGACGAGAGAAATCGATTGAGCGATGTACGTCTGTCTGTCTGTCTGTTTCAATACAAACAAGTCCCTCAGGTTTTAAGCCATCGGGCTAACATTTTGTATACAAATTATATACAAAGTATATATGTCGGAACGAATGGAATCGGACCATCGGACAATCGGGCTGCCACGGGAACCAACAACTAAAAATTAGGATCTTCTAACAAAAACTTTTCTTTATGAACCAATCTTAACCAAACTTCTCCCAAATGTTAGTAAAGCCTCAAAACATATCTAGGAACGAATGGAATCGGAACATTACGTCATAGGGCTGTAATACAAACCAACCCCGAAATATTAGGATCTTGAAAGAAAAACTTTTATTTTATTTTTGAATCTTAACCAAAATTCATTCAAGTGTGTTCCTGGATTAGCATCAAAGCATCCAGGATCAGATGGAATCGGAATACGTTATAGGGCTGCGGTAGAAATTGTTAACACAAAAGGAGCTTAAGTTTCATTCAAATGTGACGGGTATCCAAATTTGGCTTGTTCTGCTATCCGTTCTCATAGGGAGAACATTTGTGTTTCCAATATTTACCGCTATGTGTCCGCTGTGTGGCGGACTATAAGATAAGTGTCGCTAGTGTCGATAAGAAGAACAAGAAAATTCTTCTTGCGAGAGTTGATAGCGGAATGTTCCAATAAAGCTAGAACAAAATGATGTGTTGAAGATATGCTTCGCCCGGCTTAATCAATATGTACATATGTTTTGTGATTATAAATTCTTTTGAGTGAGCTTTGGTTGCGATTTGTCCATATTTGTCTGACAGGAACCTACATTTAGAGGTTGGGTTTCTATGACAGCCTTATGACTTACAAAACGTACTATTTGACATACCAGTTGTATTTACGGTCTACATAAAATGAATGGGAGATGGTTAGAACAAACAGAAAATGGTTTTATGACTCCAGGTTTATTATGTGAAGAGATACGAATGCGATTGAATAGCAATGCAATTATGAGCTGTTTTAATCGAGAAACCATCACAGACTGCAGGCCTTTTTCGTGAATCAATATATGTAATTAAGAAAAAGAAAACATTGACGACTACAATATTTCACTTTATTTTACATCCATACATATACTAAATATTATATCATCATACCAATTCGATTTATTCGAGTCAAGTTTCGAACAATAAATTCCACGTAAATGACTCATTCATAAGTAATAAGATGCAATTTATCATTTAACCTTTTTTTACTATGCTAGCTACCAGTAGAAATTCTATTCTCTCTATGTAGATGGATGCACTACGTATTGTACTTAGAGAAAGCATAGCAATCCATGCCACGCGTTAGTCCAGAGTGGGCATCAGAAAATAAAAATGGCACCGTTTTCAAACTATCGCAGTTCACACATCTAAACAAAAATTTGGTATACGCTTTCAGGTCCCCATGGGAAATTTTTCTTGTTCTTCTTATTGACACTAGCGACACTTATTTTACCGTCCGTCATATAGCGGACACATAGCATAGTATGTAAACTGTTTTTAGAACCAAAATTAGACCTCTTCAAAAAATAAGATTGATTTCAAAGAAAATTCAGCTACACCTTAGGCATAATAGCTCGTAGGCGGCGACAGAAGTGTTAATAATTGCATCGACAATATCGACGTTTGAATTATTTCGTGGGGTGTAGTGTAATTTGGAGTCAAACACATATGGGTTGTGCGATCACATAGCCACTCTGGACTAACGCATAGCATGGGTTGCTATGCTCTCTCTAAGGTAGGTAGGTATTGTATAAGGTCGTCATAAATTTATCGATAAGGAGCGCATAATTTGCATATAGTATTAGGCTGGAGGTCGCATTCGCGTCTAAAGTAAGCTGCACTATAGACAACGTATGAGCTATTAATGCATTCAAGATTTCTACTTTGGCCGTTACACCAATTTACTGTGTCAAATTAAGCTAGATTAGGGACGATTAAAGTAAATATTAAATTGTTGGCTATTAGGAAAATTACATGAATAAAAGATGTTGTGTTCCATACACTTTTACTCTGTTATTGGGTGGCCTTATACCTATAGATGAGAGTAGTTCTGTTTATGTATGTATTTCGAAAACTCTGCCGTATTTTGCAAACTGTCTTCTATTCGATTCTATAAATGCCGAACAACTGTTAAATATCTTTGCTCATTTTGATCTGCAAAATGAATATATACATAGTGTATTGGAACGAAGGACATGTGAACCGTTTGTGAAACAGACGAAAATATTTTGTTTTATAACCCCATCCTTCGATCGCTGATTACAAGATTACTTAATAATAAAGTCGTTGGGGATTGGGGTATATATTTGGAAAAATTTACTTTTGAGTATAGGTGCTAATTACGATTATATGAAGCGGTATTACCAATGAAAAATAAATTACATATCATCAGCATCTAATATGGTTAATATTTTTCATATCCCTTTTCACGCTCTCTTATTGTGAGAATGAGAAACTTCCATGCCAATTTCGTTTTGGCATAGGTATTTGTACAAAGTTTCAGATTATATTCGTTCACGTTTTCTTGCAAGCACTGATGCAAAAAAATAATAATAAATAACTGGCGCGACTAAGGCCGCATATGGATGGTGACATCCAAATTACAACATCTTTTGTGTTTGTTTTCGTTGTGGTGTTGAGATCAACAGCACGCTCAGCAGTGCTATTTATCTCCATAAATGGGTACTCGTTTAACATCTGATTGAGATCATAGTCCGTCAGTTCGATCGTGAGTTCGAAGAAACACTATAAACTGAATTCGTTTGGGGTGAGACTCGAACCCATGAACCTGTACATCAAAGGTGTGTGCACTAACCATAACCACTACAACCAGACCAGACTACAGAAATAGAAAACATCATGATCGTTCAACATTTCAAGAAGAAATGTTCATCAGTGGTTCCTAACTTGGGCGTAAAATTAGGAATCAGCACAGTGTAAGTTCAACGCTTCTGTGAATTGATTAAAACTGTTGAAAATAGTTAGATGTGGTTATGGCTGTTAAAAATAGTTTCTGGCGGTTAAAATTCGCTTATCAATCCCAAAAAAAATAGAAGCGAGACCGAGTTATAATCGTGCGAATAGCACGATAAGTCTATACCACCCATGACCTAGAATGGGCGTAAAACAGAAAAGTTAAAATTTCATTCTTTTTAAGGGAGGAAGAGATAGATGGATCGACCTCGCACATCTTTAATATCTTATAATGGCATCCAGCAGCAATCATTTGCTACATTTGCAACATTCTATCAAATGATATGGCGGAATATTGCTTTGTAGGGGTAGTCAGACCTTCTCCACTTTCCACCAACTTCAAACATATGTCGCAATTATGTAGGCATTGATGAAAATTTCAGGTCGCTAGCGATATTCTGTCGAAAAATATGGCCGAATTAAACTATCACGGAGGGGTCATTTGTCTGGGAGTTATCGTGCGTGCTGACAGACACACGGACGGACGTGGCTTGTTCGAATCAGGGACCAACACTGATCATTTGATAAATATTTCTATGTTCCAACAATACTATGCATGAATACCAAGGTTTCCTTCAAGGAATCATCTAATATAAGCAGGAATTTTTGAGGACAAAGCGAATTCACTGTAAACCGACATTCTTGTATGGATACCACTTTACATCAGAGACCACAATAAATTGTGGTAAATCACCAAACACGACTGGAGTAATGAAAACAATTCATATTAAATTCCATTTGATTGTGACAAATTGTTCCTATAGCAAATGTCATCGTCACCAATAGCTATGTTTCCGGATCCATATAGCTCAATGGGAAATTATTTTATTAGTTCGACCGGCATTGTTCCATCCCATTGTCTATGCTCAAATGGATACCGGGGCTATTCTATTTCATTTTAACCTTACTACACTGTCTGTCTTTCCTATCATACTGAATTTTGCAGCTATGATGACTTGTAGCTACCACAATAATTCCGGTTGACCAAGTTGTTGAGGACGACATCGTTTACAAGAACTTTACTTCACATTAATCTTTCACCTCTTCTCCATCATCTTCATAAAGGGCTATATACAACTCTCGGAAACTTCTTAGTCGGTTTTCATAGAAAAGTTGTTGCTCTCGGACCGTGCCACCGGCTAAAATTTCCCAACAATGTGTGCACACACAATGAAGAAAGTTTCCCACACTTCACACGACAAACCAATGAAAATATGAACCACCCGGTCTAGTGGATGATTCTCCAGGAAGGACAATCATAAAAGAAAACGGGTCAAGGAAGAACAATAAAGTTGGGTCGATGGCTATAGTACGATCAGAGAAGTTAAAGTGAAGACAAATGAATCCTTCGTACGTGAGACGAAACAATTTGGTTGTTGGTCAAGTCAAACTGTACACAGCTCGACATCCGACCATATCCATTGCAGTGAAATGAAGTTAGTTTTTTGTTCGATGGGAGTTTGACACGTACCATTCACTTTATTCGCTTTTACTCCTGTTTCTTTATTTTGTGTAGAACTTTTTAAGAAATTTTATAAGGGATTCAGTATTTCACCACACAGGACACATACATAATATTTTCACTTTAAAATATATTCGAAAGTATTTTCACACCGTCGAGTTCGCGACCGGCTATCGAAAAATCATACACACACGCCGATAACAAGGATTAACCAGGCAACAAACATGTAACGTACTGCAAATCCGACAACGGCCAGACGTTTACTAAGCGTTAAGCAATTCGATATTACAGAACAGATAATGAAGAATACCCCTCCGAAATACTTCCCGCTTCCTGGTATAGTGCGCAAGGTGACAGACAAACAGGAGGTGTACTAAAATTTGTGTAGTGTTACCAATGCAACATTTGTTTGTTGCAGGGGAAAAAACTGGTGCAGTAGTCCTGCGCACATATAAAGGATCTACATTAGAAGTCAGCCACAATGCATAAATACCAGCAAAGGATACTTGGTAAATAAATGATTAATTTACCAAAGATCCACATGAATTTAACCCCCTTTTATTGATAAAAGTTCACACTCGTTTCATTTAATGAAGTAAAAAAAAATAATTTCCCTAGAATCCCAAAAATAAAAAAGATTGATCAAAAAATACAGTCCAGGTATTACACATAATAAGTACATGCATGCACATGCATCTAATTACATATTATAGTATTTATAAATGGACACGTCTGCAAAGAAACAAGAACAGTAAATATTTTTTATGACATATCCATTTTTCCTTGTCTTATTCCTAACGTATCTCTCATAAAAACGGTTTTTGTACTTGATCTCTTTGCAGAACGGCCCCTTTAGAAATATTTCACTCATATACTATGATGTCTACAAAGCTTGACTATAGAAATCAAGATCAAAAGTTGCAATTGAATGTTAATATCATATAACTCGGTCAGTTTACAATGCATTGGAACCCAATATGGATTACGTATGTACTTACCTTATTTAAGAAGTTCACAAAGTAAAAAAAATAACTTAGCTATTTAAGTGTACAAAATTATTTGCACAACTAAGAGAGTATCCGGGATACAAAGCCCGGTGAGCCCGAAATCATGAAGAATCTAAAAATGCGGTAGATGCTAAAAACGAGGCATATCGCCAATGGACTGAACGCGCAACTAGAGCAAAAAAAAACAAAATATGACGAGCTTCGACGATTTTCGAATAGGTTAATTAGGCGTAAGAAACGTAAGCATCTTGACGAGCAGTTGATGCAAATAAACCAAAGACTACCTAGTAGGAACAGTAGACAAGCGTACAAGCTGATTAATTCAATTAAAAGTGGATACCAACCCAGGACCAGCCTCTGTAAGGATAAGGATGGCAATATCATTAGCGACACCGATAGCGTTGATAAACGCTGGGCCTCACATTTTGAAGAGCTCCTCAATGTTCAACCGAACAACCCGACACAAGAAGCTCCGGAGCTGATGGCTGAAACAGGCCCTCCCGTTCAACCCCCAACAGTAGAAGAAGTTGATCTCGCCATGCAAGCACTAAAACATAATAAAGCCCCGGGCGCTGACGAGATTCCAGCTGAACTGCTGAAGCATGGTGGGGAGAGCCTTGTTAAGGCTATACACACACTTATCGTTAAAGTATGGAACGACGAAATAATCCCGGAAGATTGGCGTAAAAGTATAATTTGCCCAATCCACAAAAAAGGGGATAAGTTGAAATGTGAGAACTACAGAGGCATCTCATTAGTTTGTACGACTTATAAGATTTTATCTAAGATTCTGGAAAATAGAATTAATCCGTACGCAGAAGAAATCATTGGCGAGTACCAAGGCGGCTTTAGACCTGGTCGTTCGACGACAGATCAGCTTTTTACAGTGAAGCTTTTACTCCAGAAGTGCTGGGAATACAACATCGACGTATACCAAATATTTGTTGGCTTTAAGCAGGCATACGACAGTATCGATCGAAGCGTACTGTACAACATTTTGCTGCATTTTGGAATACCGGCTAAGCTAGGACGACTCATAAGGATGACGATGACTAATACCGTCTCGCAGGTCAGATTTCAGAACAGACTCACTGACCTATTTGAAACTCGTACTGGACTCAAGCAAGGCGACGGGCTGGCGCCGACGCTCTTCAACCTGGCTCTGGAGTATGTGATTCGAGCCATGAATCTGGACAGCAGCGGAACACCTACTCATTAAATCGACTCAACTAGTAACCTACGCCGACGACATCAACATCATGTCTCAAAGATTGGGTGATGCAGAAAGCCTTCTGCATAATCTCAATAACGCCGCCAAAGAAGTTGGGCTACATATCAACGAGTCTAAAACCAAGGTCATGATGCAATCAAAAACTAGAACGCCAGTAAATTCAAGCATCACAGTGGGGGACCTCAATATAGAATATGTAGACAACTTCACTTACCTGGGCTGCAATTTGTCAAAGGACGCCAACGAAACAGATGAGATAAAGCGACGGATACAACTAGCTAATAAGTGTTACTTTGCGGTCCTCCAAATCATGAATTCGAAGCTGGTGCACAGGAGCACGAAACTCCACGTGTATAAAACTATCATCCGACCTGTGCTACGCTATGGCTGCGACCTGCGAGGCATGGACCCTAACCCAAAACTCTGAACACCTGTTGGACACATTCGAGCGAAAGGTTCTCCGAAGAATCTTCGCGGCCGTTCGTGAACGAGGTGAATGGCGCATCCGGTACAACCTTGAGTTGTATCAGCTGTATGATGAGCTACAGGTGTCGAATATCGTGAAATTGCAGCGATTGCAATGGGCGGGACATGCACAAAGGATGAACGACGATCGCATGCCCAAAAAGGTGATGAACGCGCAACGAGTGGACGGAGCCAGATCGCGTGGACGACCGAGAGCCCGATGGAAGCATTCTGTATGTTAAGACGCCCACCAGATGCTAGGCTTTCGGAACTGGAGGACAAGGTCGCGTGACCGCGACAATTGGAGGTTTTCAATCCAGGCGGCCAAGGCCCGAAGTCGGGCTATCGTGCCATAAAGAAGAAGAAGAAGAGAGTATCAGTAAATTCTTTAAATTAATTGATCTCGTTCGCAAAATCTGTCGAAAACTTGGGAACATTACGCTATCAGCTCTCGTAAGAAGAATTTTATTGTTCTTTTTATCGAGACTAGCGACACTTATCTCACCATCCACCATATAGTGGAAAATATCGGAAACACAAAAGTTCTCCCTATGAGAACGGATAGCAGAACAAGCCAAAACTTGATATTCATCTGAATGTAAAAGGTTTCTTCAGAGAATTTATTTTTGCCCGCGGATAAATCACTTTGATACAAAATGGCCGGGTTTCTAAAAGCTCTTATTCAGTACCTGTTGGCTGGTTAGTCCTATTAGCATAGAGAAGACACACACAATATTCAGAAAGCTTTTCCATTGTATTGAATGGAATTTTTGTTTATTTTGCATAGCTACGCCATATTTTGCTTGCTTACGCCATCATCTTAGATTGAAAAAATCATTGTGGCCTTTCATCCTACAGCGTAAATAAGCAAAAGATAACATAACTTTGCAAAATTAACAAAAATGCAATTCAATATAATGGAAAAGCTTTCTGAAAATTGTGTGTGTCTTCTCTATGTGATAATAGAGCCCGGATTCTCGTGCAATTGCACGTTAATGCACGAAATTGCATTTTCAGGGTGTATTGCACGAAATTGCACGTTTTAAAGTTTTTGAATAAAAACGCATATTTCCATTTTTCGAGCCTCTTTCATGACATTCTTTCCATAAATATGAAAATGTGCAGAATTTTTCGATAGACGGAGAAGAGAATAAAATCAATGAGAAAGAAACAACAAGTTGAAAAACAATAAAACTAAACAAAATCCAACGCCATATGGAAATTTCGTCAAACGCCAGTTGATGTTCATACAATTTTACAGCTGTTGTTTGTGGAGTATATGTTAATTAGCTGGTGGTTAACTAAGCTTAAATACAAATAGAAACATCTGCCCCAGAAAACGATTCGTTCTCGTATTAGATAAAGTCAAAGGCTCTGCAAAGGATCCTAAACTAATCAATCCAATTGAAATGAGGTAATCTAGAGAGCAGTTTATGGGGAGAAGCTTACGTCAGGTTAAAATATTGGAAGTGTATTTAAGTAAAAATTACTATTTTTTAGAGCTATTCGACTTAAAGTATACTTTTCCTTCGTCGACTGCTCCAAAGTCTGAGCTTCTAAAAGCATATAAAACAGTTTTTTTTTATATTACACGCAAAATGCACATTTGAGAATTTATTTTGCACGATTTTGCACGTTTCGATATTTTTACTGCACGTTTTTAATTTTTTTACTGCACGAAAATCCGGGCTCTAGTGATACGACTAACCATTCTATAAGAGTTTTGAGAGAATGGCCCTATGTCTTAAGATTCGGATTGTTTAAATGCTTACGGACGCCTCTACAATGTTATTCCGATTCCAAGTTTCTGCAGGTGATTTTGGTGTCTTCTGAGTATTTGTAGTCACATTTAGGCCCATTCTCTCGTAGATCTTATAGAATGGTTAGTCTTATCGCCCAGAGAAGACACACACAATATTCAAAAAGCTTCTCCATTTTATTGAATTGATTTTTTGTTAGTTTTGCATTATGTTATCTTTTGCTTATTTACGCTGTTGGATGAAAGTGCGCAATGATTTTATCAATCTAAGATGATGGCTTAAACAAGCAAAATATGGCGTAGCTATGCAAAATAAACAAAAATTCCATTCAATACAATGGAAAAGCTTTCTAAATATGGTGTGTGTCTTCTCTACGCGATAAGACTAATCAGCCGACAGGTACTGAATAAGAGCTATCAGAAACCCGGCCTTAGTCTAGTACAGATAACTCAAAACCCAAACATAAAAAAGGAATTTTTTATGCCAAATTGTTGAATACACTGCTCAATATACGCAGAAAAAAGTTACACTAATTTGCGCCATGGGTTGGGGGAGGGGGTGGCAAAGGGGTGAAAATTCAGTTTTTTTGTAAATATCTGGAAAACTATGAGTCTGAGCTTAAAATGTCCTGAGGACGAAACAAACTACATAAAATTACCTTTGATGATATGTAACACTCTATACATTTTTTCAGAAAATTACACCCTAGACCCAAAAGTATTATAGTGAAAAAAAAAGCTACAGGCATGCATTTTTTTTAAATGTTAGGAGGAGTGAGGGAGGGCGTCAATGGTGGGAGCATTCCAATTTTTGGTAGAAATTAATTAAATTTTGTTAGCAATGGACACGAGTTTATGACCGAAGGTTTATTCTATCAGGAGTTACAGTGCGAAATGTAAAACTCAAAAAATGTAAATGCACTATAACACTTTTGGGTCTAGGGTATAATTTTCTGAGAAAATGTTTAGAGTGTTACATATCATTACAAAGGTAATTTTATGTAGTTTGTTACGTCCTCAGGACATTTCAAGCTCAGACTCATAGCTTTCCAGATATTTGACTGAATTTTCACCCCTTTGCCACCCCCTCCCCCTTAACCCATGGCGCAAATTGGTGTAACTTTTTACTGCGTATATTAGGGAGTGTCTTCAACAATTTGGCATCAAAAAATTCTTTTTTTTTTGTTTAGGTTTGGGGCTATTTTGAACCAATTGTACTGGACTAATTGCCACATTCTATAAATTCAGGTTTTAGTACATCCTGCTATAGTGTAAACAGGTTAGGCGAACTAGATTGAATCCTTTTTGTGTGAAGAGGCTATAGTTTCAGAAAACTGATAATAGCGGGTTCAAACTACAAACAAATCCAGATTGAGTCGTATGCCACTAAATTGAAAATGCTATGTAGAATATAAGTAGGTACTTATTCGTTATTATTATTATGTATTTAAATTGCAGTACATATATCATGATATACAACTGTTTGTTAACCTCTGTGCGATATTGATTTTTTAAATTTGTGGTAAAAATTAAAATTTTTAAGGTGTTCACATATTATACACACAGTTACAGTTTTCATGTTAAATTATGGAAAACATTATAGTCACCTATTTTGGAGTGTAATGTTTAATAATAAATAATAGGCGCGTCAGTCCAACATTGGGCTAAGGCCGCAGATGTGTTAGTGTCATCCAATTTCCAAGATCTTAACTGCTTTTTTGTTGAGGTGTTAGCACCGCTTTGCAGCGTTATTAATCCCCATAAATGGGTACTCGTTTAACATCTGAGTGAGATCATAGTCACATGGGTCGTGAGTTCGAAATACACCATATACTGAATTGATTGACGGTCAGACTCGAACCAATGACTCTCTGCACCGAGTTCGTTAGTGCAAGTACAAACGTTGGAAGTTTTGCGATGGTATTTCGTGGTATCGTTTCTCCGTTCGATTCGGCAACTAGAAGGAAATTGTCCATCCTAGGAGAGTTTGCTTCAAATTGCGATACCGTAATAACCGTAGTAGGTAAATCCTCTAACAGCTAAATCAAATCATCAGATGCGCCTGAGTGCTGTATTAACATATTCGGCGTCTCAGGTTACTTAACGTGATAGGTGACAGAAAACGTTGAAATCAACGATCAAAGCTTCTTTCACCGAGGCATCCCCATGGTGGCATTTCTTCAACGGTTAAACCCTATAATGGTTTATAGCGATGTGCCGGCAACTCATCCTAATAAAAAACTTCAAGTCAAGAAGACTGAAACAAAAGCCTCGGATAGAAAACAACGACTACTCGGCAAACGAATAACTGACTACTCTTTCGGATCCTGAAATGTACACTCCCTGAAAAGACCGGGGCCCTAAGGGCCCTCCTGGATCAGGTAGAAAAATACAAGCTGGGCGTAGTTGCAATCCAGGAGACAAAATGGTCCAAAAGCGAGATTAGCGACCGTAGTTCGCACACTATTTTTACAGGTGGTAAAGAGGAGGGCAACATGGAGTTTAGAGTAGCTTTTATCGTGAATAAGCAGCTCAAGGATTACGTTTTCGGCTTCAAACCCATAAACGAGCGGCTATGTGCGATCCGTATCAAGACCCTTTTCGCTAATCTCTGGCTCATCAATGCGCAGGTCACAGGTGCGCTTTCATGTAATTTAATGCTGCATAATTTCCATTAGTATTTTAGTATTAATTTTGTAATAACTTCGTATAATTTTTATACAAACATCTCAAATTCGATATTTTATTACAAATTTCGGATAAATTTAATAAAAATTCATAAAATCAATGAATCATCGCTATTTATTACAATTCATGCTAAAAAATGTATGCATTAGCTTTATACATTCAGTTGGTATAAAAAAATACACCAGCATTTTTAACCGTGTACGAAATATATTCACAATTCGACGGATGGCTTGCTGAGATGGAAGATTATGTATACCATAAAAATCACGAAGTCGTCTATAAGTTGCGCGAGTTTTCGAATTAAATTTAAATTAATTTTTAAAATATTTTGGAAGCATTCTTCAGGCGTGAACATTATAATTTGTCAGAGTATACTGAAAAAAATTGATTCAAATGTAATATTTTGTGAGTTTTTTTTTTCATTTTAAGTTCTATCATTCTTAAAAAACATCCTTTATGTGTAAAAATCGATAGAATCAGAACATGGGGTTATGGGGCCACCATACCAACCTAACGCCCCAAATTATGTTCTTATCTGAAAAACTTTCTTATGTGTGCACCAATTCCAACCAGATTTTATATAAATGTGTTTCTATTGATGGCACAAAACATTTATGTAAAAATGAACGGAATCGGACCATGAAATCATGGTGTACGAACCACCCAAACCCCCTAATTACACTCTAAGAAGTGAATTTAAATTTCCGCTGAAAATGCGGTAATTTTACACTTTTTCCCGCTTATAATCACATCAAGATTGCATTTTTCAACATCTTCTGTGTAAAATAAGAAAATTACACCAAAATCGGTGTGAACTGTATTTTTACCCCACACTTGTGTATAATTCAGATTTTCTGGTGCATTTTTACAACGTTTATGTGTTCGGATTTTTGGTGTATTTTTACAACGTGCAGTTGAAGTTTTACTCATTTTTTGTAGCGTGCTCTCCAGTTATCATACTTCAATCGGCTATACTTAGCACAGTGAAACACTTTTTTCAAAAATTCTCTGTGACTCACCTGGTTACTCTACGATGCTAGTAATCTAGAGGTCCAGAGATCGAATCTCGGCATGGTGCAAAATTTGCGTACATCTGCGGATAGGAAATATATATATATATATAGTGCTTGCAACATTATACCATTGAACAATAACTAACGTTTATCCTCATTGATTATACACTCCGAAATGATATGCAATGTAACGTCGACTCGAAATTGCATATAAACGGCTCCCATGTAGATGAAAAACTGATCAACAAAACTCGACCTATACTTGTTTATATTTTATATGTCCTTAAATAGTTTTATTGATAACTGTATTATTTAAAAAAGTTCACTACTTAAATTTTTACAGCGAAAAAAAGAGTGAAAAAATATGTAATATTACAAATTCCAGGTGGAAACCGCTTTATATTCCTATTATTACGGAGTGTTTTTACACATAGCGAGGTGTAAACTTGCTAATATATTGGAGTACTTTTTTAAACAAATTTTATGTAAAATTACACTTGATTTGCAAATTTAGATTGCAGAGTAATTTCACTATTATAATAATTATAACAAAGTTTCCTTCTATTATAAGAGTAAAAATTTCTTAGAGTGTAGGTACCTCTAAGATTGGTAGAAATAACGGGGAAAGTGAGGGCGGTAAATTACCGCCGCAAATCCGATTATGTTACAAAAAGAAGCGTGCCTGGATGAAGGTTAATATCAATGTGTCCTTATTACTTCAGGCGTTTAGTAAAATCTGATTTCATGCCAGGCGCTGTCTGAGATTATTTTAGAAATCGGTAGGGGCTTAGCTAGGGATGTCAAAAACCGGCCCATAACCCGGTTTTCGGTTTTTTCGCAAAGCCGGTTAGACCGTCCGGTTTTAACCGGGCTCAAAGTACCGGTTTTCGGTTAACCGGTTTTTCATTGAGTTGCTTAGAATTTTAGCAAAATAATGCATACACACTCGTTAAGCTGATGTTCGTATAGAAATATGACTGTGTAATGGAGCCCTAAAAGAGAAACATGTTGAAACAAAAAAGATAATCAAATATAATTGTCAGAAGTATTCATAATGTTTCAAAATTAGTTAACTGAGTTTTATTGCTAGACAATAGTGCAGTCAAAATATCCCATTTCAGGCCTCCAAGTAGAAAAAATAGAGTAAGGCTATTTTTTGTGGTTTTTAAATCAGCGAGCTCCCAGGAATCTAAAACTCATTTTGCTAAAAAAAACTTTGATCGGAAAGGTCCCAAAAAGGACAAAAAAGGATACTCTTTAATCCTTGGCCGGAGTCAGCATGTGGGGTATCAAATCAAAGGGGACGCCGAGTACATTACACATCCGGTGTTTGTTTCCTGTTTCAAGGACCCTCAACGGAATAAATCGAGATTAAATCGAAAATTATTGTGTTTTCCGTGTATCTTTCCAAAGCCATAACTACGAGAATAATCCAAGTTGTCACTACGTTTCTCACTTTTCCGATTCTATGATAGGTTAAGATTCTACCATTAAATTTGCTAAGAAAAAAATTATCGGAAAGCTCTGAAAAAGGACATTAAAGGACACTAATTACAAACCTTGATTGAAAGTGAGCATGCGGGGTGTCATGTCAAAGAGGAAGTCGAGTGTTTCAAGGAAAAATTCGGGCTAAAACGAAAAATTACGGCTTTGGAAAGATACATATACGAGAAACATGAAAATTATCCATTGGATCCCAATTTTCTCCTGTGAGGGTCCTTGAAACAAGTAATAAACGCCAGATATGGAATGTACTCGACGTCCTATTTGATATGACACCCCGCACGCCCACGTTCGATCAAGGTTTGTAATTAGTGTCCTTTTTGAGAGCTTTCCGAACATTTTTTTTTCTTAGCAAATTTAATGGTAGAATCTTTAGCTATTATAGATTCGGAAAAGTGAGAAACGTAGTGACAATTTGATTTACTGTCGTAATTAGGGCTTCGGAAAGATACACGGGAAACACAATAATTCTCCATTTAATCTCGATTTATTCCGTTGAGGAATAAACACCGGATATGTAATGTACTTGACGTCCCCTTTGATTTGATACCCCACATGCCGACGTCCGGGCAAGGATTAAAGAGTATCCTTTTTTGTCCTTTATGGGACCTTTCCGATCAAAATTTCTTTTTAGCAAAATGAGTTTTAGATTCTTGGGAGCCCACTGAAACTGATTCAAAAACCACAAGAATTAACCTTACTCTATTTTTATACCCTTCGCTTATTAAGCGTAAAGGGTATATTAACTTTGTCATGAAGTTTGTAACGCATTGAAGGAAGCATCTCCGACCATATAAAATATGTATATATATGATCAGCGTGACGAGCTGAGTCGATTGGACGATGTCCGTCTGTCCGTCTGTCTGTCTGTTGCGACGCGTTTTGCTCGGCCAGTTTAAAAGCTATGGAGCTGAAATTTTGCACACATGCTTCTTTTTGTTGCAGGCAGTTTGTGTGTTTGAATCGCTAAAATTCGACAAGGGGGTCGTGGGGCTGCCATACAAACCTACCCCCCAAATTTAGGTTCTTCTTAGAAAAACTTTTTTATTTATGCACCAATTTCAATCAAATTTCACACAAATGTGTTTTAATTGGCAACACACAATATATATGTAAAAATCTACCAAATCGGACAATGGGGTCGTGGGGCTGCCATACACACCTAGTCCCCCAAATTATGTTCTTCTAAGAAAAACTTTTTAATTTTCTCATCGATTTCAATGAAATTTCGCACAAATGTGTTTCTAGTAATACCACAAAACATATGTAAAAATGGACTAATTCGGACCATGGGGTCATGGGGCTGTCATAGAAACTTAGCTCCCCAAATTAAGTTCTTCTAAGATTTTTTGTTATTTGTACACCAATTTCAACCAAACTTCACACAAATGTGTTTCTATTGATGACACAAAACATATGTATAAATAGATGGAGTCGGACCATGTGGTCATGGGGCTACCATACAAACCTAGCCCCCCAAATCAAATTTTTCTAAGAAAAACGTTTTTATTTCCGCACCAATTTTAATCAAACCTCAGAAAATTATATTTCTATTGATGCCACATAACAAACGTGAAATCGGAAAATCGGACTATGGGGTCGTGGGGCTGCCATACAAACTTGACTCCCAAAATTAGGTTCTTCTAAAAAATACTTTTTTATTTGGACACAAATTTCAACTAAACCTCATGGAAATGTATTTTTAGTGATGGTACAAAACATATGCAAAAATGAATTATATCGGACCATGGGGTCATGGGGCTGGCATATAAACAAAACCCCCAAAGAAGGTTCTTCGAAGAAAACCTTTTTGATTTGTCCACTAATCTGAACCAAATGGGTTTTAATTGATGCCACAAACATACGTAAAAATTGATGGGAAGGCCATAGGGCTGCCCTACAACCTCCTTCCCCCTCTTTTTGGTTCTTATAAGAAACCCACGTCCCGCTCGCCCAATAAATCTTCGCCACGGCACTTATGAGAAAATTCAAAAGCATGGAAGCGGGGAGGACTGAACACTAGTCATAGGTACGCCCGAAAAAACTTTTAGACCGAGGGGAGCGAAGGGTATCTAAATTTCGGCCGCGCCCGAAATTAGCCTCGGTCTCGTTTTCTATTTGAAATGCTAATATGACTGCACTATGATGTAGATGTTGTAGTCTTTGTGGACACGACGGATGTTGAAGTGGACGCGGATCTCGATGTGGACGCGGTCGTCGTAGCAACTGCCGATTCGTCTTCCTATAACAATGAACTCTAAATGCACTGATCTGATACACGTAGGTATACATTCACGACGCACAAAAGATACACGTGTGACACGCAACGTAAACAATATCTGCCTTGGAAAGGAAAAATGCGATGGTTCTTGGAATAATAGCACTAAGGAGAGTGTTCGGAAATACGAAATTTTTCATAGAAGACAAGCAATAGAATTACAGACTGACAAATCTAGAAAATATAAAATGTTTATGAATTTGGAAAGTTTTTTTTTCGGTTGTAACCGGATGGGCAAACAACCGTCCGGGTTAAAACCGGGAGGATGAAAAAACCGAAAAAAACCGGTTAACCGTTTTGAAAGTACCGGTTTTCAGACTAACCGTCCGGTTTTTGACATCCCTAGGCTTAGCCTTAAAGCTTAAATTTAAGTTGACACAACTTGGAAAATTTTCTAACGGTACTTATCAGGGTTTTTGTCTTGTTTGGGTTTTTTGTGCATATCTCCGCTCCTGATGGTTGGACTTTCAAAAGAAAGAATTGTTAGGTACAAAATTGCCTTCATCTTTTGTATACTGACTGCTCATCTCAAAGCAGTAGATAAAATGCTACAGCGTGTCAAAGTGGAAAACCCCGTTTTGTTAATGAGTTTCTTGCAAATAAGTCGATAACGGAAAAATTAATAATAGTTGCCTTGTAGCTTATTGAATTCCCTACAATCGAGAAAAAAAATTAGATCGATACGATCATCCACAACCGAGATATGCCCAAGAGAAAGTCGACGATCTGAGATGGCAATACATTCTACGGGTATGTACTATGTACCGACATTCAGTTGGGCTCTTGGCGGACAGTTGTCTTTCACTGCAGATTAAAGGTTTGTGTTCGTAGAGACGACTCATCGGATCATCGCTCAGCGATCGTAGTTTTACATCCAATTTCGAGCCGTATTTAAATATTTTTTAAATGGTTCTAGTTTCATGGTATCGACTATGGACTAAAGGAACATGTCTGTATAGAAAATATACCCATATAGTGCTCAAAACCGGTGGTTTCACTTCGATCGCTGAGCGATGATCCCATGAGTCGTCTCTACGAACACAAACCTTAAGAGAGATACATATGTACATTAAGCGACACGCTTGCGAAAAGTGACTCCATTAGCGGTACTTTTTGTAAATGAAAATCAATTTTACTTACTTTGTTTTTTTTTTCGGAATAGTTTTGTTTGTTTGTTAAGTTTCGCCATGAGTTTTTGTTTCGTTTGTGGAAAATCCTTGAACGAAGACGTTGTTGAAGTGAAAAAACGAGGTATACGTACATTGATTAAGAGATGCATTAAGCGTGGTCATAGGGAGCATGAAGAAATTTTGAGAAATGTGAATATGTATGTAGTTCTAATGCATCAATCATGTCAGCAAATTCAACAATTCAACAGTCAGCTGAATTTATTGTTGGCCAATTAAAGAAACTAGGGGGCTTCGCCCCTGCTCGCAACGCTCGCCAGCCCCCGGGGCCGAGGCTAATTTCGGGCGCGGCCGAAATTTGGATACCCTTCGCTTGGGCTAAAAGTTTTTTTCGGTGATCCAATTTGGGTGAATCAAACATACGGGAATGGTCCCACAATACGTTTTCTTTTATTTTTGCATTTCCGGTTGTTTCGATAAAGATATATGAATACAAGGTTTTCTGCAATAGGTACAAAAAGGATGTTTCTTAAAAGAACCCAATTGGTTAATTGGGTTTGTATGGCAGCCCCATGATCCCACAGTCCGATCCCAACCATTTTTACATATGTTTTGTAGTATTAATAGAACAACATTTGTGTGATGTTTGGTTCAGATTAGTTAATTAACAAAGAAGTTTATCGTAGAAGAACTTAATTTGGGGAGCTAAGTTTGTATGGCAGCCCCATGACCCCATGGTCGGATTTGATCCAGTTTTACATATATTGTGTGTCATCAATAGAAACACATTTGAGCGAAGTTAGGTTGAAATTGGTACACAAATAAAAAAGTTTTTTTCAGAAGAACCTAAATGGGGGGGGGGTAAGTTTGTATGGCAGTGGCAGCCCCATGACCCCCTTGTCCGATTTAAGCGATTCAAACATACAAAACAGCCTGCAACAATAATAAGCATGTGTTCAAAATTACAGCTCTCATAGCGGCCGAGAAAAACGCATTGCAGCAGACGGACAGACAGACAAACAGACAGACAGACGGACATCGCCCAATCGACTCCCCAAGTCATGCTGATTATATATGTATACTTTTTATATGGTCGGAGATGCCTCCTTCAATGCGTTACAAACTTCATGACAAAGTTAATATACCCTTTCACTCTATGAGCGAAGGGTATAAAAATAAACGATCTGTTGATATACTGCAAAAGTATTTAACGAATCATGGTTTCTTATAGTATCTCAGGCTGTAAAGGATACACAAATTGTTCAAACGGCTTTAGCCATTTCGTCCAAGTTTTACTAAATTTTCATCGTTGGAGCTAGGCCTGTTCGGTACCGAGATTTCAGTACCGGGTTTCGGTTTTTTTCAATACCCGGTACCACAAGCGGTTTCCCTGACTCAGGTTTTTTTTTCAGTACCGACGCTTTTTTTAACCAAAAGCCGTTTTTTTTTGAGTACCGGGTTAAAAACCGACTCAGGTTTTTTTTCAGTAACGACGGTTTGTTTAACCATAGGCCGGTTTTTTTGAATGCCGGGTTAAAAAGCGGTACCAAAAAACCTGAAAAACCGGCTCATGGTTGAAATGAATCGTTCTTTTTAACTCGGTACCAAAAAACCGACTCGTCGGTCGGTTTTTTTTAACTCGGTACCAATAAAACCGGATATCGGTACTTTAGAATATCGGGTCCGGTACCAAGTGAACACCGGTTTTGTACCCGGATCCCGGTTTTTGGAGCAGGCCTAGTTGGAGCAGAGTGCTCAGATGCAAACACTATATGCACTATCGGAAAGAATGCTTTCATTGCCTTGTACTGAGGTACACGTAACGACACATCTCTAAGCGATTTCCGCTTCAAACTTTTTGCTCGCGCAGTAACGAAAATCTTGCTGCTTTGCCTCCCACCGAATCAGCCGCTGATCATCATTCCTTACAAACGTATCACCAAATACAGACATGACTCGGCAACGTTTAAAAACCAGAAAACTTCCATCATCCCTTCATACCTCTTAAATATTATTTCGTGCTCTTGTAATAAGAATTGTGGGACAGCATGTGGTTGTAGGAAGATCGGGCTCACATGTACCAATATATGTAGCCCTTGTTGTGGCAAAATATGCTCAAATGTCCCATTTATAACCGAAGACATAAATGATGTAGATTGCTACCATGACATTTATGATCTTCCAACTTTGGTCGCCCTTCCACAACTAAGTAGATCTGTATATCATATCTCACAAAAACAACTCTGTTGTAAAAAATTTCCGCCAAAGAAAAAGTTGTCAGCCGCAAAAAGGATTGATATAATACAATCCCGCCAAAAAGCTCGCAAGGATATGCATTCAAATGTGATTGAATTAGTTTATAGTTTTCACCAAACCAGCCAGCGTGGTGCGGTACGCGTCAGAATTTGTGAAATAATTTCCGCCGCGGTAGACCACGCTGAATTTGCCAATTCGTGTGGAGTCTGTGTTGTGTGTACCGCGTACCGCACCCGTGCTGGTTTCGTGGAAGTTAATTTCTTTCAACGCTTATTGGCGGGGAGCTTGACGAGGGTGCTATTTGCTGCTATGCTCTTTTCTGATCAGATTTAATCTCGAATCTTATCCAGCCTTGTAAATAAAATGTCTTACAAACTTTTTTGCTTTCCTTCGTATAGATGACTTTTTTAAACAATAAAGTTCTTTCGTAATTTTCTTAAGATTGGTTTTATCCTGCAATTACTCCTATGAAAACTCCCCGCCAAACAGCATTGCAAGAAATTAGCTTCTACCAAACCAGCGCGGGTGCGGTACGCGGTACACACAACACAGACTCCACACGAATTGGCAAATTCAGCGTGGTCTACCGCGGCGGAAATTATTTCACAAATTCTGACGCGTACCGCACCACGCTGGCTGGTTTGGTGGAAACTATAAACTAATTCAATCACTTTTGAATGCATATCCTTGCGAGCTTTTTGGCGGGATTGTATTATATCAATCCTTTTTGCGGCTGACAACTTTTTCTTTGGCGGAAACTTTTTACAACAGAGTTGTTTTTGTGAGATATCAATTCTTTTTTGCAGTTTTCAATATTCACTGCCCTATTGTCACGACTTTGTTTGAGAACATAATAACAATAACAACCCTCTTGGTAACCTTTGTGCCCTTGATAACCTTAGCCTCCTTCGTAACCTGAGTTGTTTGTGTTTTGTGAACCTCTACCGTTTGCTGGAAGCTTTAGACTCATCGGGATGTTATTTGTTCATCCAATATTGAATATTATAGTAATATGTACGTACTCGTATAAAAGACGAATAAAAACTAGAATTGTGACCACTTGCCGCCGCTCTCGCAGACGCTTTACAACTGAAAACTTTAGAGAACATATACAAGGGATTGTTCGAAACAGTCCTGCCAAATCACAAAACTTTACGATTCTTTTCTTGGCATTTTTCGGGCCTATCCCCGATTTTCGCAAAATGCTTCCTTTAAAAATATGAAAAGATTTAAGCGAGGAACTCTGTGCGTTTTTTCACATTTTCCGCTGTATCTTTTTTTCTACTCCACGGATCGGAGCAAACGATAGCCTATGCACACCTTCACGACAGACTCTATCAATGGGAAGAGATACCAAATTCCGAGATGCTCTCTGCAAGGCTGTAGCCCTGTCAATGAACAACAAGAACAACGAGAACAAGATTTTCGAAAAAATGCGATTTTCAAACTCTTATATCTCCGGTGTTTTTAATCGTATCTTCTTGAAATTTGCTACACTTCGTAAAACGGCGCGAGTGACAACCTATACCGAATTTGAACACTCAGGACCAACCAGGGTCGGAGCTACAGAGATCCGAAAACCCTTGCTTGTTCCGTCGTGTAAACATAGTCTTAGTCGCTTTTCACTTTTGATTTGTCCAAATTTCTTTTTTTTTTCTTTGGCGGGCGGGACGCTCCCGCGTCCCTAGATTCAGGATTCTACTGAAGAAGATAATCAAAACGTAACCTCATCACTAAATAAACCATCCAAAATAAAAAGAAAGTAAATTACTTTATCCCATTGGTGAACTGCCGGATTTCCGGGAAACCTTACTTTATGGAGGTGAACCTATTTCAATTTCCGCTACTGTATTACAAATACAAATAGATACCAATTTCGAAGCCTACAGGGGTAGCTCAAATAAAGAGCGCAACTCACCATCCTAACTGCATCTGCAACAAATTATCCCTATAAGTGTGTATAACTCATAGTTACTTCGGAATGCTCACCTTTTTTCGGGTATACACTGCTCGTCATCAGATTAGTAGAACACCCCTTCCCATAAATAGTTTCGGCTGATTTCCAACCAAACTAAAAGAGCTAAAATTTCAAAATTGTAACTGTTCATAGTCTATTCAATTCTAAATTAATTAAAACAAAAAGTATTGGGTTTTCATTTTTTAATATAGTTTTATAATTTTTTTTCGAAAAAGAACACACAAAATAGCCATTTAAAATTTGTCATCAGGATAGCACATGTAATTTCTTTTTGGCTATCTTCTACAATTAAAGACGTAGGAACCCTAATTTTTTGTGGTTGTTTGAGTAAGATATTAACTTTAATATGAATAAGAGAAAATCATTATCTGCGGAAGAGGGATCAAAATTTAAAGCTTACAAGGAGTCAAGGCGGTCAAAAAGTGCAATTTCGAGAAAAAATTGATAAAAGTCGCTTAGTTGAATTCGAACTCGTGTGCAATATGTAGCGTTAAGGTAAAAATGATAGAGGCGATTACCTTAACGCTACTTATTACACATGAATTCGGATTCAACTTATCAACTTTTATTAATTTTTTCTCGAAATTTCACTTTTTGACCGCCTTGACTCTTTGTATGCCTTAAATTTTGGTCCCTCTTCCGCAGATAATGATTTTTCCTTATTCATATTGAAGTCAATATCTTAGTGAAACAACCACAAAAAATTGGGGTCCTACGTCTTTAATTGTGGAAGATAGACAAAAAAGAAATTGCATGTGCTATCCTGATGACAAATTTTAAATGGCTATTTTGTGTGTTCTTTTTCGAAAAACAATTATAAATCAATATTAAAAAATGTGAACACAATTCTTTTTGTGTTAATTAACTCAGAATTAAATAGACTATTAACAGTTATAATTTAGAAATTTTAGCTCTTTTAGTTTGGTTGGAAATCAGCCGAAACTATTCATGCGAAGGGATGTGCTAATCTGATGACAAGCACTGTATCTCAACTGCGGCTGATCGTATCGACTTTTTTTTTTGAATTTAATAAGGTACAACTCCAATCTTATTATTTTTTGCGCGAAAATTCACAGTTATCGACTTTTGTATTTGCAAAAAACTGATTTGTAAAACTGTTTTTTTTTCAACTTTGACACGCTGCAACATTTTACCTACTGCTTTATGGTGAACACTCGCTATGCCAAATATGGAGAAAATTTTATACCAAACAATTCGGTGGAATTTTTTGGAAATGCGACCATTAGGAGCGGAGATATACACAGGAAACCCAAACAAGACATAAACCTTCATAAGTACCGTTACAAATTTTTTCAAGTGGTGCAAACTTAAATTTAAGCTTTCTAACTAATACCTTATCGATTTCTAAAATAATCTCAGACAATGCCTGGCGAGCACTCTGAAGCCGGATTTCACGACCGACCGACCGCCTGAAGTATATCAAAACTACGAAAAATATGTAAAAACAAATGTATGTATATTCGTACACCAAAAAGTGTTCTAAGAATTTTTTATCGCTGGCTTAGTAGAGAATTGAAAAAAAAAAAAATTCACTTTCACCAGAAACTATTAATTTAATGTCAGTTTTATTGTTTTGGAGTTATAGTGATGTGTAGCACATGAATGAGTCGTTCAGTTTGAACGACTCAGCAAACTGAGCAAAAGAGTCGGCCCAGCAGCGGTGCTACTGATTCGTTCAGTTACAAAATATATAAAATACTTAAATCTATAATTTGCCGACTTGTAGAATAGCAATCGCCAAGCGCCAACAATAACATTTTACAAAATTTATGCAGTCAAAAAATCTCAATCTCAAAAGTCAACAATTTCCATTGAACAATGCTCAATATGAAGATGTGGCACACTACTGAGCTGATTTTTTACTCTGACACACTGAACTGATGTGCTCACAGCTCAGTGTGCATAGTCGAGTCGAGTACCGACCGACCGAGCAATATGAAGATGTGGCACACTACTGAGCACTGAGCTGATTTTTTACTCTGACACACTGAACTGATGTGCTCACAGCTCAGTGTGCATAGTCGAGTCGAGTACCGACCGACCGAGCAATATGAAGATGTGGCACACTACTAAGCACTGAGCTGATTTTTTACTCTGACACACTGAACTGATGTGTGCTCACAGCTCAGTGTGCATAGTCGAGTCGAGTACCGACTAGGGATGTCAAAAACTGGCCCATAACCCGGTTTTCGGTTTTTCCGCAAAGCCGGTTAGACCGTCCGGTTTTAACCGGGCTCAAAGTACCGGTTTTCGGTTAACCGGTTTTTCATTGAATTGCTTAGAATTTTAGCAAAATAATGCATACACACTCGTTAAGCTGATGTTCGTATAGAAATATGACTGTGTAATGGAGCCCTAAAAGAGAAACATGTTGAACAAAAAACATAATCAAATAAAATTGTCAGAAGTATTCATAATGTTTCAAAATTAGTTAACTGAGTTTTATTGCTAGACAATGTATATAGTGCAGTCAAAATATCCCATTTCAGGCCTCCAAATAGAAAAAAAATAGAGTAAGGCTATTTTTCGTGGTTTTTGAATCAGCGAGCTCCCAGGAATCTAAAACTCACTTTGCTAAAAAAAATTTTGATCGACAAAAAAAGATACTCTTTAATCCTTGGCCGGAGGTCAGCATGTGGGGTATCAAATCAAAGGGGACGTCGAGTACATTACATATCCGGTGTTTGTTTCCTATTTCAAGGACCCTCAACGGAATAAATCGAGATTAAATCGAAAATTATTGTGTTTTCCGTGTATCTTTCCAAAGCCATAACTACGAGAATAATCCAAGTTGTCACTACGTTTCTCACTTTTCCGAATCTATAATAGGTTAAGATTCTACCATTAACCTTGGGGCGTATTGTATTTGCTACACCAATCAGCGACATGAAAAGGGAGAGATCTGAAACTCACAGTAGCTTAATCTTTATCGATCAACTACCAAAGGAGTTTTCAATTTCTATCTACCATATGTCTGAGGGGTGGGAGGGGATGAAATAATCTGTCAGATGCATTGCGCCCGATCGTGTTAGGATTAGTACTGCGCCCGCCGGAAGGTTAAATTTGCTAAGAAAAAAATTATCGGAAAGCTCTGAAAAAGGACATTAAAGGACGCTAATTGCAAACCTTGATTGAAAGTGAGCATGCGGGGTGTCATGTCAAAGAGGACGTCGAGTACATTGCACATCCGGTGTTTGTTTCCTGTTTCAAGGACACTAAATGGAAAAATTCGGGCTAAAACGAAAAATTACGGCTTTGGAGAGATACATATACCTACGAGAAACATAAAATTTTCCATTGGATCCCAATTTTCTCCTGTGAGGGTCCTTGAAACAAGTAATAAACGCCAGATATGGAATGTACTCGACGTCCTCTTTGATATGACACCCACGTTAGTAATTAGTGTCCTTTTTGAGAGCTTTCCGATCATTTTTTTTCTTAGCAAATTTAATGGTAGAATCTTTAGCTATTATAGATTCGGAAAAGTGAGAAACGTAGTGACAATTTGAATTACTCTCGTAATTAGGGCTTCGGAAAGATACACGGGAAACACAATAATTCTCCATTTAATCTCGATTTATTCCGTTTAGGGTCTTTGAAACATGGAAAAAACATTGATTTGATACCCCACATGCCGACCTTCGGTCACGGATTAAAGAGTATCCTTTTTTGTCCTTTTTGGGACCTTTCCGATCAAAATTTTTTTTTAGCAAAATGAGTTTTAGATTCCTGGGAGCCCACTGATTCAAAAACCACAAGAATTAACCTTACTCTATTTTTTTCCATTTGAAATGCTAATATGACTGCACTATGATGTAGATGTTGAAGTCTTTGTGGACACGACGGATGTTGAAGTGAACGCGGATATCGATGTGGACGCGGACGTCGTAGCAACTGCCGATTCGTCTTCCTATAACAATGAACTCTAAATGCACTGATCTGATACACATATACATTCACGACGCACGACTCCTTGGAAAGGAAAAATGCAAGGATCGGTAGTTTGACGAAGCGATGGTTCTTGGAATAATAGCACTAAGGAGAGTGTTCGGAAATACGAAATTTTTCATAGAAGACAAGCAATAGAATTACAGACTGACAAATCAAGAAAATATAAAAATTGTATGAATTTGGAAAGTTTTTTTTCGGTTTTAACCGGATGGGCAAACAACCGTCCGGGTTAAAACCGAGAGGATGAAAAAACCGAAAAAAACCGGTTAACCGTTTTGAAAGTACCGGTTTTCGGACTAACCGTCCGGTTTTTGACATCCCTAGTACCGACCGACCGAGCACTGAGTGGTTTGTTACTCTTACTCAGATACATTCTGTTGTGCTGAGTGATGATGATGAGTGATCGATTCGAATGAACCGAAATTAGCAAATGAGTAGTATCATATAGGTTTTGTGATTTCGGAGACATGGTGCGGAGTGCGTGGGCAGTAAAAGAATGGTTGTATAGACAAACAGACGGACATTCTCCAATCGACTTTCCCCGTCATACTGATCATTTATATACATCTCCTATCATACAAAATATGTCATATTTTGTATGATAGGAGATGCTTCCTTCAATGCGTTACAAAATTCATGACAGAGTTAATATACCCTTTCACTCATATAGTGAAGGGTATAATACACTGAGCAGCCAATCAAGATGCGCTTAATGTGCATGTCAGCAAAAAAAAGCTTGCTATGTATGTATATTAGACGAAATGAGTCATTGAACGAGTTTTAATGAACGACTCAGTGAAAAGAGTCAGAGGTGATGTGTCGGCTCAGTAAAATGAGTCAAAATTCCCATCACTAAGTAAGATAGTCCAGTGTGAGAGTAAAATGGAAGTAGGTATGGCTTTTTTAGTATGTAACACTTACTATTGTAAGTGTTTGGCAATAGCGGTTATTCCCATATGCACCTTCCTCATGTAACTTTTTATGCCAACATTTCATAGCCTTTTCAAAATTGTTATAATCGTAATAGAAAGCCATTATAACAATTAAGATAAAAAAATGCCAAGGAACCCGAAAAACTAATTGGCATCCCTCTATTATCTCAGTGTCGATGCTAACTTTAAAGTGGATATTAAGTTTGGTCAAAATAATAAGTAGGTACACCATCGGATTTTTTCATTTTTTGACAACAACTTGGTATTTTCCGTAAAAATATGTTTTTAAATTCATTTGTGTATGCAGCCATCGTTTAATTAAAAACTACTGATGGGGCAAAAAACGTATGATAGCAACGTCCCTACCATACGTTTTTTGTTTAAATACCAAACTTTGAAATGGCGGATAAAGTATTCGCTCAATAATGAAATAATCCAGCTAACCATTGTATTTACTGTGTAATTCATTAAAAACTAAAAAAAATCAGTATGCGTCCGTTTGTTTGTGCTAATAAACGGACGGCGAGAGCTTTTGTAGTGGCCAGGAGACAAGCATTGTGCATTTCAGATTGCAAGAACGATGGTTCTTGTCTTGCAAGTTTACCCGTCCGGTTTCGTCTTACAATTTGAATTCACCCAATAAGAGCTATCAGAAACCCGGCCATAGAGGCTAAAAGAACGTGGTATATGGTTTTATTTTCATAGTTTGGTTTCGTTCAAATACAGCCAATAACCGTTGCTATGTGACAAGAAATGTTTTTTAAGGATCCTATAGTATTAGGCTGATGAACGCATACCATTTAAATGTGGATTTCAGCCTAATATTAACCGTAACCTGGCCAAGGATTCGGTTTAACCAAATCGAGTGACTTTTCACGTTGTTACTAGAGTTAAATTGAATCGGGAATGTTTGGGCAGGGTTGATTTAACGAAATGAATAAAACTTGCCACAAAACGGACCAAATGGAATTGCCTGGAAGTAACTGAATATATGGTTTGTGTTAGAACATGCCGTAAGAATTATTTCCAGAGGGCTAGCAAAAACTCTTTTTTAATAATGGGCAATTTAGTGCGAAATAATAAATTAGAAATCAAATTCTTGTCAAATAATATAATATATTATAATAATATAATATTTTGATTAAAACCAGTTTTAATAAAATTAACTGAAATGTACTAATTGTTCTGTCCAGCCATTTTAAGTCGGTTCGTACTCTTTCAAGGTAAATGACACCTGTTAGTTATTATATTATAATTGGCTAATTTACATATTATGTATTTGATTCCGCACCAATCAAGTATTTAAATCTTTACATATGGGTTTATTTCCTCAAATAACTACTTGGATACAGAGTGATAAGAAAAAATCGTATGGGTGTACTTATTTTTTGGCCATATGTGTATATTATCCATTCCGTGCGTTGGGGAAGGAGGAATACCTAAGACCATATATATCAAGGATCGAATGAAATCGTAACACTACAGAGCGCTGTCGTCTAAAAAAGCAAGGGAATTCAAATTTCGCCTGCCGAAAATAGCCTTAGTCTCGTTTCACTTTTATTGCACTTATAATTTTCCACATTTTTGGTACACACGGTATACAGGGACGGGTGGGGAAAGCAAAAGTCATCGTCAATTCGCAGCGTATAACCATTCACGGTCTTTATGGTAATTGAATAATCTTGTGGATTTGCAGTGTGAACTCGTGAATCTTTTATTAAAGCATCTATTCAGACATGGAAAATATGTATTATGTGCTATGTAGATACATATACATAAATACGAGGATTTTCTATTAATGTATGTATTTAAATAATTCGAACAGATATCTCGCCCTCGAGAAATCGCTAAACGTACTCTATTTTCAGAAACCACGCGTGAGAAATACGATTACTATTATTACTGTTTCCTTGTGTCCGTATATCGCCCATTTTTTTACTTTCATTCCATTTCGGTGATTCAATTAGAAACACTTTACTGTACATACATATTGCCGGACTTTGTGTACGTTAATTGAAATTTTTTCCGCTTATACGAGTATCGTGCATCCTGATATTATATCCATGTCGGTGAACGGGGACACCTTCGAATTCTCAACATGTAATAAATACAGCGTAAGAGGGTCATACCGTCCACGCTCATTCTTTTGTTATCTTTCTTACCCTCAATTGAATCAACCTAGGATAGAGGCACGAGCTTTTTTGAAGGGGTTGAAAATATATATATGAACATTATATGTACACAGAAATACTTTACCTACGGATTCTTTTTATTTACCTATAGGATCCTCTGAATTGAAAAAAATGTCGGCATGTCGGGGGATATAGAAAAACATCGTCTTTGTCATCAATTTCATATGAAATTATTTTTGGGTATTCGCGGGTAAATGAATTAAGGTTATCAGAAAACATATCTACTTGTGAAGAAATATTTTAGACAAAATGTACATAATAAACGTATTACGATTCATCACGCTAGTTAGATGGGACATTTGTGTCGCCACTCCAGCACTCCACGATCCTAGTAATCTATAGACCTGACTCCTGGATGTAGAACGTAAAATTCCGTACATATTCCTATCGATTACGCTGCGGCATCAACATAAAGAGTATAGCCCCTTTGTTTCTCTTGTTTCGGTTGGTTCGCATGTGTGGACTTGTGACTTTTCTTTGTGACGAATGGCGGAGCTTACACACACGTGCATAATAGGGCAACCCCAATTCCGAGTGTGTCACCTTTCTTCTTATTTTAAAAACCGCGCAAATTAATCTTTTTTTTTATAAGTATTTTTATAACCATCACTATGAGAAAGAGTAAAGTTAATAACTTTGTCATGAAGTTTCCAACGCACAGAAGAAAGCACCTCCGACTATATAAAGTATGTATATTATTAACCAGTGTGACGAGAGAAATCGATTCAGCGATGTCCGTCTGTCTGTTCGTCTGTTGCAACGCAAACTAGTCCCTCAGGTTTGAAGCTATCGGGCTGACATTTTGTACACAAGTTTCTTTTTAGTGTACGCTGTATATATCTTGGAACGAATGGAATCGGACCATGGGGTCATGTGGCTGCCCCTGAAAATTAGGTTTTTCTAAGAAAAACTTTTTTCTTTATGTACTAATCTTTTCCAAACTCTACCCAAGTGTGTTCCTTGTAAAGTCTCAAAAGATATGTAGGAACGGATGAAATCGGAACACTACGTCATGTGGCTGTCATACAAACCAACCGATGCAAACTAGGTTCTTCTAAGAAACATTTTTTTCTTTATGAACCACTCTTAACCAAACTTCACCCAAATGTGTGACGAGTGAAGCATCAAAACATATCTAGGAATGGATGGAATCGGATCATTACATCAGAGGGCTCTCATACACAACAACCCCAACCAATATTATGTTATTGTAAGAAAAAACTTTTACTTTTGAGTCTTAAATTCATCCAAGTGTGTTCCTGAAGCAGATGGAATCGGAACACGTCGTAGCGCTGCGGTAGAAATTGTTAACGCAAAAGAAGCTTAAGTTTCATTCAAATGTGACAGGTATTCAAATTTCGGCCGCGCTCGAAATTAGCCTCCGTCTCGTTTATATTAAAGAATGATAAGATATCAAAGCAACTGTAATTTATCGTGGGAATTCTCCAAAACGACAATGCTTATGATAATATTGTCATACTTTATTCATATTTCACCAGTCATATCTTAAATGTCGGTGTATACCAGGGCAGTATATTGAGTCCGTTGCTCTTCAACATCATTATGTGCTACATAATGACACATATCTTTGACGGCATAGAAATAACTCTTCTTTGCTGCCGATTATATAGTCCTCAGAACGACATTCTGGAGGAGCATGGACTAAGGGTAAGTATAACAAGACTGAGTTTTCATGCTCAGACCTAGATATGTACATCAAAGGCCAGCTTAAGTCATGTTCCAAGTTCAAGTATCTTATGGCTCGATGGTTAAAAAATGTGCTACTTGCGATGATGATATCAAAATTCGCATCAAAGTTGGGTGGAATAAGTGACGAAAAAACTTTGGATTTTTTTTTCGATAACAAAATGCCACTGTGTGAAGGTCACGCGAAAGGAATGACGGCGACCGAAATGAAAATTTTATTAACTTCTACTTGATGGACTTAAGGCAAGTGGCAAACCGAAGAACACCTGGATGTGTCAAAAGAGCAAAAGCAACAACAACGCAATGGTCTCGGCGATGACATGATCCAAGATAGAGCTGCCTGTAGAAGTATACAAATTTTGGCCGCGCCCGAAATTGGCCTCGGTCTCGTTATACCCTTCGCTTATTAAGCGTAAAGGGTATATTAACTTTGTCATGAAGTTTGTAACGCATTGAAGGAAGCATCTCCGACCATATAAAATATGTATATATATGATCAGCGTGACGAGCTGAGTCGATTGGACGATGTCCGTCTGTCCGTCTGTCTGTCTGTTGCGACGCGTTTTGCTCGGCCAGTTTAAAAGCTATGGAGCTGAAATTTTGCACACATGCTTATTTTTGTTGCAGGCAGTTTGTGTGTTTGAATCGCTAAAATTCGACAAGGGGGTCGTGGGGCTGCCATACAAACCTACCCCCCAAATTTAGGTTCTTCTTAGAAAAACTTTTTTATTTATGCACCAATTTCAATCAAATTTCACACAAATGTGTTTTAATTGGCAACACACAATATATATGTAAAAATCTACCAAATCGGACAATGGGGTCGTGGGGCTGCCATACACACCTAGTCCCCCAAATTATGTTCTTCTAAGAAAAACTTTTTAATTTTCTCATCGATTTCAATGAAATTTCGCACAAATGTGTTTCTAGTAATACCACAAAACATATGTAAAAATGGACTAATTCGGACCATGGGGTCATGGGGCTGTCATAGAAACTTAGCTCCCCAAATTAAGTTCTTCTAAGATTTTTTTCAACCAAACTTCACACAAATGTGTTTCTATTGATGACACAAAACATATGTATAAATAGATGGAGTCGGACCATGTGGTCATGGGGCTACCATACAAACCTAGCCCCCCAAATCAAATTTTTCTAAGAAAAACGTTTTTATTTCCGCACCAATTTTAATCAAACCTCAGAAAATTATATTTCTATTGATGCCACATAACAAACGTGAAATCGGACTATGGGGTCGTGGGGCTGCCATACAAACTTGACTCCCAAAATTAGGTTCTTCTAAAAAATACTTTTTTATTTGGACACAAATTTCAACTAAACCTCATGGAAATGTATTTTTAGTGATGGTACAAAACATATGCAAAAATGAATTATATCGGACCATGGGGTCATGGGGCTGGCATATAAATCCAACCCCCAAAGAAGGTTCTTCGAAGAAAACCTTTTTGATTTGTCCACCAATCTGAACCAAATGGGTTTTAATTGATGCCACAAACATACGTAAAAATTGATGGGAAGGCCATAGGGCTGCCCTACAACCTCCTTCCCCCTCTTTTTGGTTCTTATAAGAAACCCACGTCCCGCTCGCCCAATAAATCTTCGCCACGGCACTTATGAGAAAATTCAAAAGCATGGAAGCGGGGAGGACTGAACACTAGTCATAGGTACGCCCGAAAAAACTTTTAGACCGAGGGGAGCGAAGGGTATCTAAATTTCGGCCGCGCCCGAAATTGGCATCGGTCTCGTTTTTCTTTAATTTTTCCTAGAAATTGAATACAGATACCCAAATACCAACGCCATCTAGATACATCAAGGCCGTAACTCAGCTGTACCATTTGCCTACTAAATTGTGGAAAGATACGAACAAACAACAACAATCATATGACGTAATTAAAAGGCGATTTTTCTACATTGCGGCCTTAACCCTTAATTGCATTCATGGGGGACTAGGGTCCCCCAAGGTGAAAATTTTTAGACTTATCTCAAATATTTTAAATTTGATGCGATTGAACTTTCGCGTATTTGTAGCACTGCCTAAGAGCTTGCAAACAGAGAAAAAGCGCTGGGGGACTTAGGTCCCCCAGGAATGTACTTACGTAAGTCAATTTTTTTTAACTTCCGATATATTCGCAATTTTTTCTTGTATTTTGCAGTTTTGCTTAGAATTTGACATTATAGTAAATATAGAATATATTTAATATTCCAATGGAAGTGAAATCAAGACGACTTTCGTAACATTCAATTTAATGAACTTGGGCCGGAGGTCGAACCATGGAAGGCTTCGGATCATCTGAATCAAATGCAATCGCTATTTTCGATCTTTTGAGTTCAGAACAGTTTCTTAATTATTTTAACAATTGCAGATAACTTGCAAGAATAACAGATGGTCATGGTAGCTGTTATCGCAGAACGGCTTTACTAGTATCTAAGGAAAAAAATGCATGCAAAACTAGTCGTATTTTCCGCTTGTGATTTTCAAGATTGTTAACTAAATTTAAAATTAACTACATACTTCTCCGTCAGTCCTCTTTATGCTTATCACAACGTGTCTTGACTCGATAGTCCGGATCAATTATTGCAAGGGGTATTCCGAACCATCGGAATATACGGATTAGCGCAACCTTTTTTTCTGAGGAAAAACAGTCCACATAAATAAAAAAGAGGAACAAAAGCCGATAAATGTATTATTTTTTTGAAATTAGTCAGCACCATGTCATTTGCCAAACCGACCCGTAAAAAGGTAAGAGAAAAAATCTACAATTTCACCCTGGAAATCTCAAATATCCGGATTAAAGAGTCAAAATTGCTGCAACTTTCCGGACTATAGAATACATAGTAGAAACATTTAGTGGTCCGGATTAGCGTGATATCCGGATTAAAGGAGATCCGGATTACCGAGTCAAGACTGTATAGGTATATTTTTCATTCTTTATTATGTAAACAACGTAAAAAGCCGTTTAGCTTTTTTGTGGAATAACATTTTAATTTTAGACTTGACGTTTTAAGTATGTACTGAAACTGTACCATGCCAAATGGCCACTTTCTATAATTAAAGCTGTAAGCTTTATATGCAGCTTTCAAATCTTAAAAAAATGATATTTTTGGATTTATTTCACGTCTATGATTTGCTTTAGATTAGAAGTTGGCATCATTTTCAAAATTAAATGTATTAAAAAACACATTTGGTAATGGGGGACCTAGGTCGCCCACGAATGTAATTGTGTAGGCCTGAAATAGCGAGTATAGCTTAGGGTTAATATCTAGACAGCGTTGCAAATACCTACTCTACTCTTCTAAACTTTACAACCTTACCAAAATTTTGGAAAACATGTACAGTAGAATCTCGTTAATCCGGCATTCGTTTTGCACACTGTTGTCGGATTACCGAGAATGCCGGATTATAGATGGTTAAGTTCAAACTCTTGTAGTCCGGCAGATATTTGTGCTGACTACTTGATAATCCGGCACATGTGAATAAGCATAACGTAATTGTTTGAAATTAAAACATATCATCTCTAATTAATCGTTTTTGGTGTTTATATTTTGAAACAGTTTAACAAAATAAACAATACTTATTATTTAAATAACTAAATAACAAAATAAATTCATAAATTCATTTGCAAAAAAACGAAATAATTTAAACGATATAATAAAAAAAACAGCAAACATACATTTTAAGACATAACAAAAAAATATTTCCATTTCGAAAATTGAAGCGACGATATCCATATGATATTAAACTTACTCGCGAACTTAGAACACTAAAAAACGGACTACCCTGATAGCTAGAAAAGTAATAAGTTTTACGCATTGAGGCAATTTTACTAGAAATCGAGGATGGAATTAGAATAATCCACCTTAAAAATTATATTTCAGCGATATCGACTATGCTTCTTAACATTAGATTCCAATTTTAACAGTGAACATAAATTAAGCTGGAACTAGAAAGTAGTGTTCGAGAGAGACAGGCTAAAAGGACGCAGCCCACATACACAGAATATTCAATTTAGGGCGGAATTCATAGTCCCCACTTAAGTAATAAGGATTCCCTTAAGGAATAAGGGATTTCTCTATATAAGTGAGTCCTTAAGGGAGCTTCGAATTCATAGACATGACTTATTAGGGCGTTGCCTCATGAAATAAACGATTCACTTATTTGCCATATCTATTGAAAGTGACAAATAAAATGTACAAAAATATCAAGTAGTTAAAAATTCAAAATTTTTAAAAAATTTCAAAGTGTTTGAATAAGGATATGTCAACAAATATATGAGTTCATATGAGGTTACTAGATATGAATCTTAACGAATAAGGGAACCCTTTAGGAAACCCTTTAGCGCCCTTAAGTTTAATAAAGACCAAAGCATAAAGTATTCTTATATCATACTAATTCAGCAGTTAATAAAAAATTTAGTTTCTTAAGCAACAAACAAATTTGTAAAAATAAATTAAATTAAAAGTACGGCTTTCGGCGCCCCTAAACCTGGCGCCCGGGGCGACCGCCCCGCTCGCCCCACCCTAAAGCCGGCCCTCAAACATATTACATCATGGATATTTCACCTTGTTGACACTGAAATGGAAATTTTTGTCTTTCTATTTTCACACTCAAATGACGGTTACACTGGTAAATTTGTTTATTTGTGACAAAAATAAACTTGTGTTTCACTTGAACACGTCTCAAGATCCAACTGAATGTACAAAAACGACATAACAGGTAAATTCGTGTAGTATTCACGCCTTTCACCGATGGTGCCGGATTATAGAAGCTCTCGACTGGCCAAGTGCCGGATTACAAGAGCTATGCTTTTTCGGCGCCGGTACCGGATTACGAGGTGTTCCGGATTACCCGGGTGCCGGATTATCGAGATTCTACTGTACAATTATATGGATGGTAAACATTATAGTGCAGTCATATTAGCATTTCAAATAGAAAAAAATAGAGTAAGGCTCATTTTTGTTGTTTTTGAATCAGTGGGCTCCCAGGAATCTACAACTGATTTTGCTAAAAAAAATTTTGATCGGAAAGGTCCCAAAAAGGACAAAAAAGATACTCTTTAATTCTTGACCGGAGATCAGCATGCGGGGTATCATATGAAAGGGGACGTCGAGTACATTACATATTCGGTATTTTTTTCCTGTTTCAAGGACACTCAACGAAATAAATCGAGCTTAAAGGGGAAATTTTCGCGTTTCCCGCGTATCTTTCCAAAGCCATAACTACGAGAATAATTCAAGTTGTCACTACTTTTATCACTTTTCAGAATCTATATTAGCTGGAGATTCTACCACGTCGAGTACATTACATATCCGGTATTTGTTTCCTGTTGCAAGGACCCTCAACGGAATAAATCGAGCTTAAATGGAAAATTTTCGCGTTTCCCGCGTATCTTTCCAAAGCCATAACTACGAGAATAATTCAAGTTGTCACCACTTTTATCACTTTTCAGAATCTATAATAGCTGGAGATTCTACCATTAAATTTGCTAAGAAAAAAGTTGATCGGAAAGCTCTGAAAAAGGACATAAAAGGACACTAATTGCACACCTTAGTCGAACGTGGGCATGTGGGATGTCATATCAAAGAGGATGTCAAGTACATTCCATATCCGGCATTTGTTACTTGTTCCAAGGACCCTCAAGGGAGAAAATTGGGCTCAACTTAAACATTTTTGTGTTCCCCGTATCTGTATCTTTCTAAAGCCGTAATTTTCTATTTAGGCCGATTTATTCCATTTAGTGTCCTTGAGACAGGAAACAAGCACCGGATATGCAACGCACTTGACGTCTTCTTTGATATGACACCCCACATGCCCACGTTCGATCAAGTTGTGAAATTAGTGTCCTTTTATGTCCTTTTTCAGAGCTTTCCGATCAACTTTTTTCTTAGCAAATTTAATGGTAGAATCTCCAGCTATTATAGATTCTGAAAAGTGATAAAAGTGGTGACAACTTGAATTATTCTCGTAGTTATGGCTTTGGAAAGATACGCGGGAAACGCGAAAATTTTCCATTTAAGCTCGATTTATTCCGTTGAGGGTCCTTGCAACAGGAAACAAATACCGGATATGTAATGTACTCGACGTCCCCTTGGATATGATACCCCGCATGCCGACCTCCGGTCAAGGATTAAAGAGTATCTTTTTTGTCCTTTTTGGGACCTTTCCGATCAAATTTTTTTTTTAGCAAAACCAGTTGTAGATTCCTGGGAGGCCACTGATTCAAAAACAACAAAAATTAGCCTTACTCTATTTTTTTCTATTTGGAGGCCTGAATTGGGATATTTTGACTGCACTATTATAAAGGCCCAGTGAATGCTACACTTTCAGCGTTTTATTATTCCTTGTGTTGTGAAACAAACATATACAATACATACATTTGCATATTAAATAAATAAATAAATAACAGGCGCGACAATCCAGCATTGGACTAAGGCCGCAGAATGTGTTAGTGACATCCTATATCCAAGATCTTATCTGCTTTTGTTGAGGTAATAAGATCAGCATCACGCTCAGCAGTGTTATTTATCCCCATATATGGGTACTCGTTCAACATCTGAGTGAGATCATGGTCCGTCACAAGCTCATGAGTTCGAAAAACACCATGTAACACGGTGAGATTCGAACTCATGACCCTGTGCACTAACCGCTACACCAGCCAGACTACACATTTGCGTATTACTTATATTATTATTATTAATGCTAGAACCAGCTCTTGCACAACTTATGATCAGAGAAGTTATTAAAAGTTAACCAGTTGCGTCGGAGTCTTTAAAAATTAAAAAAAAAACTTATGAAATGGGTAATCTCACTTATCTTCGAGGAAATATGTTACTGCAGTTAGACTGCATGATAGACAACGGTTTGAAAACTGCTGGCACAGGGGCAGTTGTTAAACTGGAGATTTCCTCACCACATTGACCTGACAGCAGGTACTTTTTACCCTTTACAAATTCGATTGTCTCTCACTTCTCAAGCTGTTCAATCGGTTCAAAAAGAGAAAAGTTTTTTTTTAGAAGAACCTAATTTTGGAGTTTGGGGTGGTTCTATGGCGGCCATGGTCCGCTTCTATTCATTTCGACATATGTACAGCCTACACAACCCAATAGGCTCCTACATTTGAGCATACGGACAGACAGAAGGACATCGCTCAATGGGCCATTACAGACTATAAGAAAACGACCGTACGGGCAAACTTGCACGACAAGAACTTGCCTTTCACACTATCCGGTCAAACCGCGGACGGGCGAATAATAATAATAAAGCAAATATAAATTTGGCCATGTACGCTTCAAAGTTAGTGTTGAATGAAGTGTCGAGTACGAGTCGACAAGCTTAAAATGAAAGTAAAAGAACTTGTCGCATTATGAGTGTATGTCGTCGCAGAAAAAACGTCCGAACGATCAGGAGATGCTATCGTACGGCCGGTTGTAATTGGGTCGAATGACTCATACGACCGAAAAACAATCGGAGTACGATTGTTTTTCTTTCGTAAGAAAAATTCTTACAATGGAAATGCACAATGCTTGTCTGCCGGCCACTATAAAAGCTCTCACCGTACGGTAGTCGTACGGTTTCGTCTTATAATGTGAAACGGCCCAATCGATTTCTATAGCGTCACACTGATACTTTTCATAGTCGTCGCCGTAGGTGCTTCCTTCTGTGTATTGCAAACTTCATGACAAAGTTAGTATATACTCTTTCACATAGTGACGGGTATAAAAAACGTTTTGTAGTTATAATTTGCAATCTGTATGTTATACATACATATAAAATGTACTGACAGACGTGTTTGATGTCTTTGACTGAAAATTATTTTATTGAAATTAAACCCATAATTATCCAAATGCTAAAGGTTCATAAATGTATCCATTTAATATTTCTGTCCTATTGATTTTCAAACACCCATTTGTTTCCGTTCCAGTTATAATGATCAAGCTGTATCCTCTGAAGTTGTTGCAAATCAACGTTCGCTCTGAGCACAACACAATACCACACGCCATTTCTATACAATATCTGACGGATGAATTCATTTACGGGTGTTTTATTCAGACATGTGCTAATCCAATTTACGATCTAATGAAGCATTCTTCTGGGAATTATTTGCCGACAATAACAAATTCATATACATTCGAAAATATAATACAGAAACCGATGCCTGCGGGTTAATGATGAGCAACATCATACACAATAGTATCCTTGTTCGCCCGCTCCGCTCGATGCAGGATTAGTTTCACTTTGAAATGCATACCTGAAGGGTAGTGCAACCCCATTTTTTGCTATCCATATTGCAAAGAATAATTTGCATTAGAATCAGGCCATTTTAAAATGGGGGTATCTTTCTCTTTTAACGATGTCGATACCGCCAAGTATCCGTTTGTGCTCAATGGGTTTGTATTTTTCCAACACATTTGTCGACAACTATATGGAGCAAACATTCGTCTCTAGGAATTACGGGAGAAAAAGGAGTCGAGTGGGTTTACTCCCTCTGGCTATTTGATATAAATGTGACATTTATAATTCATTTTCTATATATCATTTTGGTTTGCTGAGTGGTTACATGTAAGAGGCAAGCTATGCTATCCTATAAGTATTAAAAAATAAAATCCCGAGCTTGAATAGGGGTATAATTTTTTTTTGTTTTTCTGCGGCTTTAATATTATCTTCTGCAGTGTATGACTTGAATCTGTGATGATATTTAATATAAAGCGATTCAGAAAAGAACCCCATTTGATAATAGTACCTAGACACAAATTCCTTTGGCAAAGGCTATTATATTTCTATTTTCTATTTCTATTTTCGCTTGAATAAAAACAAGCACATTTTTGTTAACGTAACGCTGAACCAACTAAACGCAAAAAAAGGAAAAATGAAATAATCTGTATTCTTAATTATTTTGTTGGAGCGCTGATTTAGGATATTTTAATTGTAGATACTAGAACATTGGCACGACATGTTTGGCAAAAAACAGGAGTTAAATACAGGGTTACAGCTTACAAGGCTAAATACAAGTCGTAGGTACGGCCGAAAAAACTTTTAGGCCGAGGGGAGCGAAGGGTATCCAAATTTCGGCCGTGCCCGAAATTATCATCGGTCTCGCTTAATATTCACATGAAACGATTTTCATAGTAAAACTATGTATGTGCTTTTTGTTCCGTTTCAACGCGACAAGTCAGAGTGTTGCTCCTTTCCATTTACACCTACTGCATTTCTGAAAATGCAAGAAGCATGAGTCCAGCACTTCTCAAATCTTTACTTTCTGTGCGTCGGCATAGAAATAAGCCCCTATTAACCACTTCGTTTATAAGAGTCCTTGTCGCTTCGCTCCGGATGCCTGATCCTTACATTCTACTTTGTATTTTTTCCCTTACATTGTAATCATCCTTGCTGCAGTTCTTTCAAGTTGTAGCAGAACCGCAGAGTCCATGCGACAAATTACAGGAGCAATTTAGACAAAAGTGTCAGATTACATCCGCCGTCGACGACATATTGTGTTGCGTTTTACACCTATGCTGCGTGTAAAAATAATAATAAATAAAAACGACAGGACGAGTGGATCGGTATATGGAAAAAGGGTTTAGTATATCATCACTAAACTAAAAGTTGCTTGATTCAATGCCACCCATTTTTAGCCAAGCGTTTGGTACTGCAACTATACCTATTGCTAGATATTTTTGTGAGGTTCGATACAATTGATAAATCAATATGATGTGCCTCAATGGGATGTGCCATACTACCAAAAACCTTCAATGACATTTTGAGATGTTAAATCATATTTAATTTCTATTTCACAGAGCCCTCATTCCAAACATGTGGTCTCAGTGCAATGCTTCTAACAGCCCTACACAACACACAAAACATGCCTCAAAGGATTACAAATACGTTTTCATACAAACTCATACAGTGGCGTAACGTTTCTTGTGTTAGATTTTTTTCATCAGGAAAAATTACAGAACATAACTCACATTCGAAGCAGTAAAAAATATAAGCATGAAAAAAAAAAATACATATCAAAGGACGCCAATGAAACCGACGCAATTAACGGATACCAACAAGACCTATTTCTCGGTCCTCCCTATAATTAATTCGAAACTTCCGCACAGTAACACGAAACGAAACTCCGCGTCCACAAAACGATCATCCGACCCGTGCTATTATGGCTGCGAAACATGGACCCTCACCCAAGCCTCCGAAATTTCGCTAAACCCGGTTCGAACGAAAGGTCCTGCGGCGAATTTTCGGGGCCGTTCGCGAGCGAGATCAATGGCGTATCCGGTACAGCCATGAGTTGTATCAATTGTACGATGAGCTGGAAGTATCGAAAATCGTGAAGTTTCAACGTTTGAAATAGGCGGGGCATGTTCAACGGATGGACCATAATCACATGCCAAAGATGAACGCACAACGAATTGACGGAGCAAGGTTGCGTGGACGACCGCACAGCACAGCTCGCTTGAAGTAATCTCCGTAGGCGAGGACGCGCCCACCAGCTGTTTAGCTTCCGAAACTGGGAGACAAGGTCACGTAACTGCGACAATTGGAGGTCAACGATTCAGGCGGCCAAAGCCCGACGTCGGGCTATCGTGCCACATTGATGAAAAAAAAATTAGCATGAGCAACGAAAGTTTTCTGTTTTAGCAACGTGTGAGGTAGGTTTTCTTTAATTTTTTGAGGCAAAATTAAAATTTGAATAATTACAGGAGAACTTGTAAGATCATCCATTTATCACAAAATACAAGAAGCATAAAGAGAAATTTAAAGGAGTGCCCCTACATACTTGCCGCGTAACAGTCGTTGATCATAGACGAAAACTGATTGTCTTAGATCTGAGAATAACATCAACTCGCTCACATGAAGAGTGTGCGGACCACCAGCATGTCCGGCCAAGAAAAAAAGTGCACTGACATCACATTCATGCTGGAGCCCATCCAAATATACTTTAGGTAGATGAATAGGTTGATGTGTTATCTGCACACTATATTGTAAATCGGCAGGCAAATCTTTCTTAATTTCTTGCGCCTTAGTTAAAAAAGGCTTTCTGACTTAACCCTTATTGAACGATCCTAGTAGCCGTGGTTAGTCATTTCGGTGAATACAACCATGAGTTAACATTGTGCACATATTTTCCCTCACAATGTATACGAGTATAGCATATTTTATTATTTGACTTGAAAATTAATGTTAAAGAGCAGTCACCCAAACAAGGAAACTTTCTTTTGCTTTCAAATTCTGGCGCTACTGATTGGGGCCCATGTTCCGCTGAACACATGGATCAGCGTCCGTTACGCCACTAAAATTAACCTGATTCGAATTACAATACTGTCATGATCATAATACATGTATGCATAGTTCAACCTCGTATGTATGTAATGTATATAGATAGGTACAACAGTATAATGTACTTGACATTGAAATTCCATCGCGACGCGACAACAAAGTGATATGTAATACTTGACACAGGTGTGAAACCGGCAAGAGTTGCAAGGATTACGTTTAGCCGCATAATTACGAAACACTCCTGCAGTTGTTTTTTAAGACCGAAAAAAAATCGACGCAACATGAAATTGGAGACACTCCTAAAATCCCGTGTCGTGTTTTATTTCGCAGAAACAATTTTACAAATGGTATCATATTTCCGAAATCGCCTTAACCATAAGGTGGGCTGTAAAGAGCCCGTTGTTAAATATGTCAATAAGTAATACGTAAACGAAAATTTATTAAGGAAATACAGTGTGATTTTATTTCTATAATAATAGAGCTTGAATTTGAAATAATGTAAAGAAAAATGCTATTCATTAGAAAAAATGAGCCCTTTAATATATTAGAGCATAGTTTGTTGACAATAATGTGAACACGCATATACTTTTTACATTTAAAGTGGGTATGCCCAATTTTATCATCCCACATAACATTACCTAATCAAACAAGATTTCATTCTAGGAAATTTAAACATGTTTTATTTTCAATATAATAATAAGGACTAAGGCCCGTATTTATGAACATTCCATAACTCAAGGATACCTTGAGTCAGGAATGCCGAAATTCAATAAATCAAATTTCTTTTTAAATACTTTTTCATAGAAATCACTTATATTCAAGCGTAAATGCATCCTTGATTTAAGGAGAAACACAAGGAGACCTTGAAATTTTCTATAGTCAACCTCACTTGAAGTCAAGGTAGCTACCCACCTTCATTGAAACATAATATTTCAAGTCCATTGAAAACTTATAGGTTAATTAGACGTAAGAAACGTAAGCATCTTGACGGGCAGTTGATGCAAATAAACCAAAGACTAGCTAGTAGGAACAGTAGACAAGCGTACAGGCTAATTAATTCAATTAAAAGTGGATACCAACCCAGGACCAGCCTCTGTAAGGATAAGGATGGCAATCTAATTAGCGACACCGATAGCGTTGATAAACGCTGGGCCTCACATTTTGAAGAGCTCCTTAATGTTCAACCGAACAACCCACACAAGAAGCGCTGGAGCTAACGGCTGAAACAAGGCCTTCCTGTTCAACCCCCAACAGTAGAAGAAGTTGATCTCGTCATGCAATCACTAAAACATAATAAAGCCTCGGGCGCTGACGAGATTCCAGCTGAACTGCTGTAGCATGGTGGGGAGAGCCTTGTTAAGGCTATACACACACTTATCGTTAAAGTATGGAACGACGAAATAATCCCGGAAGAATGGCGTAAAAGTATAGTTTGCCCAATCCACAAAAAAGGGGATAAGTTGAAATGTGAGAACTACAGAGGCATCTCATTAGTTTGTTCGACTTATAAGATTTTATCTAAGATTCTGGAAAATAGAATTAATCCGTACGCAGAAGAAATCATTGGCGAGTACCAAGGCGGCTTTAGACCTGGTCGTTCGACGACAGATCAGCTTTTTACAGTGAAGCTTTTACTCCAGAAGTGCTGGGAATATAACATCGACGTATACCAAATATTTGTCGACTTCAAGCAGGCATACGACAGTATCGATCGAAGCGTACTGTACAACATTCTGCTGCATTTTGGTATACCGGCTAAGCTAGTGCGACTCATAAGGATGACGATGACTAATACCGTCTCGCAGGTCAGATTTCAGAACAGACTCACTGACCTATTTGAAACTTGTACTGGACTCAAGCAAGGCGACGGGCTGGCGCCGACGCAACCTGGCTCTGGAGCATGTAATTCGAGCCATGAATTTGGACAGCAGTGGAACGCTACTCATTAAGTCGACTCAACTAATAGCGTACGCCGACGACATCAACATCATGTCTCGAAGATTGGGTGATGCAGAAAGCCTTCTGCATGATCTCAATAACGCCGCCAATGAAGTTGGGCTACATATCAAAGAATCTAAAACCAATGTCATGATGCAATCAAAAACAAGAACGCTAGTAAATTCAAGCATCACAGTGGGGGACCTCAATATAGAGTATGTAGACAACTTCACTTACCTGGGTTACAATTTGTCAAAGGACGCTAACGAAACAGATGAGATAAAGCGACGGATACAACTAGCTAATACCTAAGTGTTATTTTGCGGTCCTCCAAATTATGAATTCGAAGCTGGTGCACAGGAACACGAAGCTCCACGTGTATTTATTTATTTATTTATTTCGAATTAAACGGACTAAGTAGTCCTGTTACACAAATATACAATGATAGCATGTAGTAAAATACATATTCAAACAAATTCAGTTTAGTTTATAATTAATAATTCAGAATAAATGCGAAAAAATAATAATAGTGAGTAATAAAAGAAAAAAATTCGCTGCAAATAGTACCTTAAAGCAAGTTAAAAGCAGCATTTTTGACCGCAAAAATATTCGAATTGAAAAGATCGACATGATAAGAGATTTTATTACCAATTCTTTGAATACGTTCTAAAGGCGAAAATTGCATATAATTAGTTCTTAAAGTTTGAAGCTGAAAGGTATCATTACTTCTTGTAAGTCTCGAAGGAACTCTAAATGAGATTTTATTCAACAACTCAGGCGCGTCAAGATTTCCATTTAACAAATTAAATAGAAATACCGCATCAAACATTGATCTACGTTCCTCAAGAGTAGTTGTATTCACTATTTGCAATAGATCTGGATAATGTATATTATCGCGACTAATGTGGAGCTTATAGGCGGTATACCTCAAAAACTTGTGCTGCACCTTCTCGATCGATTCCTTATGCGTCTGGTAATATGGATTCCACAACACTGTACCATATTCCAATTTACTTCTAACAAGAGAGAAGTGTATAATTCTAAGAGCGTTAATGTTTCTGAAATGGTAAGTGCTTCTAATAATAAACCCCAATGTTCTACGAGCTTTATCGCAAATACTACTAATATGGCTAATAAAATTCAGAGGAGTGTCGAAGGTTACACCTAGATCTTCAACCAGATCAACTTGCCGTAAGGGAGAACCGTTAATAATGTAATTGTGTCAGGGGCGAACCCAGGAATTTATTTCGGGGGGTGATATGTATTTGCAAAGTGGCTCATGAAATACAACGCTTTAAATGTTCTTAGACCTTAGGCTTAAGAGTGCCCATATACTGTCCGATCGATTGACCTATCGATCTGACGCCCGTACAGCATATACACTATGCAATTTATCGCGCAATCTGAAATGACAATCTCGCGGTTCACACGAGACAACACAACATAGCGAAAATTATATATTTTGTGGCGATGGAAGATCCCTTGCTACTTTCGATGGAGAATGGGCCTGTCTAGACACTCAATTTTCGTTCGTCTTCGTCATTTTGACAATTGAAACTTGGGAGGTCTGCGCTATTTAAGAAAGGTATTAATTCTTGAACGCGATTGCATATAATGAATATGTCAACAACTCACCATCTAATCATACTAAACGAAAGAATTGATCATTAATCTGTCCTGAACAAAGCCGCAACACACATCTAACGTTAAAAAATGAACAGATGTGGATAGAATGAAGCATTTGATCTCTTCTGATTACTTGACGCAATCAGTTCATATAGCCAATGACCGCCACAGCCACAACATGAAGAATGACCACTGGTTTATGTCAATAAATCAGCAACTGAAAACACATGATTATCATGACAGATTGTATGGAAAATTGCATGGCAATATGTTCCACACGTCAAAAAAAAAAATGGATTAGATGGTCACATACACCTTCCAATTTATCGGGCAATCAAAAAATTGCTTCAATCGGTTGGAAGGTCTATGGGCACTTTAAAGCGATAGTCTGACGTCGGACATAGTGAAAATCATCACTTAGGTATTTGATTTATCAATAAAGATATTTTGTGTGAATTTTATTCATACCTATAATTTTCATTTTAAAATTTCGGGGGGTGTTTCATCCCCCAAATCTCCCCTTGGGTTCGCCCCTGAATTGTGTTGATAATGTAAACTAGTTCGATTAAATATAATAAATTGGCATTTATCAACATTTAATATCAAACTATTGTCAATGTAGTACTGTTGAAGATTATTCAAATTCGATTGTAGAGTCGCAATGTCAGCAGGTGTAGATATTTTTTTAAAAATTTTGCAATCGTCTGCGAAGAGAAGAAATTCAACATTTTGGAAAGCTAAATGAATGTCGTTGATAAATATCAAAAAAAGAAGGGGTCCTAGATGAGATCCCTGAGGGACTCCAGAAGTGGAAAAAAAAGGTCGTGAATAATTGTTATGTACATTCACAACCAGTTGTCTTCCTCTAATATAATCATTCAGCCATTTTAGAAGCATGCCATTCAAGCCTATGTTAACTAGTTTCTTATACAACAAATCAAAATTTACCACATCAAACGCCTTAGAAAAATCTGCGAAATGAACCTGCGAAAATTTATCAAAAGCCTGGTTTATATAATTGTTATATATTAATAAATTGGTTGATGTCGACTTTCCACTACAAAACCCGTGCTGATTTTGAATTATAATCGGCCGAATAAGAGGCGTTAAAAAGTCTGTCACTAAGCTCTCAAAGACTTTCGGAATGCAGGATAAAATAGATATAGGGCGATAATTAACGATGTTAGTCTTGTCTCCTTTTTTAAAAATTGGAATAACGAAACTCGTTTTCCATCTATCTGGAAATATCCCTTGTGATAGAGATTTATTAAAAAGGATTGATAATGGATAAGCCAAACAGAGAGCACATTTTTTTTTTAAATAAAGAAGGAATCCTATCTGGCCCAGGACTTTTTGATTCATCTAACTTTAATAATTTAAATAAAAGAGACTCACAATCTATAGTAAAACTAGAAAGGTTCAAGCTATTGTTGAATATTGGAGGATCATATGTGTTCAGTTGGTTGCTGTAAACAGATGAAAAATGATCAGCAAACATGTTAGAAATATCGACAGCGTCAGAGCTGTAGTTGCCACCATAATCCATTGATGTAGGTATTCCAGATTCGTTTCTATGAGAATTTACATGTCTCCAAAAATGTTTAATATTGTTTGGAATTCGCGATTCAATTTTACTTATGTATATCTTAAAATCAACCCGCGACTTTTTCTTACAATCAGCTCTATACTTTGAGAACAAATTATAGTCACTAATTAAGCCAGATCTTTTGTAATCAGAATGAGCAAGTTTTTTACTACGAATTAAACTTTTAAGTTCAGGAGAAACCCAATTAGGGAATTCGTCATGCTGCACTGAAACGTTAGGAACAAAATCTCTTATAACTTGATCAATAAAATCGTGAAACAAATCGATAGCGGAATTTATGGGTAGACAGTTTAAGTTACTCCAATTAATAGATAATAATTCAGCGTTAATCTTTTCATAATCAGCCAGTTTAAAATTAGGAAAGATAGTTGATTTTGACACGTTGTGATTTGCATAATAAGTATTATTATCAAAAATCATATTAATATCCAAAGCAGGATGGAATTTATCCATGATCAATAAAGGAAAATCGTTACGATTAACAAGAATATCAGAATTATTGGAAAATACTAAGTCTAACGAATTATTTTTTAATTTTATTAAATTGATTAAAATTCAAATAAGAAAATGATTCGATGATATACGAGCTCTTGACATTATTACTGATATGCGGTTCAACACTCCAGGTAGATTAAAATCACCAGTGACAATAAAATTAGCTGTGGCATATTTCTCAACGTAACGAGTGATGTCATCACAGTGTTTACGATAAATATCGGGAGCCCTATCCGGAGGTAAATAAACAGTCGAAACAATAGTTTTCTTTGGCTTGGTGTTGATGCAAATAATCAGCTGTTCAATATCATTGTGTATACATTTTGTATTCAGTTGACGGTAGTGACTTATTGACAGCTATTAGTACGCCGCCACCTTTTGGTTTACGAGATGTAATTTCGTCGCGATCGTCTATAAATATTAGGTTCGTTTTTTACTACATCCCGTGTAGGTTTGGGTAACGAAACTTCATATAAAAAAAATGACAGGTGGTTCAGCTGGCATTTTTTTTATATGGAGTTTCGTTACCCAAACCTACACGGGATAACCAAAAAAACATACCTATTATATTGTCTTAAACCGAGCTCCGAAGAAAGTATATCTGGTCTAAGCCAGGTTTCCGTGAAGATAATTATATCATACTGTGTAATTGTAGTGGCGAGATATAAATCATTTAATTTTGTGCATATTCCGCGTGTGTTTTGGTAATATAGTGATAGACTTAGTTTTTTGCCGTTCTAGAGCGAACAATGCGAGGAATATTGTTTATATATCTAATAGTTGCTGCGGGATCGTTTTTTTTTTCAAATCGTCTAGTTGAATTCTGAGAGTTTTGAGATGCTCGAGCTGGCACGGTGTTAAGTCTGATGCAATTTTTATATTATTCATCTTTAAATAGTTGCGGGTTTCGGAAATTTTTTGCATTTTTACGATCTCAAGTGACAGTGCCGAATCATTTAATAGGATTTTAATTGGCCTCACTTTATTCGCGACCGGTCGCCCGATCCGAAAAATCTTGAAATCAGCTGTTGCAATATTTCTAGGTTGGATTACCTTATTGATGATTTCGATAACTTTCGATGAGTCAGCTTCAGGGCTAGATTCGGGAACACCACGGATGATAACATTCTTGGCCCTCTTCCTGCGTTCTTCCAGTTCGAAGGCTATCTCCGCCATAGACGAAATCGATGTTGATGATTTGTCCGATTTTAGTTGCTGCAACTCATTTTTCAAATCTCTCACTTCGTCCATCAGTGTAGTGACAAGAAATGATTGGGCGTCGAAAGGGTTGTTCTTATCCGTACACAAAGTGCAGATAAAAATCAAATTGTTGTTGGTTGACCTCAATGCTAGCGTTGATTTTCTCGACAATCCGGCACATGATGAATGTTGCGGCCTTTTGCAAACATCGCAAGTGAAAAAATCACCCGAACGGTCCTCTTCGCAGCATGAAGAACACTCCTTCAAATTGATCACGGACATGATTGATTCCAATGAACGTTCTCGGTCACCCCCGGTCACCAAAATTCACGAATATCTTCAATGTACTTCGAACTTTGTGAACAAATATATTCATACACGGATGTTAATTAAACCGCGTTACTTTTTCGATAGGATATTGCGAATAAATTTGGTTAAAATAATAGAATTTCAATAAATTGTTATGGGAAACAAAGGAAAGCTACCATTCGTTCAAATGACAGATGACACTGTATAAAACCATAATCCGACCTGTGCTATGCTATGGCTGCGAGGCATGGACCCTAACCCAAAACTCTGAACACCTATTGGACACATTCGAGCGAAAGGTTCTCCGAACGACGATCGCATGCCCAAAAAGGTGATGAACGCGCAACGAGTGGACGGAGCCAGATTGCGTAGACGACCGAGAGCCCGATGGGAGCATTCTGTATGTGAGGACGCCCACCAGATGCTAGGCTTTCGAAACTGGAGGGTAAGGTCGCGTGACCGCGAGAATTGAAGGTCTTCAATCCAGGCGGCCAAGGCCCGACGTCGGGCTATCGTGCCATAAAGAAGAAGATTGAAAACTTAAGGTCTCCTTGAGTTTCGCCAAGGATGCATTGACTCCTGAATATAAATGATTACTATGAACAAGTATGGGAAATTACATTTAATTTATTGAATTTCGGCATCCTTGACTCAAGGTCTCCTTGAGTTAAGGAATGTTCGTAAATACGGACCCAAGTATGAGTGAGTGAGGTGAAAGTGCTTTCCTAACTAGATTTTATCACGAAGAATGAAATGAAATGAAATAATTCACGCGCTGGAAAATTCCCCATTTCTTGCCACCTATTTCCGTAAATATGCGGACTAATATGGGGATATAATCTACCAACAAAGCGCCCAATATCTAGAAAATGTTGGTCGAAGAATCTACCGATAAAAACAAAAAATTTCTCAGTATGTCCATCCAGATCTATTCGGTAGAAAATATGCATATTGTAGTGGGTGCCGGCAGAAATGTTAAGCAAGCATACGACAGTATCAACCGTATTGTAAAGATAATGCTGCAACTTCGTATACCACCAAAACCGCGGCTGAGAAAGATGACGATGACTAATTCCACCTTTCAGGTTAGAGTGCATGCCAAATATTAGAAACTCGCACTGTTCTATTAGAAAGTTGCACTGTAACTCAGTATCACAGAGATGGTGCTGCGCTAAGATCCTTTTCGAAAGACTCTTCAACTACGACAAAAAATAGCTTTCAAATGTTTTTTTCCAATAGCTGGGATTGATACTGAGAGGAGTCTCTCATTTTTTTTTTGACAATTAAGTTCTGCGGCACTTTGGAATAATTGGAGGACAGATAGAGCCTACCTAGCAAGCTCAAGTCATGATAAAGTACTATGAAACTCTGGACACATTTTAATATAATCTATATTGAAACGCTACTGATGCTTAGTAACCGAACAATAAAAGAAATGATTGTGGGAGAATAACAATTTATTAACCCAAAATAGTTAACGAAAAAACCACAATTTTACGTGTGTAGGGTATAAATATTAGAGAGTTTTAGTATGTCGTTGAAAATAAAACGATAGCCCGAATAGGCTTTGACATTTTCTATGGAAAATTCGCTTGCCTGTCGTACGCAAAACAGTATTCCACAATTTTTCATTTCCCCCTTATGTCATGTAGGCATAGGTGTATTTCCCTTAATTTGACTGACTATAAGCAGCTGCAATTGTCGGTTCATGATATTTTACTTGTCGGCTATGCCTACTTGGAACATGCAAAATTGTGGTATACTATTTTGCGTACACGCACGCAGGCGAATTTTTCATAGAAAATGTCACAGCATATTCGAACTATCGTTATATTTTAACCGATATGCTAAAACTAACTATTAATTCAAATTCAAACTTCAACCTCTTTCATAAATCCCCTCCGGAAATATTTTTCTGCGCACGCCCCTGATTGGAACCGAACCCTATCCGGATTTTCGTATTGTCCGAATTTTCGAAATGCACTAATTGTTATCCTAGTGGATAGTATTTATAATACAATCCTTAAAAAAAATTGCCTTTTTATAGTTAAATAATAATTTCGGATTCGAAATATTCATTTCCTTAAGCTTATAGAGCCGTACGCACAAACAAAATTTATAAAAAGAAATTGTGGCCTAAGACGAATTTGAATTATCCAAATTCCGGATTTTCGATGGTTGGATTATTAGGGTCTTATTGTAGTTTGAGTAAATCGATTAAGCATGAGGCAAGTTTGAAATTAAAGAGTTGGAAATAAATAAAAATGGAGCTACCCCATCTCGCTGCAAAACTCTTAATTATTTACATTGTGCCTGTACACCACTCGCGTAGACAAATGGTCAATTGTCTGCATACATACTCTACGCGTCGACAACGATGTAGATTACCTCGGAGTAGACTACTTGCACAACGCTGCTTGAGCCGTGAATACGGACAGCAGCGGAACGTTATTTATTAAACAGACACAATTAATAGCTTACGCCGACGATATCAACATCATGTCTCGAAGATTGGGTGATGCAGAAAGCATAATCTTAATACCGGCGGAAAAGAAATTGGACTGTATACCAACGAAACCAAAACAGGGACCATGATGCAATCCAAAACAAGGACGCCAGTAGATTAAACCATCCCAGTGGGGGACCGCAGTTTTTAGTATATAGACAACTTCACATTCACCTACCTGTGTTGTAATTTAATAAAGGACGCCAACGAAAACGACGAAATTAAGCCACGGATACAACTAGCAAACAAGACGCATTTCTCGCTCCTCCCAATCAAAAATTCAAAACATGCCCGCAGATCACGATTATCCGACCCGTGCTACGCTATGACTGCAAAACATGGACCCCATTCAAGCCTCCGAAAGTTTGCTGCACAGACTCGAACGAAACGTCCTTTGTCGAATTTTCGGGGCCGTTCGCGCGCGAAATCAATGGCGCATCGCTGGATTGAATGCAAAACATGAATGGACGCTAACCCCATGTCGAAGAAGGTGATCAACGAACGCCCATTCGTAGATGAGGACGCCCACCAGCTGCTGGGCTTCCGAAACTGGAAGACAGGTTCGCATGACCGCGAAAATTGGAGGTCAACGATTCAGGCGACCATATTGCTTTATTCCTTTATTTAAGTATTATTACTAGAAAAAAAAACACCTCGAATGTAAAGTGTGAATAAATCCCAGCCAGCATCGGCGTCATGTACCGTGAACATAGCCACAGATAAGCTTTACTTCATGAATCACGAATCGGCATTATGTATCGATAGGACGCATTGAAAGTAAGATACATGATGGGCAGCTGAATGAACCCAGCCAGCATCGGCGTCATATACCGTGAACATAGCCACAAATAAGCATTACTTCATGAATCACAAATCGGCATTATGTATCGATAGGACGCATTGAAAGTTAGATACATGATGGTCAGCTGAAGGAATGTCGACGGATCATGCATATAGGAAATATAATGGTTTTCTCCTCAAGTGTGATTTTTGTTGCTGGGGTGATTAGAATCACGAATAAAACTTGATCATTCGTATAGTCTGGCTGGAGTAGTGGTTAGGGCGCGCATTTTCGGTGCATAGGGTTATGAGTTCGAGACTCACCGTCGCACGTGTTTATTTTTTTTAATATTCATTGATGCATTGAATATATATATATTCGGATAACTGAAAGTTCGGTTAATCGCGTTTCCTTAGAAAAATGTAACAAAATTGTATTTTTGTCGAATAATTTCACAAGAAATAAGCGGATTCCTCAGTTCAGTTAATCGACGCTCTACTGCAAACAAATACAGTAGAACACGGATGAGTGCTACACGCTTAAGTGCAAAACTCGGATAAGTGCACACAATGGTCATGCACCATCCATTTATTGTGGTTTTGTATACATTTCAGAGCGGACTGTGCACTAAGGTTTTTCGTTTCTTTTTCGAAAATCATTTTTTTGTGTTTTATTTCGAAAAAACGAATCATTTCGCGTTGGGTATCGAATTGTGATTTCCATTGCAGTAGCAGCAGTAGGATGGATATTCTGTTTCTATTTTTAGGAGAATTTACTTTTTAGAGCCGATTGAGTACATGTAACTTGTACAGGTAAACAAGTAACCCAAAAAGACTTAACGCAATGTCCAATTAAATCAACTGGCTATAATCACGGCTTGCTCTTGCATAAACTGGAGGTTTTCTTTGAAACTTTTTTTTCTTATAATTAATAATTTTCAGCTATCTTTGAATTCCCTAAAGTTAAAATTCACACGAAATCAGTTAATATCACTATATTTCTCATTTGTGTACTTAAAATAGAAACTTTGCACAGAACACTGGTAATAATTGCACAACATGCATAAGTGCACGAAAAAATCGTTCATTATCGATGTGCACTTATCCGTGTTTGACTGTACCTTTATGTTTAAGTTACAAAAATAACCGTTCACGAGACCGAGTTGTAGTTTTGCGAATAGCATGATGAGTGTATATCCATTTAAAAACCTAGAAGGCACGTATAACCCGACATATTAAACTTAAATTTTTTGAATGGGAAGTATGTAAGTGTAGATGGGTCGGATCTGATCAACGCCGTCTATATATAAGGGCTCCATTACACAGTCATATTTATATTATAATATCTATTATAATAGATATGATCATATCTATCATGGAAAATCAAATTTTAACATATTACACTACATCATATTTATATCATAATATCTATTGTTTATTCAAGTGTCAAATACAAAATTTGTTTTCTAGGCCAAGCAATGAACGCATAAAAAGTGGGTGTAGAGAACATCGAAGGAGGACGATTTTTTTCTTCAGTGTTTTGTTAGGAGTTGACAGGAGGTAAGGCTACTAATTTTACTCGGAGCTGAGGGGTGCGCTAACGCGGGGAGGGGGGTTTAAATGTGCAATTTAGTGCTATTTTTTGTGTTTTGGGCTATATCTCAAAAACGGTGAGTCGTAGAGAAAAAGTTTTGAGTAAACATTAAAGCTTTCTAAATGTCTTATTTATTTGCCCATACATATGGAAAACTCCTAACGGTTCTTCAGATATTGTTTATGTATGTTTTACTCCGAACCATCCATTATGGATCCATGAGATAAAAACAGTCACACCCCCCCCCCCCTTCCCCTCCCTCTTTATCACAGCGTTTGTCTTTATCCTTGTAAATAGAGAAAATTGAAAATGTTCGACTTTTAATAAACAATATTGGAAGAACCGTTAGCAAGTACGGACAAATAAATAGGACATTTACAAAGCTTAAATGCTTACTCACAACTTTTTTCTCTGCGACTCACCGTTTTCGAGATATAGCCCAAAACACAAAAAATTGCACCTTTAACTTCCCACGTTAGCGCACCACTCAGCTCCGAGTAAAATTAGTACCTCCTAACTACTCCTAACAAAATACCGAAGAAAAAAATCGTCACCCCCTTCGATGTTCTCTATAATGTCTTCTTTGATTGGCCTATTCCTTTAGTCGCGGAAATGCATCAAATAATGGCGAATTGTGCGTTTTTCGGGTCGCTTATTACTTTCTATTTGATTCTAAGAAAGAAGAACAGGTATAAAAAGCCTCTTTGGGTACGTTCCTGGGTCGCCAGACGCGAAGAACACGGAATTGTGACGAATTTTTATTTTGACGTTTAGATATGATGATAGGTTCTATTTATAGTACATATGATAATATCTATTATGAAATGCCATTACACGGTCATATATATGATAATATTTCTATTTCATAATAGATATTATAATAGAAATATGACTGTGTAATGGAGCCCATTAAGGCCGCAATGCAGAATCAGAATGATTTTGGTTATGTTCGCCAAAGTTGCACTGTTTTGTTTTTGCCTTTATTTACGTCATATGTACATAATGTTTGTTTTTGTTGTTTGTTCGTATCCGCCATAAATTTAAGAGCTAAACCATTGAAAAATAACTAGCTAAACTATGACGGCATTGTACAGCTGAGTTGGTGTATTTCGGTGAATTTGACTGACTATAAACAGCTGGAATTGTGGGTTCATGATATTTTATTCGTCGGCTATGCCTACTTCGAACATACAAAATTGTGGTATACTGTTTTGCGTACGGCAGGCAAGCTTTTTTTTCATAGAAAATGTCAAAGCCTATTTGTCCTATCGTAATATTTTGAACGATATGCTAAATCTCTCTAATAAGGCCGCAATGTAGAATCTTAAACGTCAAATCGCCTACTAAATTTGCACTGTTTTGTTGTTCCTTTTAATTACGTCATATGCTTGTTGTTGTTTGTTCGTATCCGTCTACAATTTAGTAGGCAAACGGTACAGCTGAGTTACGGCCTTGATGTATCTAGATGGCGTTGCTATGATATATCTACACTTGCCAGAAAAAGTCTCCGTACATAAATGTAAGGAAAACTGCATATTACGGAAGAACTGGGGAATGAAAACCTTAGATTGAAATTTGTTATGTAAAATGTTTATTTAGTATGTTAAATAATATTTCTTCACATTATTTTACTGAAACTCAGCTGTAAACAAAATTTTCTAGAACAAAAACTAAAAAACTTCATAAAAACTAACTAGAAAAAGTCCGTACACGACCATATTTTTTGCAACTATTCAGTTTTTTTCACAGAATTTCGAAGAGTTCACTAGCTTGAGGGATAACATTTTCAGATGAGGACCTTCATGCTTCGATTAAACATGGACTGGATCAATTTGGCCGAGCCGTTGCCTGTTAGTTTGCCCCTTTTGAAGAGAATGGCGCTTTGAAGCATTCCCTTGTAAGTTATGATGTGCTGACGGTACCTGAGCGCCTTCAATTTCTGAAAATGTTCGGTGGGATTACGCTCTCGAAATAGGGATAGCGTATGCGACTTACGTTCTGTTTTAAAAAGCGATAGAAGAGTCACAATTAAAGCCAAGTGCAAGGGACCATTATTTTCTGTGAACCAAGATGCCTTGCAAAGCCCCCTCTGTTAAGCGCCGTGTCTCCTTTTGGTTTTCAGAATGCGTAAAGAGACGTATTGATCGTTATCCCTCAAGCTAGTGAACTCTTCGAAATCCTGTGAAAAAACTGAATAATTGTAAAAATATGGTCGTGTACGGAGACTTTTTCTAATTCGTTTTTGATAAGTTTTTTGTTTTTGTTCTAAACAATTTTGTTTACAACCGAGTTTCAGTAAAATAATGAGTAGAAATATTAGTTAACAAGCTAAATAAACATTTTAGATAACAAATTTCAATCTAAGGTTTTCATTTCCTAGAAGTTCCGTAATATGCAGTTTTCCTTACATTGTGTAGGGAGACTTTTTCTGGCAAGTGTATATGGCTTTGATCTGAGTACGAGTAATTAATGAATGAATCTGCATTTTGGTGGGGCTTTTATGGCAGCTCCTTGACCCCCTGATCTAGTTTTGGTAGGAGAGGGACTTTACGCCAACGAGTGGTGGAATATTATGTCGATAGTGTCAACGGGGCTCGGGATAGATTCTACTTACCATATGCTTTAGGCGCTTAGTGTGAATTACTGTTTAACTGCGAAATATGTTGCCAAAATATCACCATATACTTGCATGAAATACAACAGCTAGATGCTTTGTAATGCTTTCTTCATCCTGGTAAAATTTGTTGGAGCGTGAATCAACCGCAATAGGAAATCCTTAAAGGAATGAGTTTCGCACAACATTGTGAAATTTATGTCTTTAAGTAGAAGTGTAAATCTGTCGTCCTTTACATGGCATACATATAAGCAGAAATAGGGGATTCTACATAGTTATAGCCAGCAAAGAAAACGTTATACAGAACTAAAATGTTCAGCATATGCCACAAGGCTGGTATGGCGGCAGAACATAGCCTTTGTAGCTTGGCTGAAACATCTCGAATTTTTGTGAAAAACGACTACACGTGAACATTGCCAGGGATGAATTTTTCAGTGAAAATAAAGCTGTAAAAACATAATTCAAAGATGCATATGTACCTACGTTTCTTATTCATAGCAAAGAAGACATTTTATACATAATAAGGCATAACAAACCGCACGGCCCAACCGCCACCATGATTTAAGCGTAAAGTACGGGGAATAGAATTTGTAAAACATCTCCTCGTTTTGTGTAATCTTTTGAGGTTTTACTGGCACTGACATGAAAAATTTACCGGCAAGTGCTACGAACACGCAGACAGGCGGGGCAGACAAAGCTGGCAGGAAGTTTCCATTGAGAATCCAGTGAGTCTACCCCATACAACTTACCAGCTTTCAAACATAATTAGCAATGCGGTATATGTTAGCGTTGGCATAAGTGGTATGTTTAATGAAAAGGAATGTTTTCGATGCATGCAGGATTGTACATTTTTTCGTTGTGTTGTGCATCGTTCTTTTAGTTGCCAACTACATATGTATATCCTGGCACTACTTACTGTATTCGAATATATGGGTTTGTAGCATATCCAGGTGAAGTAGTGGATTTCCTGAAAGATCACTGAAGTGCCTTAAATCAATGTTATTATAGAAAAATATGATTTTGGATTTTTTTTCAGTGCATATTTATGTACGTAGGGCCTAAAACGACAGAAATTTATAAAATTGTTATCGAACAGATTCAGCAAACCGCTTGCAAAAAATAATGCCCAGTTCTGCAAAATATGCTTATTTATGACACTTACCTATGTGGAATACTTCACCCCCACTGAAATTCTTTAAATTGCAAATGGAAGCACCAAAGAGTATACAACTTTTTATACCCGTCACTATGTGAAAGGGTATATTAACTTTGTCATGAAGTTTGCAACGCACAGAAGGAAGCACCTCCGACTACATAAAGTATATATATTATTGATCAGTGTGACGAGAGAAATCGATTGAGCGATGTCCGTCTGTCTGTCTGTCTGTCTGTCCGTCTGTCTGTCTGTCTGTCCGTCTGTTGCAACGCAAACTAGTCCCTCAGTTTTAAAGCTATCGGGCTGAAATTTGGTATACAAGTTTCTTTTTAGTGTACGCTGTATATATGTCGGAACGAATGGAATCGGGCCATGGGGTCATGGGGTTGCCCCTGAAAACTAGGTTTTTCTAAGAAAAACTGTTTTTCTTATGTACCAATCTTAACCAAACTTCACCCAAGTGTGTTCCTAGTAAAGCCTCACAACATATCTAGGAACGGATGGAATTGGAACATTACGTCATAGGGCTGCCATACAAACAAACCATTGAAAATTAAGTTCTTCTAAGAAAAACTTTTTCCTTTTTTATCCAACCGTAACCAAACTTCATCCAAATGTGTTCCTAGTAAAGCTTCAAAAAATATCTAGGAACAGATGAATTCGAAACACTACGTCATAGGGCTGTCATACAAACCAACCCCTGGAAATTAGGTTCTTCTAAGAAAAACTTTTTTCTTTATGTATCAATCTTAACCAAAGTTCACCCAAATGTCTTCATCGTGAAGCCACCAAATAAATCTAGAAACAAATTAAATCGGAACACTACGTCATACCAACCAACCGCTGGAAATTAGGTTCTTGTATGAAAAACTGTTTTCCTTGTGAATCAATCTTTACCAAATTTCACCCGAATGTGTTCCTAGTAAAGCCTCAAAACATATCTAAGAATGGATGGAATCGGAACATTGCGTCATAGGGCTGTCATACAAAGCAACCCCAAATATTAATTCTTGTAAGAAAAACTTTTTTTCTTTTGAATCTTAACCGAACTACATCCAAGTGTGTTCCTGCACAGTAAAACAAAGACGGTGTAAAAATTCACCATGCTTGGATAAGTAACATTTTAACATTAGTTGGTGTTTTGTCATTGAAAAATATTATCCTCTATGTGGGTGGGGTTTAAAAAAGTCACCAAGTGGTGTCTTTGGAATATGTAATTTCCAACTAGTGAATAATATATTAATTCTAATTAATTTTCCAGATAAGCATTACCAAAAACACCAAAAATGCAATAGACGAACATGGTTAACAAGTTTCAATAAATTATCCCATTAGGGTTTTTTAAACACCAATTGAGAATGTTCGTATTTCCCTATTGACATTTAATGATGAAATTCTATCATATCAGGGCAATTGTTCGGCGAGGACGCTCTGTGGTTCACTTGGTTGAGTCGCACTCTACGATGCTAGTACTCTAGAGCAGTTCCCAAATTTTTTGAATACCCGGAACTGCGTCGAACCCCAAAAATGGGTCGTTAAGACAAGACGAGCGTTGATAGACAAAACAAAACGTTCATCGTACCCATACAAGGAGAAAAATGTGTTATTAGAAAAAAGTATCAATATAATTGAAGTATGCTGTTATTAAAAAAAAAATAGATCAATTTAATGAGAAATATTATGTGCGTGGTGATTTTTACATATTTCAGTGATATTAGGCCTAATATATGACAAAGCCACTCGCATATCCTCCTTCAAGTTCCTGAGGCTGTAACGTTTTCTTTTTATATTGAGCAAAGTTGAAAATCCGATTTCACATAAATATGAAGTTGAAAACAATAGCAGGATATTTACAGCTCTTTTGCTGACAAAACAGGAAGTTTTTTCTTGACGGATATTAAAAATTCTTCAGGCAAATTTTAATCTTAGACCTCGATCTGAGGAAAGCGACGTTAATTCTTCTTCTTCCGGCAAGGTGAAATATGAAATATTGCATGCCACAAAGAGATTTCTTATCCAATCAAACTGCTATGTGTTTAACAATAGGGGAAATATTTTTCAACCGTTTTAGGTTTCCAAATGCTCGACTATTCGATTTTTGATTTTATCACTTGCGGTATTGAGGGATGGAAACATTTCCAGGTTTCCTTTACAACATGCCTCTGCGAAAGTAATAGTTTGCCTTTCATGGCACTTATTTTATCAGTATACGTCAAAATATTTTCGTCCTTACCTTGAATTGACCGATGTGAAAAAATCAAAAATGTCTGCCAAAATGCAGCGCCAACCTTCGTTCTGAAGGTATGCCATGAAACTCTCTACAGAACGAGCAAGTAAAACTATGTACAACGGGTTTTCTATAGTGTGTAGTATACACAAATTCCTTAAAAACAGCCAAATACAGTTAATGGCAATAATTTCAGAAGTTGTTTGTGTTTACAGTATTATTGAAATTTTCAGAACATCATATTTTCACAATTTTTCGCGGAACCCCTAAGCTGGTATCGCGGAGCCCCAGGGTTCCGCGGAACCCCGTTTGGGAAGCGCTGCTCTAGAGGTCCGGAGATCGAATCTCGTCGTGGTCCAGGAAATATATACTTAGTGGTTGCCACATTATATACACACTCCTCTATATGCAATGTAACGTTGACTCGAAGTAGTAGCCTATAAACGGTTAAGTGAACGCACCATTTTTTACTCCAAAAAGGAAATTTAGAGACGGTTTTTGAAAAACACAAACCGGAAAACAATTAATAATTTTTTCGAATAATAGAATATTTCCTTTCTGGGGTAATAGATTTAACCCCGATCTTTTGAAATGAAATAAACACCAGTCGAGGGCGGACTCTATGCAACACCGGATTGGGGTTTTATTAACACCACTTTTGTTATAGTTTTAGACTAACCCCAACCAGGAACAGATGGAATCGAAACACGCCAAAGGGCTGGTAGAAATTTTGAACACAAATAACCTTAAGTTTCATTCAAATGTGACGGGTATTCAGATTTCGGCCGCGCCCGAAATTAGCCTCGGTCTCGTTAACAATCCATTTCGTTCATGAATATAATGTTTAATTGAAACTGTCACTCTAATGTCACATTATTTCGTGATCTGAAACGATTCAGCTTGAAAATTCGCCATTTTTGAAAACAGAACAGAGACAAACTTCGCTACATTAGCAATAATTGTGAAATTCATTTTACTTTACAATAATTATGTATACCTACAATTAATGTGGCGCAAGAAAACAGTTCTGCATTCTTAGTCCCTTCGTTTAAAAGTGTTTAATAAATAACGAACTTGTACCGTCATCATTCAAAGAGTTAAGGCTATGTAAGGATAGGTTGACATTATCTCTGAAATCAGTTTCGCTTTACGCAAGGGATGAAGGAAGTCGAAGTAGGGGACGCCCTTCTGTGAACTACATTTCCAAATTGTTACTAATGAATCTAATAAGGTTTCATGCAACTGAAATTATATTGATGACATGTGACACAACAGTGGAAACCGAGAAACAAAGGGATGAGATATCGTTACGGTCACGGTGGAAGTTGAACATGAAATATTAAGCATACGGTTGTATAAAATCAATTGCTTATAACTATGGCATAGCATGCAATAGGTTTTGTTTTTGTTTTTCTTATATCCGTTGCAGAAATGTAAATTTGAACGATTCTCCTCGCACTTATTATTATTTTACCGTTACAGACGAATTGGCATATGATTGCTTCTGATGCTTCAGAGAGTCTAAGATCCAACCCACAGACTGTCAAGAAATTGTCTTTGGGAGCCATAGATCAAAATAGTAAAAGGGCTCGTAAAACTTCGTAAGAATTCTTTATTTTTGAAAACGCGTAAGAGTCTTTTTTTCAAAGATATCGCTTCTGAACGAATTTCTCAATTTGCAAATAAATTTAAAACCAGTTGCCACTATTGTGGTTGTTTGTTGGCTTTCAGAATGCAATGAGTGTCCTTAGAAAAGTTCCAATCTGGTTGATGATTAATTTCGCAAAAAAGTCGTAAATGCCAATAAACCATAAGTTTTCCAGATCTCAGAATTGAAACGAAATTCTACTGGAATTAATACCACCTTACTCAATTAATATTGCACTATAGTGAAACCACATCCTTTCGCATTTCATAAAACTATGTATTTTGGCGGCAAATTATTTTGAATTTCAGAATCACATTGAAATAGAATGCTTTCATGAAACGCCATTAAGCCCTGTAACCACACTGAGCCCAACTCCAATTCCTATCTTGTCAAAAAACAGGCATCGTGAGCTGCCATTTGGCAGCTACATAGCGTCTATTCTACACTAGCTACCAAATGGACACTAAATGAAATAATAAAACATTAATTTTGAAGTTTCTTTTGAATTAAATTACCATAATCTGACTTTGCCCATTTATTATTATAATTTATACAGCAGCACTATGACGTGTTCCGATTCCATCTGTTCGTGGATGCGTTGAGGCTAATCCAGAAACACACTTGGATGAATTTTGGGTAAGATTCAAAAAGAGAAAAAGTTTTTCTTACAAGAACAGAATATTTGGGGGCTGGGCTGTATGACAGCCCTATGACGTAATGTTCCGATTCCATCCATTCCTAGATATGTTTTGAGGCTTTACTAAGAACTCATTTGGGTGAATATTGGTTAAGATTGGTTCATAAAAAAAAAAGATTTTTCTTAGAAAACCTAATTTCCATGGGTTTGTTTGACAGCCATGGGCGTAGCCAGGAGGGGGGCAGGGCGAGGCGGATAATGGTAAAAAAAATCCTTACCCTTGTAGTTAAGAAAACACTGCACTATACACTTGAAGGAGTAAAAATGCGAGTTTGATTCCAGGCACTACGTAAAATTTTCTGCTGCTGAGACTGTAGTCTGGAAATCTAACCAGATGCCTTTTTTGCCGCTCCATATACTGCCGCGGAATGCATGGCTGTGATAGTTTCCAGCCAGGTGGCACGGACAAATGGACAGCAGCAAGTGGCCACTCTTAACTGACGGGGGTGAGTAGGCTGCGTCCCAATACATACGTTTTACTCGTGGAAAACTTAAGTACATATTTGTAGTTTTCAGGCCCTTGATATCCAGAACAGGGATACCTACGTGTAAGTATCACGAATCGATAACATAAGTAGATCAGAAATACTTCCGTTTAGGGAGACCCTTTTTTCTTTTGCGATCCTATATTTTCATTGCATGGTTTCTGAGCTGCAGAATACAATTTTAACTGTCACATGAAGTCGCTCCTGGAAGGTAGTGGAATTTATCAACACTCCATCTGAATGGCATTTTTGTGAGAAATGGTACACAGTTTTGCCGAGTTAGGGCAAAGAACGAATCTCACATTACCATGTCTTTCAAGTTATTTAATCAAGATTAATTTTGTAGCCATACTAGCAATGAAATTTAGATCTCGCAAGTCGAATATGCAGTCCGAGGGACTGAGATTTTTTTTTTTTCCAAATTTTTTTTTCCAAAAATTTTTTTTTTTTCAAAAATTTTTTTTTTCAAAAATTTTTTTTTTCAAAATTTTTTTTTTAATTTTTTTTTTCAAATTTTTTTTTTTTAATATTGAGATTTAAACGAACTACGGTCTAAAACGCAGAAATTGGAGATCAGTTTAATGTTATCAGTATCACCAGTTAATGTCTAAACACGCGCAGGGCATTTTTCGTTAAATGGTGTAGACAATCAATCTCGACTGTCCTTGGCGTGACAGTCCATCTTTGGACCAAGATCTTACACTCATGTGTAAGCGACATCCAATTATAATCTTAGCTGCTTTTTTGTTGCGGTGTTGACATCAACAGTACGCTCAGCAATGTTATTTATCCCCATAAATGGGTACTCGTTAGGCATACGAGTGAGATCATAGTCTGTTACATGGGTCGCGAGTTCGAAAAACATACTATAAACTAAATTCGTTCACGATGAGTCTCGAACCCATGACTCTGTACACCGAAGGAGGGCGCAGTCAGGGCCGGATTTCCCATATGGGCAACCTGGGCTACTGCCCGGGGCGGCAGAATTTGAGGGGCGGCAAATTCTTAAATTTTTTCATTTATCTAAAATTATGGGAAAGATGGATTTTGAAAACTCAAACATAATTGTAGAAAATAATTTGCTTTTTTAATTTATTCTAGTTAGATGTGCATATTCGTCTTTACAAAGCACCTAATCGCAACCTTAACTCAAATTTTAATGTGATTGCGCCTTGAAAAATTGGGACTACGCAAAAATTTTGCCTGAAGCAAACACTTATTCGCTGTGGCGTGGTGGCCTTTATTTCAATTAGAGCCGGAGTATAATCATCTTTGGCTTCACTTTAAAAATTTTGTCTGAAGCCACAACAAATGATATAAATACGCGAGTATTTGGCTGCCAGCTCCTGTTTTCAAGCCTCTAAAATTGCCCAAGACTTGAAGGAAAAAAACGAAAAATATTTTTGATGATAGCAATCCTTTGGAAAGTTCAAAACGCCCCCAAGCAAGTAACTCATCTAACCACACATTTTCGTGTGTCCAATTACTTCTTAAATTTGTCCCCACATCAAATTCGCTGGGAACCAAGGATTTGGTTTCGGGAGAGGTCCAAGTCTCGATATAAGAAATGCGGCATTGGCTATCAAATTTTTAAGTTTCTATCGAATGAATAGATTTAACTAAATTTGTAAGAATATTTACGCTTTAATTTTCGAATTTTCAATTTTTTGTTCAGAGAAAAACGAGAAATTCCACCGAAAATAAAAAATAATTTAAAATAGTTGAAATCAGGAAAATCTATAACTTTTTAGGCACCGAATGAATTTTGCTGAGAAACATTATTAAGTGCTTTCCCAATTCGTTTTCGTTATCTTTATCACCGAAAACAAATTAGGTCAAGGTGTGTTAAATTTACCGCGAGCTTTCTTAATTTTAGGTTTTTTTCGGTAAGGAAATTTTATTTGTTTGCATAGTCCGCAAATTATTTCCAAAACGATCGACAAAGAAAAAATGTAGAAAACATGAACGCATTTCTAAAGAAAGTGAAAAGCCGAATGTAATAAGAATTGTACAGCTTTCTATGCTATCCTTGGAGTTTCAATCAAGCAAATTTCAAGCAAACAAAATACGCTTACTGGTAAAAAATATGAAATTTTCAACGTTTCACATACGCCCGCTAACGTTTTGCCTACATTTCCTTTGTGAGGTGACAAACTGCTACCTTCAAGCTTATCTGGTGGTGGAGGGCGGCAAATTCGTTACTGCCCTGGGGCGCCATAGAGGCTAAATCGGGCCCTGCGCGCAGTAACCACTTCACCAGCCAGACTGTTCTCAAATTTACCTAACAATATTCGTGACCAACATTTTCAACTTCTGAGAAAATCATGATGTTTAAAAAATTGCGGGCTTACCTCCCTGACCGAAGTCCTGGCTACGCCCATGTTGACAGCCCAATGACGTAGTGTTCTGATTTCATTTGTTCCTAGATATGTTTTGAGGCTTTACTTGGCACACATTTGGGTAAAATTTGGTTAAGGTCGGATGAAAAAGGACAAAGTTTTTCTTAGAAGAACTTAACTTTCAGGGGTTGGTTTGTATGGCGGCAGTCCTATGACGTATTGTTCCGATTCCATCCGTTCTTAAGGTCCATCTAGATTAGTCGCCAAATGGCGTCACGTGCAGCCAAATGGCTGTTGTCATTCCATCCAAACTAGTCGCCATTTGGCTGTGCGTCCAGTTTTGATATTCAATATGGCAACTCAACCAACCGCTTTGACAACCGCTTTGACAACCGCTTGTCAAATTCAAAGTGACAATTTTGCCACTTTTGTTAGTTCTTTTGTGTGAAATTGAATAATTCTTGAATGGCCGTGTAATAATTCAAACGCACAGAGTCCGATTTTTATAAATACATTTAAAAAAATTACCAAAATGAAATTTTGGTTATGTCATTTTCTGTCTCTATTTGGCTGTTATAGTGTGGTGCGGATGCTAAGTAGCAGCCAAATGGCTGTACGCGATGCCAGTTTTTGGACGCGCAGCCATTTCGCGACTAATCTAGATGGACCTTAAGATATATTTTGAGTCTTTACTAGGAACTCACTTGGGTTTCGTTAAAGAAGTACAGTAGGACCCCGATAATCCGGACCCCGAAAATCCGGAAGTTCGATAATCCGGATTCGGTTTTGTGCCAAATTTTGTTTAAATTTTCATAAAAAATCCACAATTTGATTTCATTTGCTCAAGCTTACTACTATATAAACTTAAGATAAGGCAAATTTCGAATACGAAATTATTATCTATCGTTAGAATGGTTATTTTTTTATGATTTGAGTATAAAAACAGTCTATCAAGGTGTAAATTAGTGCATTTCGAAAATTCGGACAATTCGATAATCCGGATAGGGTCCGGTCCCAAGCAATCCGGAATATCGGGGCTCTACTGTACATAAAAAAAGTTTTTTCTTAGTAGAAACTAATTTTCAGCGTTTGGTTTCTTTGACGCCATGGACCAATTCCATTCGTTCCGACTTATATATACAGCGTACACTAAAAAGAAATTTGTATACAAAATGTTAGCTTCAAAACTGAGGGACTAGTTTGCGTTGCAACAGACGGACATCGCTCAATCAATTTCTCTCGTCACACTGATCAATAAATATATACATATACTTTATATACATAGACGGAGGTGCCTTGCATACTTCATGACAAAGTTGATATACCCTTTCAAATAGTGACGGGTATAAAAAATTACGTTGGAGAACTGGAGCCTTAGACGCAGAATATATCCACATCCTAATACATATTCGACACTGATTTTCCGGCATATTAACTAAAAGTGTTACTCACCCCAACTGTTTGGTTTTCTTTTACTCGTTCGCAAATTTGATATCCACTGATAATGGAGTAGGTAAACAAACTTGTGCGATTAGCATAACCCCCTGGATTGAGAAATTGTTTTTCGTGAACCATGTGCATCTGTCACACCCACACGCATCCTGGATCCCCACTACTTTTTTCTGGTCTTCTTCTTGCCAATAGGTTATTATACCAATCACTCATAGAATGAAAGGGTATATTAACTTTGTCATGAAGTTTGTAACGTATTAAAGCAAGTATCTCAGACCATATAACCATATAATATGATTTGGGGAGTCGATTGGGCGATGTCCGTATTTCTGTCTGTCCCTCTGTTGCAGCGCGTTTTTCTCGGCGGCTATATAAGCTACAGAGCTGAAATTTTGTACTCATGCTTGTTTATGTTGCAGGCTGTTTGTATGTTTGAATCACCCAAATTGGATCACTGGGTCATGGGGTTGCCATACAAACCTAGCCCCCCAATTTAAGCTCTTCTAGGAAAATCTTTTTGGTTTATGAACCAATCTTACCCAAACTTCATATAAATGGATCCCTATTGATGTCACATAAAATATGTAAAAACGAGACCGAGGCTAATTTCGGGCGCGGCCGAAATTTGGATACCCTTCGCTCTCCTCGGGCTAAAAGTTTTTTGGGGCGTATTTACGACTTGTATTTAACCCCCCCCCCTTTCTTTACCTTCCGTCTTCACAAAAGTTCCGTTGCGTCGGCAAAACAATATTTGTGTGGGGTTTAGTTGGAATAAGTGTGCAAATAAGAATATTTGACAAACAATTTTCAAACAATTTTATTGGGGGATGCGGGAGCATGGCCCCATAGTACGATTCCATTTGTTTTGACCTTTTTGTTGCTTTGATAAAGATACATTAATTCAAGGTATTGTGAAATTGGTGTAAAGTTGAGTTTGTATGGCAGCCCCGTGACCTCATGGTCCAATGTAATCCATTTTTGCATAAATGTTTTGTGTCATCAATAGAAAAACATTTGTGTGAAATTTTGTTGAAATTTGTGCACAAATAAAAAAGTTTTTCCTACAAGAACCTAATTTGGGGGGGTTGAGTTTGTATGGCAGCCCCATGACCCCATGGTTCGATTTGATCCATTCTTACATATGTTTTGTCTCATCAATAGGAACTCATTTCTGTTAAGTTTGGTTGGAATTGGTACTCAAATAAAAAAGTTTTTTTGGAAGAACCTAATTTGAGGGGCTAGGTTTGTATGGCAGCCCCATGACCCCCTTGTCTGATTTTATCGATTCAAACATAGAAACTGCCTGCAACAAAAAGAAGCATGCGTGCAAAACTTCAGCTCCATAGCTTTTAAACTGGCCGAGTAAAACGCGTAGCAACAGACGGATAGAGGGACAGACGGACATCGCCCAATCGACTCAGCTCGTCATGCTGATCAACTATATACATATTTTATATGGTCGGAGGTGCTTCCTTCGATGCGTTACAAACTTCATGACACAGTTAACCCTCGGATGGTTCAGTGGGGTCTGACAGACCCCAGAGAAATTTAAATCTTAAAATTTTTATAGAAAAACTAGTTGAATGGTATTTTTATGCATATGTAATTTAAGTATGTGTCACATGCGTTCATTTAAGCATACATTTGTTTGAATTTGTGATTTTGTTAATAAGTTATAGCACTTTGAAATTGCTCTGGGGTCTGTCAGACCCCACGAACCATTTACGTATGTCTTTTTTACAAAAGTACATTTTTCGTTTTGTGGGAAATTTTCAAAGTATGTTATTTGGAAAACGATAAAATGTAAAAATAATAGTCGTGAAGTGTTGAAACTTTGTAATTAGAGTACATTTGCGAAATTAGAAATGTTAATTTTGAAAGAAATGAAAAATTAGGGTGTGATTTTTGATAGGGTGAATTAGGGGGTTTTAAATTTTTTACTCAATTCATTTAAAATTATTCCGTTTTTTTAACTGGTTTTCATTTATGAGGATCTCTTTTCAATATTGTGTCATTACCTTATGTTTTTTAAGTCAAGATATAAATTAATGACTTTTATGAGCGTAAGAATTAGGTGGGTATTTTACATAATCATAAAGCTTCCTCAACGAACTTGTCGAACCTCTTCTAAGAAGGAGGAAATCATGGGGCAATATTCGCCGAAGCACAGCGCAAAATATTGAAGACATTTTGAGCATTATTCAGCTTGCACCCCCCCCCCCCCCCCATGGGGCTAATGCCCCAGGTCCCCCAATGGGGTCAGATGGTCGCCAAAGAGGCAAAAATGTTGTCTATGCCCACGACCAAATGATCGGAAGACAAAATACAATTGCAACGAGTGCAAGAAGCCAATTTGCAAAGACCATCGAGGGAAAAGCTGTGAAGAAGAATGCTCTAAATATTGACTAACTTTGGATGCCGATTTAAGAAAAAATATTAACCTTAGCTGAAAAATGTTGATGTACTTATCTTTGTTAATTAGTATTAAATACGTTTTGACTAATAAAAATAAAATTTTGTTAAAATTTTAGTTTTTATATTGATTTATTTGTGATAAGTTCAAATTACCCTCAAAATTGACACCACCTAATTTTTTCTTCCACATACTAAAAGCTGCTGTCCGAATTCCACTTTTCTTATATACCACTTAATCAAAAGGCTTCAAAGTTACTTCTAGCTCAAACAAATGTGGCGAAAAAGCAAAAATTTAAGTTTTAGAGCGATTTTTGCCTTGGGGTCTGTCAGACCCCACTGAACCATTTACGTATGTAAAATTTACCTGAACCATCCGAGAGTTAATATACCCTTTTCGCTTAATAAGCGAAGGGTATAATAAGTGGAATCCAACTGCCAATCTGCCATACAACCCTAATCTCCCAAATTAGGTTCTTCTAAGAATTTTTTTTTTAATTTCAGTAAAAGATTTTCTGGAAATTGTTGTTGTAACCGTATACAACGATAAAACCATACCGGAAAGTCAATGGCGAGGGACTTTTACTTTCTAATACATATCTGACCAAAAACAACAAAGTTGTAAAAGTTACCCCGCCAAAGAAAAATTCATCTGCCGCAAAATGAATACATATCACTCCAATCCGCTGCTCATATCTAATTTTGTTTGCTGGATGTACTTTTGTTTTAGGTGTAAATGCTGGAGAAGTTTAAATGTACAGGACTACTACGTAAAGTAATTTGGTGGGAGCTTTAACATTTTATTCAGTGCCACTTTGACGGCTCCCTCCAAATTACTTTAACAAGTAGTCCTGTACATTTAAACTTCTCCAGCATTTACACCTAAAACAAAAGTACACCCAGCAAACAAAATTAGATATGAGCAGCGGATTGGAGTGATATGTATTCATTTTGCGGCAGATGAATTTTTCTTTGGCGGGGTAACTTTTACAACTTTGTTGTTTTTGGTCAGATATCATATATTTTTGCATACTTAAATAGCCAACTAATATTTTTGTTTTGGGAAAAGTTTCAGTAGGTTTTTGTTGAGCATATTCCATAAATTTAATATCATAAGTTATATTCACAGGGTCTTCTTTAAAATAAATAGATACTGCAAACGCAATTGCAAATACGCCACAAATGGCTGTTGCTGAGCTGTTTTAAAAATTATTTTGGGATGAAATGGGTACAGTTTATTAATATGTATTTTGTGCAAAATAGATTTGTGTTGCTCTGCTAACATTCTGTTAGTAATCTGTTAATTTTTTGTTAACTCTGTTAATGCTCTATTAACGTTCTCTTAACACTCTATTATCTTTTCGTTAATGCTCTGTTAACGTTCTGTTAATGTTCTCTTAATTCTCTTTAATCATTCGGCTAACGCTCTGTAAACGGTCTGTTACCTTTCTTTTATTACTCGATTTACGTTCTGCTAACGCTCTGTTGTTGCCTTGCCAACGCTTTGTTAACGTTCTGTTACTGATCTGTCTTAATGCCCCCCTGACCCAGTGTCCCAATGTTCAATGTCCTAATGCCCTAATGCCCTAAGGTCCATTGTCACAGTGTCCTCATGTCCCAATGTTCTAATATCCCAGTGTCCCAATGTCCTAATATCCTAATGTGCCAATGTTCCAATCTCCTGATGTCCCAGTGTCCCAATTTAGGTCCTATTGTCCCAATGTGCAAATATCACAGTGCCCCAATGGTTTAATGTCCGAATGTCCCACTACCCTCTTGTCCCAATGTCCCAGTATCGGAATATCCCAATGTCCCAGTCTCCCACCTAATGTCCTAATATCCCAATGTCTAACTGTCCTAATGTCCCAAGGACCTAATGCCCCAATTTCCTAATATCCCAGTACCCCAATGTCCCAAATGTCCCAGTATCCTAATGTGATAATATCCCAATGGCCCAATGTCCTAATGTACCAGTGGTCAGTGTCCCAATGTCGCAGTGTACCAAGTGTCCCAAGGTCCCAATAGCCTAATGTCCTAATATCCCAGTGCCCCAATGTCCCTGTATCTCAGTGCCCTAATGTCCCAGTATCCCAATGTTCCAATATCCCAATGTGCTAATATCCCAATGTTCTAATATCCCGATGTCCCAGTGGCCCAATGTTCCCACGTCCCAGTTTCCCCAGTGTACCTAATGTCCCAATGTCCTAATGTGTTGATGTCCAAATATCCCAATGTCCTAATGACCCAAGACCCTAATGTTCACATGTTCTTATATCCCAGTGCCCCTATGTGCGAATATCCCGATGTCCCAATGTCACAACATTCCGATGTCTCAGTGGTCCAATGCCCCTATGTACCAGTGTCCCAATGTCCCAATGGCCGATTGTCCCAAGGTCATAATGTCCCAATGTCCTAATATCCCAGTGTCCTAATGTCCCAGTCTTCCAGTGTCCTAATGTCCCAATATCTCAATGTCGCAATGTCCCATTGGCCCAATATCCTGATGTCCCAATGCCCCAATATCCCGATGTCCCAATGCCCCAATATGCCGATGTCCCCACGTCCCTGTTTCCCCATTGTGCCTAATGCCCCAATATCCTAATGTCCCAAGACCCTAATGTCCCAATTTCCTAATATCCCACTACCCCAAGATCCTAGTCTCCCAGTCTCCCGGTGTCCCAATATCCAAATGTCCCAATGCCGCAGTGTGTTTTAAAAAATGGTCAATGCGATGAGCCGATAGACGCAATTGTTGGAAATCTTTTGTTAACTTTACCTATTAATTTACCGTTATTCCATCCACTTATCTAAATGGAAGACATTGATTCTTTAGAAGGACCACCAGAGGATCATTCGTTCCAAATTTCATAAAAATCCCATCACGAAGAGAGATAGTAGAAGCAAGTCTTTCTGCAACTGTAGACTTCATTCTGAAATTGGGTTACTCGCTTAAGTCTGTGAGGGTGAAAATTTCACCGTTTATTGCATATATCTTACCCGTTATTGTGCCGATCGAAGATTTTATTTGGAAAGGCACTAGAACAGGATATGTGGAATATTTTCGTAAAAAAATTTTTTTGGGGGCTGTTGCCTGGTCGAACAAAAAAGCAAGTTGTCTCCGGTAATCATAGACTTGTTCGCTTTCGTTTTTCTTTTTCCTTTGGCGGGCGAGACGCTCTCGCGTCTCTTGATAATCTTTATCTGCTATTATTGCGGAAATATCTATTACTTGTGTATTTCGTGGTTATTGAACTTAAATATAGACTTCAACGCGTAATATTAATACATTTTTTATATAATAAAAAAGCAATTATTTTTTTTCCTTCTGATATATTTAAAATTAATAATTTTCCTCATATGCGTTTGTCAGACGTACATGTGACCACAACTGACTTTTATTGCCTGGGACACGACCCGTTAACTGCAGGGAATAACGAGAACTTTGTATAAAAAAAAAATGAAAATAATTATCAAAATAGTTATTCTGGCCGTAGCAAATATAGTATGATACACCTTAACTGTTACTCCAATCAAGGCTGGTGGGGTGAGTTAAACTCCAAGTTTGCGTCACTCTACCCCCTGTGCTCCCGACGCCATCTTTAAAAAACCATCTAAAATCGGCCCTTTTATTCGTTTTTGACCTATAATTCCGTCCCAGTTCATTTAAGCACAAAATGTGCCAAGACACATTAGTGCATAAAATTTTCTATAAACATAATTTAACAATTTCCTCTACTATAAAAACTGAACGAGTTTTAGCACCAAGAAAATGCGGGAAATTTCAAAAATCATGACAATTTTGCAGGTTTTTTTTTTGCATTTACATCCCAATAACTCATTACGGCTGCATTGTAGCTTTAAGCCTTCTAAGTTATGTTTTATAGGAAATTTGATTGTCATCTAATTTTATCATAAATTGTGTTTTTTTTTTGTTTTCCTGTGCATCAGGAAGCGAGTTAATTCAAAAAGAGTATAATGACTTTTATCCACTTGGCAAAGACTTTGGAAAGAAACACTATTTTTCATTTAACCCTAGAGAGATAATCTACGCCGAATCGACGTACAGAAATTTTTCTTTTTATTATATCTCATAAAAGTAAAGCTTTATAATTTGTTGGTTTCAAGATTTAACTCAATTCATGTCTTTAGCCGTAATTACGTGGCAAAATTATTGGCTTGGGTGCCACGCAGCCTAAGAAATTGGGGGGTCATAAGTCAAATATACGTCGAATCGACGTATGATTATCTTTAATGTCAGTAAAAACTGTAGAACAAATTTGTACTGAAACATATTTTAATTGCCCCGAATTGACATTTTTATAAATCTTCCCAGCCAGCATCGGCGTAATGTACCGTGAACATAGCCAGAAATAAGCTTTACTTCATGAATCACGAATCGGCATTATGTATCGATAGGACGCATTGAAAGTTAGATACATGATGGTCAGCTGAAGGAATGTCGACGGATCATGCTTATAGGAAATAATAATGGTTTTCTCCTCAAGTGTGATTTTTGTTGCTGGGGTGATTAGAATCGCGAATAAAAGATGATCATTCGTATAGTCTGGCTGGAGTAGTGGTTAGGGCGCGCACCTTCGGTGCATAGGATTATGAGTTCGAGGCTCACCGTCGCACGTGTTTTTTTTTTAATTATTTATTGATGCATTGAATATATATGATACTTAACTATTACATAATGTTTACGAATAACGATTTTATAATGATTATCCGTAATAAGGCGCAAATGCGTATATACATGAAATAGGGGGACATCGTGATATACTGCTTGTATGAAAACGTGATGAATGAATAAGCAATATGTGCTCACGCGTGTTTGCATGAAATAATGATTACAAATGTGTTAAATGCTGGCTGGGTTCATAATGTGGATGTGTATTTACTTGGATATAACCACTAAAAGCCTGTTTCGATAAAGATATCCTTTATTTTAATCTATTGAAAGGACAGCCCACTTTCTCCTAGAACCACTTTTTTAAAATTAATATTATATAAACAAACAAATGAAAATTTTGCAAAACCATGAGTTTAACAGATTAATATTAAATACAAATGATTACATATCTACCTTTTAACAACAAGTTACTCTTAACAAAGAAGTTATAAGGATGTTAACTAGCAAAACGTCGAATCGACGTATTATCTTTTCAAGGGTAAAAAATATGATTATCTCTCTAGGGTTAAGCAGGATTTACTTCGTTGAGGGTTCATGGAAGAAGAAACAAATACCGGATATGTAATGTACTCGACGTCCCCTTTGATATGATGCCCTGCATGTCGTCCTCCGGTTAAGGTTTAAATAGTGTCCTTTTTGGGACCTTTCGGATCAATTTTTTTTAGCAAAATTAGTATACCACAAAAATTAAGTTTACTCTATTTTTTTTCTATTTGAAATGCAAATTAAATAAAATGCAAAAAATGTGTGAAATTGGTATTGGATTTTTGGTATTTACTCCATTTTCTTGGCGTTATAACTCTGCAAATTTTGAATGTAGAGTAAAACTTTTTGGATTGAATTTAAAGGAAATTTTGTGCTCGACAAAATACTCTTGAAAAATTTTGTGCTCAAATGGACTGGAAACGAGTTATAGCCCAAAAACTGACAAAAGAGCCTATTTTAGATAGTTTTTTCAAGGCAGCGGGAGCACAGTGGGTAGAGTGATGCAAACTTGGATTTTACCTTACCCAACCTGCCCTTACAATATATCAAAAATTTGTGACCACGGCACCTTTTGCATGCTAACCTTATATTTCCTTCTCTATGGATTGGAGTATGTGTTGCTTTAGTCAGTCAGGAAGAAATGTCCTTTTTATCCTGAAAGCTATATGTAGTCAACATGGGTATGAAATATCAGGATTTTATGAAAGGAGTTCGTCACAAAACGAATGGAATAATTTAAAATCCTTTCCAGGAAATCCTGAGGTCCAAAAAGGAAATTTTTTTTAGAGAGAAGTATAATCGACAAAATGTGGGTCTAACGAAAGGGGATGCAGGGAATACCATATTTGATATGTTTCACACAAATTTCGTCACACGTAACTTTAATCCTTCTGTGAAACTTTGAAAATTTTACTTTTTAGTATCATCGGCAGTCTTTGCCAAATTTCTACCGAATTTAGAGTAATAATTGTATAAGGTTATGACAAGCCAAGCAAGATACAACTATAGGTAGATTCTTTAATTATGTTATTTAGGACGACCCGCTCTGTTGCTCACTTGGTTGAGCCGCACTCAACGATGCTAGTAATCTAGAGATCCGGAGATCGAATCTCGGCGTGGTCTAGGAAATATAATCTGACCAAAAACAACAAAGTTGTAAAAGTTACCCCGCCAAAGAAAAATTCATCTGTCGCAAAAAGAATACATATCACTCCAATCCGCTGCTCATATCTAATTTTGTTTGCTGGATGTACTTTTGTTTCAGGTGTAAACAGTGGCGTGCAGAGCCATTTTGTGAAGGGTATGCACAATTAAAACCGAAAAAAAGATGATAAATACAGTGCCGGATTAAGCAAGCGCGGGGCCCGTGGCAAATTTTGAGCGCGAGGCCTATGGAACTTCGAATAACCAAACTAAAAAAGGAGTCCTAAAATTGATATTTCGGTTTATGCGTCAATTTTTAGAGGTTTTTCCTCTCTCATTTTCATACCTCTCAGTGGCGTACCTCTCAAGCATTATGAAAAATGGGGGAAAATAAACTATTTTGAAAATGATTCAAAATTGTTTCACAAAAATGTTTTTCATTGACATGTTGGTAAGTTGGTCAAGATTTCTTTTTATTTTAATCAGTAAAAGCAAATTTCTGTAGTCAAATTATATTTATTTGACAAAGAATTTATTTTAGAAGTCCCTTTTTGGACGACATTTGAAAATTAAAAAAATCGTAATTCTCCGAAAGAAATATTTTATTTTATTTTGTAAGTGTTGCCTATTAATATAGACTTTGATTGAATTGTCCCTTTCAGGTTTACTCAGATTTATAAAAGGTTGCAGCCAAATATCAAGCTAAAAGAATTCGCAAATCGCGTTACGTTAATAAATGCGTTTTTTGGTTATCCCGTGTTAGTTTGGGTAACGAAACTTCACATAAAAAAATTTACAGGTGGGTCAGCTGGCATTTTTTTATATGGTGCTCGATACCCAAAGCTACACGAGATGTCTAAAAAAAAAACGTACTTAATATAATTGTAATTTTTAAATTCTATAGGTGTGTACAAATCCAATTCCCAAGATGAACTTTTTCGACTACTGCTCGAGATCGATATGAAGTGGTAGATCCATGCCAGGAAAAAAACCGCAAGAAAGGGCAAACGGGGTTAAATTATCAACGCATGCTACTCATGAACAAAAATATTTCAAAAGATATAGCCAAGCGCAAACGGGTACAAATTTTCGTTTTTTGTTTAATAAAACGCAGTTTAAGATGTCCATATTGCTGTGCAAATTTTCCTGAAACTTTCAGACTCTTGATTGTATTCTGAAGATAAAGCCGTTTAAAGATGCTACCCAAGAAAAAAAATTTCAAAGGTTCAGGGCAAATGGATTCAAATTTTCATGGGACCCATGAACGAAAAAAATGCAAAGGGGGACTGAGCGCAATCGGGACAATTTTTCAAAAAGGTGGATATAGTAAACAGGGACACTGGGTTTCACTAATACAAAAATTCTAACAGTGATAACCAAAATTATTCGGTAAAATGTAAGTAAGTCTAAGTACATGGTCAAAGTCGCCGTTGCATTGGGTGCGAACTCGGTCCAGAAACTTAGAAGTTCACTTGCAGGTTTTCGAAACTTCGAAGTATTTATGTTTGTGGTTTTTCTACGAAAATATGCTTAGAAACACAATTACAATTACAAAGCATTGTTAAACCAAAATCTTAAACATTGGCTGCGTTCAACGAACGAAATTCACCGGAATTTCACCTTCTGCCACGTGTTTAATCCGGCACTGGATAAATACGAGTATAAAGGCTTTTTGATATGTCGAAATAAAAAGGAAGGTTAGTGTTTCCTAAGTAATTGAGTAATCTCAGGATAGCTAAGAATGAGGAAAAACCGCCTAATTTATTTTAGAAAGCACTAAAATAAGTATAATAAAAAAACTTTGTAACGTTAACAAAACAGTGCTTGAAAATTATTTAAATCAATCAAACAAATACAAACATTCGCATTGTAAGATTTATGGATTTTCTCAAATGTGTAAACTGTAGGCATACAAACCTTCTTTTGTAATATGTACATAACACAGTGTGACTAACAAAATGCATATTCAACCAACCCCGTACAAAAATGTGCATTATAATTTGTTTCCGATTAGTAAAATACGTTCTTTTTCAAAAAATAATAAATTCATGTTTCAACATTGTTTAAATATTAAAAAACAAACAAAGGAAACATTTTGTCAAAACTGAACGACACATTTTGGGACCTTCTGTTTATTTCCGCTTTGGTTCCCTTTGCTCAAATCTTATCACGACATTTTTCGCCGCTTGTGCTATAGTCATCGTTCGTCCGTCAACTTTGTTCGCCAACGCCAAGGCAGGCGTGCTTCTCTTCACCATATAAACCTGCAACATTGTTGCAGTTGAAATTTTCCAATTCGTATGGAGATTATAAGCACGGCGAAATGGTGTTTATCGAGCATACTCTAGTGTCGGCGAGAAAACGAGGTCAGTGGAACCTACACTATTTATATAAAGATGGCGCTGGTAGATTTATTGTGTAGGACCGTGTAAGCGACTATCGCGACATCTGAACTCAAACTCGTCATGATTCACACGGTCCATATACGAACACAACTCGTTCACTTTTCCGGCAGTCGTTAGAGTCGTAGGTCGCAACACGTTCTTACAGCCCGTATTATATTTCGAATTCGTGTAAATATATTCATGTTGTTAAGTTGACATCGCGAGTGTTTTTACTTTGGATTGTTAGGAAGTCGATGTGAGCTGACATTGGGTGAGGTTATAAAACACAACGTTCGCGTAACGTTTCGCGTTTTCCGAAACGTTTCCTATTGTGTTCTGTAAACGCATAGATCCGGATCAGACTTGGTGTTCCCATCGCCACCTCTCGGAAAGTGACAAATGTGACAATTGACACATCACAGCTGATACGTTTTGCTCGAAAATTAAAATTTCCAGTTTTAAACGAGATGCAGATACATTTTATTTTGATTATAAATAGTTTAATAAATAAATGAGGGCGGAAATGCACGGTTCGACGGCAGATTGTAAATTTCTGCCAATCAATCAAGCTATGCCTCGCAAGGGGGCGCTTAGAGGATCTGTTTGTAGGGAGAAGTTTCTGATCCGTAACGGCCGGTTGATTTGAAACGTTGCGCGAAACGTTGCGCAACGTTGTGTTTTATAACCTCACCCATTATTAAAAGTGTAGACTTCCTACAGTGGTGACCCCGCCGAAGCGAAATCCGGAGCACACCTTGCAGAATATTTCGTCACGTGCACGTGTAAACTTTGCTGCGTAAAATCGAAAATTGGCATTGTACCCGAAAGCATCGTCAAGGTATTTACATTTATTTCGTGTTTAAAATGTCAACACCCGAATCAACAAACGCGGAGCTTCAGCCCGGCGCCGACTCTCACGCCACACAAGCCGCCATGGGGGCCGCAGGCCACTCAAACACACAGTCGGCCATTTTGAAAAATCCAACGACGCCATCTCGGTCCACATTTGCACCTATGTCCGCAACAGACACGCGTCAATTTTATCCACCTGCATTTGTGGATTCTCTGCAGACAAAAATTCCGATTCTGGAAGCAGCGGCCAAAATTGTGATTCCGCTATATAGAATCGCAATTCGCCAATTGTCGGATTACGTCAGACACTTCGAAATTCCACGCGGTCGTTGCGGCACTCGATATATCGGTGTTAGACGAAATTGCCGACATAATAGATAATCCGCCACGTGAAAACAAGTATCCTGAACTAAAGAGCAAGCTGATCGCGAGGTTCGCTGATTCGCCGGAAGACGGGTTAGCTAAGGCGTTGTCCGAGCTTGAATTGGGCGATATGCGACCTTCCCAGCTTCTGCGCCGATAGAAATACCTTGTTGGCGAGCAATTAAGCCACGACACTTTAAGAATGTTTTGGCTCAAGAAGTTGCCGACCCGGGTTCGCGAAATCCTCAGCGTCACCGCCCATGTCGAAGTCGACGCACTAGCGGAAATGGCGGACACAATTTTACGCGAAAAGGAAGATTCGCCTATTGTAGCTTCCGTATCAAACAGTGACCCGCCAGTGCATTCTGGCGTTTCACTATTGGCGAAGGAAATCGCTGGCATCAGCGAGCGTTTGAGCAGGTTTGAGGCTCGTTTTAGTGGAACCAACCCGTGCAACCGTAGGCGGTCGCGTTCCCGCACTCCACGAGCACCTTCCAACAAGGGAGCCCGCAAAGAACAATCAGTTTGTTTTTACCACCGCCGTTTTGGAGCCGATGCTCGGAAGTGCACAAAGCCGTGCGCGTTTCCGGGAAACGAGTAGCCCCGCCGCCTGTTAACGCGGTTGGTAGCGACGGGGCAACCACCAACCGTTTGCTCATCAGGGACCAGCGTGACGGGTTCCTGTTTTTAATCGATACTGGCGCGGACGTCTCGGTGATCCCACCGAATAAAACCACAAAGCGGAACAATCCTGTTGGGCCAAAACTATTTGCTGCCAATGGGTCTACAATAAATACATACGGCGAACAGCTTCTCTCATTGGATTTCGGCCTGAGGCGACCATTCAAATGGCTTTCCGGGTTGCCGACGTGTCACGTCCCATTCTCGGGGCTGATTTCTTGAATCATTACGGCTTGCTTGTGGACGTGCGTCGCAAAAAGCTTGTAGATCCCAAAGTGAACATGTTGTCAAACGCCGAAACTTTCGGCGGAAGAGCCGAAACCATTTCAACGGTCAACAAAAACAATAACTTCCATGCGATCCTCGCTGAATTCCCTCAGCTGACGTCAACTTTGATTTCCTGTGAGCCTGTCAAGCACGATGTCCGCCACCACATCGAAACGCGTGGACAACCCATCGCCGATCGTCCAAGGCGTCTGCCACCGGACAAATATAAAGCCGCGAAGATGGAGTTTGAGTTCATGCTCGAGCAGGGCATTTGCAAGCCATCAAGTAGCCCCTGGGCAAGCCCGTTGCTGATGAAACAAAAGAAATCTGGTTGGCGTTAGGGATGGGCAAAAACGTTACTTTCCGGTAACGGTTACAGCCGTTACTGTTACTGGAAAGTAACGGTTACTCGATCCAGTTACTGTTACTTTTGATTTTAATTTGATTTCCACTACCAACTTATATACCATATCCCTTAGTTTTCCTAACCTTCATCCAAGCGCATCTTTTTGTAACATAATCGGGCGCGCGGCGGTAATTTATCGCCTTCACTATCCCCGTTATTTTTACCCAATGGTTGATAATAAATTTCCAAAAGACATTCTGTAGAAGACACGCCAACACAGTGATACCTATTATTATATTATATGCCCGCGCGGCCGGAAGAAGGCTAAGAGAATGAATACATAAAGCCAACACTATAAATGAATTAAAAAGCAATATCCACAGTAGAAGGAGTACGAACAACGCACCTGTAAGACAGCGTTCTAAACCAAGTCGCACTCTTTCCGCAAAAAAAATCCTCGCTATCACCATATTCGTTGGTGCGCAGAAGAAGGGAAGAATACATTCCTTAACTGCTTGTCAATCTCATCAATGCATAGATTCAACACTCTTATTCATTTGAACGCAATATTCAAAATAGAAAGTGTTCGCACCACAAACATCTACCTTTGAGCCAGCAACCTACATCAAGTCTCACTCTAACCCTCTTCGGAAAAAACCCCTCATGAAATACGCTGGACGCACGAATGAGAATATCTCTTAGCTGCATCTCACATTAGGTACGTTTTATTGTGTTTATCCCGTGCAGGTTTGGGTAGAACTTCATATAAAAAAATGACATTTACCCCGGTAGAGTTCACGCGTGCAAGTACCCTACACGGGATAGAGCTCAAATGTAGATGGCGGACGCATTGGGGAAATATGAGGGAATTTATTTTTTCAAACCAAATGTGAGAGTTTTTCTCATCACGAGAAAAGATTTTGCAAAGAAATAATCATCTTTTGTGATAAAATCCGCCACATCTAAAAAATAAGCCGACAAAGGTGAGTGAAAGATGCGCAAAAACTGTCAAGTGTCAGCTGTTTGGTCTTAACCGGGATGTTACCCGCGATCGTTTTTTTTTTCGAGTCAGATTTACACGCGATACGAAAAAAACGTCGCTATTATACATATGCAGCGACACAACGCTCTCTTTTTTGTCCTCATAATACATGAACGAACAACATTCCAGCTTCAAATCACCTACCTTTTTAAATTGCACTCATGGAATGTAGAAAATTCGAGAGAGGCAATAGACATAATCTTCGCCGCGTTTAAAATAAATAATATCTAAGCGAGTATATTAGTTTTGTGCTGGCCAATAAATTGAAACAAAGGAAAATAACCTGTATTTCATTCAGGCTTAAAGCGAACAATTATTCAAATATTTGCCAGCAATAATTCCTTCCTTGTTCCTATCTACACTCTACTGTGACGTGAAATCCCGGTTACCAAAGTCAATTCTAAATAAATAACAGGCGCGACAATCCAACATTGGACTAAGACCGCAGGATGTGTTAGTGACATCTTGATCATGATCATGATCTTATCTGCTTTTGTTGAGGTAATGAGATCAGCATCACGCTCAGCAGTGTTATTTATCACCATAAATGGGTACTCGTTTAACATCTGAGTGAGATCATAGTCCGTCACAAGCTAGTGAGTTCGAAAAACACCAAGATCCACGGTGAGATTCGAACACATGACCCTGTGCACCGAGGGTGCGCGCACTAACCGCTAGACCAGCCAGACTACTAAGTCAATTCTAGTAAGCGACAAAAATACTTCTTGTCTATGTTAACAGGAACAGAATTACAAATAGTCATAGTTCAGAAGCTGAAATACGATAAACATTCCTTGTAACTAAATACAAACCCCCAAAAAACCAGACCAAGTTCTAATCGTGCGAATAGCAAGATATAATATAACCCTACACCCATGTACACACCTAGAAGGCACGCAAAACCCAAAATATTCAATTTCATGTTTTTTTATAGGGGAGGAAGGGGTAGATCGGTAGGATCCGGCACACTTTTAATCTTTTATATGGACATCGATCAGCTACCATTTGACACTAATTTGAAGTTTTTCAAAATATTTTATCAAAAATATGGCTGAATATAGTTTTATAGGGGAGGTAGGGGTATGGATAGTCAAGCCAACTCCACTTTCCACCAACTTCAAGGATCTGTCACAATTAGGCTTTGGTCAAAATGTCTGGTCGCTAGCGATATTCTGTCGCAAGTTATGGACGAATTATTACTGACACATATCAAGGCATTCAACAGCTACCATTTGATACTAATTTGAAGTTCATCGCGACATTCTATCAAAAGATATGGCTGAATATAACTTTGTAGGGGAAGTAGGGGTAGCCGGACCTACTCCACTTTCCATCAAGTTGAAGTATAAATCCGAATTAGTCATTGATCAAAATTTCACGTCGATAGCGATACTGTATCGAAAGTTATGGCCGAATTAAAATATCAAGGCGGGATATTTTGTATGGGAGGTAGGGGAATCCTTGGTCCGATTTGGCCCATTTTCAATACCGTCCAAGATTTTATCAAAACAAACATCTGACCAAAATATCAAACCGCTAGCTTCATTATTTCGGGAGTTATCGTGAGAACAGACAGACACACGGAGACACACGGACAGACAAGCTTATTCCAATCAGGGACCGACCCTGACCTTCAAGTAACATTTTCCAATATCATTACTAAGGAACATTTTCATTGTATGTTACTTTGGAACTTTTACCTAGGAACGTTTTCGTAAATATTACTTTGGAACTGTTACTTAGGAACGTTTTCAGCAAATGTTACTTTGGAACTGTTACTTAGGAACGTCTTCGTAAATGTTACTTTGGAACGGTTACTTTGGAACTGTTACTTAGGAACGTTTTCGTAAATGTTACTTTGGAACTGTTACTTAGGAACGTTTTCACCAAATGTTACTTTGGAATTGTTACTTAGGAACGTTTTCGTAAATGTTACTTTGGAACGGTTACTCTGGAACTGTTACTTAGGAACGTTTTCGTAAATGTTACTTTGGAACTTTTACTTAGGAACGTTTCAGCAAATGTTACTTTGGAACTGTTACTGAGGAACGTTTTCAGTATATGTTACTCGGAATTGTTACTCTGGGTAAAAAGTGTGGGAAGAGGAGGAATAATTTATGTGATGCGAAGTTTTCTGTGTCGTAGCGGAGATGTTTTTTTCTTCGTTGAGATGATAATGTTTTGAGAAGTGTATTTGAATTAGGATTTTTTTTTGTGCCGCTGTGGGTGTTTTATATGATTTCATGCTTAGATATTATGACTATGTTATGGAACGGTTATGCGAAGGAACGGTTTTTTTTTGGTTTTCGGTAACGGGTAGTAACGGTTACAGGCAGATATTCTGTTACTAGTAACAGTTACCGGAATATTGGCCCATCCCTAGTTGGCGTCCCTGTGGGGATTATAGACGGTTGAACGCGGTGACGGTGCCGGATAAATATCCGATACCGCACATACATGACATCACCCAGCATTTCAACGGGAAAACAATTTTTTCTAAATTGGATCTAGCCCGCGCATTTCATCAAATCCCCGTGGCAGCCGAAGACATCCCAAAAACAGCCGTGATAACACCCTTCGGCCTGTTTGAATTTAATGTCATGACTTTTGGGCTGAAGAACGCGGCACAAACTTTCCAAAGGATGCTGGATTCCGTCTTAAGGGGTCTGGACTTTTGTTTCAACTATCTTGACGACATTTTGATCGGTTCTTCTTCGCTTGAAGAGCACTACCAGCATTTACGAATCGTCTTCACGCGCTTGTCCGAACATTGTCTTCGCATCAACCCCGACAAATGCATATTTGGTGTTGACGAGGTAGAATATCTCGGACACCTTGTATCCAAGGGCGGTGTGAAGCCACTGCCAGCAAAAGTTGACGCAATTTTGAATTTCCCGAAGCCGAAAACCATCTGCGACTTACGACGTTTGTTTCGTATAAAATAAACTCGACGGACCAATATGTTTCTCGAAAAAAATTAAACACGATAATTTTTAAAAGTAACATATAAATATATTGTTCCACGACACAATCCAATACAAAGAGTTCCAAAATCAAAATCAATATCAAAATGCAAGGGCTAGCGGCTATATCACGATCAAAATTATTACAATAGTTGCGCTCTCGAATACGGCTTCAAAAAAGTCAACGTTATTACTTATATTACTTCCCTTTAAACCTCGTATCGAACGATAGTAACATTACTTTACAAGTTCAAGGTTAAAGGCCAGTGATCTATCATATATGTATTCATTGTTGTGGTATGCAAATTATGTATTATCAAAATCGTAACAATAGTTAATATTTAATCCAAATTTAATATTTATCTTAGATTCCAACCCTACCGGAAGTTATCAGTTATGCTTATTTCAAAATTGGGTCAAATACATAATGTACAACATAATCAGCTGACCGTGACAACTAGCAAGATGTAAACAATACAAAGGTAAGTAATTTATAATTTCAAAGTTAATTAATTCGATTAATAACAAATATGTTCAATTTCAGATGATCGATGATGATGCTCCGCCACGTTCCGAAAGATGATGCAGAAACGATGAATCAGAAGAGACGACAAATGGTGCGAATATGAAGTTGCGATATTGTGCGGTGGTCAGATAAGTATTCTTGGTATTATTCATAAAGTTGTGATACTTTGTGTAAACCTTTTTCAGGTCGTTAGTGATGATAACAATTGCGGCCACGACCATGCGAAACATCATAGGTGAGTATCATTCATTATATTGTCCCAAACATCCTGGCCCCGCTGGAATATCATATTCCAGAAACATTAAACAACTAAAACGAGAATGGTAAAATTATATAAGAAATTGTTGATTTTAGTCTGAGCATGGGGAAGTTCACCCGACTATGCCGGAGGTTCCCCTATACTCAGTGCCTAAAAACAAAAAACAAGTTAATTTAAACGTGGCATAACGTGCCACGATCTTTAGTTCGCCATTGGTAGTAAGGCTACCTTTGCGATCGGCCTTTTAAATAGTGCGTTTTTCATTTTGACGGTTACGACTCGTACCAGACCATCTTTTCCTGGATGAACTTCGGTGATCCGTGCGAGCGGCCATTGATAGGAGGGAGCCTTGTCTACCTTCACGAGGCATAAATTACCAACTTGTATATTTGGAGTTTTTGACGCCCATTTTGGCCGTTGTTGCAAGCGCTGTAGATATTCGCCTGCCCATCGCTTCCAAAAGTCTTGGGCTAGGCGTTGTGTTAACTGCCATCTATCCAAACGGTTAATAGCAATTTCCGTCATATCCGCCTGCGGATGTGCTAACAGAGAATCACCAATTAAAAAGTGACCCGGAGTTAATGCTGCTTCGTCCTCGGGATCGTTAGTAATCGGGCATAGTGGGCGTGAATTTAAGCAAGCCTCAATCTGCGTTAAGACCGTGCTCAATTCTTCGAATGTTAGTAGAGTATTTCCGACTATTCGTTTCATGTGGTATTTTGTAGACTTTACGCCCGCCTCCCAAAGTCCTCCAAAGTGCGGTGCTGAAGGTGGGTTGAAGTGCCATGTAACACCCTTCGTAGTCATGGCATCTGCTAACTGGCTATTCATTTGAATGACTCGTCGAATTTCGGCCTCAGCTCCGACAAAATTTGAGCCACAATCGCTGTATATGTGAGCACATAGCCCCCGTCTCGCGATGAAACGCTGTAAGGCAGCCAAAAAAGCATCAGTGGTCATGTCGCTGACCAGCTCTATATGCACTGCCTTAACCGCCAAGCAAATGAAGATGCATACGTAGCACTTGAGTGTTTTGTATCCTCGCCCTTTACGGTCACGAATGCTGAACGGGCCGCAGTAGTCGATACCGGTGTGAGTAAAGGGGCGAGTGACATTCACCCGTGGAGACGGTAAGTCTCCCATCAGCTGTTTCTCCGGCGTCGCCTTGCACTTGAAGCACTTAATGCATTTGTGCACGAAATGTCTTACTGCATTACGTCCATCGATGACCCAAAACCTCTTTCGCATGTGTGACAGCATGAGTTGACAATGTCCATGCAATGTTACCTTGTGAGCCTCATCCATCACGAGGTCCGTCAGCTTACCGTGTTTGGGGAGAATCATGGGGTGACGTTCGTCGTACGAAATCCTTGCGTTCCTGAGTCGTCCTCCCACCCTGAGAGTACCATTATCCAAAAACGGATTCAAATTGGCAATTTGGTACTTTCCTTTAAGGGGTTCCTTGGCTTCAATTTTTCGAATTTCTTCGACGAATTCCAGCTGTTGGACATGTTGAACCCAGAATTCCAAAGCTCGATTCAGTTCGCTTACACTAAGGTTGCCGCTCGTCGTTTTCTTCCTAGCTACTGACCCGAACCGCATCCAATAGGCCGTTACTCTTATCAGAGTTGTAAGCGACGAAAATCGATTTAACAACTCCTCTAAATCATTTATTTCCGTTGTCAAGCTCAAACATATTAAATTTTTCTCTTTTTTCCGTTCTAGGTGCGTTTCTCCGATGTTTGGAGACTTTGGCCAATCCACTGAATCCTGTTTTAACCACTCTGGGCCATTCCACCAGAGCTGATTATTGATGAGATCTTTCGCTGCTGTGCCTCTCGATCCCAAATCTGCCGGATTATCAGCAGAAGGAACATATCGCCAAGGAGTGTTGTTGACGTTGTTGTAAATCTCGACGGTTCGATTAGCCACGAAAATCGACCATCGAGACGGAAGTCCTTGGATCCAGCTGATAACAGTCGTGTTGTCGCACCATAAGAACGTCGCAACGTGGGAGAATCCATACACCTCCTTCACCATCTTAACGAGCCTCGAGAGAAGAACTGCTCCACATAACTCCAGCCTGGGAATCGTGACAGTTTTTATCGGAGCAACCTTGGTCTTCGCGATTAACAGATGGCATTTCGTTCCATCAACGCCTCGTGACACTAGATAGACCAGAGCAGCGTATGCTTCTTCGGACGCGTCGGAGAAACCATGTAACTCCAAGTAAGTGTTCGCAGTTTGAAGTATCCACCTTGGTATTTTGATTAATTGTATATCTTCCAGAGCCTTTCGCAATAACACCCAATGTGTTTCGATGTCGTCTGGGAGTGGTGAATCCCAAGAGCAGCCACGCTGCCACATGCAACGCAACAAAATTTTAAGCCGAATAATCACAGCCGATATCCAGCCCAAAGGGTCGTACAGACTAGCAACGTCCGACAAGATGGTCCTCTTCGTGTGCTTATCTCGACACGCCAAGTTAAGCCGAAATGAAAAGTAATCAAATATTGGATGCCATTGTACGCCTAATGATTTAAAGCTTTTATCCAAATCCAAGTCGAAAGAGTCCTTCATTTCTTTGTCCTCGTCTGGGATGCCTTCAAGTAGCCGTGAATCATTCGCCAACCACTTTCGAAGTGGAAATCTTCCTGACTTCAATAATTCAGAAACCTCGTTACGTTTCCGAATAGCAGTCGCCAAATCGTTGGCTCCTGAGAGCATGTCGTCCACGTAAAAATCGTTCCGTAACATTTGTGCACCGAGTGGGTACGTCGAGCATTCGTCTTCAGCTAACCTTTGAAGAGTACGAATTGCGAGGAAGGGTGCACAAGTAGTACCAAACGAAACGGTATTTATTCGGTAGTCTTTTACCGGGTCTGAGCTGTTTGACCGCCACAACAGTCTCTGGTAGTGTGAGTCCTCCTCCTGAACGTTAATTTGGCAGAACATTTTGCCAATGTCTGCCACCATAGCATATTTAAACATTCGAAAGCGCATGAGAACACCAACAAGATCATTTTGAATAGCAGGACCGGTTAGTAACGCGTCGTTTAACGACACTCCACTGCTGCTTTTTCGCGAGGCGTCGAAAACAACACGTAATTTCGTGGATGTGCTATCTTTAACGACTGCATGATGAGGGAGGTAATTCCCCTTCAAATTTCTGTCCTTAGGCTCGACCAGGCACATAAATCCATCATCGATGAATGTGTTTATGTATTTAACGTATTCATCCTTCAAAATTGAATCCCTCGCAAACCTCCGTTCTAAAGATTCAAGACTAGCTTGAGCAATGTGTCGCGTCTGACCGATGCTGTCCTTAGCCTGTTGAGATTTGAAAGGAAGTCTGACTATATACCGTCCATCCGCCTGCCTTTTCGTGTTCGACACATAATCATCCTCGCACCGTTGTTCCTCTTCGCTCAATGTTGACACTCTAGGGCCCTCCTCAATCTCCCAAAACTTCCGTAGGAGCTCATTTAACTCCAGATCGCCGTTGTCACATGTCTCCACCTTAAAGGATTGCAATACCTTTCCGGAGTAATGCATCTCTCCACTCAATATCCAACCGATCTTGGTCCTTTGAGCTAAAGCTCCCTCTGCCAGTTTTATTACTCCGTCTAGCACTAGACGGGCATACATGTCTGCGCCCAATAGTATGTCAACCTTGTTTGGCCGATGGAACATGGGATCAGCCAATCTTATGTCACCAAGTCCCTCAACCAGCTTTGTAGAAATTATGCCTTTGGGCATCGGACTCGTTAATCGCTCTAATATGAGGGCATCGAACTCAATCACTTGCTCGTCCAAATCGACAAGGCATAAACGTGCCTTTCCCTTTACTGGTGAACAAGAGCCACTGATTCCCGTAACATTGATAGTGCTTCGTTTACGTGCCAATCCAAGCAGTTTTACTGCATTTTCGGTAATGAGGGACGTCTGCGAACCCTGGTCCAACAACGCACGCAAAACTGTTTTGCCATTGGGAGCCGCGATTGTTACCAACGCTGTTGCCAAAAGTATGCCCTTTCCATTATTCGACGCAACAGCGTGTACTCCTTCTTGTGCTGCTACTGAAGTAGAAGGAACGGGGTCGGGCTTATGGAGCAGAAGATCATGTTTTTGACTGCAGGTACTGCAACGCTTATTGCTCATACAATTGGTCGAAAAGTGACCAAACTTCAAACAATTCATACATAAATTGTTTCTTCTGACCAAATTAAGCCTGCTATAATGGTCCATTGCTATAAATCGTTCACAAGAACGTAAAAAATGGCTGCCCTTGCACAAGGAACATGTAACCGATTGAGGTCCTTGCCGTGTCAAATTTACATGTCGCGTGACATTTTGAGGTTTAGTACGCGGACGGTCGGAAGTGGTGGCCTCAAGCGATCTAAACCGCTTTTCAAGAAAAGCCCTTATTTCGTCAAAAGTGGGTAAAGAATCATTGTCTGTAATTTGGTACTCCCACAATTGACGCGATTCATTTGGTAACCGTTGCGCGGTAATATAAACGAGTGCCGATTGCCACAAATTGTTTAGATTTAACGCCTCTAAGGCTTGTGTGCACTCTACGGTTTTGTCTAATAGCGACCGAAGTGAAAAAGCGGATTCCGCGGCGTTACCGATTGAAAATAGTTTTTTGAATAACGAACTAACTAATAATTGTCTGTTATCGTAACGATCGCAGAGCATTTTATATGCGATTTCATAATTTGAGTCTGTCACACTTATATGCCGCACGAGCGATTCGGCTTCACCCGTGAGACTACATTTTAAGTAATGCAGCTTTTGCACATTCGACAACGATGATTTAGTATGTATTAATGAGTTAAACATATCGCGAAATGAAGTCCAATCTTCATATTTCGATGAAAATTTCGGGATAGTAATACGCGGGAGATTTATCTCATCATTCGCGGAGCGCGGCTCATTTCGTTTCGAGTCTGTAGGGGGTACCGGGTTTGCGAGAGGGGTAGGGGTGCACTCGCTTATTAGCTCTTTCATCTCTATGGAGAATTCGAGGAACAAGTCCTCGAAACTAGCGCGGGTTTCCTCCGCGTACCCAGGCTTTCCGTCTGCGCTGTCATCGTAGTCAGTAAGTAATGACATGATGGCTTCGTCGTTTTTAATGAATTCAACTTGGACCGCATTAATACGATCCAAGAGGCTCTTACCGTAGATTAGAGTACGTCTCGGCTTACCCGCCTTTTTGTGGTTGGCATAAAGGCGCTCTAATGTCTTCAGAGCAACCTTTTGCTTGGCAACGAGCTTTTCCATATTCAGAGACAAGGGGAAAACACTACACCCACCGGTAGAAATTGAAACACAAAATTTCGCACACGACGCACAAGGGTTGATTCAAGAATCGCTACGCACACGGCGTACAAGATTGAAACTCTGAATATATTACACACACGGCGTACAAAGTTGAATGTATCACACACACGGTGTAAAATGTAAAACACACGGTCTAATATTCTAGCACACTGCCCACACACAGGGTAACGATTTAACACACTCTGCGCACACGGCTAACAAGGGTTAAAAAAGGGTTAAAAAAAGGGGTTGATTGTGACAAAAACACTCTGCGCATACGGCTAACAAAGGGATTGATACTGTACACACGGCGCACACGGCGGATAGAGAAAAACCCACGGTTTTAACGAACTGATATTACACGATGATCCGGCTCGACGGACCAAAAATGTTTCGTATAAAATAAACTCGACGGACCAATATGTTTCTCGAAAAAAATTAAACACGATAATTTTTAAAAGTAACATATAAATATATTGTTCCACGACACAATCCAATACAAAGAGTTCCAAAATCAAAATCAATATCAAAATGCAAGGGCTAGCGGCTATATCACGATCAAAATTATTACAATAGTTGCGCTCTCGAATACGGCTTCAAAAAAGTCAACGTTATTACTTATATTACTTCCCTTTAAACCTCGTATCGAACGATAGTAACATTACTTTACAAGTTCAAGGTTAAAGGCCAGTGATCTATCATATATGTATTCATTGTTGTGGTATGCAAATTATGTATTATCAAAATCGTAACAATAGTTAATATTTAATCCAAATTTAATATTTATCTTAGATTCCAACCCTACCGGAAGTTATCAGTTATGCTTATTTCAAAATTGGGTCAAATACATAATGTACAACATAATCAGCTGACCGTGACAACTAGCAAGATGTAAACAATACAAAGGTAAGTAATTTATAATTTCAAAGTTAATTAATTCGATTAATAACAAATATGTTCAATTTCAGATGATCGATGATGATGCTCCGCCACGTTCCGAAAGATGATGCAGAAACGATGAATCAGAAGAGACGACAAATGGTGCGAATATGAAGTTGCGATATTGTGCGGTGGTCAGATAAGTATTCTTGGTATTATTCATAAAGTTGTGATACTTTGTGTAAACCTTTTTCAGGTCGTTAGTGATGATAACAATTGCGGCCACGACCATGCGAAACATCATAGGTGAGTATCATTCATTATATTGTCCCAAACAACGTTACCTCGGTATCGTTAATTTTTACCGAAGGTTTCTTAAGGATGCTGCTTCAATTCTTGCACCCCTCAACGTTTACCTACAGGGCAGCAAGCGGAAAGACAAAAGCGTGATTAACTGGACCACGGAGGCTCTGCGCGCGTTCGAGAACAGCAAGCAATTGATCGCCAATATGTCTCTACTGGCATACCCGATCAATGGAGCACCACTACGCGTTTCAACGGACGCTTCCGATACAGCCGCAGGCGCTGTGCTTGAGCAGCTGACACATGGTGAATGGCGACCGCTCGCTTTCTATTCAAAAAAGTTATCGCCAGCACAAACCCGATACAGCGCGTACGACCGCGAGCTTCTTGCTATCTATTTGGCGGTCAAGTTTTTCAGGTTTATGATCGAAGGCCGTCAGGTCCAAATCAGAACTGACCACAAGCCGTTGATTTTCGCATACCGGCAAAAAGCGGAGCGCGCGACACCAATTCAATGTAGATACCTACATTACATATCACAATTCACCACAGATATCGTCCATGTGTCGGGCGCTGACAACTTGGTTGCTGACAGTCTTTCTCGCTCGGAAGTAAACGCAATCACCATGCCGGTCATTATCGATTTTCAACAACTCGCCGAGAAACAAAAGGAAGATACGGAACTACGTGACATATTATCAGCGGAATCATCGTCACTCGAACTAAAACAGATGGTGGTTGACGGATGTTCGAATCCGGTGTATTGCGATGTATCGCAAAAACGGATTCGGCCTTATATCCCAGCAAGTCTCAGGAAAACAATTTTCGACTTGGTGCATAATCCTGCGCACCCAGGTGGAAAATCAACGAGTCGTCAACTGCGAAGCAAATTCGTATGGCCTGGTATGGACAAAGATGCAAAGTCTTGGTCCAGTCAATGCCAACAGTGTCAACGTGCCAAAATCAGCAGGCACGTCCGCAACCAGCCGATGAATTTCGATCTGCCGAGTAGCCGTTTCGCGGAGGTACACATTGACATCGTGGGTCCACTGCCGCCTTCGAACGGTTTCAGATACTTGCTCACAATGATAGATCGGTTCACTAGGTGGCCCGAAGCCGTGCCATTGGACGACATTACCGCCGAAACAGTCGCGAATGCATTCTACTCGATGTTGTAACTTCTTGTAGTATGTACTAAATCATTGAACGCACCCATGTAATAGACGTAAGTGACAGTTGTCAAAATAAATGACTTCCAATTTAACATTTTGGCGACGAGGATGGCGGGAACTTCGCTGTGTAAAAATTAAACTGCAATTTTCGAGCTTTCGACTTAAGAAGGATGTCCACCACTGCCGAAGCAAGTAAGGCGGGAGCCTCTACATCAACTGCATCGTCCAAAAACCCCTCTACATTACCTGGATCATGCAACAATACAATACAAGGTAATTTCAACTTCGAGTTTTTCGATGGAGTGAGATGCCCATGGTCGCGATGGGTCGAGCGATTGGAGACCGTTTTTACCATTGTGGGAACGCCCCAAAATTTACAAGCGCCGTTTCTTCTACATTATATGGGGCAAGAGACTTATAACAAGTTGTGCGATAAATTAACCCCTGAGAAGCCTTCTTCGAAATCGTATAAGCAATTGGTGGAAATTCTAACGGCACATTTTGAGCCGAAGCCGTTAGAGATTGTGGAGAATTACCGTTTTCACCTGAAAAAGCAGAGTGATTCCGAGAATGTTGAACAATATTTAGTCAGTTTACGGAAGTTGTCCATTAATTGCAACTTTGGGGCATATCTGGAAACGGCTTTGCGCAACCAATTTGTTTTCGGGTTGAAAAATGCAAAAATTAGAGGCCGTTTGCTAGAGACGCAAAACCTAACCTTACAATCGGCATTCGATAAGGCCCAGGCAATGGAATTGTCTGAAAAGGGAAGTGCCGAGATCGGGACGACTGTACCACATCCAGTCAATACAATCCAGCGGAAAGATCCACGTAAAAAGGCGGCGAAGCCCGAGCGTAATTGCTATCGCTGTGGGTCGAAAGATCATTTGGCAAATTCTTGCCGCCACATTAAGTCCAAATGTAGATTGTGCGGAAAAGTAGGACATTTATCTACAGTTTGTTTATCTTCGAAGTTTAGAAAGCCTGGTTTTAAAAATAAAAGTGCAAATAATGAAACTAATTACACGGAATTATGTAACAATTTTGAAGAAATTTTAAATATTAATCTCGAAAATCAAAGTACTCATAATACTAGAGAGAAAATTGTTGTAGACATTAATGTTAGCGGTAAATTGTTAAAATTTGAAGTTGATAGTGGATCTCCTGTTTCTATTATAAATGATGAGACCCGAAATAGGTTTTTTACACATTTTCAATTGCATTCGACTAACCTAAATCTCGTAAGCTATTGTAATAATAACATTACACTGCTGGGTTATATTGTAGTACGCGTTGAAAATGACTCAAGTCCTTACAAGCTATACGTTGCTAAATCTAATCGATTGCCACTTTTAGGTCGCGAATGGCTTCGAAATTTGAATCTTAATTGGAACAAATTACTTAGTTTGCATCACGTTTCTATTTCAAGTCACACAAAAATCAGTGACCAGTTAAAAGCACTTAAAAATAATTATAAATCATTATTTTCAGAATCGTTAGGGAGAATCCAGGGTGTTCAAGCCAGACTTAAATTAAAAAGTACAACCAATCCGGTTTTTATTAAAGCGAGGAATGTTCCTTTTGCCATAAAAGATTTGGTGGAGAAAGAGTTAGATGAATGGGAGAGAGACGGTATAATTACTAAAGTTAATCATAGTCGTTGGGCTACGCCTATAGTACCCGTTTCGAAAGCTTCTGGAAAGATCAGAATTTGTGCTGACTATAAGGTAACTGTCAATTCTCAATTAATCATTGATAGACATCCGATTCCAACCATTGAGGAATTGTTTGCTTCAATGTCCGGTGGTGATAAGTTTACTAAAATAGACTTATCAAAAGCTTACTTGCAGCTCGAGGTGCATCCCGATGACCGTGAAATGTTAACTATTAACACTCACAAGGGCTTGTACCAGCCAAATCGACTTATGTACGGTGTTGCTTCAGCACCAGCAATATGGCAAAGAATAATTGAGCAAATTCTTCAAGGCATTGAAGGCGTGTCCGTCTTCTTTGACGATATTAAGATCACAGCACCAAATGATGCTTTGCATTTAGAACGATTGACTGAAGTATTTAAAAGGTTTCAGCATTATAATATTAGAATTAATCACGATAAATGCGAATTTCTTGCTGATAAGATTGAATATTGTGGATATATTATCGATAAAGATGGTATCCATAATGTAAAAAAGAAAGTTAAGGCAATTAGCGAAATGCCCGCTCCTAAAATAAAGAGGAAGTACGTGCCTTCTTGGGACTGGTTAATTATTATGGAAGGTTCTTTGAAAATCTAAGCACCACTTTACAGCCTATCAATAATTTACTAAAGAAGAATGTAGTTTTCAATTGGAATACCCAATGTCGAAAAGCGTTCATGCGAATCAAAGATGAAATTCAGTCTGATTCATGCTTAACTCATTATAATCCTAAGTTGCCTTTGATGCTTGCTACTGATGCATCACCTGTAGGTGTTGGCGCTGTTCTGAGTCATATTCTTCCTGATGGAACTGAGCGTCCAATTCAGTATGCATCGCAGTCACTATCAGAAGTTCAAAGAAAATATTCTCAAGTCGATCGTGAGGCATACGCGATTATTTTCGGAATTAAAAAATTCTACCAATATGTGTATGGTAGGAGGTTTGTACTGGTTACAGACAATAAGGCTATTACACAAATATTTTCGCCAGATAAGCAGTTACCGATACTTTCAGCACATCGAATGCAGCACTACGCAGTGTATTTAGCAGCATTTGATTATGAAATACGGCATCGCGTATCGAAATTGCATTCTAACGCTGATGGATTATCGCGTTTACCTTGTTTAGAAACCAATAATATTTTGGAGGAAAGCGATGTTGTCATAATGAATAACATTGATTTGTTACCTGTTACAGCTGAACAAATCGGTAATGCAACTTTACAAGAAAAACGAGACCGAGGCTAATTTCGGGCGCAGCCGAAATTTGAATACCCTTCACTCTCCTCGGGCTAAAAGTTTTTTTGGGGTGAACCTATGACTTGTGTTTAATCCTTCCCCATTCTTTTCCTTCTGTTTTCGCATAATATTTGATATTGACAAATTCTGTGACAAATTCTGATAAAACAATATTTGTGTGAGGTTTGGTTGGAATAAGTAGGGGAAAAAAAAATTGAAAATTTTATTGGGGGGATGTGGGAGCATGGCCTCATATTACGATACCATTTGTTTTACTTTTATTTGTTTTGATAAAGACGCATTAAGGTTTTTTGACATTGGTGTAGAAAACATATGTTTCTTAGAAGATCCAGAATGGTGGGTTGGGTTTGTATGGTAGCCCCATGACCCCATAGTCCGATTCCATTCATTTTTACAGATGTCTTATGGCATCAATCGAAATGCACTTTTACGAGTTTCGGTTGAAAGTGGTGCAGAAATAAAAAAGTTGTTCGTAGAAGAACTCAATTTGGGCGGTTGGCTTTGTATGACAGCCCCACGACCCCACAGTCCGATTCCATCCATTCTTACATATGTTTTGTGGCATCAATAGAAACACATTTGTGTGAAATTTGGTTAAAATTGGTATACAAATGAACAAGTTTTTCTTAGAAGAACCTAATTTGGGGGGTTAGGTTTGTACGGCAGCCCCATGACCCCATGATCCAATTTGATCCATTCTTACATATGTTTTGTGTTATCAATAGAAATACATTCGTGTGAAATTTGGTTGAAATTGGTGCACACATAGAAAAGTTTTTCTTAGAAAAACCAAATTGGGGGGGGTTAGGTTTGTATGGCAGCCCCATGACCCCATGGTCCGATTTGAGCGATTCAAACGTACAAACTGCCTGCAATAAAAAGAAGCATGTGTGCAAAATTTCAGCTCGATAGCTTTTAAACTGGCCCAGTAAAACGCGTAGCAACAGACGGACAGACGGACAGACGGACAGACGGACAGACAGACAGACGGACATCGCCCAATCGACTCAGCTCGTCATGCTGATCATATATATACATATTTTATATGGTCGGAGATGCTTCCTTCAATGCGTTACAAACTTCATGACAAAGTTAATATACCCTTTACTCTACGAGTGAAGGGTATAACAAGTTAAGAATCTGATACATGGTTTACGTAATGGGCGAACAGTTGATCCTACCGATAGATTTAATATAGATCAACATGATTTCAGTTTAAGGAATAGTTGTATTATGCGCGGTATCAGAGTGTACATACCTGAAGTATATAGGAAGGCGATTCTTAATGAATTGCACATAGGTCATTTTGGAGTAACTAGAATGAAAGCATTAGCTAGGAGCTATTGCTGGTGGCCTAATATCGATAAAGATATTGAGGTACTAGCTCGTGATTGCCGGGAGTGCCAGAGTATCAAGGCAAACCCTCGGAAAGTTATTCACTGTTGGGAAGATCCGAAAGAACCATTTCAGCGAGTTCATGCTGACTTCGCTGGTCCTTTTCTCGGAGTTTATTTCTACATAATAGTAGATGCGTACACAAGGTGGCCTGAAGTGTTTGTTGTTAACGATATTTCTACATGCACTACTATAGAAAAGACTCGCGAATATTTTAGTAGATTTGGCATTCCTTCAGTATTTGTCAGTGACAATGGTACGCAATTTACAGCATTAGAATTTGAAGAATTCCTACAAAATAATGGCGTCAAACACAAAAAGACTGCTCCTTATAATCCCGCTACAAATGGGCTGGCTGAACGCTACGTAAGGACGGTTAAGGAGAAATTGAAAGCCATAAAATGCAGAAAACCCGATTTGAAAAAAGAATTAGCAAATATCCTTCTTTTATACAGGAAGACTATTCACCCTTCTACCGGTAAGTCTCCTGCAATGCTGGTATTCAACCGACAAATTCGAACAAGGCTCGATTTAATAGTGCCGGGACAAGAGGAACGTTCGGGGAAATATGTTCCACAGAAAGTTCGACAATTGGAGGTGGGAGATCGAGTTGCTGTTAGGAATTACTTGTCACAAAATAAATGGGAATATGGTAATGTAGTAGATCGTATTGGTGATATCCATTATACAACAAAACTTGATGATGGTAGGATGTGGAAGAGACACATTAACCAAATGCGCAAGGTGGGACTATCTGCCCAAGATACCGCTGATACCCCAAAGGTAACTCAAGATACCACTGATATCCCAAACATCAATCCTGTTCTTGAAAGGGATATTCCACGTAATTTATTTGATAAAATAACTAATGATGGAAAATATGATTTCACCGACAATGCTGAAAATAATGAAAATCATTCTAAGGAAAGCAGTGATGTTTCTAAGTATAACGTTCCAAATAATTCGAATTCAGAAAACCTTTCAATTCCAAATAATTCGAATTCAGAAAACCTTTCAATTCCAAATAATACTGTGAAAAAGCCTAGTTCGGAGAACATTATTTTAAGAAGATCTGCTAGAGTAAGAAAACCTCCTGAAAGATTTTGTCCAAATGAGAATTAAAATTTCAAATGATTTTAATATTTTTGATAATTGCCTATAATAAGAATGAAATATACATTATTTGAATCATATATTTGAATTGCTGTTAAATATTAATCTAAGTCTTAAAAAAAACAAACAACAATGAATTATATAATTTGCATTTATACATGAAATGTTATGAATTTGTTATACTTATATAATATGTTTATTATTAAGAGCGGGAGAGATGTTGTAACTTCTTGTAGTATGTACTAAATCATTGAACGCACCCATGTAATAGACGTAAGTGACAGTTGTCAAAATAAATGACTTCCAATTTAACACTCGACTTGGGTATCTCGTTTTGGTTCACCGAAGACGATCGTAACTGACCAGGGTTCGCAATTTGAATCCGCCTTGTTCCGCAGGTTTCTTGAACTAGCAGGTTGTAAGAAATCGAGAACGACAGCATATCATCCTGAATCCAACGGTATAATAGAGCGCTGGCACAGGACACTTAAGGCAGCCCTCTCGTGTCACGATCCGGAACGATGGTCGGAGACTCTGCCGACAGTTTTACTGGGTCTACGGTCCGCATACAAGGACGATTTGAAATGTTCTCCTGCGGAATTAGTCTACGGCACAACGCTCACTCTGCCAGGTGAATTCTTTGTCAGCAGCGATACTTCCGTCGAGCCACACATATTCGCAGACCAAATTCGACGAGATATGGAAGGTTTGCGTCCTGTTCCAGCTTCACATCATCGGCAAGTCAAAGTGTTCGTGCACAAGAACATGCAGACCTGCTCGCACGTATTTTTGGAGCAGGACGCGGCTAAACCGCCTTTGAGGCCGCAATACACGGGGCCTTACAAAGTTCTTGATCGAATCAGCGATCGTGTCTTCAAAATACTTATGGGGACAAAAACGATCAATGTTTCGACCGACCGTCTCAAGCCTGCGATGATACCAAATGACGATCTTCAGGACAGCGATCTTAACCGTGCAGCGAGCCAACCGGCGGTCCTTCGAACGTACAGCGGTCCAGCAGCCAAACGAGTTCGCTTCAACATGTAAATTTAAAATGAATTTTCTTAACGTAACGTCAAATTAAAATTTTGAATTGTTTGCTTTGATTGTTTTGACATTTTACAAATGAAATGTAAAGATCAATGTAACTCCAAGGGGGGTCCTGTAGGACCGTGTAAGCGACTATCGCGACATCTGAACTCAAACTCGTCATGATTCACACGGTCCATATACGAACACAACTCGTTCACTTTTCCGGCAGTCGTTAGAGTCGTAGGTCGCAACACGTTCTTACAGCCCGTATTATATTTCGAATTCGTGTAAATATATTCATGTTGTTAAGTTGACATCGCGAGTGTTTTTACTTTGGATTGTTAGGAAGTCGATGTGAGCTGACATTATTAAAAGTGTAGACTTCCTACAATTGAGGAAAGAATTAACAGTGAACTCGTAATTATTTTCATGAACTTGTATGAAGAAAATGTTTTTAAATGAAAGGGTATGCACTGCTTATTTGCATATATGGAGTGCACGCCACTGGATGTAAATGCTGGAGAAGTTTAAATGTGCAGGACTACTTATTAAAGTAATTTGGAGGGAGCCGTCAAAGTGGCACTGAATAAAATGTTAAAGCTCCCACCAAATTACTTTAAGAAGTAGTCCTGTACATTTAAACTTCTCCAGCATTTACGCCTAAAACAAAAGTACATCCAGCAAACAAAATTAGATATGAGCAGCGGATTGGAGTGATATGTATTCTTTTTGCGGCAGATGAATTTTTCTTTGGCGGGGTAACTTTTACAACTTTGTTGTTTTTGGTCAGATATCATATATTTTTGCATACTTAAATAGCCAACTAATATTTTTGTTTTGGGAAAAGTTTCAATAAGTTTTTGTTCAGCATATTCCATAAATTTAATACCATAAGTTATATTCACAGGGTCTTCTTTAAAATAAATAGATACTGTAAACGCAATTGCAAATACGCCACAAATGGCTGTTGCTGAGCTTTTTTAAAAATAATTTTGGGATGAAATGGGTATAGTTTATTAATATGTATTTTGTGCAAAATAGATCTGTTAATGCTCTATTAACGTTCTCTTAACACTCTATTATCTTTTCGTTAATGCTCTGTTAACGTTCTGTTAATGTTCTCTTAATTCTCTTTAATCATTCGGTTAACGCTCTGTAAACGGTCTGTTACCTTTCTTTTATTACTCGATTTACGTTCTGTTAACGTTCTGTTAAGGCTCTGTTAACACTCTGTTAACGATTTGCTAACGCTCTGTTGTTGCCTTGCCAACGCTTTGTTAACGTTCTGTTACTGATCTGTCTTAATGCCCCCCTGACCCAGTGTCCCAATGTCACATTGTCCCAATGTCACAGTGTCCCAATGTTCCAATGTCCTAATGTCCTAATGCCCTAAGGTCCATTGTCACAGTGTCCTCATGTCCCAATGTTCTAATATCCTAATGTGCCAATGTCCCAATATCCTGATGTCCCAGTGTCCCAATTTAGGTCCTATTGTCCGAATGTGCAAATATCACAGTGCCCCAATGGTTTAATGTCCGAATGTCCCACTACCCTAGTGTCCCAATGTCCCAGTATCGGAATATCCCAATGTCCCAGTCTCCCACCTAATGTCCTAATATCCCAATGTCTAACTGTCCTAATGTCCCAAGGTCCTAACGCCCTAATTTCCTAATATCCCAGTACCCCAATGTCCCAAATGTCCCAGTATCCTAATGTGATAATATCCCAATGGCCCAATTTCCTAATGTATCAGTGGTCAGTGTCCCAATGTCGCAGTATACCAAGTGTCCCAAGGTCCCAATAGCCTAATGTTCTAATATCCCAGTACCCCAATGTCCCTGTATCTCAGTGCCCTAATGTCCCAGTATCCCAATGTTCCAATATCCCAATGTGCCAATATCCCAATTTTACAAGGTCCCAATGTTCTAATATCCCGATGTCCCAGTGCCCCAATGTTCCCACGTCCCAGTTTCCCCAGTGTACCTAATGTCCCAATGTCCTAATGTGTTGATGTCCTAATATCCCAATGTCCTAATGACCCAAGACCCTAATGTTCACATGTTCTTATATCCCCTATGTGCCCCTATGTGCGAATATCCTGATGTCACAACATTCCGATGTCTCAGTGGTCCAATGCCCCTATGTACCAGTGTCCCAATGTCCCAATGTCCGATTGTCCCAAGGTCATAATGTCCCAATGTCCTAATATCCCAGTGTCCTAATGTCCCAGTCTCCCAGTGTCCTAATGTCCCAATATCCCAATGTCCCATTGTCCCAATATCCTGATGTCCCAATGCCCCAATATCCCGATGTCCCAATGCCCAAATATGCCGATGTCCCCACGTCCCTGTTTCCCCATTGTGCCTAATGCCCCAATGTCCTAATGTCCCAAGACCGTAATGTCCTAATTTCCTAATATCCCACTACCCCAAGATCCTAGTCTCCCAGTCTCCCGGTGTCCCAATATCTAAATGTCCCAATGCCGCAGTGTGTTTTAAGAAATGGTCAATGCGATGAGCCGATAGACGCAATTGTTGGAAATCTTTTGTTAACTTTACCTATTAATTTACCGTTATTCCATCCACTTATCTAAATGGAAGACATTGATTCTTTAGAAGGACCACCAGAGGATCATTCGTTCCAAATTTCATAAAAATCCCATCACGAAGAGAGATAGTAGAAGCAAGTCTTTCTGCAACTGTAGACTTCATTCTGAAATTGGGTTACTCGCTTAAGTCTGTGAGGGTGAAAATTTCACCGTTTATTGCATATATCTTACCCGTTATTGTGCCGATCGAAGATTTTATTTGGAAAGGCACTAGAACAGGATATGTGGAATATTTTGGTAAAAAAATTTTTTTGGGGGCTGTTGCCTGGAAGGCTGTAGCCTGGTCAAACAAAAAAGCAAGTTGTCTCCGGGAATCATAGACTTGTTCGCTTTTATTTTTCTTTATCCTTTGGCGGGCTTGCAACATTCTATACACTCCGAAACTCTATATGCAATGTAACGTTGATTCGAAGTAGCCTATAAACGGCTGAGTGAACGCACCATGTTACGGTACAGAGAAGAAGATTTAGGACAAAATGTCCTTTTCATCCCGAAAATGGAATATAGTCAATATGGAAATAAAAAAAAAATAATTTCTAAAAGGAGTTTCTCATAATGCTCTCCACAAGGAAACCTCTTCCCTGTGGGGGGAGTCGCAAGGTGAATTTCATTTAAAAGAGGAAAATTTATTGGAATCAGTAAAATAATTCTGATAAGTTTTTGAATTATTTTCGTGTTTGGAAGCAGCTAAGATATTTAAAAAATCATAGAGAGAAACAAGGAAATTGTTAATGGATACCATCTGTAACATTCGTTTTATACCCTCTCAATTAAATTTAGAGAAGTACTTCACTGGAAACCTGTCAGTTATCTGAAGATAAAAGAATCCAAGTCGGTAGGAGAAAGCATATGAAAACATTTTAAATTTGAAGGCATATATCAATAGTTATTATGTGGTTTTATGGGAGGGTCTTTGAGTGCCGATCCTAGGGTCACTTTTAGAGTTATTACTTGGGAAAGTGAATTTTAACCTCCTTGTCTACAAGAAATAACTATTCTGCAGTTTTTTCGTAGTCGTTATTTTTTTCCGGTTCGAGAAATACTTCTTGTTGCTTTTGGATCCCTAAATTTCATGGGTCCTCTTTCAGGCGGGCCTTGCGGGCTTCGCACTAAAGCAACAGTTTGGGGGAGCTCTCTTTAGTTGTAAGTATTTTTCATACCTACAGTCAACATAGATAACAAAATATTGATGACTTTCAATTAAATCTAGTAAAAAATCATACTTTTTTCAAAATGCAAACATAAGTACGTACGTTTGTATATTGTATACTTCAATAAGTGCACACTCCCAAACCAACTCATGTAAGAGAAGGAGTGCTGAGTACAAAATCAACAATTTTCCGGAAAATTACATTTTGGTAACGCCACGCCATACTTTATCCACTCAGAAAATTTGTTATCATCATTAAATTATCTCGCTAAGCCTTTCTAAATAACACCTGGAATGGTTTTAAGTTATTTTCTTGCGAAAATTTTTGTATTGAAATATAAAAAGTTGTTATCTTTCAGATTAATGTAATAGTGACTGTCATTTTATGTGTTCGTATATCGTAGTTATCCAAGCCATACTCATGCATACAGTGGCGCAACCAAGATCTTGTCCTGAGGTGATGCTGCTATTTTCCAGTAATACCTTATGCTTTTGGTGGTGTGAATTCAGGCTTATTTTGATATATTTGTTCGTCATGTTGCGCATTATTTGATAGTTTTCATGAAAAGAAGTCATTACGTTTTGTAATTTTCCTGAATTCCAGACCTTTCAGGGCCATGTAAGCCATGAGGCTAATTTCGTGTGCGGCCGAAGTTTGGATACCCTTCACTCTCCTTCGGCTAATAGTTTCTCGGGCGTACCTCATGTATTTATTAGCACAAACAAACGGACGGCGAGAGCTTTTGTAGTGGCCAGCAGACAAGCATTGTGCATTTCACATTGTAAGAACGATGGTTCTTGTCTTGCAAGTTTACCCGTTCGGTTTCGTCTTACAATATGAATTCAACCATACCAAGCACTAAGCAAATACGAACTTTTATATTCAAAGCGTAAAATCTTCCACAAGATCAATAATTGGATTAAAAAATCAAATTTTACTGTCAACTTACTGTCAAAGTTACTGCACACAGTTTACAGCCGTCTGCACTTTTCTTTACATTATTGTGATAATAGTCCCTGTTTCTTAACTTAAAAGTGGTTCAAGACCTTACAGACACTACAAGTGATTTGGTGAATGTGAAGTTTCCCTGCATTATCACCTCTTAAGACATTTGTTTTTGTGACTTAATCTTGCTTGAACAAAGATAAGTGGAATGTGGATTGTTATTAACATCCTACACACTAACCATCAGATGTTCGGCGTTAGTGATATTATATCCACAGTGTGCATCAATATAATACCTTAGTACCTTTTTATAATATATAATATATAATTTTTGGACAATGTCATTAATTTACCAAAATGTGTGTTGTAACTGTGAGCAACAAATAGATCCGACTGAAAATAGTTTTTGTGGCGCGGAATGTAAAAGATTTGAACACTCCGTTTGTGCTAAACTTTCCCGACTTCAAGTAACGGCCCTCAAATTATCTATTAAACCGCCGCTGTTCGTCTGTTCTGTTTGCACGGATAAAAACAATTTTTTCAAATCCATGAAAAGTTATCTGACTGAACTTAAATCCGAGATCGCCGACTTACACGTAGAAATCATCAACCTAAAGTCATCTAAAGAGCCAGTTTCAAGTGTTGACGATTTGATTGGCGAAATTTAAGATCGTCGTAAGAGATCTTCTAAAATAATCATCCATGGTTTAGCGGAAAACAATTCAATTGAGGACAGCAGAGTTTTGGAAATTATAAGGGCTATAATACCATCGAGTAGCATTCAAGCACATGCTATCAGATCGTTCCGTCTTGGCAAAGTGATGAATAATAAAAATAGGCCGATTAAGGTGATAACACCAAGTCCTTCGGAATTTTGTTACTCTTCTCAAAAAACTTCGTAGCTTTGGATGTTTTGGCCCTATTTTGAATTGGCTTGACAGTTACATCAAGAACCGATCACTAATTGTTAAGATTGGTGAACATGTATCCACACCAATTTTTCCATCTTCAGGTGTTCCACAAGGTTCCCATTTGGGACCACTTTTATTTTTAATATTCATAAACCATATCCACCTGATAATTCAAAATATTGAGTTTCTGCTTTTCGCAGATGATTGTAAAATTTAAATGAATCACACATTTGAATGATATTTTTATTCTTCAATCTAACCTCAACAGCTTCCATGCGTACTGTATCAATAATAAATTAGAACTCAACTTATCGAAATGCCAATGTATAGTTTTTAATAGGAGTCAGTCAAATTTTATTCTTAATTACTCTCTTGATAATGTTTTATTGATGCAAGTTACCATCGTTAGCGATCTTGGTGTTATATTTGATACACATTTATGTTTCAACGAGCATATTAGTGTTATTTCGGCCAAAGCTCGTCATATGTTAGCTTTCGTTATTATAAATACGTCGGATTTCAATAATATTCATGATTTAAAGTCTGTTTATTTTGCGTTAGTTAGAAACATTTTGGAGTATTTATCAGTAGTATGGAATCCCCACTATATAACTCATACATCGACCCTACAGAAAGTTCAACGCAGATTTATAAGATATATAGCTTACAAAATGCACATTTCTTATGTTGATGTTAACTATTTTGAGATTCAAAACATGTTGAATACTCATGAAACCCGAAGGTTTTATTATGGTGCAATCATTTTATTTAATTTATGAGATGATACTATTGATGCCCCAGAAATTCTCGAAAATATTGCATTTAGAGTTCCTGGTAGAAACACTAGAAGTCAAGATCTTTTTAGTTAGAATACATTTAGGCCCGTATTTATGAACATTCCTTAACTCAAGGAGACCTTGAGTCAAGGATGCCGAAATTCAATAAATTAAATGTCATTTCCCATACTTTTTCATAGAAATCATTTATATTCACGAGTCAATGCATCCTTGATTTAAGGAGAAACTCAAGGAGACCTTGAATTTTTCTATAGTCAACCTCACTTAAAGTCAAGGTGGCTACCCACCTTCCTTGAAATATAATATTTCAAGTCTATTGAAAACTTAAGGTCGCCTTAAATCAAGGATGTATTGACTCCTGTACATTGTGTATGTATTAGTGACAATGATTGCATTAGCGAGAATATAGCGGCAATTGTTCGTTATGGCTATTATTTTGCATTAGTTAGAATGAGTGGCAATGTGCCGAAAGGCCAACTAACACATAAATAAATTCTAGTTCCGGGCTGTCAGTAACGATGGTTTTGGAAATGACATTTAATTTATTGAATTTCGGCATCCTTGACTCAAGGTCTCCTTGAGTTAAGGAATGTTAATAAATACGGTCCTCGGAACAAATTTATTTATGAAACTTATCCACCGAAAGGTTTAAAAAATCCGGTAATGTAGTATCGAAACACTTTGACATTTTTAATTGTTGTAAATGCCAAATAAAAAAGTTTCTTGTTGATTTTTTTGTTTAATTTTTAAAGTATAAATATTTTCTTTTTTTTTCTTCTTCGTATTATCTTTTTGTTATAACAAATTCTCATAGAATTAGATATTATTATATTAGTAATAGTTATAGTCATTCTTTCAGTAAATTATGTATTAATTGTATTTCTAAGGACTAAAGTCCGCTGATTAAATAAATAAATAAATAAATATACCACCCCTATGTTTCATCTGTCGAATAATTAGAGCTCGATTATTATTATCAAGCTAGGCAGATATTTTTGTAAATGTTGATATTAAAACATACTTTTTCATCTGCGCTTTGCTCTTCGTTTTCCACAACGGTGTTCTGACAAGGATGTTACAAAGAAAACTGGCGTATAACCAATACTTCAATAACAATATTAATTTAAAATCCGAAACAACACGCTTTGCTTTATATTTAATTTTGCAATTTTTTCTTTCCCAATTATTTGTTCTGGGAGTGATTTTAGCCCCCTTAGCTCCTCTCGTGGTTGCGCCACTGCATGTACATATATATGTATGTATGAATGCAAACGATGAAGGCTGACTAAGCTCGCAGAAAATCGGTTTGATGAGACAATTTTCAACATGATTTATTAAAGAAACCAATAAAGTGTAAGACCTTTTTCTGGGTAACTCGCTATGTATTGCAGTGGCTCCTTGGAAAAGAGGAGTATTAGAAAGTTTAATAACTCCCGCCTACCGGTACATATCGTCTGGAGCTATAAATTTTGAAAGTGCTAATAACAGTGACACATTTTTATGAATTGAGAAATTGTAAGTGTAAGTAGGTCTCGTATATTTTGAAGTATTTCATCTCAACTTTGGTATTATAAAGTTTTACGAAATTGCGAGGAAATAAATAGCTAGCTGATTGAACAAGATGACTCGATTGTTCTTGTTTGTAAATTGTTGGACGTAAAGAAAAGATTAGGTCTTAATTCCCTTACGATACTCATTAGGCTGACCCGCCTAGCCTAGAAGTAGACCGCTCTCAAGCTAAGCTGTTAATTATACAGGACCGGAGAAACAGGAAACAGTAGCAGGATTTATATCGGATGCACCCTATTGTATTATGTATATGGGATGTAAACTATTTTTTTGCAATCGTTCCTTCGTTTTGGTGATTCTTTCGCTGACGCTCATGTTTTTTCTAAATGCATAAATCAATAGTTCCTTAAAATAAAGATGACACTATATTTGCAATCTGTTCCTTTTGTTTTATTATTGTCCAATTAGACCATCTTTTTTATATTTAATGAACGCACGCTCCTCTAAGTGGCACCATATAAAATTGCCAAAATAGAAAGTATTCAAGATTATTCTATGAAACCACGTTCCTTGCGTTTCGTCTTTTATTCAATTTAACGACCCAACTCCCCTTCTAAAGGGGATAATAACACTGGCTTGCTGGCGCTGTAGACTAGACGAAAGCACTTCTACCATTCAGTGTGGTTTAATGCATTTTTCGCTATCTTCTGATTGACTCCCTCTAACATCAGTTCTACAAAAAAAAAATTGGGGTTCACTTTACGTCAGATACGTATTATATGAATCATTTAGTGGATGCCATAAAACGAAAAGGTGTTGTGTTTATACAGCATTTTACATTTTTGTCCTTTTAGGTCCTGATGTACAGGGGGAGACTGATTTCTGGTTTTCACTTGAAGAGATTAATTTCGAATCAGATAACTAATTCATGACGGTTGCAACTTTTCGGGGTTGAAATGCGTTGTTTGTTGACTACATAACCGAATATAGCCAAAGCAAATCTCTATATTCGTACGACGAATAAATGATAGAGTTTTCGGAAAATTTACTTTTTCAGACACAAGGGTGTCGTTTGACACTTTTTTCAATTTATATGGAATATTTGATGATATTGAAGTTTATCGGACTTATTAGATTTGTGAACAATGATAAAAGATTGAAGAGTATAGTTTGAATACCCCCTGCTCGCTTCGCTCGCCAACCCCCGGAGCCGAGGCTAATTTCGGGCGCGGCCGAAATTTGGATACCCTTCGCTCTCCTTGGGCTAAAAGTTTTTTCGGGCGTACCTATGACTTGCATTTAATCCCCCTCCTCATTCTTTTTCTTCCGTCTTGACAAAAGTTTTGGGATTGGTTGAAATAAGTGGGAAAATAAAAATATTTACTAAGAAAATTTTATTGGGGTTGCGGGACCATGACCCCACAGTACGATTCCATTCGTTTTTAATTTTTTTGTTGCTTTGGTAAAGACACATTAATTCAAGGTTTTGTGAAATTGGTGCAAAAAATGTTTCTTAGAAGAACCAAAATGGGGGTGGGTTTGTATGGCCACCCCATGACTCCATGGTCAGATTTGATCAATTCTTAGATATGTTTTGTGTTATCAAGAGAAACACGTTAGTGTGTAATTTGGTTGAAATTGGTGCACAAATAAAAAAAGTTTTTTCTAGAAGAACTTATATTGGGGGGCTAGGTTTGTATGGCAGCCCCATGACCTCATGGTCCGATTTGATCCATTCTTACATATGTGCTCTGCTGTCAATAGAAACACATTTATGTAAAATTTGGTTGAAATTGGTGCACAAATAAAAAAGTGTTTCTAAGAAGAACCTCATTTGGGGGGTTAGGTTTGTATGGCAGCGCCATGACCCCATTATTCGATTTGATCCATTGTTAGATATGTTTTGTGTCATGAAAAGAAACACATTTGTGTGAGATTTGGTTGAAATTGCTGCACAAATAAAAAAGTTTTTCCTATAAGAATTCAAATTGGGGGGACAGGTTTGTATGGCCGCCCCATGCCCTATGGTTCGATTTAATCGATTCATACATATGTTTTGTGTTATCAATAGAAATACATTTGTGTGAAATTTGGTTGAAATTGGCACACAAATAAAAACGTTTTTCCTATAAGAACCTAATTTGGGGAGTTGGGTTTGTATGGCAGCCCCATGACTCCATTGTCCGATTTTACCGATTCAAACATGCAAACTGCCTGCAGCAAATTTACCGAGTAAACCGCGAACAGACGGACAGACAGACAGTCAGCCAGACGGACATCGCCCAATCAACTCCCCAAGTCATGCTGATCATATATGCATAGCGTCGAGCAGAGCAGAAACTGTTTTGCTGGTCTGTCAGGCCGGGTGCGCCCGACGGAGTGTTAAATTGACTGCATATAAATATGTACTTTGCGTGAAAATCGTGTGTAGTTTTTACACTACATGGAACCGTGTGATGAGTTCCAAAAGTAGTTTTATCGTATATATTATTTATTCAGGAGCACTTATTCCAAATCATGCAAAAACGAGACCGAGGTAAATTTTGGGCGCATCCAATTGTTTTTTCATAGTTTCCGTGACGAGTCTGCAGGACTATATTTGTCTGAAGTTTGGTTGGGATAGGTGAACAGTTAAAAAGACTTTTCTCAGAAAACCTTATTAGGGGGTTGGGCAGGTGTGGCAGCTCCATGACCTCCAAGATGAATTCTGAATTCTATTTGTTTTTGCATGTTATTGTAGTTTTGATGTAAGGTTTCATTAGAATTGGTGACCAAATAAACAAGTTTTTTTTTAGAATAACCTAATACGGGGGATGGATTTGTATGGCCCCATGACCCCATGGGCCGATTCCATCCATTTTTATTTATGTTTTAAGGTTTCGCTAGAAACTATGGTTCAAGTCCACTCAGACTTGAATTGGATTTGAATTGGAATTGGTGTATATACTTATTTTATTAGTTACACAACTATTTCTTGAAAGAACCTCAATATGTGGGATTGTAAGGCAGCGCCACGAGTATTGGGCGATTTCGTACATACATATAAGTTTTCACAAATGTTTTGTGGATTTGATAGCAGGATTTTCGTCTCGATAGCTTTTATAGCGAGGAAAACGCGTTGCAACAGGCGGACAGACAGGCAGACGTACATGGCGCAATTGACTCCCCTCGTCATACAGATCAGTATATCTATAGGTAGAAAGCGAAATAAAAACACTTAAAAGTATGATCCTATGGTAAAAGGTACACTGCGTGTCATCAGGTTACCATGAGTAGTTTCGGCTAAATTTCAGCCAAACTAAGATAGTTAAAATTTTAAAATTATTACAGTCAATAGCTTATGAAACTCTTAGCTAATTAAAACTTAAATAATTAATTAACTAAAAAAATTGTTTCTCCATGTTTATACCCTTCGCTCATCGAGTGAAAGGGTATATAAACTATGTCATGAAGCTTGTAACGCATTGGAAACATCTCCGACCATATAAGAAGTATACATATATGATCAGCATGACTTGGGGAATCGATTGGGCGATGTCCATCTGTCTGTCTGTCTGTTGCGACGCGTTTTACTCTGCCAATTTAAAAGCTATGAAGCTGAAATTTTGCACAAATGCTTCTTTTTGCTGCAGGCAGTTTGTATGCTTGAATCGGTAAAATCGGACAATGGGGTCATGGGGCTGCCATACAAACCCAACTATGTACCCAAATTAGGTTCTTCTAAGAAAAACTTTTTTATTTGTGCACCAATTTCAACAAAATTTCACACAAATGTGTTTCTATTGATAGCACAAAACATATGTAAGAATGGATCAAATCTGACAATGGCGTCATGGGGCTGCCATACAAACCTAACCTCCCAAATTAGGTTCTTCTAAGAAAAACTTTTTGATTTGTGCACAAATTTCAACCAAAATTCACACAAACGTTTTTCTCTTGATGACACAAAACATATCTAAGAATTGATCAAATTCCCCAATTGGGGTCATGGGGCTGCCATACAAACCTAACCCCTCAAATTAGGTTCTTCTAAGAAAAACTTTTTTATTTGTGCACTAATTTCAACTAAATTTCACACAAATGTATTTCTCTTGATGACACAAAACATGTCTAAGAATGGATAAAATCGGATAGTGGGGTCATGGGGCTGCCATACAAACCTAACCCCCCAAATTAGGTTCTTCTATGAAAAACTTATTTATTTATGTACACACAAACGTGTTTCTCTTAATGACACAATACATATCTAAGAATTGATCAAATCTGACCATGGGATCATGGGGTGGCCATACAAACCCAACGCCCATTTTGGTTCTTCTAAGAAACATTTTTTGCACCAATTTCACAAAACCTCGAATTAAAGTGTCTTTACCAAAGCAACAAAAAAGTTAAAAACGAATGGAATCGTACTTCGGGGTCATACTCCCGCAACCCCAATAAATTTTTCCGAGTAAATATTTTTATTTGCCCACTTATTTCAACCAAGCACAAAGCTTTTGTCAAGACGGAAGAAAAAGAATGAGGAGGGGGATTAAATACAAGTCATAGATACGCCCGAAAAAACTTTTAGCCCAAGGGCCCAAGCCCAAGCGAAGGGTATCCAAATTTCGGCCGCGCCCGAAATTAGCCTCCGCCCCCGGGGGTTGGCGAGCGAAGCGAGCAGGGGGCAAAGCCCCCTAGTTTAATATTGTTTTATAAAACTTTTACGAAAAAGAACGTACAAAATAGCAGTTTAAAATTTTTCATCACGTTAGCACATGTGATTTTTTCCGTTGTTATTGAGCTTTTATGCCATAAGCCTATTTCTAAACACTCATAACCCCAGCAAACAATTTCTATCGTCCGCGATACGAATTCAATTCGCCTGATAGAAAACATTTCTCGAATTTCATATCGTTTTCGGATTAAAGGCGTCACTCCCTTCGTGAAGGAATAGTGACCGATATTAATTCGCCAGGATGATAATTTGGCGATAATAGACTAATACATAGAAAAAGTGAAAAAAAAAACTTTTTTTTATTTTTCCCTTTTTTCTATTTTTTTTCCTTCTATTTCATCCTTAACTTTTTTTTACCTTATTTCCCAGCAAACAATTTCTATCGTCCGCGATACGAATTCAATTCGCCTGCTCGAAAACATTTCTCGAATTTCATATCGAATTCTGATTAAAGTCGTCACTCCCTTCGGGAAGGAATAGTGACCGATATTAATTCGCCAGGATGATAATTTGGCGATAATAGACTAATACATAGAAAAAGTGGAAAAAATTTATTTATTTTTTATTTTCCCTTTTTTTATTTTTTTTATTCTATTTTATCTTTAACATTTTTTAACTTATTTTAATTTTACCTTTTTACACTTTGCTTCTACTGAGAATCGAACCTATCACCTATCGTTTCGTAGTCCTACGTCCTACACCTGAGCTATCTAAGATTACAAATTATGGGAATAAATTAGTCGTTTTATTTTTTGACAATTTCATAATTCTCTCGTTGTGAGGAATCACTATTTTATCATCTTTGCAATAATAAGACGATATTTCGTTAATAGGAGTCACATTCCTGACAAATTGATGACGATAAAGCGATTTTTCGTCGGGGAGACAAGTTTACGATTAATTTTTCATTTGAATGATATCGTTTTCGTATCGTTTTTGTGATTTTTCGAACAAAACGATAAAATTGTTTGCTGGGTTTTAACTTTACCTTTTTACACTTTGCTTCTACTGGGAATCGAACCGGGCACCTATCGTTTCGTAGTCCTACGTCCTACACCTGAGCTATCTAAGATTACAAATTATGGGAATAAATTAGTCGTTTTATATTTTGACAATTTCGTAATTCGCTCGTTGGGAAGAATTACGATTTTATAATCCTTGCAATAATGAGAAGATATTTCGTTAATAGGAGTCACATTCCTGACATATTGATGACGATAAAGCGATTTTTCGTCGGGGAGACAAGCTTACGATAAATTTTTCATTTGAATGATATCGTTTTCGTATCATTTTTGTGATTTTTCGAATAAAACGATAAAATTGTTTGCTGGGACATATGAAAATTGATATGTATACATACATATATTTTTCAATAAATTTAATAATGAGTTGAACATCCCTTAGTTAGAATGACCTAATAGATACTATTGGGGAGTAACTTTTAAAATTTTCTTATGCGATTTACGGAAAACCTTACCAGAGGCCCCTGAATACTTTCGATAGGTTTGTCTTCATTATAAAATTATTTTACAGACTCGTACAGTTTACAAACTAAACATCTCTAAAGATTTTCTTTTAAATTGATGTTGGGAAATCAAGGAGGCTACTATCGTACACTGATTTTTTGGCCCTGAATTCTAAAACTACAATGACACGTTACCGAACAAATTAAAAAAAAAAAAACATAGGAAAGAACTTTGAAGAACGTTTTTGTAAGTTTTTCGCTTATATTTCCTGTTAAAAACTGTAATTAGCAAGTACGCGTACCATAGTACCAGATGGCTCTCAAGACCATGACACCCTCCATGCGATAATGGGGGCGATTCTAATGGTATCCTTCCTAGCGAAGATCATGGAAGTGGACATTATTAACTTCGCTAGTTCACATTAAGGGCCCAATAGACTCAGCGATTTATCGGCCGATCAAAGCTCATTTCTGTGGAGAAAGGACATTTTCTGTGGAAAAAGCTCACTTTCTCTTGCGAATTAGGTAGTGGAACCTAAGAAATGTGCTTTCTCCACAGAAATGAGCTTTGATCGGCCGATAAATCGATGGGGCCCTTTAGAAGTCTAGCACGGTTATTAATGTCGTCTTTTGTTTATCCGAAAAGACTACATAGCCCCATTCTTTATTCCATGTCAATTGTTCTCGTGCTTAAGTTAAGCGCATTTTCCTTCGGGCAAAGTTAAGATCTTATTTCTTTAAATATGGAGCATTTCTTATCACTGTTTGAACAATAGATAAGCTCGCCTTAAAGTCATCATTTACCCGAATCTTTGCGACCTACTCATGAGGGCTCGAAGGTTCTCTCAAAATTACTCACTCATAAGGATTAAAAAGCATTCAATTATTTTTATCTTTTATTATTTTTTTTCAAAATTTTACTTTTCGACTGTTTGTACTTCAACCTTCAATTTTTGATCCCTCTTCCGCAGATAATACCTAGGCTAATTTCGGGCGCTGCCGAAATTTGGATACCCTTTGCTCTCCTCGGGCTAAAAGTTTTTTTCGGGCGTACCTACGACTGGTATTTAACCCCCCCTCCATTCTTTTCCTTCCGTCTTCACAAAAGTTCCGTTGCGTGGACAAAATAATATTTGTCTAGGGTTGGAATAAGTGGGCAAATAAAACTATTTAGTCAGTAAATTTTATTGGGGGATGCGGGAGCATGGCCTCATAGTAGGATTCCATTTGTTATAACCTTTTTTGTTGTTTTGATAAAGACTCAAGGTTTTATGAAATTGGCTTAAAAATGTTTCTTAGAAGAACCAAAATGGGGGGGGTGGGTTTTTATGGCAGCCCCATGACTCCATGGTCCAATTTGATCTATTCTTGCATACGTTTTGTGTTATCAATAGAAACAAGTTCTTGTGTGAAATTTGGTTGAAATTAGTAGTCAAAGTTTTTTTGGGAAGAGCCGAATTTGGGGGGTTGGGTTTGTATGGAAGCCCCATGACCCCATGGTCCGATTCGATCCATTCTTACATATGTTTTGTGTCATCAATAGAAACACATTTGTGTGAAATTTGGTTGAAATTGGTGCACAAATAAAAAAGTTTTTCTTAGAAGAACCTAATTTGGGGAGTTGAGTTTGTACGGCAGCGCCATGACACCGATTTTACCGATTCAAGCATACAAACTGCCTGCAGCAAAAAGAAGTATTTGTGCTAAATTTTGAGCTTCATAGCTCTTAAATTGGCCTAGTAAAACGCGTCGGAACAGACGAAGAGACAGACAGACGAACATCGCCCAATCGACTCCCCAAGTCATGCTGATCATATTTGTAATGTATACTTTTTATATGGTCGGAGATGCTTCCTTCAATGCGTTACAAACTTCAAGACAAAGTTAATATACTCTTTCACTCTATGAGCGAAGGGTATGAAAAGTGAAGACACGATACTTTGTGCTTTGTTTTAATTAACTGATAAAATTAATAGACTGTTAACAGTCATAATTTTAAAATTTTAACTCTTTTAGTTTGGTTGGAAATCAGCCGAAACTATTCATCTGATAATACATAGTTTTAGAATAATTGCCAAATTACCTAACAGAAATAGTTTAGTTTACACAACATGTTTACTATCTACGAGACACATATGACTCATGCCTACTCTCCCTCTCGTTTATGAATTATGTATATGTGTTTCATAAAATATAAAAATGTGCGGAGATATGAATATTATATCATATTATAATACTGTTTTCCCACAATTATGTTACTAATTTTGTTGGATTATTGGTATGTTTCATCAAGATGAGGTCTTTTCGTTTTCTTTAAAAACATGCACTTAGAATAATCCAATCATGCCAACAATCCTTTGTTTTCAAAAAGCGTTTGGATTCATTATAAAATATTCAAATCACGTGCTTCATATCATTTTAAGTTATCCATTTATGTATCAATTTCTCATGCTTCGCCGTATCCATCCATAAGACACATAAAACTATGAAGCCATTTTTCATTAGTTTTTAATATTCACAAGAGGTTTAGAAGGGATCCACTCATTCCTATACACGTAATACACACTCTCGACCAGTGCCGGATTAAACAAGCGCGGGGCCTGTGGCAAATGTTGAGCGCGGGGCCTATATGGAATCTCAATTAACCAAACTAATAACAAAAGAAAAAAGATTGTTTCCTTATACTGAGGATTTTTTATATTTCGTAAAACTGGGGAAAACAAATTGGAGCTTACACAACATACACAAACTAATAAGCCATTCTGCTCGTGATTCTGTGAACTCTCTGCACTCTGCATTTGCAATTTATAAATTTATTCTCACTAATGGGAAACTCTAAAAAATACCGGCGTACAGAGGGCTGCGCCCGCAATACGAGGGTTTTTTTAGATTTTGAATACATACATAGTGAATCATTTTGCACATATATTTTATAGGTAATAAATAAGAATTATGCACAATGTTAATGAAATGCTTCTCGTAAATCTATTTTTGGATTGGTCTAAATAAACGCGTTCCAGAATGAAAGGCTAACGCCTTTCATTCTTTTTAATTAGCCCAATCCAAAAATAGATTTACCATATATTATGGCTCCACATATTAACTGGATTTATTAGCTGTAACGCCGTTACTATTACTCCAAACTGGAAAAAAGCGACTGATATGAAATGTACCCATCGAGTTTTTTGATTTGATAAAAACTAAAAAATTCAAATTTTCAAATCTCCGGGACACCCTTTTTGCTTTGTCCTACCAACGTCTAAGTATTTCGTGCTAAAGACTGTTACGATTCTACACATTCCAACCAAATTTCATTACGATCGGTTAGTGAACAAATTTGTAAATATCCGGGACACCCTGTTATCTTGGTCCTACCAATTTTTAAGTATTTCATGCCAAAGACTGTTACCATTCTACACATTCCTACCAAATTTCATGACGATCCGTTAAGCCGTTCGCGAGTTATTTAGTGAACAAATTTTCAAATGTCCGGGACACCCTGTAATTTTTGTTCTACCAACTTTTAAGTATTTCGTGCCAAAGACTGTTACCATTCTACACATTCCTACCAAATTTCATGACGATCCGTTAAGCCGTTCGCGAGTTATTTAGTGAACAAATTTTCAAATGTCCGGGACACCCTGTAATTTTTGTTCTACCAACTTTTGAGTATTTCGTGCCAAAGACTGTTACCATTCTACACATTCCTACCAAATTTCATGACGATCGGTTAAGCCGTTCGCGAGTTATTTAGTGAACAGACGGACGGACAGACGGACAGACGGACGGACAAAATCGATTTCATAAGGGTTTTTTTTTTAAATCTAAAAAACCCTAAAAATCGAACTAAAATGCAGCTAGCTGATCACTGATGATTTTGATGGGCAATACATTTTCACATATCAATAGAATATGGAACTATTAATTATATCCCTCATGCACAGTGGCGTATCTCTCAAAGTATTATGAAAAATAGGGGCCAAGTTTGAAAAAGATTCAAAAATGTTTCACAAAAATGTGTTTCATTGGCTTGTGTAAGGTTGCCAAGATTTTTTTATGTTTATTAGTAAAACCGTAAATTTTTGTAGACAAATTATATTTATTCGTGAAAGAAGAATTTATTTTGGATGACCTCTGAAAATTTAAAAATTCGACATTTTCCGAAAAGTGAGAATATGGGAAAATATTTCATTTTAAAAGTGTTGCCTATTACTCAGGGTTACTCAGGTTCATAAAAGGTTACAACCAAAAATCTAGCTAAAAAAATACCATAATAAAGATAGTAGTTAATATCTTCTACATTTATTCGGTTTTACTAATTAGAAAAAAATTATCTTGGAAATCTTACACATTTAAATGAAAAACAACATTTTGGTGAAACAATTTTGAATCATTGAGCGCTTATATACCGGCTCTTAATTTAAACTACCTTAAAACATTTTTGGAGATATAGTTCCTTTTCCTTATGGTGTATATACCGTCCTACGTCTAGTTCGCGTATTAACTTCTTCTTCTTCTTTTTATTCGAATTGGTTGTGGAATGTGCAGATGTTTACAAATGGTTTATGCGACATTTTGATTATTTGGATAATATTATAATTGAAATTGGTTAATCACGCGTTTTTTCTAACCAGGAATTTCATATAAACTTTGTAGCGAAACGAAAATCGAAAACGATATCACCCCAATAACAAGACGACTTCGCTCTTCCTGGATAAATTTCAGAGACAGTCGCTTGTCTAGGCATAATGGATTGGCAAGCACCTCGCCATCTGTTGCGAGTGGGACTAAACGTAGTTTCGATTAGTTAGTGCAGCCCGTATATGCCGTCCAAAAATAATTTAAATTTGCGCAAAACTTGTTATCTTTGCTCCGGTATATACACGTTTCATTATTAAACAGGTGATTTTGTCCCACCTTTTCAAAACGTTTAAAGCGTTACGGCACTGTGAATGAGAGATGCAGTTGTAATTTCTAAATTCGATGGATGTGTGCAAACGCATTTGCCAAAAATCTTATGCCCCGCTAGAATGTGAATCTGAAACACTGTGGACGTAGGTTTACGGGAATGACATCATGAATATTTCTATATTTTTTATGCAATATTCACCTTGCTATAATTTTGGAACAGCCTGACGTAAGTTGTTCAACGATAACCTGCTATGACAATTTAGAAGGAATTGGGTTTTAGAATTTCGTTGACATCGGTTGACATCTTGGTTGTTATAATTTTTATTTGAGAAAAACGCGGGGCCCGTGGCATTTGCCACCTGCTGCCACGTGGTTAATCCGGCACTGCTCTCGATGTACTCCCGCCACGCCTTCATAGGATAGTGTCACTATAACTTAACTTGTCAAATGATTACCTTGTGTAAAGGATGAAATCACTTCCATCCTTCCCAACTTGACAGATTCTCAAAGCACATACACGGGGAATGTATGAGTTATAACATAAACGGAGTGGCGCTATACTTTATCATAGATTTGCCTCTTAGCTCTTACCGATATTATCCTCGGGTTGTAGGCCCGCGCTCTTTATGCACTTATGTACATCAGATACTTTTTAGTTTTATGACAGTGAGATATGTAAAAATGCGAATAGACAGAGCTGTGCCAACGTATATTTTCCGACTTTATGATCACATAGCTACATACTTGCATCCATATCCATGAAGCTTCAGGTGAGAGGTGAAGTCATGCTAATGTGGCCATGTTAGACACTGGAAGTCCTGAATGACATAAATATCAATTTAAGAGGAAGTATGCGGAGTTCAGGACATGTATTTTGTATCATGTTCATCCCAAATGGACGTACTCTGTTTCGGCACACCGCTAATCCCTAAGGACATATAATCCTAAATGTCACATGTGAATGAAATTCTCTGCGGTATGATAATGTACTGATGGGGTGGGGGTTTTAAGCGTGTAAGTGAATGTAATAAAGGAAGCTTGTATGAGAATAAGAAGAGTAATTCAATAGTAATTATTCTAAGAAACATTTTTTGGTTGGGAAGGGTTTTTATTTTAGACTCGAATAGTTATTTTATTCGAATGACGGCATCCGAGTGAAGAAAGAAGTGCCAAGGCGTTATACGCATACATTTTTCCACCAACTGTTACCGATAATGGCACTAGGGATGGTAAAAACTATGAGATCGAAAACCAGTACATTCAGAAGGTTGAGCCGTGTTATTTTAGGTTTTTGGGTCTTCCCGGTTTTAATCCGGTCGGTTATTAGCCTTTTCGGTTTTATTCGGAATTTTAATTTCCTTTGTTTTCAGTCAAATTCCAAACTTTTCCTTTTGTCTCCTATAAAATCCATGTGGGCGACACAAAAAGTTGATTCTTAAAACCGCCCAACCATTATTGTTTTGTGTCTTATAATCTGATCATCAGCATAATATTTCCGTACAAACATTCTTTTCGATTACGGATGATATCTATTACGATTTATCCAATGCGCAAACGTAATTCGACTCGGTTTGGGTTAGTTCTGTGTTGAGCTGGTAGGATTAGGTGGTCCACATTAATTTCGGTTCCAAGATTCTAAAAAGAAGAAAAAATATATCTGCGGGGACTGTCTCACAATAATCATCAAGATTCTCTTTACGAGACGAAGCTGTCGCTTAAAGAACTCTTCCTAACGTACATTATGTATGGCTCTGCTCTAAAGGATTTTCGCTTGTTTGAAACTCGGACGGCACAATTTTCCCGTACATTCCCACCATTTCGACGCGCTTCCCCAGGCAAACATGGATTTCCGCCTAGTTTCTCTAGGAGGTTCCCGGCTTGTAATAGTGAAGGCTTTGGCACTGCCAGTGCGAGTTACACAGGAATAAAAAGACACGCAAATTGGCATTGCAAAGTGCAACATAAAGTAAGTACCTCTTGCGCGCGTTTTACATCTTAAATGACAGTCTTTTCCTTAAAAAAATATAAATCTTCAAATTACTATTCATCCTCCGAAAAATGCGAGCTCGACCACATCCGGGAAGGAAGCATGTAAGTGATCCATTTATTCTTGCTTTCCATCTTCAGGATCAGGGAAAAATTAGACGAAATTAAAATTCAATTAGCGACAACAATAATTTCTGGAACAGACGACAATCATCGGCAATTACAGGCTTAACTCTCAATTACCATCTTCCAGTCGGCTGCTCTGCCACTGCTTGTTCTCTGGTCCTGATGCAAATTCTCTGCTTTCAGAGCTATTTCGTGTAAGTGCCTTCAGTGCAGTGAGAGTATGTACATGTGTGCATACTCGTATATTCAATCTACGCAGGGCTTGAGCCTTGAGGACGATATGCCTCTTGAAATTCAATTTGAGCTTGTGATTTGCAATTAATTACCGCACTAATGCGGATTTTGAATGGTAGCTGTTTGGAGATATTTCCCCCTTGTGATATTTGAATCCTTATGCCATTTGATTACTTAGAAAAAGGAATTGTTTAAATGTGTTAATGATGTGGCGTATTGGTTAGATTTAAGGGATCAAGGAAAAATAAGGTTTCAATATTAGAGATTTATCCAATAAACAAAAACCAACTGATAAACGAGACCGAGTACTAATCGTGCGAATAGCACGATTGGTGTAGGTATACCCTATACCCATGTACAGACCTAGAATGCGCGTAAAACCGAAAATATTCAATTTTTTTAAGGGGGAAGGGGTAGATGGATCGAATCTCGCACATCTTTAATATCTTATAACGGCATCCAGCAGCTATCATTTGCTATAAATTTGAAGTTTTTCGCTATATTCTATCAAAAGATATGGCGGAATATTGCTTTGTAGGGGATCTAGGGGTAGGGGTAGTCGGACTCTCTCCACTTTCCACCAACTTCAAGCATATGTCACAATTAGGCATTGATGAAAATTTCAAGTCGCTGGCGATAGTCTGTCGAAAAATATGGCCGTATTAAACTATCACGGAGGTGTAATTTGTATGGGAGGTAGGGGAACCCTTAGTCCGATTTGGCCCATTATCCATACCATCCATCAAAACAATCATCTGACCAAAATTTCAAAACGCTAGCTTCATTATTTCGGGAGTAATCGTGAGACTAACACATCTGCGGCCTTAAGGTACGTTGTCCTCGACACGACTGCATCGGCTCTAGCGACAACGACCCGCTCATTTCACATAAAAACTCATTTTGCTCTCATTCTAAAAACCGGTCGGTGTGGGGCCGGCTTTAGATTGTTCTTTATTTAGGCCAAACCAGAGCTAGATTTACTGGCACCAATTTAGTAAAATAACTTAAGTTTTTATTTTTATAGTGAAGTGTAACGCATAGAAGAAAGCATCTCCGACCATATAAAAAGTATACATATATGATCAGCATGACTTGGGGAGTCGATTGGGCGATGTCCGTCTGTCCGTCTGTTTGTCTGTTTGTCTGTCCGTCTGTCTGTCTGTCTGTCTGTTGCGACGCGTTTTATTCGGCCAATTTAAAAGCTATGAAGCTGAAAATTTGCACAAATGCTTTTTTTTCTGCAGGCAGTTTGTATGTTTGAATAGGTAAAATCGGAAAATGGGGTCATGGATGCCATACAAACCCAACTCCCCAAATTAGGTTCTTATAAGAAAAACTTTTTTATTTGTGTACCAATTTCAACCAAATTCCACACAAATGTGTTTCTATTGATAACACAAAACATATGTAGGAATGGATCATATCGGACCATGGGGTCTTGGGGCTGCCATACAAACCTAACCCCCCAAATTAGGTTCTTCTAAGAAAAACTTTTTTATTTGTGTACCAATTTTAACCAAATTCCACACAAATGTACTTCTATTGATGACACAAAACATATGTAACAATGGATCAAGTCGGACCATGGCGTCATGGGGCTGCTATACAAACCCAACCTCCCATTTTGGTTCTTCTAAGAAACATTTTTTACACCAATTTCACAAAACCTTGAATTAATGTGTCTTTATCAAAGCAACTAAAAAGTTCAAAACATATGGAATTGTACCATGGGGCCATGCTCCCCCATTTGGGTTCTTCTAAGAAACATTTTTTACACCAATTTCACAAAACCTTGAATTAATGTGTCTTCATCAAAGCAACTAAAAAGTTCAAAACAAATGGAATCCTACCATGGGGCCATGCTCCCGCATCCCCCAATAAAATTTTCTGAGTAAATATTTTTATTTGCCCACTTATTCCAAACAAACCCCACACAAATATTGTTTTGCCGACGCAACGGTACTTTTGTGAAGACAAAAGGAAAAGAATGGGGGAGGGATTAAATACAAGTCGTAGGTACGCCCGAAAAAAAAACTTTTAGGTCGAGGGGAGCGAAGGGTATCCGAATTTAGCCTCGGTCTCGTTTTGGTTATTTTTTTATTTATCACCCAAAAAGGGTAATTTAAAGCCAGTATTATATACACAATAAAATTCTAAAAAAAAAAAACATCTAATTGCGGGCGCAACCCTCTGTACGTTCGTCTTGTTTATTAATAAAGAACAAACTGAAGGTTTTTAGGGCCTTTTAGATTTTTTTTTTTCAAAAAACCCTTATGAAATCGATTTTGTCCGTCCGTCCGTCTGTCCGTCTGTTCACTAAATAACTCACAAATGGCTCAACCGATTCTCATGAAATTTGGTAGAAATGTGTAGGATAGTTACAGTCTTTGGCACAAATACTTTAGAAGTTGGTACGAAGAAGATAACAGGGTGTCCGGAACGTTTGAAAAAAGTCGACTTTTTTTAATTTTTATTGGAGATTGACGTATGGGTATTTAAATCAAAGATCTAAACGAGTATATCTCATTTCAGTTAAAATTTTCCAGTAACGGTAAAAAAGTTATTGGCGTTTAGAATTAAACTTCCTTTCGACCTCCGTTTTTCTAAACCGTTATAGGGGATCGATATGAAACTTTGCACAAAGGTTGGTCAGTATGGCCTAGGCCTTATATACGTTAAATATTAAGATTGTTGACTTTTGCTAAGGAAAAGTAAATAACAGTAAATTTGTAAAATTGAAATGAAAATTCTGCTTAGGGTTCTTAGAAAATTACATAGGGAATATGTCTACGAATTTTCATTCGAATAACTGTATCCAAACCGGAAATATAGCCAAGTAAATATTTAGTAAGGGCCTTTCACAATGCAAGGGAAGCCTCTTAAGCATTTCTTCAATGCATATCTTGTAACTTGATGAAACAATGAACATGAAATTCGGTGGAAATGCATAGAATGGTAATAGTGTGTGCCACAAATATTTTTGAAGTTTGTAGGACCAAGCTAACAGAGTTTCCCTGAATAGCTGCAAAAGTATACCTACTTGTTCAATACTCAAAGGAAACCTTGCGTGGGCTCTTATGTCAGGGGACACAATGGAATTATTTCATATAAGTAGCTTTTGCTTGATTAAAAAAACAGTAACAGTAGATTTATAGCTTTCAGCAGTTCATATATAAAGTCAAGCCATCCTTACGGCCTGAGTTTCTTTTTGCTCAAAGGCCATCAGAAATCTTAAATCGAAAACTGCCTGTAGATTTGCCTTGGAGTACTTTTGTACAAACTGGGTAAATAGTAAATCTAGCGCCTTTCATTCTGTTCCATCTTTAATTAGACCAATCCAAAAATAGACTTACAGGAAGCATTTCATTAATGTTGTGCACAATTCTTATTTATTCCTTATAAAATACTTGTACAAAAAATATTCACTATGCATTAAAATTCTAAAAAACCCTCGTATTGTGGGCGCAGCCCACTGTACGTCGGTATTTTTTGTACTTACTACGAAATCTAGATAACATATTTTGAACGATTTCCATTTTCTACATTCCAATTGGCCAGAAAGGAAAACAACTTTGTGAATAGCCGTCGATTATGTTCGAAGAAGCTCACGGCCCCTGTGTTTCGTAATGATACACGAAGGAAAAATTTTTCGCAAATAAACCTGGGACAAATTCAATATCTCGAGGAAAATATTTGGGCCGAAATAATCTATATAGAACCAAAAGCGTTGAAACCTGAAAAGAAGCATATCCTCGAAAGAGCTCATTTGTGCACAGTGGAAAATTGAAGCCTTTTAAATATATTTCGAACACGAATTAAAAAAAAACTTGAGGAACAAAAAATAAAAGTTAAAGACCGTACATTTACTGACGTGGTGACTTTTCGGCCACCTTGCATGAATAATTACTATTCCACCACAATTTGTGAACGCAAAATTTGCTCTTTTTCATTATGAAATTGCGACACCTTTGTCGCGAAAACGATTTTTTCATTGTAATCAAAAATATGGCGACCTAAATTTATTCATAAAAATGTTGTCTATAACACGACACGTGACATTTATGGCATCATAAAATACAAATTTTCATACTCGTATGTACTTTATATGTGTATATGTATACTTTCCTCAAATTCTTTTTTTATATACCTATTCTTTCGCAACATCGCAAATGTCTTTTACATATTTAGAACATCACGCTTTATTAAACTGCATTTTGAAAATTCATGAAGTTTTTACTATAAATACATACTTTCGCAGCTTCATAACAGTCTGCTTTATGAATCCCTGTTAATATAAACTTTCTCACCTCTTGTACTCGATTATCCTCTTTATTGAAGATTACCCGAATCAAGGAATAGCGCAAAAAAGCGTAGAGTGCGGGTACATTTTTTTCTCTGTTCTCCTCTCTTATTAATTTCGATTGCAAAAGGATTTTCACAACTCAAAGGCAACAACTCATAGAATAGCTCGAGGCCCTTCGTCAGTTCAGGCTTGTAATAAAGCCACTCATCGTTTCATTTCTTTCGCAGCCATATAAAAAGAGCACACAGCATAACGTCGACAGCATGACTGGCAAATTTTCGTTGCTTGTAATCAAAGCGACTTCATTAATATTCATGTGAATAGCGCGGCGTTACATATAACTTTAAAGCAACTTAAAATTGAATTTCTAATAAACTTCAAAAAGAAGCAACGAACAAGATAATTTTACAACGGACGAAACGAGGCGCGAGTTTTTGAGATTGCTTTTAGCACAAACCATTTTTTGTTAAAATTTTTACGAGCATGGTATAAACGTATACATGATTGGAGTGGAAAGGATTTGCGTCCTGGAACTAAAAACCAGAAACGGCTGGGATAAAAGCAAAAGGATATTGTATATGGTTAAGGGCGCAGACTATTTTTTTATTCTTGTTGCGATACGAAGTAACCATAGATGCAATTTTTATTATCTCCAAAGGCGATTCCTGTTTTTTGAAGGAAAGTTAGTTTTGTTTATTCGAACCGATATATTTTGGGCAAAATGCCCTACATCAGAGTTACTAAAAACTTATCAATAAATACTTAACTTTAACACATGGAAAATAAATTATAGCCATATTACAATTATTGTATCCAAAATTGCTTTTGATATCCTTCACTAGACATCAAAAGCAAATGTCGCTCCAGAGTGACTGAAAGGACTACCTAAATGAGTATAGCTGAAGCTTGTAGAGGTTTCAAAAAGCTACTGGTGGCAAATACGTAAAGCCATATCTCATTTAAGGTATCTCAAAAAGCGTATTATAGAAGTTAAATTTAATAGAAACTATGAAAATTTCAGAAATATGCCGCCTCTCAAAATTTGCCACTCCGACAGTGCCCCAAATTCTTAACAACCACCAGGTAAACATTCTTCATAAGCGTCTTGTAGCTCCCAAAAGCAAACTTCTTTGAAATTATCGCCTTTTTGATTGCATTAAATATGAAAATACGTTTTGTGTACTTTTAAATTACATCTTTATTCCGATAAAAATAAATTAGACTGTTTTAAAATATAACTTTATATAAACTGGATATTTCGGCACAAATTGTAAAATTAATTAAGAACATTTTTTTAAATATATTGAGCACAAATCACAAGTATCTAGAAATGAATCCGGCATTAATTTACTGTACCTAAATTAGGATTGATTACTGGATTTTTGTTTAATTTGACCGGCTTGTTGTGATTCTTTATTTCAAAAAGCAATGTAATTTTTGTTCAAACTTTTAATTAATAACTGGAAAATATAAATATTATCTTAATCTATATATTACCTTATCGTTACAAAAAATAAGGTAGATTTGCCCTTATTTTAATCACAGTTATCGTGAGAAAATTTATTTTTTATGATCTGAGAACCGATATCTACGCAAAAATATCCGAATTAAAATTTTTTTTCTTTAGCAGATATTAATAAAAATGGCAATGATATTTTGTCTATTATTACATGTTAAACAAAAACTTTATACAAACCCTGAACTATGGTTCTTAATCACCAAAAAATAAAAATAGTGTGGTGTAAATTCACGAACCGTAAATTGTTTTCGGGAACTTACTTTCGTCAAATTTGAAATATGACAAATCACCACCCAAGAATGCAACAGATATCTTGGCAGTGTCACTCGTGACACCATCGATTGACTCTTGCGACGAAGTTCTCTCAAAGAAGGCCGCTGGCGAAAAACATCCTGACGAATGAGACGATTCAGACTTATCTGAACCAAGACTGTGCATTTCATCCGAATCCACTGAATCCTTTCCGCTGTCACTAGTTTGATCGTCATCTCTTCCAGTGATAAGTTTCCAATATTCACTCTTTCGATAGCGTAACGTGAATATGCTGTCGGATGTCAAAAATTGCTTATACCTTAATTTACGGATGTAGTTGTAAACGTCATTTGCTACGAGTTTGCCAACAGGAGTGTCTTTCATCACGTCCGATTTGTATGGTTTCAAAAATGTATTGGCTTTGTCGATCTCCTTTTGTAAATATTCTCGCTCTCGTTGCAGGAAGATAATTGCCTCGTCACAGAATGTTGGATCAAAAGTAGTAAAATCGTTTTCAAAGGACTGGAGAAGGTTTTCAAAATACATTTTGACGTAAGCTTATTTTCTTCTCAATTTAAAAGTTGCGGAAAAATATTTTATCATACGATTAAACGTATGAATGTCGCTGGTTACTGTCACTGTATGCTGAGAATTATGACTAGTCGGCACATTTTTAACCAACAGATTTTAACTTACATTACTCGTTTCTAAGAAATACTTTTGGCCTGTCAAAATTAAAATGTATGCATATGGCTTCGAGAAAATGGGTTTCACTAATCAATTTCTCATTAGGGTTGGAAAGTCCGCAGGTAAAACGTACCTACGACTGTTTGCAATGTTTTCAGTTGTTACAGAGTATTTCCATGAAATACCATTTGGGAGTTTAAACGATTTGAGGATTTCATGCTGCAAATAAATCCAAATTTTGATTGTTATTTCAAAATTGTGTGATAGACATTTTGATATGTACTTTTTAGCATGACCATAATTAGAAATGCATATACAGTCGTCGGCATATGTATGTTGACATTTCATACTCTCGAGTGCCGACACTGGTTTTGTTTAACTAGAGCGAATAACGGTAAATTTCTTTTAACGAGATTAAAGTACATGTCATCAGCAATAAATACGCTTAATATTTTTCCTGTCTTCTTCCGGACTCTCATGCTATAGAGAAAAGAAAAGATGGGCCGTAATTCGATTGCGACATAAATATTTTGAAAATATTTAACTCTTTGACGGCATACCTATTTTTCGGAAAAATTCATTGACAAAAAACATTTTTATTAATTTTTGACTTCCTCATTTTAAATTGCAAGTATGTAATTAATTAATTAACATATAAAATTTCTGATTTGGTTTGGTTTGAGCACCGATAGAGGCAAGCCTTAACCCTTAGCGCTATCTGCCCGAAAGCGAATGTCAACCTTGACTGATGAGCGACCCGCAATAGAACTCTAAAAAAGAAATGAAGTTTAAAACAAATGATGCCCCAAAAAAAATCACATATGACTTCGGACGATTCAAGGGCGGCCAAAAGAAGCGTTCGCCATTGGAAACAGTGATTGGCTCTCAAGCAGCCTAGACCATTGTAAACAATATATCCATATATCATGACATTGGGATTTCATTTTGATAACCTGGTATCCGTTTTTCTACATAAAGCGGACACATTTTTTTAATCTTAAATCTTTTTTTTTTTTTGCAAAAATATAATAACGAATCAAATATTAGCTCACAAAACTTTTTTTGAAAATTACAGTGGCGGTTACGGTGGCTTAGATAAAAGATAAATTTCTATTGTCACCAATAAGAAAATGGCATTAACTGTAAAAAATCATATCGGTGTTTGCAGCGCCCGCTCTAGGACTTACGTCGCCCCGGGCAAGAGGACAAAATGCCGCCCCTTAGGTACTGTACCAAACAGATTGATAGTAGATAGATAGCAGATAGTAGTAGATAGTAGATATCCATACTATCTAGATCAGTGGTTCCCAATCTTTTTCAGTTCGTGCCTTCTTGTGAGGTCTGCTGATCCTGGCGCCACCCAAGAAAATAGGTGTGCAAAAATTGGCGTTGCAAGGAATGCTTTTAATGTTATACGTTTATAGTTCAGGATCTATTTTGATATTTTAAATTGTTTGAAAATTTAGCCGTTAGTGCAGCCCATGTTTCGTAACTAATGGAAATTTTTAGAAGTACATACTCGTATTCATTAAATTTCGTGCTCTCTGCATGCTGAATTTCGTCGTGAGTTCGGCCGTCACCCTGGCTTCAGTGATACGTCGAGCACGAAAAATGAAATAGTCCGGAGCGACCAAAATCCACAAGATTTTTACCAAAGATTCATTCTATCCCTATAAAAACTAGCTGACTGGTGCGGTTCTTTTGAGAATCGCGAGGTTTGCCATTTCAATCAGCCATATCATCAAACGCATTTAGTAGCAGCGATTTTTTTTTTAATCGAAGAAAATAAAATTGTTGGCAATTTCCAAGTATTTGCAACAACGGAGTGGTGAGTTTCGGAAAATGATCGAGTCAGAATCGTCGCGCCTCCTTAGGGGGGTGCGCCCTCAGTTTGGGAATCACTGATCTGGATATATAGAATGGTTGTTGTAGAATCGATACAAAGAGGTTTTTTCTCTTGTACCTACTCATGGTCGTTGCTCCAAAACAATTTACATAGCAGCTAACTTAATAACATTTTTTAAAAAAACAACACAAAAATGCATGATCACATGGGGACTCAAACTTCCGTTCAGCTATCATTCATACGCTTAAGCACACCACCACGTACCACAGTTCAGCAAGGTCTTATAGAGTTTGTTTGGAATTTCAAAATGTTAAAGCTTGATGTAAGAAATCGAGAATGCATGCGATACATTTTTAGAAAACTCTGCCCTCAAAAATGTTGGGCCGAAAGATTGTGCTCGTTTTCATTACTAACGCTCTGCAGTTGTTTTCCATAAATTCCTTAAAAACTTCAAATAGCCGGATTGCTTAAGGCTTTTCAATGTGCATGGCCTATTTTCATAAATGCGTCATCTCGAGAATTTTTAAAGAGAATAAGGTCAGAGCTAGTTATATCGGCAGAGCCTAGCCAAATTCCGATAAGAGCATATCCGAACACAAATTAGGGAGCTCTGGCAATGCGTTCCCTTCGATCCCTCATCTTGCTAAAATTCAAACCACCTTGTTCGTAGTTTGCCCTCCAATGCTAGATGAATCAATGCAATGGGAATTGCGAAATGCGCAAAATGTCGATGGAAATTATGGCAAACAACTCCAAAAAAATTTTGTGAATAACATTTCACAGAGGTGTCTGTTTTAAACGTCTTAATGTTCTCAGCGTTTATTCCACTCCCTATTTCTCATTTCATTATGAATTTCTTCGGGAGTTCAATATTTATTCAGTGGACTTGCTCTCCTGTTACTCAATTTACTAAACAAAAACTTTAGAATCATCTTGCGGAAATCAAATCGCATATAAATGAAGCATTAATGAATTTCGTGCTATAATTTCGTTCTCTGAAAATTCGGCAACAATTAGGGTTCATGCTAGGTCCTTAATTCTAGTGAAAAGAGTAAGAGTAAGTAATTCTTCAGTTAGTATGTTTTATAACTTAGTCAGCGCATAACTGAGCGAATAGTCCCACTTTGCTTTTCGAAAGTAGGGCGGGTGCTGGCATCACAGACGTAAAACTTGCGCGGCTCTTAGCATTTTAGAATTCGAAATGCAGCACTTCATATCAATGGTAGGCTCTTCATAGCCTCACAAGGAATATGCATTTTCAAAACACAACTTTAACCTTTACATCTTTATTTTATTTTATTTCGCCCTATTTTTATTTCATCTGTAGAAAGGAAACCGCAGCCTTTCCACTTAACCGAAGTTGATATTGATTTTTTTATTTCGGCTTTTTTTTTATTCGAGTGCTCGCCAAAAAGCCGCCCCTAAAATTTGGCGCCCCGGGCGACCGGCCGGCTTGCCCCCACCCCTTAGAGCGGGCGCTGGGTGTTTGACAGACACTGTACCAATATTACGCACAAAAGTCATGTACTTACTTTAAGGGCTGTAATTATAACAGTCTACTGTATGGAAGTTAATTCAATTGCAGCGTATCCAACCTTTAAGCCATTTCAAAAAAACAAAGTTTAATCTTTAAACCAGAGTTGAAGTTCGCCACTACAGCGGCTCAAACGTCGAATTTCTGATTTTTTCGCATCGTTCAAGTCAATGGTCAGATTTTCCACTTGGAATTCCAAATCAATAAAAAAATGTGTTTTATCAATTTTATTTTTTTCAGAAAAATTGGTGTACAACCAAAGGAGGTAATATTGTCAAAATATGCTGCAACAGAATTACGCTCCTATCTGTTATTTTCATTATAGCAAGAGATACAAAAAGGGCAGGTAAAATATTGAGCAGATTTACTATTGTTGATATATAATAAAATGTTGAAGAAATTTATCGTTATTACCGTCCTTTGTGTGGGCTCGATAGTACCAGATGTAAAAATACATATGCCGACTAGTGTACATACACTTAATAATTAAAAAGTCTTAGAAATTTCGTATGTTTGTATGTAATATATTTTATCTTAACCATTACTGGATATACTTATTTAATGTATACGATATTATGAGTTGAAGTACGATAGAAATCCGACGGGATCTAACATTGCCTTATGAAACTCACCCTCTTTTCATTTCTCCCGCACAAAATAGAATGAATGATAATCATGTCACAACCATATGACGTGACAATCTCTACGCCCCATCAATAGCAAAAAAACTCCCTCATAAACTTTAAAAATATAAAGCGAAATTCGTCGCATTCCCCTGTTTACATATTTCTCTAAACATGAATAAACATAGATGGTAATAAATAACGACCCTTTTTAATTTAACCTGCATTTTTACTTTCACGGCAGCAAATACGTCCTGTTTTCTATTCCCCGCGGAACACTATTGCTCCTGAATCCTGGCCTTACGAATTAAATAGGGGACAACGCAACGTGACATTGCAGTTCGAAGTGGAAAATAACTAATTAAAAGTAGACTGAACGCACAATATTGCAAAGTCTTCAGGATGAACAATAATTGAACCCTTGATCGTGTTGGTAGCAGAAGTCCTTTATCGTTTCTACGATAAACATTGGGATTATTCAACGTTTGCCAAAAACTTCTGGTGATTGGTGAGTGAGAAGTATAGGTAGGACCGACTATCTGATTTCATGAAATTGTAAATTAGCCATGCTGAACTTTTTAAAAGAAGCGGTTTTCTGTAAACAGTTATTAATAAGTCCTTGGCGTAGCCGGGATTTTTTTCAAAGGAAGCAAATCGAACATCATGATGGAAGCAAGGCATATTTTTAGAGGTTGGGGAGTATGTATCGGATTATATGCAACCGCATGGTTGCATATGCATTGTCATTATTAAAAAAAGTCCATTTTGATTCTGAACATCTATCTTTTGTGTGACGTAACCCCTTGCCGTGATCGTCCGGTCGCCACTCTGTGATATATAGATTTATAGAGAAATGAGTTTCGATACTCGTCATAGCCCGTCGCACGTTTATTATTCAGAAGAGGATAGAATATTTTCTTATCATAGAAAAATAAAAAAAATACGACTAGAAAGTGGTATGCTGACAACCGTTTCACACTACGAATTCAGTTGTCGTTGAGACGTTGACGACTAAACACAGTAACGATAACGCACCATGCTCCTCAAGGAGTTAAACCAAAACAAACAAGAAAACCTAACCACCTGGCATATCAAAATGTTATATAAATACCCATCCGATCTGCTATTTTTTTTTTTTATTGTATTGAATTTTACCACCCCGAGATTCAATCTCGCATCTTTATTACAATATTATCTTGTCCAATCATATTAGCATTTGAAAGAGAAAAGAATAGAGTTAGGCTAATTTTTGTTGTTTTTGAATCAGTGGGCTCCCAGGAATCCAAAACTCATTTTGCTAAAAAAAATGTTGATCAGAAAGGTACCAAAAAGGATACTCTTTAATCCTTTAACGGAGGTCGGCATGCGGTGTATCATATCAAAGGGGACGTCGAGTACATTACATATCCGGTGTTGGTTTCCTTTGTCAAGTACCCTCAACCGAATAAATTGAGCTTAAATGGAAAATTATCCTGTTTCCCGTGTATGTTACCAAAGCCATACTTACGAGAATAATTCAAGTTGTCACTACTTTTCTCCCTTTTCAGAATCTATCATAGCTAAGAATTCTACCATTAAATTTGCTAAGAAAAAAATGACCGGAAAGCTCTGAAAAATGACATAAAAGGACACGAACTACACACCTTGATTGAACGTGGCCCCCCGTATGTAATATCAAAGAGGATGCCGAGTAAATTCCATGTCCGGTATCTGTTACTTGTTTCAAGGACCCCCCAAAGGAAAAAAATGGGCTCTTTGATATGACAACCCGCATGCCCATGTTCGATCAAGGTGTGTAATTACTAATTAGTATCCTTTTATGCCCTTTTTCAGAGCTTTCCGATCAATTTTTTTCTTAACAAATTTAATGGTAGAATCTCCAGCTGTTATAGATTCTGAAAAGTGAGAAAAGTAGTGACAACTTGAATTATTCACGTAAGTATGGCTTTGGAAATATACACGGGAAACACGATAATTTTCCGCATTCCGCCCTCCAGTCAAGGATTAAATACCATCCTTTTTTGTTCTTTTTGATACCTTTCCGATCAAATTTTTTTTTTAGCAAAATGAGTTTTAGATTCCTGGGAGCCCAATGATTCCAAAACAACAAAAAATAGCCTTACTCTATTTTTTTCTATTTGGAGGCCTGAATTGGGATATTTTGACTGGACTACTTGAAGTGGTGACTCAATATTCGGTGCCACCGAACCAGTGGCGTAACGTTTTCTGAATTTTTTGTGTTCGAAATTGGAATGGGGGCCCCACGTACGATTCTTTAACGGCACATAATATTGGCAGAACCCGCATTTACAACAGTTCACAAATGAGCAAGAGCAACGAAAAGCTTCTGTTTAAGCAACTTATTCCAACAGTTTTTAATTTGAGTAAAAATACTGGAGAACTTGTAAAGATGATCTACATGTCCCATTTAACTATTTATCACTAAATTACAAAAAAAAGCTACGGAAAAACACCACCTCGAAGACATGCCTACATGCCTGTTTCGTATCACTGTCATTGATCCTAGACTAGAAGTTTTTGTCCTAAATCTGAGAAACACGTCAGCTAGCTCACAGCTTTGACGACCCTGGCCAAGTTAAGTTGTTGGCGTATGGGTGTAGCCAGGGAGACGCAGGGAGGGGCGCTGCCCCCCCCTGGCCGATGGTCACAGTAAAAAATTCTTACTATTCTACTATAATGTTTGAAGGCGTAAACATGTGGGTTTAAACGTGGCACAAATACACAATTCTCTAGTCCTAATTTTGAATTTATGAGTCCTAAAGATAAAAAAGCATTTTGACTTATTGACCGATCTTTCGGCCAGTAGATCCACAACATTATGAACATATTTTCCTTGATGCAGCAGTCCCTTTTCCTTCAATATTCAAACACTCAACGAACTGGGTCACAATGACTCAATTTTACACAGTAGCCTTTAAAATAAGCACTCCTTTTTGCTAGTCAAACCTTTATATCTCTTCAATACCCAGAAAAGCTGATATTCATACAAACCCCCATTCAATAAGCTTGTGAAATACTTCGTTCGTAATTTATTGATTCCTCTGACGAATATTTTATTGCATAATTATGCCAATTGTAAAGTTGCGGCTCTCCAGCATAATGCTACAAAGTTAAAGCTTTCAACTGAAAAAAAAAAATGTCTTTAAAAGAACAGTTACCCAAGGATTTATAAAAGAAGAATATTTTTAATATTTGCGGCCTTGGGGGCCCCTGTGGCTTGGGGGCCCGTGTTCCACTGCACACATGGAACACCGTACGTTACCAGCGCCCGCTCTAGCGTTTACGCCGCCCCGGGCAAGAGGACAATTTGCCGCCCCTCCAGTACTATACTAGACAGATTTATAGTAGATTAGATAGAATCGAGTGATTTTGGCAGCTCTTGTTCGCAGTGGCATATATGAGAGGGCAAAAATGGGATTATCCCCTCCATTATAGTCACGCATTTCGTAAAAAAATACCAAAATTTGGATAACTGCTAGCGTATACTAGTCTCAAAAATTTTCTTGATACAAATGTTGGTCTGTTGAAAAATTAGTTAATTTTGCATTATAGCTAAAGCCACGTTTTAGGAAATCAAGCCATTACAAAGAGTTAAACATATCTTAGTAGCATCGTGGCATATGCTCGACTAAACTCTCTTAAACCAAGAATCCGTCATAAAATTTCCAGGGAAATGAAGGTGACTTTACATTTTACAAAACAATACGTTATTGGCTGCCATTGATGGTCACCAGATTTGCTCCTTTTTTCCGGAGATAACAGAATTACTGTGACTAAATGAGATGAACAATTTTCATTTATCGTCATAGGCTGCGGCCTGCTGTTGACTTTTTATTATTTTTATTATTAGACTTTTTTATTACGGAAACAAAATAGACAACTTATGACAAAACTTGTTGGATATATCAGAAGAAAACAAAACATTCCTTCTCTGTGCCGAGTATTGAAAAATGGGCCGCCTGACGGAAAACATCGGAACAATGTAGACTGAGGCCACCGAGCATTTTGCAACTTCGCATTTTCAGAGCGACCACGCAACTAGCAATGGAACTACTTTATCTATACTACAATATTTTTCAAAGCGCATGCTTATTATTTTAATTAGTCCCAAATACTTCTTTTTCAGAAGTAGTCCCCATAGTATCTCGCGGACCACTTACGGGTCTTTCACTGACCACCTGTTGGAAAACAGTGTGCCTTAAACTGTACCTATCATTTGCTATTATTACGAAAAAAAGATTAAAAAAAAAAACATTTTTAGAAAGCGCTTGATTTTCCATCTACCGGGGGAAATAGTCCCGACCCCAGATCCTCTACCCTCCTATCTACGCCACTGCTTGGTCGTTGTAACAGCGACTAGATTTTTTTCCAGTAAAATACAAAAATGCATTTTGGAAAACTCTGCTTTGGAAAACTGCGTGTCAAAGAATGGTGCTCGTTTGGAGTAGTGCTCGGCAATTTTTGGTATAGATAAACTTTAATTAGCGGAATCTTTTCACGGACGGATTTTTGTGTTTTTTTCATAAATGCGTCAAATCAAGAGGAGAATACAGTCAGAGCTAGTTACTTCGAGCAATCTACCCAAATCCCGATAATAATATGTCCGCAAACAATTTAAGAAGAACTGTTATTGTATTGCGGCTCTGTTACTGTGTCCGGTGGCCTTCATCTTGTTGAAGCCCACCACTTATGTAGCTCAAAATTTGTCCTCTGAATGCTGGATGAATCAATGCATTTGCGACGATATTGAGCGAATTGAAGATTAACTGCTGTCGCTGTGCAAGGTGGATGAAAGTTATCGAGAAAAAAAGTAGTTAAAGTTGTGCCCTTGGCCATGAAATTTCTGACAGGAGAGTTATTTTAAATGCTTTTTTATGTGCTGAGTGTTTAGTGCTGTTCATTAATTTCTCTGGTATTCAACAGAATAAAAAACAATTTTAGTAGTTTATTAGTGGATAACTGAGCGAATTGTCCCAGTTTTCTTTTTGGAAGAAAACCGGGTGCTAGCAAAATTACTTTTTTTTAGCATTTAAGGATTCCAAAATTCAGCGCCTTGTATCAATCGTGGGTTCTTCAAAGCCAAGCAAGGACTTTGCCTCTTTAAAAAACAATTTTCGGAAGCCAACAAATGATCCAGTTCATAAATTAAGTAAGCTTTAAGGTGTTTTCTTTACCCAAATAAAAGTCTCTCTAAAAAAATTGACGTCAGCGGTTGTGAAATTCTTTTTGTGGGTGTCAATTTGTTTCCTGCCTTGCGGCATTTTTTCGCCTACGGTTTACTACAGAATGAAAATTGATATTAAATCTTTCCTTCCGGGTTTCCACATATTTTCTAGCTGGCTAAAAAGCCGCTCCAAAAATTTGGCGCCCCGGGCGATTGCCCGGCTTGCCCCCCCCCCCCCCCCCCTTAGAGCGGGCGCTGTACGTTACGCCACTACACCGAGCATTTATCTAAACACTCCAATATAGTTAAAAAAAATATTTAAACGGATTGTGTTAATCGAAGCGATTAGAAATTGGCCAAACGTATTTTTTAACTCAATTATGTGTTTTTTTTTTTTTAAGCTATCAGTTGGCCCTTTTATTTTTAACGGTATTCATTAATGTTATCGGCTGCTAAGCTGTTAAATGCAAATTATATTTTTATACTGTACAATTCGTTTAAATTAAATGTATGTTTATTTTATATGAATGTACGTTTATTTTTCAGAGTATACACTCCGGTTAAAACGGTTAGAAGAATTATCGTGTGTTTCTCTTCGTGTGTTTCTCTTGAACAAATACAATGTATCCGTTAAATAAAAACACCTAGGGTTAGATTTGAGCTTGATAAAAAAGAATACTTTTTTCAAGAACCATTCCAATTAATTTATTTGCTAAAATTAACGTTCATTCACGTTTCGTCAGCTGTGACGACGAAAAGTGAAAATGAGCCCAGGGAAATTCTTTTCTATTTGTGTACGTCGTCTTCGACCCTGTCGGTCGTACTATACAGGGTGTTCGGAAACTATCACATAAACGCACCGGAAAATGATTAGTAATGTCATTTCCGGAAAAAGGGTGTAAGGGACATACCCCGAATTCTCAACATTTTAGTACCCACAGGCATTTAAATTATTTAAAAAAATGCATTTTCGCGCACAACTTAAACCTCAATATTTGCATTTATATACATCAGTTAGTACCTATACTGAAATCAAATTAATTAGCATAAATTTGATCAAGTTTCAGAATATTATATAGTCGTCATTATAGTCGAGATATGTCCCGTACACTTTTCTTTTGCTGGAAATTCCACGAGGAATCGTTTTCCGGTATATTTATGCAGTTGTTTCCGGATGCCCTGTATAGATATGTACCTACTTGGTTTCCTATTCTATCGACGTAGAATGCGGAAAAGGGTCGTTGAAAACGTCTAGGTCTAGGCATTCCTAAAGTGAGAAACATTTGTTATTCACAAAACCAGAACGTAGGGCAAGCGGATTTCACATTTCTCTATGGTTATTCAGGATATTTAAAACTCATCCTGTCCCAAAACTCTTATCTGCACTCACCATTTGCACGTAGTAATTTAAGTTTTTTTCTTTTCGTCAGCCTATGCTTATGCTTATAGCCTTGAACTGAAAAAATAGAGGCCTGACTTCCGAAATTAATTAAAACAGCCGGTGACAGTGATTTATTTTTAGCTGATTCGTTTCGCGGCTGGGGCATAGTATCCGCGTAGCTAAGGTAATGTCGCTTTTCAGGCTGCCGACAAAACAAAGAGAAACTCTTGCAACTCATGAAGGGATTTCAATTTTGAGTATCAAGTGTCAGGCATAAGGTAACTGCATAAAGTGACCGCGTAAGGATAAGGGACCATGTTTTCTCTTTATACATTTTCATTTATTCTTAATTATTCATTTAGTACATAATTGAATTGGTATTTATTGCATGATTTTATAAAATAAAAATTGCTTATAATTTGACCGCTAAATCGACGAAAACAATTGGATGGTTCCCTTCATTGTGATGTAAATTCCTTTTCTCTTTAGTTTTTAATGGTTTTCACAACTGTAAACTGGACCAACTACGATCAATCTTACTAAGGAAATAGAAGAAAATACTCGGCCCTGTTTCTAATAAACGTTTAGTCACTTCAGAACAGCATCAACTGTCATTAAACTAATGGCATTAATCATGAATGACTCTCGAGCATTGGGAATGAATTTAGCATGATGATAATATCTTACTACATATTATAAATTTTTCATTGGACCACACTAACCTGTTTTAGTTGCCCAATCATTTTCGAAAAATATTTCACTATCAATATGATTATCATTAAAACCCGGATTTTCGTGCAGTAAAAACTCCGAAATGTGCAAAATCGTGCAATGCCCGAATGAGCATTTTCCGTGCAATATGAAAAAAGTAATTTTTTAAGGCTTGTAGAAGGTTTTTTTTTTAAGATCCATCGCGCAACCTTTGGGCTTATTTAACCTTCGGGCGGGCGCAATGCATCTGACAGATTAAGTGACCAGTTTTTGTTGCGCCAATCAGCGAAATGAAAAGAGAGATCTGAAACTCACAGTAGCTTAATCTTTATCGATCAACTACCCAAAGCAGTTTTCAGTTTCGATCCACGATATGTCTGAGGGGCGGGAGGGGGTGAAATAATCTCTCAGATGTATTGCGCCCGATTGTGTTATTTTCTCCTTTTCTATGAAAATTTCCATTTGTTATACTCTTCACATTGCGTAATAACGTTGTGTTGACTTTTAGGCTCACCAAATCGTTCAGTAGTGTGTTTTTAGTAAAATAAGCTCACATTTTTTAAGCGGTCGTGTTGTTGAAGGTTTTTTAAATATTGAAGCGATTGAAAACGGAATACTCCTAGAAAATTGAAAATGTGAAGGGTATCATACTTTGTGAGCCATTTTTTGTTTCTAAAATTTCGTAGAACTGTTTCAAAAGGACAATTCAACAATAAATAAGAGTCTAAAATATACAGAAACTTAGTTTCATCCTATTTGCTGCACTTAATCTGTCAGATGCATTGTGCCCGATCGTGTTAGGATTAGTATTGCGCCCATGGGCGTAGCCAGGGGGGGGCAGGGGGGGGCGACCGCCCCTCCCTGGCCGGTGAAACTTTTTTTATTGAATTGAATATTAATAATACTGAAAGAAAAAAAAATATTTCAGGGATAATTTTTTTCAGATTCACTTTTTCGCATTTTCGTTTGCAGTTTCCATGTTCCGAAAACCACACAAACATTTCCATATCAATTTATTACAAGCCGTTCTTCTTCCTTACATAGTCATCTACATAGATACATATGGACATACCTAATTCTATTCTATGTCGTCCAGATTTACAGCAATCCTGAGCGCTATGGATAGCTCTTTTCATGTCTATACAGTAGACTCGGGTAAACGTGTACTTCGCCAAACGTGAAGGTGAACAATTTTATGTGAGCTACTACTCTGAAACGTGAACAAGTCTTGAAAGCCCTAAAACATGAACATTAAGGGAGGAATTCATAGTCCTCACTTAAGGAATACGGATTCCCTTAAGGAATAATTATAAAGGAATGCTTATTGGGACAAAACGTCACTTTTAAATGCATTACCTCATTCAATAAAATAATTTAATTCGGAAGCCTAATTAAAGTAACTGACAAATAAAATATAAAGAAGTATCTAGTAGCTGCAAAATTTAAATTTATTTTTCAAATACAAGCGACTATGAACTGTAAAATTTTCCCTTATAGGCCAGTCAATTATGATTTTAGGTCGCAAAAAATAGCTCGGCTCTGTTTTTTTGGGATACTGTTAGGGTAGATACCAGAAGTGTACCACCAAGTTTGCAACTTCGAAAACCTATCCTAACCCCGTGACCCTCAAAAAACCTAAAAATTTTCGAAGGTTTTTCATATTTTGGTTTGTGATTTCCAAAAGTCGTCTGCTTGATTCTCAAAGCTAATAAAACCTTCTTTAATTTGAGTCCAGCTTTGTAGGTGCAAAGGATCTCAAAATACTCGTACAGCACTTTAAACATTGTTTTTTTTTGTAAAAAAGTTCGAAATGCTGTATCTTGGGATCCTTTGTACCTACAAAGCTGGCGTTGCACTCAAACTAAAGAACATTTTGTTAGCTTTAAAAGTGCAGTGGACGATTTTCTTGTGCCTTGAAGGCCTTCTACATCTGCAACTTCGTTGCCAACCTAGGTTGCAGGTACCTAACTACACACTTGCAACATTCCGGCAACCACGCCATTCACGTTCTTGCAACCTGGTACTGCAACCTGCACCATGCCTACAAATCACTTATTTTCCGTTTTTTTTTGCGTGTTACCAACTTAGGTTGGCAACCAAGTTGCAGGTGTATATGGGCTGTAAACCACTTGTGGAAAATAGAGAATAGACTGCACTTACGTCCCATAACGTATACGGTTTCTCGCAATGCCTCCTAATTTGACCACAGTTTTTCAGTCGAACTCTATGCATTCAGAGAACTAGCGTGAAATTTTGTCGGCCTGTTTGCATCGACCAGTAATGTAGGTACGCTCTCCAAGTACTGCTCCCTTTCAACAGCTTTGGTTTTTACAATTTGGTTTGCAAAATTTTGGACAAGAACTTGACTGTGGAATGCCCTTGATACCGCCATCCGCGGCAACGATATTGTCTAAATAGATGAATTAATATTTATGGGGGAGTTAAATTCCCTTTCAGACTAAAGGTACGTTGTCCTCGACGCGGCCGCACGACAGCGACTCGCTCATTCCATATGAAAACTCATTTTTAAAATGAGAGAGAAACGAGTTTTTATGTAATGAGCGAGTCGCTGTCGTACGACCGCGTCGAGGACAACGTACGTAAGCTGGACTCAAATTTAGCACTTTGGTCTTGTTTAATTTTTTCTTTAAAAAAATAAATAAATAACAGGCGCGACAGCGACAGCATTGGACTAAGGCCGCAGGATGTGTTAGTGACATCCTATTTCCAAGATCTTATCTGCTTTTGTTGAGGTAATGAGATCAGCATCACGCTCAGCAGTGTTATTTATCCCCATAAATGGGTACTCGTTTAACATCTGAGTGAGATCATAGTCCGTCACAAGCTCGTGAGTTCGAAAAACACCATGGAACACGGTGAGATTCAAACTCATGACCCTGTGCACCGAAGGTCCGCGCACTAACCACTACACCAGCCTGACTACTTTTCTTTAAGTCGACTGCATTTGACTCCTTATCGAGATTCAGAGCTATAACGATCAGATCGTTGATTTTGTGCGAGAGTACTTAATTGTCAAAACTTCATCATGCAAGTTCCACGGCGCGGCGTCCCGGCAACTTAAGTCGAATGATTTGGAAAAGGAAAAACAGCTTAAGAGCTCCATTGGGCTCCTATTTTAAGGAAGTGGAAAAGCATGTACCCCTAAATGTCTCCAGCCGACTATCGGATAATGTTTTTTTCTATGGATGCTGTGGATGTGAGATAAGCGGCTTCTCGGTATGTTTCAGCAGGAGATGCGATCCTGTAGAACCAAGCAAAGCCAGATTTCAAAACGGACATTGATGTCGCAAGTGGAATATGCTGCCCAAAAGCCAAAAATAGCACTGAATATAAACGAGTTACGTTTTAAAAAGCAGAAACGGAGGCCAGTTGAATGTAATCAGAATAACCAGTAAAAGTCTAAACACTTTCATGGGCAATTTTTCTTTAAATGGTCTTGAAAATCATTCTCGACTGTCCTTTCCTAATATTAAACGAGACCGAGGCTAATTTCGGGCGCGGCCGAAATTTGAATACCCTTCACTCTCCTCGGGCTAAAAGTTTTTTGGGGCAAACCTATGACTTGTATTTAATCCTTCCCCATTCTTTTCCTTCTGTTTTCGCATAATATTTGATATTGACAAATTCTGTGGCGTCGATAAAACAATATTTGTGTGAGGTTTGGTTGGAATAAGTGGTAAAATAAAAAAAAATATCTCAGAAAACTTTATTGGGGGGATGCGGGAGCATGGCCCCATAGTACGATTCCATTTGTTTTACTTTTTTTTTTGTTTTGATAAAGACGCATTGAGTTTTTTTTTAAATTGGTGTAGAAAAAATGTTTCTTAGAAGATCCAAAATGGGGAGGTTGGGCTTGTATGGTAGCCCCATGACTCCATAGTCTGATTATTTATGGCATCAATTGAAGTGCACTTTTACGAGTTTTGGTTGAAAGTGGTGCACAAATAAAAAAGTTGTTCGTAGAAGAACTCAATTTAGGGGGTTGGCTTTGTATGATAGCCCCATGACCCCATCGTCCGATTCTATTCATTTTCACATATGTTTTGTGGCATCAAATGAAATGCACTTTTATGAGGTTTGATTGAAATTGGTGCACAAATAAAAAAGTTTTTCTTAGAAAAACTCAATTTGGGGGCTGGGTTTGTATGACAGCCCCATGACCCCACAGTCTGATTCCATTTATTCTTACATATATTTTGTGGCATCAATAGAAACACATTTGTGTGAAATTTGGTTCAAATTGGTGAACAAATGAAAAAGTTTTTCTTAGAAGAACCTAATTTGGGGGGTTAGGTTTGTATGGCAGCCCCATGACCCCATGGTCCGATTTGATCCATTCTTACATATGTTTTGTGTTATCACTAGAAACACATTTGTGCGAAATTTCGTTGAAATTAGTAAACACATGAAAAAGTTTTTCTTAGAAAAACCAAATTGGGGGGGTTAGGTTTGTATGGCAGCCCCATGACCCCACAGTCCGATTTTAGCGATTCAAACATACAAACTGCCTGCAATAAAAAGAAACATGTGTGCAAAATTTCAGCTCGATAGCTTTTAAACTGGCCGAGTAAAACGCGTAGCAACAGACGGACAGACGGACAGACGGACAGACAGACAGACGGACATCGTCCAATCGACTCAGCTCGTCATGCTGATCATATATATACATATTTTATATGGTCGGAGATGCTTCCTTCAATGCGTTACAAACTTCATGACAAAGTTAATATACCCTTTACTCTACGAGTGAAGGGTATAAAAAAAACAATCATGAATGGGTACTCGTTTAACATCTTGAGTGAGTTTATAGTTCGTCACAAGGGGCGTGAGTTCGAAAAACAAATTAACTGAATTCGTTCACGGTGAGTCTCGAACCCGTGTGCAAAGAAGGTGCGGCCACTAACCATTACACCAGCTAAAATACTCTAAATTTTGCCTAACAATATTTTCGCGACCAACGATATCAAATCCTAAGAAAATCTTGATTCTGAAAAAATTTCGGGCTTGCCCCCCCCTGACCGAAATCCTGGCTACGCCCATGATTGCGCCCGCAGGAAGGTTGATTATTCGTTTTCAAAAGGACAGATTTTCCTCTATGTACCATTTATTTAAGTTATGTTAACCACCAGATTACACAAAAACTAAAAACCACAACTGCAAAATTGTATGAATATCAACTGGCATTTGATGATATTTCTATAAAGTGCATCACTTTGTTCAGTTTTAGTGTTTTCTTTCTCAATACTTTTACTCTCTTCTCTATCAATCGAAAAGTTCTGTACATTGCACAATTTCTGGGAAATATTGTTATGAAACAGGGTTAAAAATGCAAATGTTCGTTTTCATGCAAAAACCTTAAAACGTGTAATTTCGTGCAATATACTCTACAAAGTGCAATTCCGTGCAATCGCACGAGAGTCCGGACTCTAATTATCATTATGTATTTACAAACAATAGTATTGTACTTTTGATTTACGGAATGGACAATTTTTCGTTGTGATCCCAATAGGCAACCATATGTATTATTACCACAATAAAATCCCTCTTGCTTGGATTCCCTAGGGATCATTTCTTTTTTATTAAACTTGCAAACTTTTATTAAATTAGCAGAAAAAGTTAGTATCGTTTTGGTACAGATTTAAGTCTCCCGGAACTTCCAATCTACTGGTTTCGAAAAATATTGGTTCAAAATTGATAGGGGTGTAGTTCTTCATGTTCCTGAACCAGACCAAACTAAAATATTCTCTCGTTTGCCGCCTGCCTAATGGACAACACATATTTCTTGTCATTGTTTGGTGGTTTGATATATATTTTCCTATTCCCCAGATCCCAAATGTAATTTTTTGTTGCGTCTACCATCTAGTCGCTGTGTTCGCTCGGTTCGCGTATATACGTTTAAACATATCACTCACATGTCCTATTCGTTTTGAAGGGGGAGTGCAGGAGCTGTGGTAGCATTCGGGAACAGCCAGAGATGAATAAATGAATGAATGGGAAGCTTCTGACTTGAGCCCCCGATGGAATCCGTGGCGTCGTGGGAGGCATTTGGAAATTGTTGTATCAAAATGGCCGATAATAACGTGACTTGTAGGAGTCGATTTGTTAGATTTGTCTGCTGCCTGCCTACAATAATATCGCCTTGTTATCCTTGTCGACCCGGCAAGAAATAAGTGCTGTTGTTGGATATGTTATTATGTCTATTCATCGAAACGTATTTGTGGGTTCTTTTTATCAAAATGACATTATAATGGGCGAATATTGCAGTTATTTGCTGCGGTACCAGACGCTTATTTTGATTCAGATTCCAAGAATTACATATCTGACCCATACTAATTTAATGGAAAATGACTCATTTTATTCATTATTACGACATTAGTATGTATATTGAATGAATCTAGATTAGATGGTGTTGAGATTGCTAGGAGAATATTCATTCATTTATGAACTACCTAAGGGAAATGAGAGTACCTAGTCAAATGTTCCTCCATAAGATTAAAAACAAAACTACTACATCTACCTACATTTACTTTGGGTACTTAATTTGATTTGAGAAAATTATGCATGGATATACAGGGTGTCCGGAAACTGCCGCATAAACGCACCGGATTGTGATTCCTCTTGTGATTTCCAGCAAAAAAGTTGTTTATACCTCCTTAGCTTAACCCTTTAGCTGCCACAGGCATTTGAAGATTTTTGAAAAAATCATTTTCTGGTACGACTAAAACTTTAATATCTCAAAAGCTAGACTAGCTAGTATAACAAAATAAGATGATGATTACAGCCAACGAATTTACCTAAAAAATAAAGCTAATGGCACTAAAATCGGATAAGAGGTTTGGTTTTTACAGAACTTCAAACAGAAATTTTTGTGATTTGACCCAAAAACAAAATATTTTTCCATTTCAATTTTCGACATCTTCAGCCAAGGTGAGGTGCTCGTACGATGCTTTAAAAAATTGGCGCATAGTCTAACGATCATTTCTTTCCTACATCATTTTATTCTAGCTTCATTATTTCTAACAGTTTTGATGCTTTAAAGGCAAAACAGAACGCTTACGTTACGTTACGTGCCGAACACCTGTCAAAGATGATTCAATGGAGTTTGTATGTAACTGCACAGAACGCTCGTAACGGAACGGAAGCTTTGAAAAACTACTTGAAATGTCAAATTTCACGGAAATCCAATTCAGTTTGTTGTTGTTTTGAATTCTATTGGCGTTTTGTTTCGTATTGTCATTCGGGTTTATTCCAATATAATTTCGGGATCTATATTTTTTAGTTTTTGAATAGTGGAAACAAAATTACGATGTTTCTCCCCATCAAAGTCCATAATCGTATCCAGCATCTACACCAATTTTTTTTTATGTCTTTTGTGCAGCTTGTATAGTGCATACTTTCAAATTTGAAATATGCCGTTTCGGAACGGAACGTATGTGGCCATCTACTGAACGCCACGGAACAAAAAGGTCCGGCACGTAACGCAACGTAAACGATCTGGTTTGCTCTTTAAGTGCAGGCAACTGGGGTTAATTTTAGCTCGATTTCAATTCAATTCAATTCAAACTGCCCCTAAAGATCTGCAATTTGGTAAAATTGATTCAAATTTTATCAAAATCGATCCCAACTTAACCCTAGTTTTATGCACTTAACCCGGGAACACTAACCTTAATTTTAGGCGCTTATTACTAACCATGAGTCATTTTGACTCACTACAGAAACTTTGGTAGGAGAGGAGTATGAAAGGATGCGCCGAAAACCTCGGAATACTTGTTTTATATAAAGATAATAAGAATGTGTGTTTGAATTGGATAGACTGTAAAATATCACCCAGAAACCAAGTATGTAAAGTACAAAACATAGGCGGTTATTACTAACGTGAGTCATTTTGACTCACAACGAGACCGAGTTCTAATCGTGCGAATAGCACGATGAGTGTATACCCTATATGTACAGACCTAGAATCAAATTAATTCGTAAAACCGAAAATATTCAATTTATTTTTTTTTAAGGGGGAAGGGGTAGATGGCTCGAATCTCGCACATCTTTAATATCTTATAACGGCATCCAGCATCTATCATGTGCTATACATTTCAAGTTTTTCGGGACATTCTATCAAAAGATATGGCGGAATATTGCTTTGTAGGAGATGTAGGGGTAGGGGTAGTCAGACTTTCTCTACTTTCCACTAACTTCAAGCATATGTCACAATTAGGCGTTGATGAAAATTTAATTTGTATGGGAGCGAGATTTGGCCCATTTTCAATACCATCCAAGCTTTTATCAAAGCAATCATCTGACCTAAATTTCAAAACGCTAGCTTCATTATTTCGGGAGTTATCGTGCGAACTGACAGACACACGGACGGACAGACAGCCAGACAGACGGACATGGCTTATTCGAATCAGGGACCGAATCTGATCATTTATATATATACTTTGCCATACCTCCGGTGGCTCCTTTGAGATGTTACATAAATCGTCGTAACAAAAACAATATACCCTATACCATCTTATGGGTATAGGGTATAAATATACCCTATACCATCTTATATAGGGTATAAATATACCCTATACCATCTCATGGGAAGTTAGAAACAACGAAGCTACAATAAAATAATGTAAGAAAGAAATAATCGCTAGACTATGCGCCAATCGTACGAGCACCTCACCTTGGCAGAAGATGGAGAAAATTGAGATGGAAATAGATTTTATTTTTGGGTCAAATCACAAAAATTTCACTTTGAAGTTCTGTAAAAACCAAATCTATTATCCGATTTTAGTGCGGTTAGTTTTATTTTTTAGGCAAATTAGCAGTTAATAATAATAGTCATCTTATTTTGCTATTCTAGCTAGTCTGGCTTTTGAGATATTGAAGTTTTAGTAGTACAAGAAAATGATTTTTTCAAAAATAAATGCCTGTGGCAGCTAAAGGGTTAAGCTATGGGGGTATGTTCAGTACAACATGAGGAATCACAGTCCGGTTCGTTTATGCGGCAGTTTCCGGACACCCTGTATACAGGTTTTTTTTTTAATTCCAATAGAACTTGAGAATGTAAAAAATAAGACAAAAAATTAAAATATCTTGGTAAAATCTTAAATTATCAGAAATCTTGGGCATTACATTAGAAAGATTAATATTTTTAATTCTGGACTGTAACAAAAGTGGTGTTAATAAAACACCAATCCGTGTTCCATGAAGTCCGCCCTCGACTAGTGTTTATTTTATTTCGAAAGATCGGTGCTTAATGATTACCCCAGCCCCAAAAGGGAAATATTTTATTGTTCGAAAAAATCATTAATTTTTTTCCGGTTAGTGTTTTTCAAAAAGTGAAATTGGGAGTTTCTAAATTTCCTTTTTGGGAGTTAAAAAAAACTCCACTTTGTGGGGCATGGTCCGTTCACTCAGCCGTTTATGGGCTACTTCAAGTCTACGTTTTATTACTTATAGAGTTGTACTTATCAAGCTATATTGGTGCATGAGTTTGTTTAAAACTATATCACAAACAACTTTTTGTATCTTTTAACCACATTTCTACTGAAATTGATTTATTCTGACTATTTTGCCTCCCAATATTATTTTGGGCGACCTCGGATGACTGGTGCTAAACATTTTTTATTTTAATTGTGGTTACTTGAAGATCAATCATATTTTCAGGTTTTCATTTCTGGTTTTTTTAATGTTCTTGAAGTACAATTTCGAAAGGAGGAGGAGCCGCTATAGTGATATTTTAAAAGTAATATTGTGTAATCAACTTTCGTAATACGATTACATAAAAGTTTTTGAAATTTCCCTCCTGCGGCCCACCTAAACCTGAGGAGAGTCTTATTTGGCCCGCGCCAGGTTTTGAGTCTGACAACCCTGTGGTAAAAGATTGGTTTCGAGACTAAGCCATCAAGGTTATGGAAATACCGTCATACTTCCATTGGGGATGGATAACAAGTAAGATATATTCCGCTAGACTACAGCCTAACAACCCTGATGAGCTCCTGAAAGCGATTAGGGGAGTTTAGGACGAAATTTATTTGAATAGCCTTTAAAATCTATAAAATTCCATCCCAGACAAACTATTTGAGCGCAAATCACTTATTGAAAGTTTTGCTCATTACTAGGAATATTTTCCAGACTGAAACTATCTTTTAATACCGTTATTTTGTGTTTTATTTCCTCTGGAGCTATCCTAATGACTTTCACGTTTGTACTGTTTTTAAGAATTGTCGTAAGCAGCTTTTCAAGTCGAACTTATCTATTGATTGGAAGTGGATGTACATACTTATGCTTTACACGCATAACAAACCAGCGATTTATCTGATTCATTTTCAAAATTTTTAGGACAAGATAGAATTTTCGAACACACAGGCTTATCTGGTGGACAAAGAACAATAAACTCAACATGTGTTTTATATTTTTTTCGTTGTGATTTTCTTAGGGTTTGGGGAAATCCTCTTTGTGTCCTTTTGGTTCATGGCCACGCGGGCCCTCAATTTTTAGTTCAGAAATAAGTATGTATGCATACATATCCATAAAATTGAGCCTGGCACTTATCCAGACGACGTGAAAGGAAAACAATCTTAAGAGCTAATTCAATCCGATACACGAAAACTTTTCCACTTTTGCTCTTCAATCTGTACAAAGTCGAGTGAAATCAACACAAGTTTTCAACGAAAGTGTTTCCAAACTGTACAAATGTACTATTATGTCGCACTCGTTTCCTAAAATATATACATACATGAATGCATATAAGCAGAGAAACTCTTTTGTAAGTTTTGCCAGAGTGTCGTTCAATATTAGTAACGTTTCATGTTAGTTCAACTAAAACTACTATGATGAAAATCATGATTTCGTTTAGCCCAACATTTTTTTCAACATCATGATCGTACCCACAAGGGGTGGGAGTATGTAAAAGAAAACTTCACCAAAAATTAAGATTTTCTGTCAGAAAATTGTCGGCAAAAAAATACCGAAGAGGTTTTACAAATTTGACTGTCAAATTTTTAAGAAAGGATCATCGAGAATGACCTTGACGATATTTTAACGAAAAAAGAGACCGAGACGAATGACCTTGACGATATTTTAACGAAAAACGAGACCAAGGCTAGTTTCGGGCGCGGCCGAAACGTTGATACCCTGCACTCTCCTCGGGCTTATAGATTTTTTTTTTCAGGCGTACCTATGATTTGTTTTCTGACTTATTTAACAATCTTTGTATGTGTTGTTTTCTTAACCATTTTGATTAATAGGTCACCCTTTATCCTTTTTATCAACATTGTGCACCTGTCTTTCCTAGTGTACCAATCACTTCAAGATTCAAATACTCCAATAAAGGGATCATTGGCCCAATTTTACGAAACAGTCTTCAAAAGAGTCACTCCGCCTGAAGTTGACCCTTCATTTATTTTCATTATTTTGATGTGCAAAAACTTATATAATTTATGGATTGCTCTGATGATTGTTTGAATGGAAAATTAAGCCAAGTGGAAAGTTGCGCTACTACGGTGCAGGGTTTAATGCTAAGACGTTGCTAGCATTCATACGCTACACTCCACCAGCTGCTCATTACTTAGCGAGCCTGTATCATTGCGAAATCAATTAGTGGTAAAAGGTTATAAACAAGTGAAGCTCCAGGAAAGGCTATACGTGGTTCTAAATTTCAGTGGTTTACTACACTCCCTAGAAGACAACGCTGTATATCTTTAATTTTATCCCTTCTAGACGGAATGTTGTTAAATTTAATTAATCATATAAAATATGACTTTGGACCTGGGTGACGGAAACCATAATTTTTGTTTGGTCCTTGGCCTATTTCCTGGGTGTCATCATGCCTCGTTAACAGGACCTCTGAATTTTCATCAACGTCAAGGGTCTATCTTGGGATGTCTCTTTTTTTCATTTTTTGTACCGGTTGTTCCTAGCAACCAGTGGCGAGGCGTCCATATAAGCCGATTCCTAGCGGCTTCCCTTTGCTACTTCTCAACATAACACTGTTTACAGTCCAACTACAGTAAGTAAAAAGAACTGTGTTAAAAAAAAAAATAACAGGCGCGACAATCCAGCATTGGACTAAGGCCGCAGGATGTGTTAGTGACATCCTATTTCCAAGATCTTATCTGCTTTTTGTTGAGGTAATGAGATCAGCATCACGCTCAGCAGTGTTATTTATCCCCATAAATGGGTACTCGTTTAACATCTGAGTGAGATCATAGTCCGTCACAAGCTCGTGAGTTCGAAAAACACCATGGAACACGGTGAGATTCGAACTCATGAGCCTGTGCACCAAAGGTGCGCGCACTAACCGCTAGACCGGCCAGACTACTGTGTTTACTGTAACATTTTCTCTAGTTAGTATTTTTACACATTTCAAATTATTTTGGATGTTTTTTATACTGTAGTATACGAGTATGGCCAAATATTTACTATCTTCCATATTCAACTAAATATCCCGCACCTACAGAGTATTCCATGCACATCAACATTACATGATATAAGTATCGGCACAAAAATATTTGTAACATTCATTTATTAGTGCAATACAAACAAAAGAATAGCCAAAGACTAGATTTTTACACTAGGGATGTTGCGGATATCCGCATCCGCACCGCAACTGCGGATAATCCGCATCAAATTCTACATCCGCATCCTCATCCGCATCCGCAATCCGCATTTTTGTATGCGGATATGATGCGGATATCAATAAAAAACAAATTTCCCATCTAATCATCTACATTCTAAACCACTCATAGAATAGAGAATTCACAGTAAAAAGTTTATTGAATTTCCCACACAAAGTGTAGTAAAAATTACTACAAAAAAAAGCTAAAAAAAAATTTGAAATTTAATCTTACACATTTCTTTAGCAAAAGGTTAAAATAAATGAAAACTATTAAATTTTAAATAAAATATTGTGAAATCACATTGCTACTGTAATTTTACCAACAAAAAATGTAACATTAAATCAAGTGATTTGTGATTTTTCATCATTTAATGTAAAATTAAATCAAATGAATGTAATTTTTCATCACTTCATTTTTACATTTCGTAAATCTTGTCGATAGTATTCTGCTACGCTGTGTGGCGCACTTGGTTGAGTCGCCACTCTACGATGCTAGTAATCTAGAGGTCCGTAGATCGAATCTCGGCGTGGTCCAAAATTTTCGAACATGTGAGGATAGGAAATATATATAGTGCTTGCAACATTATATACACTCCGAAATTATATGCATTGTAACGTTGACTCCAAATTGCCTATAAACGGCTGAGTTAACGTTAAGTTAATTTTAAATAAAAAATTTAATTTTACACATGGGTATGGGACTTGTTTCCCTCTATGAATTTAAAATTAAATCTTTGTTGGAAATGGGTTAAATATATTGATGTAATTTTAAATGCGTGTTGTAAATTTACAACTCTGAAAGTTGACAACCAATTGCCTACTCTGAAAGCTGTAAAAATTTAAAACCGTGTGATAGCGATTGCAAGAAACCAAATCTAATGCATGTAGATATTAGTCTAAGAAAATTGAGCCAAAATATGGCCATCGAATGGCAAAAATCCAACATCTGAAACTTTTTTTTGATTATGGTTGGGGATGGTCCCCAGATTATGGCATTAAAAGTCCCAACCGATTGGTGGTCCGTAACCTTAAAAAAGGGGGTGAAAGGGAGGCATTTTTTTCGGTTTTTTGCGATTATTCCAAAAACGGCAAGAGATACAGAAAAATGGTCTGAGGACGAAAAAAAATACATCAAATTATTAGTGACACAAGACAACTTTGTCTACAGATTATAAAATGAGTAGTACGTAGAACAAACTGCTGATGGGTCACTTTGTACGGGAGATACCCTCAGTTTTTATCCGAATGAGCTTATTTTTGGTGGGTGGGGTGACTATGACCACCAATCGCAACAAACCAAAAATTTAGCACTCTGCTCCAATTTTGGGGGGAGTTATGGACATGCCGTTTTGACAAATACAAATGGGGGGATAATGGGTGTACTTGACCGGAGCGACTCAATGTTTACCTTAAAATGATCTTGAACTTATTGTGAATACGTACATATACAAAATTTTACGGCTGAAATAGCATTCTTTAAAAAGTTATAGAGCTCATTTAAAAAAGGTCCAAAATGAAAAAATTTAATGGAAAAGAAAGGCTTTCGACTATGACACTGCATTTTAATGAAGCTAATGACTTTGTCCAGCACTCAAAAGGATTGCACATTTTGCTAAGATGGCCCTTCCTTGTACTTTTACTTCTAACATGTCGAATATTCCTGAAAACTAGAATAGAATAGAATAGTATCTGATTTTCGGTATTAGTAAAATTCATTTCATATATTTTTTTAACTAATCCGCATCCGCATCCGCATTTGCAAATTTTATGGCATCCGCATCCGCATTCGCATCCGCAAATTTACATTTTCATTGATCCGCATCCGCATCCGCTAAACCACATCCGTTACATCCCTATTTTACACTACAGCACAGGGGATTCCCCTGTCCCTTTTTCAATTGGAATCGTGTGCGGTGTCTAATTTGAATCATTCCACTACGCTGTGCCTGTGCATCCTCACCTCACCCGATAGATACGCATTTCCTTAACAGCTCATCGGTCAGCAGAGCAGAAGAAATAATCCGATGAGAAGCCGGCTTGCTGAAGAGTCTAGTGGCACACATATTTCGCAATGTGTATGTATACTAAGATGCCCGGAATTGTTCACCATTGTCGGTGCTATGGTTGCCGCTTTCATTGGCCGAAAAATTTTGGCTTATGGACTGATGTTAATGAATGTTTGGAATACGGAGGCATTTAAAAAGATTCTGCAACTGAGCAGTGTTCTGCATATTGGCGGTTATAGAGAGATGCCTGCGCATATATAAAGATGATTCATATGCGAAAGACGATAGTTGCGTTTTGATTATGAGTTCTGATGTGGGTGGAGACTGGAGATAGAGATACAGCCAAACTTCTCATAAGCGGACACCATCGGGGAATGAGATTTTGTCCGCTCATTGGAAGTGCCCGCTTATGAGAATTCTTCATGAAGGTATAACATTTTATAAAATAGACTTTCATTACAATCTGCAAATCCATTCCAAAACCGCGATAAAAATTTGTAGTCCCGACAGGTTCGGGTATAATTTTAAGTAATTTCATTCCCACTCTTTTTCCACTTTCTACTTTTATTTTTAATAAAGGTTTCCTCGTTTCCAAATGTTTCTCCAACGATTTTTTCCGAGAGCGAGCACACTTATTTTTCATCTGAATTGTTATGTGATATTTCCTCAATTCGCAAAATTGTTTGACACTTATTTAAATAGAGTAGAGAACTGCAGGATTAAACGCCGCAACATAAATGTAATTTATGCAATTTCTACAAAAGTTGCGAGCACAATCCGAGAGATAAAAAAGAACTGCAGTCGTTCATATATCATTTTACATTTCCTGTACATTGGATCTTGCTAATACAATCGCAAAAATCTTTGCCCTAAATACAATTCTGCAATGTAAGAATTTGGGCCTTTTTGTCCTGGAACTGTCCGTTTATTAGAGACTCGCTTGTTCAGAATGGGTATGAAAGTACTGTCCATGTCCGGTTATGAGAGTGTCCGGCTATCAGAAGGTGTTTTCCACCAAAATATGTGAAAAAAAACGTTGGGTTTTATTTTCCCCAACGTTTTTTTTCGTGTTCGTTTATAAGAAATGTCCGGTTATTAGAAGTGTCCGTTTAGGGAAGTTCGACTGTAATACGTTGATAGTTGTATGCTGAAAGGTATTGAACTATTACTATTGAATATATTTGAAGATTTAGGAAATTTAGGAAAGGTAAGTTTTTGCATGTTTAAATTTTTAATCAAAAATGTATTTAATGAAACAAGAAAAATGTGAATGAATTTGCTCGAATTCAATCCTCTCTAAAGGTACATTTTCCTCGACACGACTGCACGACAGCGACTCGCTCATTCCATATAAAAACTAGTTTTTAAAATGAGAGAAAAACGAGTTTTTATGTGGAATGAGCGAGTCGCTGCCGTGCGGCCGCGTCTAGGACAACGTACCTTAAGTATTGTTCAATATTTTTATGGTAATTTTTTTAAAAATATTTTTAAATTTGATATCTGCAAAGTTCAAACATTTGCAATAACTTCAAAATGCATTATCTAGAATATGACTAGATCCCAAATAAATAATATTTTATGTATCAATTGAGTTTTGAAATTTCGGGCTTCCCTTGAGTGGTGAATCATTTTCACCACTGTTTCACGTCTAGAAGATTGCCTTTCGTTACAGGCCGAAATGATATATTTCTTAACGGATATCGAAGTGCTCGGCAATGGTCTACTAACTGATGCTTTCTCCAACATCATTGTTGACTCAATCACAGACTTAGGAGTTGCCTTTGATTCTAAGATTCAATTCAATGATCACTATGAAAATATAATAAAAAGGGGCTCGAAGCTTTCAGGCTTTGTTGCTCGTTGTACTAGTGAGTTTCGTTCTGAAAACAGTACTGTAAAGATTATTGTAAAGATTATTTGTCTCACTTGTTCGTAGCGTTTTAGAATATGCCACAATGGTTTGGTCCCGATCGCTGGTGGGTCCACTGACGCCTTAAAACGGGTTCAAAGAATGTTTACTAAATCATTATTTTTCAAATTTAAACTTCCTTACCCAGAAAGACTTAATTTCCATAAGAATCTTTCCCTAGAGAAGCGGAGAACTTTTCTTGAGCAATGTTTTTTTTTATACAAGATTTGTCGCGAATATCTGCATTCTACACTGCCTGTCATAACAATAGCCGCACCAGAAAACAGACTGACCCTTGGAAATTGAAGAGAGCACAGGTTTTCTACATACTATAAACTTAAGATATCAAAAGACAAAAAAGATAAAACTTTTCCAAAAATTTCCCTTTTATTTCGGAAATTGAGAAAATTAATAACGGGAAATTTTTTTTAAATAAAATTTACTCTGAGGGATTATTTTGTTTATTTTTCAATAAATAATTATAACGGGTTTTCGAGAGTTTTGCTTATTGATTATTGACCTGATTATTGATATTTTACATAGAAAACTCTTTGAAATTGTATTTTTTCGAATTTGACGTAATAATGTTTCTTAGAGATTTCCTGCCTAATTTTGATGTAACTTTTAAATACACAATACATAAAATGGCCGAGAAAATTTTTTTCATTCCACCCGAGGTCTATCCAGGCCTTTAAAACGAAAACAGTTTTTGGTCAGGATATTAAAGAGAAATTTCTACTGTAGGTATTAGAAGTGATTACATCAACTTTTAAATACACAAACAATCTTGCTTGCTTAACCCGTTGCGTCCAAGGTACGTCCAGTGGACGTATACTCGGCATATAAATCGATCAGCATTACCCCCTGGCGTGAGTAACTGTATTTCGCAAACCATATACGTCTATCAGACGTACACTGAAACAAAAGACGTCGTAAATAGCATGTAAAGCTACTTCAATTTAACGAAAAACTACATTAAAAAACCTCCAAAACAGTAGTTCGTTACGCCAATGAAACTAGTTTCGTTAAAATTTCTAGTACGAAAACATTTCTTACTCTATATGAAAACTTTCGTTGGTATTGCGTTAAATAATTCGTATGATTGACGATTTGATTTCTTAAAATTGAAGAACATTATACTTCACTGAACGAAAAAAAGACGTAAATACAATGAAAAAGTTCATTGTATATATGAAGCATTCATTATTTTCATTTTTTATTATGGTCATTGCTGCTATGTATTGATGTACATAGAAAATATGAATTGAACCTTTTTTTTTATTAAAAAAAAACTGACGCAGTCCATTATTGAAAACCTAGCTCTATAAGTGTTGACGACATTTATTTTACTGCTGTTCTGCTCTGAAAAGCATGATAACTGACCTACACCTACGGTGGGATTCGATCCCGGGATCCTATGATTTGAAGACCTGCACCCTACCTACTACACCAACCAGACTATACGTGCTGAAGGTTTCTAAGATACACGTAATGTATTTGTCAGAGTTAAGAAAAGCTTTCATTAATGTTATGAAAAATTCGTTAATATCGATATCATAAAAAATATACGTATCATTGGACCAGGAAAACTTCCTGAATGTAAGGTAAAGATTCTTCAACATGTTCCTCAATTTTAACGAAATTTTACATTAAATTTACAACAAGGAAAATAATCATTAATTTTATGAAAGAAGTTTTTGTTAACCTAATGAACGAATATTTTCTTCATGTCAATGTAAATATTCGTGATATTGACGAACAAAATATAAACGAATCAGATTTCTTTAATGTGACGAAATGTGGCGTAAACCTTTATGAACGTCTACCTTATCATAACGAATAATTACGTTATGGCAATGAAAATAAGTCAACGAATGTGATTCGTTAATAATAGGAAAGATAATTTTTTCAGTGTAGCCTGTGATCCGCACTACTTTATTTTTTTGCTCGTCTAAGATTCTTCTTACCCGAAGTTGCATTTTTGGTTGATTTAGGTTACTTATTGCATGTAACAAATATTAAAATGTACTAATGAATGCGTTTTTCGGAAACCGATTTTCTGGAAATTGTTGTTGTAACTGTATAAAATGACAACAACAACAAACGGGTATTCAAATGGTAACGGACTTTTACTCTTTGCGTAAATACCTATTTTTTTTAAACAGATGCTAAAGTATTTTTGTATTTCAAAGTTATTGAACTAAAATGTAGATAAGCGGGATATTAATGAAACATTTTTTTTTGTAAAATCCGAAAAAGCGCGCATAAAAATTGTAATATTAAAAAAAATAATTGTATGTTCTAAAACTATTATTTTTTATTTTAGAAACAATTTTTAGAATATTGATATACGTAGCGATCTTCCTTTTTCTAGTGAAGATTATTTAAAAAATAGCTGAAAACGCATAATATGTAATTAATTAATTAATTAATTATTTTTATATTATAACTTACATTTTTCCTTTTCTTTTTACTTTGCTAAAATGATGAAAACACCATGGTTAATCATTTGCTAAGCCAAAACAATGAATAAAGCAGAAAAAAATAGGAAAATAAAATAATTTCCCTCGTATACGTCTGTCAGACGTACCTGTGATCACAACTGATTTTCTATAGCCTGTGACGCAACGGGTTAACACTATTAAGGAAATCTGTCCAAAATGTGTATTGAGACGTATGAAAATCCGGCAAGTGCTCATCAAAAGTATTGGCCAGGAGAGTCTACGTATGGAACAGTTTATCTCGTCACTTTCAGCCGAGCGAAAATTTCATAGCATTGTCCTGACGAAAAACTGCTTCCATTCTATACAGAAGATAGGAAACATAATGGATTTTTAAGCAAGAGAATGAATCATCTCTAGCCAGTTGTAGCACTTAAACTTAGTTCCAATATTACAAATGTTAGGGATTTTCCAAAATAATCGCTTAGGGTCCATTTTATTCGAAAAGGATTTCTCCCGTTATTGATTTTCTCAACCATAACCATATGATAAATACAGTAGTCCAAAAGTACAGCCCAAGTAACTTGTGTATTTTCAGTTGATCTCCCCATGAAAATTCTCCTTGTATATAGGTAGTTATCCTGATTCGCTCTTAATTGATCAGGAGGGAAGGTGATTTTCGATTATTTAATGTCTTGCCATCCTAGGTTAGTTATCAAATGTCTGGGGGTATAAGGTCTTAAAGATTTCAATTTATTTGAGAGGTAGCATAGTTGCAGTTTCAAAAATGTTTACCATAATAAACGCACCCTGTGTATGGAATGGAGCATATTATAAAATAAATTATTAACAATATTGCACATTGGTTTCCCGTTATTGTTATGTATGCTTAGGTATACAGTGAAACCTGTCTAAAAGACCACCTGTATTAAACGACCACCTCTCATAACGACCGATTTTTTCGGGAACGGAATTCGTTTCCATACAACTCCATACATTTGTTCCCCGTATTAAGCGACCACCTATTTGTCGGACCAACGACCACTACATCACTCATTTTTTTGCAAGTTTTCTTAATAAATTCAATAGTTAACGGTATTAACTCGTAAAAAAGCATAAGGCCGCAGAAAATGTAAGTCGTATCGTTACGCGAATAATAGATTATGGGCAGTAAGCAACAACAGCAAAAATGTCCAAACAGATTTAGTTTTTTTGTTTTTGCAGCCATCAGTCGGTCGTGATACAGCTGCTGATTTCATTGTTGTTCATCAAAGACCAATAGTGTAGTAATTAGGAGATTTCAGATTACAAAATGTGGTGGGGAAATTTTTGTTTTTTTTTTTTTTATGTTTTTTTTGCAGTTTGAATCCGGAGCCTCCACCAAAAATTCGTTGCGGAACAGGGCAAAATCGAAAAAAAAACGTACGTTTTCGGAGTTTTTCCGTTTTTGGCTTATAACTTCAAAACAGTACATTTCTCCAAAAACCAGTCCATAAACATGTTAGAGAAAACATGATTGCGGGTCCAACACGATATTAATCTTTAAAATGCGTTAAGCGGTATTGCTACATTTGAAAGTCATTTTTTGGCGATTTTGACCCTGTTTCGAAACGAAATGTAAGTGGGAAGCTACGGATTCGGGCTCAGCACCCCAACATACATAAAGAATAAGAAAAATGCAACTTTTGCGACCAAAAATGAAAAACCGTTCAATCTCAAAATTTAATTCATAATATTATGCTAACATGGCAAATAAAAATTATCAATTGTAGTAATACCGCTCAACGGATTTATAATATTTATGTCTTTTTGGAAGCGAGAGTTTTCCGCAGAAATTAATAGTCTCGGAGTTAGGAGCAAAAAAAAACGAAAATGTTGGGGCTTTTCGCTATTTTGACACTGTTTTGCAACGAAATTTTGGTGAGAAGCACCAGATTCGTCTCAGCACCCAAAAAACAAAATCTCCACCACATTTTGCAATCTCATGTACTACGTATATCATCTGGATACTACAATGCGTTTAATAAATTATAATTTTACTGTTAATGCGATCCGCGTTCGACCTATTTTCAAGTTTAAATGCTGAGTAACTAGGGTTATGGCAGTCACATCTTTCTAGCGGGAATTTTCGAACCTTTGAAAAATGTTCAGTTTTCGTGAAGAAGATTTCGTTTTCGAATTCATTCAATAAAGGTTGTTGCGTTTTCTTGTTAAGAAAAACTAGCAATTGAAAACGCTAAAAAGCATTCCTATTACCCTACCAATGGTAACATTATTTCATTATTTTATAAAAGAATTTTGATAAATTTTTGAGTTTTTATAGTGCGTGAGTAGAATAGAATGATAGAATGAAATATGCACCAACTGCATCTTCACATGTTCAAATTTTTTCCTTTTTAACATGAGTGGTTGTTTTGCAAGCATTGGCCAATTCGGCGTAATTCTGTCAATTTCGTCAAGCTACGGTGAAGTATGCAAGCCTTTCAAAATGTTTCTATTTAAACGGTCGACAGCTCTTGCATTCCACAAAGCACAGGTATGAACAGAAAATTTGCGCTATTTACTCTGTGGTCCAGAGCCACCTATCTTTACTAAATGCACCAGTAAAAAAAATATCCAGGACACCTTTTGTCAAGGATGTTAAGTTGCTCTGTCCAATTCTGGATGGCAATTTAGGTCGTGGATTTCTTAAGAAGATAGTAGCTTTGAAATCTCTCACGTTAGCTTTAATTTAGGAAAAAAGTTGTACATTGCCTCTAAATTGATGAATTTGTTCCCTAAGTTCATTACCCTTATTAAGCGACCACCTCTAATAGCGACCACTTTTTCCGGGAACCGACAGTGGTCTCTTTAGACAGGTTTCACTGTATATGTATATACTAAATAATAGGTTGATAAACTATGAGTCGTAAGTACAGTAGAGCGTCGATTATCCGAACGTCGATTATCCGAACATTCGGTTAACCGAACCGGGCACTCAGCTTCTTTTATTGTGGAAAACATCGACAAAAATGAAAAAGCAAGTGTCTGAAGGAAGCTACCTCTCATCTGCATCGCTCAATTACCTAGATTTTTTATTTTTGTTCAGTTCTAGTCGTTTTACACTTTTTCGTTTTTTGCTTGATTTCACATTTGGGCTCTTTTCCAATTTTTGTATGGAAGTTCGATTAACCGAACTTTCGTTTACCCGAACCACCCTTGTGGACATTAGTTCGGGTAATCGACGCTCTACTGTATATGTATAAAGTAACTAGAGTGAAAAGTGCTGAAATACTTAATATATCTTTGTGAGCAACGCCATCTTTACAACATCAACGAAAGAAAGTTTTGCCGAAATTCACCGATTCTTTTCATTCATAGCCCAACATCCATTATACAACGGTAAACTCAGGATACATGCTCGTAATTTTAGCCACCCCTCAAATATCTGGGACTGAAATTATTGTTTTCCATTGCGAACTGCCATTAATATTCATTCGGTGTAGAGCGTATATCACTTTTATTTGTTCGGCTTCTTCCGTTAGCTGTCTAATTTGCTCTGATGGCCTAGCTAGGCCAGAACGTATTGTAGACGTAGACGATATCGTCGTCGTTGAATCTTTGAAGATGTTCCATATGACTAGGAAAAAGGAAGTTCACCTTTCAGAATAAATTTAGCGGTTATAGCGCTATTCGTCCTTACGTATACGAATACGAACACGATGCGGCGAACATTTTTAGTTTGATGATGGTGTTCTTTTATTCAAGTAAAGACATTCAGATTTACAGTGCAGAAAGACTAATTCAGACAAGGAAATAATTCCACATTTAGGAGCAGAAATTTGCAGTATTAATGTAATGGGAACAAGTAAGTTTCATTCAAATGTTTCGCCCGGGCTCGAGACTAGCATCTTTCTCGTTATTGAACAGCATTCCTAGTACCTGTACCATTCCTATAATTTACACATCCTACATGAAATTCCAAAACTCGCTTAGCATGCATGTACATTAAGATAGTATGGCTAAATTTCGGCAAAATAAAATAACTCCACATTTAAGTTTTCCAAGTACATTCACATTTTCATCCCAGACTGTTATAAGGCCGCATAATATTTATTTCTATTCCTGCTGCGAACCCTTACTTTTGCTTATTTTCTTCATTCACTACGTGACGTATTGAAAGCTAATTAAATTTAAGTCAAGTATTGGGGGTGTGTGGAATCCGGAAATAATTTCAAATGTTCCCTTGTCGGTAATAGAATCTCTTGTTTTATCAGTGATCAAAACTTCCTTAACCCTCATCCAGCGGGAGAGGTACAGGTGTACCTTTTTCGTTTTTAAAATACCGTCACTTTTTTGCTATGGGTCCGATCGGTCTGAAATTTTCTGACATCTCTACGATTTTAGTTTAAAATATGTATTCCAAATTTCAGAAATGTGTGACCACCCATCCCCAAGTTAGGGAGCAAAATTAATCTTACACCCTTTAACGGCGGCAAAGGTACATTTGTACCTTCATATATTTTGTATGAAAGAAAATTTACAAAAGACGAAAATAAAATATTTTTGGTGAATGCTCATGCTTAGAGAGACTTATTATAGCATCAATAAGTTGAGAATCGAGTGATGTACAGAAGTATTCGATTTACGATTTTTATTTGTATTTGATCAAGGTCCTTGGAGATATCGATTTATAAGGACTAGGCTAACTCATACAGCGGTTTTTGGTTATTTCACATCAATCTGAAGACTTTTACTGGCATACCAAACTTTTCGAAGTAATGGCTTGGAGCAACCTTCTTTCCCCATAACATCTAGTGAGAATTAGGTTTGTAGCAAATGTTGAAATTTTGGATTTTAGCGGTTTATTTTCTTTATCACAAATTCCCATAATTTGTATTCCATCACCTAATATTTATTATTTGTGTAATTCGGGACGTCCACCCGAGTTCCTTTTTGAAGGTTAAGCTGAAAACCAGCAAAAGCATTAAACCAAATTTATAAAATTGGATGTTTGGTGGGTATATAAACTTAGTTGAATTGTATACGTCGGTACCATATAGATAGCGATAACTACTATAGATTATGACACATGCCCACATGTCTTCGGTTTTTTGTTTTAATTTTTCAATTGATCCTTGGATTTTTTTACATATATGAGAAAATATTTTGCAATTTACCAACAAAAGTCACAATTGCTATTTTATAATTTTGCTACTATAGGAATTGGCCTGAGTTTAGATTCACAAAGAGACTGAAAATTATCCTAACCGATTCTACTTGCTTGTTGCTTGACAGGACATGTCTTTCGTATAATAACACATTTAATCATTTCTTCAATATATTTATTGTTTAAAGCATTGTTGTTTTGTGGAAAATGACGAGAATGTGATAATTATTGTTTTTTTCGTTAGCGGTATCGGGTTCTAGTAACAGAATAATATATTGGGGGTAGGGGGGTAAATTTTAACCAAAGACTCCACAATTCGCAAATCAAACATACTAAATTCTTCTAAAATCATTAATGACTTAATTTGAACCGTTTTATACTTTTCATTTGTAAATTAATTTTAGATTTCGTCAAATTAAAATTCCAAGCAACCAATTTTTTCAATTTTCTTTTCAAAATTTTGCCTATTTTCTAAATTGACCCACTCCAAAAATTAAATCCACATAAACCCAACTTCCTAAAACATCCAATTCCGCAAAAACAGTTACTAATTTGTGACTAGTCAACATAATGTAACGGTTTTACGGCCAAAATTCATACAAATAGTGAAGATTTTCATACAAAATGTACTAAGGTACAGGTGTACCTTTGCCGCCGGCAAGCGTTGTAAAAATCTGCCGCTGGATGAGGGTTAACCCATTAATGCCTGATGTTACATATATGTAACAGTAAGACATCCTTCATTTCAAACGGCTGCTAAAGGAATAGGATATCAATTCGGCACTAAAAAGTATTTTATCCTGTACTAGACAATATTAGCAATACGTAGAAATCAAATTAGCTCAATTTGACTATTGTGGAAGTTATAGAGGTTTCTTTCTGATGGTTTTTTCGATGTTGACGAAAATCTTCACGATGGCAAAAGTAGTAGAGGAATTTTATTTTTATATTTAATTGTATGAAAAAAATTGGGGAAAAATTAATGGTATGTTATTACATGGTCTTTTTGAAACAATACAAAAAATAAATGAAAAAAATATTGTCCGTGGTTTACGTTTTATAAGTACTTTTATAACACTGTTACATATATGTAACATCCGTCCTGATATGGGGAAATGCACTCCTCGTATAAGAGGTATATGAGTATGTACTTTTTTAGTGTTTTTTTTTATTTTATGGATTTTTTACACTCTTGAGGCGGTAGTCCGGATTATTTATTAAAAAAAAGTCCGGATTCCTTAAAAATCCGGATTAACGAAAATTTCCGGATTTTAACAAGACATTTTTATCTAGGAAAATAGCATAAATAGTCTTCATAAATGTTAAAATTTAATAAAAAAAATTCTATTATTTAGGGTTTTCCTTATAATTAGTCATGTCACATGATTTTCTAGACCCTTGTGTCTTCTTGACTGGCAAATTGAGCGGCCATATTTGGCAAAACATACCGAAAATATTGAGAGTCGGAATTAGAATTGCTCTAAATCCGGAATATGGATACAATAGTTGTCCTATGTGGATTAAAATGATAGCCGGATTCAAGGGTATCCGAAGCAAGGAGTCAAGGCTTTATTTTCATGAGGCCAAGGATTAGTTATTCTATTTGATTCTGCTAATATAATATTTAAAAGGATATATTTTGAGCTACCAAAGAAGAAATGGTTTCTAATGTAGACCAAATTATAGACAAGGAGGAATTATAGGCTCTTTATTTAGTCCTTTCTAGACAAATTGGGCGGATGGACAAATTGACAAAAAAATTTAAACAATAATTTTATAATTTACTGGCAAATCTTCCATAATCCTCAAAATCTGTATCGTTAACTACTGTACTTCTATAAACTTTTTTCCTACTCAAAAACTGTAAAATCTATTAGTTCTGTGGGAGCTCAAGAAACTTCTCAATAAAACAACAACAACTCCACATGCAAAAACACATTTATAATAAAATAAAATAATACAACATTTGACGTAATATTTTTGTAAGGCTGTTCATTTTTCGCACACATTTCGTATTATTTCTACGTTATTGTTGCCTTTTCTACATTTCAAACTTCATGTAAAATATCGGCTTTCATATATTTTTCGCTTTATAAAAAAAAATTTACTAAAATGTTTTCTTTTTGGAAAAAAATTTAAAAATATACCTTGAACACACTTTCCCCGTATCATGCCTGATGTTACATATATGTAACACCATCGAGTACCTCGAGTGCCTGATGTTACATATATGTAACAGTGCCGGGAGCCTGAACCCGGCTTCCGGGGGAAAAATTTTTTTCTACAAAATGTGTTTTTAGCCATTTTTAGCCGACGTGGAAAATTTCAGCTCAATCGGTAAGATTTTAGGGTCTCGTCGTTAATGGGTTAATGCTGATATGTCAACGAGGATGGACCAAAGTGGTTTGAACTGCAACCGAGCAGGTAAAAAGAGAATAGGTTTGGAAAGCGGACGATTCTAGACGAATTTTTGAGCTTTGATTTTTATCTTTTATGCTCTACATAAAGTTTCGCAGAGGTGCAACGCAGGCCCGTGCGTAAGGCGGGTTTTGGGGGTTGAAACACCGCCCATTGGCAAATTTTTAAAATTTTTTTATTAAATATTATTGTAAGGCAAAAGTTCAACTTCACAGTAATGTATACTGGCGTTGTTAATTTATACCTTTACTCCGCCGCTACACACCATCCAGTTCCGAACAGTTCAAGCACATTTGTGCTCGAAACTATTTTGAATCATCGCAATATTTAATCGAACTTCGCCTGTCTCTTTCCTAACAAAATAAAAATATGATCCACAGATTGTTTTGAAAGAGTTCTTTGCAGTACCCCGCAGAATTACCATGTTGAACGATAATAACTAGAGCCAAGTCATTGCATTATTAAATATCATCATTACAGATACAAATATTTGCATTTTGTTATTTTTTATAAACATTAAAAACACACTCAGATAAAACTTATTTTTACATAGAATCGATAAACAATCTCATTGTTACATATAATCGAATATTCACTTCATATTTTCAATGATATTTCCATCATTGTCCCAAAAAGGCTATTTCATCGGCTCCCAATCATAGCCAAAATTCCATACGTCCTATGTAATTTTTCTTTAATAAAAGTATTTTTTTTTCTGGGTGTACTATTTCGAAGTTACCATGAACATGGTTGATTTTTGTACTAAGAAATAGTTCTTTCATTCAATTAAATGATCGTTTACATGTCATATTTTGCGCAAGTGAAAACAACTACGGCATAGTTGTGTTTGAATATTAGCTTCACAGTAAAAAGTTTATTGAATTTCCCACACAACGTGTAGTAGAAATTACTACAAAAAAAGCTAAAAGAAAATTTGAAATTTAATCTTACACATTTCTTTAGCAAAAGGTTAAACTAAATGACAACTATTAAATTTGAAATAAAATATTGTGAAATCACATTGCTACTGTAATTTGAATAACAAAAAATGTAAAATTAAATCAAGTGAATGTGATTTTTCATCATTTAATGTAAAATTAAATCAAATGAATGTAATTTTTCATCATTTCATTTTTACATTTCGTAAATCTTGTCGATAGTATTCTGCCACGCTCTGTGGCTCACTTGGTTGAGTCGCCACTCTACGATGCTAGTAATCTAGAGGTCCGTAGATCGAATCTCGGCGTAGTCCAAAATTTCCGTACATGTGAGGATAGGAAATATATGTATAGTGCTTGCAACATTATATACACTCCGAAATTATATGCATTGTAACGTTGACTCGAAATTTCCTATAAACGGCTGAGTTAACGTTAAGTTAATTTTAAATAAAAAATTTAATTTTACACATGGATATGGGACTTGTTTCCCTCTAAGAATTTAAAATTAAATCTTTGTTGGAAATGGGTTAAATATATTGATGTAATTTGAAATGCTTTATTTAACGTAAATTTCGTGCTGTAAATTTACAACTCTGAAAGTTGGCAACCAATTGCCTACTCTGCCTGGCTGAAATTTAAAACCGTGTTGCTGTTTCTTTTATGCGATGTCTCACAATGTATGGTATAAATTACAAACTTCATCACTCATAGAGTCTGGTTGGTCTAGTAGGTAGGGCGTTCGTCTCCAAATCATAGGGTCTAAGGATCGAATCTCACTGTAGCTAGGTAATTTCTTATGTAATTTAGAGCGTAAAGAGGTTAAATATATATAAGAGGTCAATGAGTTATATGATTTATGAGTTATATGTATGTTTTTTCCCTGGAAAAATTATGTTTCTTTTTACATAAAAATATCGAGAATTACTCCTTTTGATGTAGTTGGAAATACTCTTTAGTGTTCGTCAATTTTGATAAAAACATATTATAATCCAAACCCTCCGTTTTTCTATGGGGTCATAGATAAGTTAAACATTAACATGATCCTTATCAATGCAGCATTTTGGATGATACAAATATGAATACGCGTTGATTTTCAATGGGGGACATTTAATTATGGGCATAGTTGGAATGATTGGACTCCAAGTAAATTTAACTAGGTCTATGGTTGATTATAACTGGAAAATATGAAAGTAATCAAGTGAAAAATCAACCAGGTTTCATAGTTGTATTGACTATGACATGATAGGCTGAGAGACATGGGGTAAAATATTTAGGCTAATATGGAAAATAGTTAATGGTACTATTCTTTTCGTTGAGTGTAGGTTCATATTATAACATTATTATAACCTTTATATCTTAAACTTTAAATATACCTTTGAATGAAAAATTTAAGTATACAGGGTGTCCGGAAACTGCCGCATAAACGCACCGGATTATGATTTCTCAGTTGATTTCCAGCAAAAAAGTTGTACGGAACATAACCCCTCAGCTTAACCCTTAAGCTGCCACAGGCATTTAAAGATTTTGGAAAAATCATTTTCTTGCACGACTTAAAGCCTAATATCTCCAAAGTTAGATCAGCTAGAATAGTGAAATAATGATTTTTACAGCCAACAAACTTACCTGTAAAATAAAACTAACCATCCTAAAATCGGATAAGAGGTTTGGTTTTTACAGAACTTCAAAGTCAAATTTGCGTGATTTGACTCAAACACAATCTTTTTTTCCATCTCAATTTTCTCCAACTTCTGCCAAGGTGAGGTGCTTGTACGATTCTTTTGAAAATTGGCGCATAGTCTTACGATCATATCTTTCCTACATAATTTTATTCTAGCTCCATTATTTTTAACAGTTTTAGTACCTTAAGTGCAGAAAACTAGGGTTAATTTTGGCTCGATTTCGACATACTTTGAATAGATTTTACCAATTGCAGATCTTTAGGGGCAGTGTGAATTGAATTGTATTGAAGTATTGAATTCGAGCTAAAATTAACTCTAGTTTTCTACACTTAACGTATAAAAACTGTTAGAAGTAATGAAGCTAGATCAAAATGATGTAAGGAGGATATGATCGCAAGACTATGCGCCAATTTTTAAAAGAATTGTACAAGCACCTCGCCTTGACAGAAGTTGGAGAAAATTGAGATGGAAAAAAAGATTGTTTTTGGGTCAAATCACGCAAACTTGACTTTAAAGTTCTGTAAAAACCAAACTTCTTATCCGATTTTAGGGTCGTTAGTTTTATTTTACTGGTAAATTTGATGGCTGTAAAAATCATTTTATTTCACTATTCTAGCTGGTCTAGCTTTGGAGATAATAGGCTTTAAGTCGTGCAAGAAAATGATTTTTCCAAAAATCTTTAAATGCCTGTGGCAGCTAAAGGGTTAAGCTGAGGGGGTATGTTCGTACAACTTTTTTGCTGGAAATCAACTGAGGAATCACAATCCGGTGCGTTTATGCGGCAGTTTCCGGACACCCTGTATATGTTAAACCCTCCCCTTGGATGATTCCTGCGCACGGGCCTGGGTGCAAGGTCTAACTGGATTATCTTCTTCTTCTCAATACCGTATAGCGCCATGGTACGTTAACTCAGCCGTGTATAGGCAATTTCGAGTCATCGTTACATTGCACATCATTTCGGAGTGTATATAATGTTTCAAGCACTATATATTTCCTATCCGCACAAGTACGAAAAATGTTGGACCACGCCGAGATTCGATCTGCAGACCTCTAGATTACTAGCATCGTAGAGTGCGTCTCAATCAAGTGAGCCACAGAGCTGGGATATCACTATAACAAAAATTGTGTGGTTCGTGTTCACTTTTTCGGATATGTCGTAATGTTATTAGCCACAATCCATAAATTACAACATAGCTGTTAAAAAAAGTGAAATTATTTTTTCTCTATCTAACTTTTAGATAGACACACACTTTACAAAGGAGCAATGTCTTAATACTTAACCGAAATCCCCAAGTAAAAATAGGAATTTAAAAAAAACTATGGGACAAACTATAGCAAAGTCGTCCTTAGAATATCCATCACAGCTAAGAAAGTTTTTTTCGGGAAATGGCTAAACTTGAACACCGACAAAGACCCCTATTGAAACATTTTTTTAGGTTCTTAAATTGAATTGAACAAAGATCCGGCGAGCAAGGAGCGGAAACAGAATGAATGTATTGACGTAAAAATGTATGTATGCAGTTCGAAAGGAGCCAGGTCAAAACTGGCTGCTTTTAGTCAACCCAATGAAAGAGCTTATATAAAAGAGAAGCTTGTGGCTGACATGAACGTCAAATATTCAAACTATGTGTGTAGCAACTCACGAAACTTTTATATTTAAGTTTTCTAAAGAAATTCTTCATCGCGTTTTCAATGAATAAGTCAGACAAATCCACTGAAGGCGAATTTTCACAACGGTAAAATTGTAGCAAAAGTGAAAAGGCTAAATAGCAGGAGACATTTGTATTTCGTTTAAAGCAATTCAGTTGATCTATGTATATTCTTACCTACTGATAATTCCAATAAATAATTAGAAACGTGTGATTTAGTGAGTAACGTGATGGAAGAAAACCGATCACGCTACAGAGCTGACATCCTTGCTAGCAGGGGCGAACCCAAGGGGGGGGGGGATTTGGGGGATGAAACACCCCCCGAAATTTTAAAATGAAAATTATAGGTATGAATAAAATTCACACAATCAAATACCTAAGTGATGATTTTAACCATGCCCGACGCCAGACTATCGTTTTAAAGTACCCATAGACCTTCCAACCGATTGAAGCAATTTTTTGATTGCCCGATAAATTGGAAGGTGTATGTGACCATCTAACCCATTTTATTGGACGTGTGGAACATATTGCCATGCAATTTTTCATACAATCTGTCATGATAATCATGTGTTTTCAGTTGCTGATTTATTGACATAAACCAGTGGTCATTCTTCATGATGTGGTTGTGGCGGTCATTGGCTATATCCACACATGCGCGCTTTTGTCTTCCGTATCGTCTTCCCTATCGTCTTCAAGCTCCGATTCCACTTTCAACATTGAACTGATTGCGTCAAGTAATCAGAAGAGATGAATGCTTCATTCTATCCACATCTATTCATCACCCAGCAAAAAACGTGTATTAAAACCAATGAAGTTTACTTTACTTCTAGTAAACAGAAAATTTCTTTAAACGTATGAAGTTTGAATATAATTAATTAAAAATGCCATTGGATCAAATACACTTTCATAGAATTTAAAATTTCAGTAGTAATAGAATTAAAGCAAGCCGACATACAACTAATGCAACAAATTACTTAGAATCTAGTAAATCAACTTCATGGGAACTATGATTTTTTTGCATAGCCTCTATGTATAAACATTTTAGTTTTGTATTGCACCGCGTATCAAGTAGTTACGATTTTAGAAACGTTGACAACATTCCACATCTAGTCTCATGGCAATGTGAACGGACTGGCACGCAGGCGGAACGGGTTCGAATCCAAGTTTCGGCATAAGGTTTTTTATGAATAAAAAAAATATAAAAATTTGAAATAAAAATAAATAGAAAAAAATAAAAAAAAAATAAAAAAAATTAAAAAAAAAAATAAAAAAAAAATAAAAAATATTCTTTTCTATTTTTTTTTTAAATAAAATCCAATGAAATTTTTACATAGAATCGATGAACAATCTCATTGTTATAATCGAATTTTCACTTTATATTTTCAATGATATTTCTATCATTGTCCCAAAAAGGCTATTTCATAGGCTCCAAATCATAGCCGAAATTTCATAGGTTCTATGTAATTTTGCTTTAATAAAAGTAATTTTTTTTCTGGGTGTTATTTATCGTTAGATGTGTGTCGCGGCTTTGTTCAGGACAGATTAATGATGGATTCTTTCGTTAATAGTATGTTTAGATGGTAAGTTGTTGACATATTCAACATTTGCAATCGCGTTCAAGAATTAATACCTTTCTTAAATAGCGCAGGCCTCCCAAGTTTCAATTGTCAAAATGACGAAGACGAACGAAAATTGAGTGTCTAGACAGGCCCATTCTCCATCGAATGTAGCAATGAATCTTCTATCGCCACAAAATATTTAGATAATTTTCGCTATGTGTGTGTGTTGTCTCGTGTGAAACGCGAGATTGTCATTTCAGATTGCGCGATAAATTGCATAGTGTATGTGCTGTACGGGCGTCAGATCGATCGGAGAGTATATGGGCACTCTTAAGCCTAAGGTTTAAGAACACTTAAAGCGTTGGATTTCATGAGCCACTTTGCAAATACAAATCACCCCCCGAAATAAATTCCTGAGTTCGCCCCTGTTTGCTAGTGACTAAACCAATATTAATAAATTAGCACCAGGATCAGCGATGTTCACAGTGACCTCTAATAATAATTTCTCAGAGAATAATAGTATTCTATGATGAGAATCTTGCAACGCTCTGTGACTTACTTGGCTGAGTCGCACTCTACGAAGCTAGTAATCTAGAGATCTAGAGATCGAATCTCGGCGTGGTCCGAAATTTCCGTACATGTGCGGCTGAGTGAACGCACCATACCCCACAAGGGGTTACGCTACAGAGAAGAAGAAGAATGATGAGACTAGAATTACATTCCAGCAAAGTCGCGTAGCATACTCTTAATAACGGACGTCGCTAAATAAGTTTCTTGAATAGTGAAGTTCGAGTACCTTTATTTTACCAAAATTTGATGCTTTTATCGAAAAGTTCGACATGGTTAATCATTAACCAACTCAGAAGTTGTGTGTTCATATAGTGTGTCATCTACAAAGACCATCGTCTAGGGCAGTGTCTCCCAACTCCTAAATGTCGGAAAATGCCACTTATCCTTTGACTACATCTTCTAAACAATTTTGAGATATAAGCGCCCTTCATATCCATTCCATAAACTTTTCAATATTCCTCGTATGATCAAATAAAAAATATATAAATCTAAAAAAAAACAATTTTTTCTCTGATAAGGCATTTTAGCACATACATTAAATTACATTAAATTAATTTCATTCTTTTTTTTTTGTTTTATCTCTGAAAAAGAAACTCTTCGCTGGGCAATAAAATAATTTATTGGAAATAAGACACCCAACGCCGAACAATATAAATGGAAATACCGAGTTTTTCAATAATTCTAATCTGCTGTGTTTTTCAAATTTATAGTAATAAGCTTCGCAAAAAAGGATTGTAATTGAGCTTTTCAAAGATAGTGTTTGATGGACTTCATATTCTGGGAAATAATGGAAAATGTTCACTTCGAAGGTTAAATATAAGTGTAAAATCGAAAGTCGTGCCAATCCGGATCACCTACAGAAATTTGCAATTCACACTTTCATGGATATGGACAATGGTCCCCGCGAATCACCCATCCCCGAGTTTTACTATTCGCTTGACAGCGAACGTCGAACTAAATAGGCGCATTGCCCATTCTTCCCTAGCCCCTTCGAGGGGCCATGTCGAAAAGTTCGACATGATTAATCCTTAATGAACTCAGAAGTTATTGATGGATAAGAAATAATTGTGTTGTTAACAAAGCGTGTCATCTACAAATTCCATAGCGTTAGGTTATGTGAAACCGCCAGCGTCGAGGCTTTATACTCTCCCTTACTGCTGGTAGAGTTCTAAACTTTCACTAATTTATACACTCGTACTATGAGGTCAACTGCTTTCTAAGAAAGTAAATATAAAGCATATCATACTGATTTATATTTCTCAGATTTTTATACCCTTCTCTCGTAGAAAGGCAGGTTATATTAACTTTGTCATGAAGTTTATAATGCATTGAAAGAAGCATATTCGGCCATATAAACAGTATATATGTTCATATAATTCATCTGAAATTTTGCACACGTGATTATTATTATTGCAGGCTGTTTGTATGCTTGAATCACCGAAATTGGATCACTTGGTCATGGGGCTGCCATACAACCCCCCCCCCCTTAAATTAAAATCTTCCATGAAAATTTTCTTTTATTTGTACATGCCATACAAATCCCCCCCCCCCCCTTAAATTAAATTCTTCCATGAAAATTTTCTTTTATTTGTGCACCAATTTCAACCAAACCTCACACCGATGTGTTTCTGTGGATGCCACAAAAAAAAATAAAAATATCGTAAAATAAATAACAGGCGCAGGATGTGTTAGTGACATCCTATTTCCAAGATATTATCTGCTTTTTGTTGAGGTAATGAGATCAGCATCACGCTTAGCAGTATTATTTATCCCCATATCCCATGGGTACTCGTTTAATATCTGACTGAGATCATAGTCCGTCACAAGCTCGTGAGTTCGAAAAACACCATGGTTCACGGTGAGATTCGAACTCATGACCCTGTTCACCGAAGGTGCGTGCACTAACCGCTAGACCAGCCAGAATACAAATATGCCACAAAACATATGTAAAAATGCTTGGAAAGGAGCGAAGGGATCATGGGGCTGCCGTACAAACCCAAACCCCAATTTTAGTTCTTCTAAAACATTTTTTTACACTCATTTCAAAAAACCTTGTATTAAAATATCTTAATCGAAACTACCAAAAATGCAAAAATAATTAGAATCGTACTCTGGGACCATGTACCCCGTCTCCTCCAATAAAGTTTGCTAAGATATATTTTTTTTATTTGCTCACTTATTCGAAGTTATCCTCACACAACCATTGTTATATCGACGGCACAGCACTTATATGAAAACGAAAGAAAAAGAAGGGGGTGGCTAATGAAACACAAATCATAGGTACTCCCGAAAAAACTTTTAGCCCGAGGAGAGTGAAGGGTATCTAAATTTCGGCCTCGCCCAAAATTAGCCTCGATCTCCTTTCCTTTACAGGTCAGTCTTAATTAAATGTTTTTCAATCGAAATGCAGGGCCGGATTTCCCATATGGGCAACCTGGGCTACTGCCCGGGGCGGCAGAATTTCAGGGGCGGCAAATTCTTAAATTTTTTCATTGGTCTAAAATTATGGGAAAGATGGATTTTGAAAACTCAAACATAATTTTAGAAAATAATTTGCGTTTTTAATTTTTTTGGTTGGAAGTGCATACATACAATTACATACATAGTTTAATCGTCTTAATCCTAAGCACCTAATCGCAACCTCAACTCAATTTTTAATGTGATTCCGCCTTCAAAAATGGGGACTACGCAAAATTTTGCTTGCAACATACACTCATTCACTCTGAATGGTGTGGCGGCCTTTAGTTCAATTAGAGTAGGAGTATAAATCATCTTTGGCTTCACTTTAAACATTATGGGGCGAGTACTTGGCTGCCAGCTCCTGTTTTCAAGCCTCTAAAATTGTCCCAGACCTGAAGAAAAAAAACCAAAAATATTTTTGGTGATAGCGATCCTTTGAAAAGGTTAAAACGCCCCCAAGCAAGTAACTCATCTAGCCACATATTCTCGTGTTCAATCACTTAATTTTAAATTTGTCCCCACATCAAATTTGCTGGGAAGCAAGCATTTGGTTTCGGGAGAGGTTATAGTCTCTTTATTAGAAATGCCGCATTGGCTATAAAATTTTTGAGTTTTTGTCGGGTGAATAGGTTTAACTAAATTTTTAAGAATTTTTAAGCTTAAATTTTCGAATTTGCAATTTTTTGTTCAGAGAAAAACGAAAAAATTCCACCGAAAATAAAAAATTATTTAATAATTTAATTTAATTTAATAGTTGAAATCAGGAAAATCTAGAACTTTTTAGGCATTGAATGATTTTTGCTGAATGCATCAGGAAGTGCTTTCCCAATTCGTTTTCGTTATCTTTATCACCGAAAACAAATTAGGTCAAGGTGTGTTTAAAATTTACCGTAAGATTTCCTAATTTTGGGTTTATTCGGTTTCGGTATGACGTTTTCTGGTTAAATATGATGCTAATATAGGAAATTTTATTTGTTGGGGTAATTCGCAAATTATTTCCAAAATGATCGACAAAGAAAAAAATTTAGAAAACATGAACGCAGTTATGAAGAAATTGAAAAGCCGAATGTAATACGAATTGGACAGTTTTCTATGTTATCATTGGAGTTTCAATCATTCCTAAAACAATTGTGGGAGGTGCACGGAACACCTGGATTCCTTCCCTGAGAAGCAACATAAAAATTTGTCAAGCAAACAAAATACGCTTACTAGTAAAAAATATGAAATTTTCAATTATTCACATACGCCCGCTAACGTTTTGTATACATTTCCTTTGTGAGGTGACAACTGCTACCTTCAAGCTTATCTAGTGGTGGAGGGCGGCAAATTCGCTACTGCCCAGGGGCGCAATAGAGGCTAAATCCGGCCCTGTCGAAATGACAAAATATTCGTAAGAAATAACGGGGTCAAACGATGGAGTCAAGTGGCTCCCATATAAAAAAAAGACGCCACCCCAAAAAAGCCTCTTGCCATTGGCGACAGTCATCAGCCCGTTACTGAATGCGGGGTCAGTTTTTTAAAACAATTAACGCAAAATTGCTTCGTAAGAAGCATCCTTTTACAGTCCCTGAAATGTTGCTACTTCTTTGTCTTAATGTCCGCCCAATACAATCTTCAATCAATTTTTTTATGTCGGCCTTATTATACCAATTCAAACATTTGAGCGAAATACCAAATCGCGTTTGATACATATTATAACTATAAGTTGGAGAATATTTTACTTTTCAGTGCATTCAGAACCTCAATTGCTTCTTCCTTGCCTCGTTCTTTATACCGCTCCATGGTTCCGCATTCAGAACCCCAATAATTGCCATTAGATCTTAACAGCCTTTTCAATGAACAAAATACCCATTTTTGATATAACAATAACATCCCTCATTCTATATACTTATTAAATTTCTACTACGAGGAAAATTGCCATTGAAAAGGTAATTTCCCAACAACAATAGAAAACATATCGGATATCAAATACAGGAAAACAATGATATCAAAGTTAAAGAAGGGCAAAAAATGTTATTACTTCCAGTATAGAGTAAGCAACATCATAGAGAATACGAACAGTATAAGAAAGAAAAGAAAAATACCAATCGAAAATGGTAGGAGTCATCTCGATGGAAATTCATTTATCGGAAAGGACGTCAGACTTCAAAGCGGTTTAACAATTTTATAAGGCAACGTTTGCAATGTGATTCTTTGACAATATTACGACAAATGCCAAGAGAGAAGCGTGTATAAGTATGTAATATAAGATTATGCACATCGATTTCCAGGAATTTCGGATTTTTGATACATAAAATTGAATTTTTAAAACTCTTTCAAATTCACTTAAATATAATTCGTTGACGAATTTTAGCAAGGATTTTGGTAATCGATTGACAAAATGTCAAATACATTTTACATAATAATTTAATTCAGGAGACCATTTATAGTAAATCAGGCATATAATAAATCTGATATAGGAACGTTCGAAGGTGCGTGGGTGACTGGAAAAAAATGCTACTCTTTGATAATACGAAAACATTTAGCAATATTCGAGAGTAGATTGACGAACTTTTAAATGAAAAGTTTCTTGGAGAAGCTTTTCAAGATGTCGAGATGAATACTACTAATATCCAATATCGAAGGGTTTGCAGAGCAATAGGTAAAAATGCATTATATCAGGCTGAGACATTATCACCAAAACGGAGATAGGTGTAAACAGCAGGCCGAGGGACGCGACGAAATGGAACAGTTTAAATAACTAGTGTCCGACCGAAGCTTTGGCATCGCCTTCGGCTTCAGCTACACTGTGAAAACAAGGTTGAATCTTACATCGAAAACTGAATTTTACACCTTTTTCTCGCAAAATTACAGTAAACGTTTATGTTTAAACAAAATTTCTAGTAATTTTATTATTTTTTATTACACTTTATTATTTAATATTACACTGATTTTTTAATATTACTCTATTTTGGTGTAATTTTACACAACTTTTGGTGTGAAGATGTGTCATTACTTTATTTCTGTGTAAGTTTACAATTTCAGTGTATATTTTCATCTAATATTACGATTTTGGTGTAAAAAATTACACCTACATTTGTGTAAAATTGAGTGTGTTACAATACTTTTGTGCATTATTGCATTTTCCTGTATCCCACAAATGGCTTGTTCTGTGTGCAGAGTCTGTTCCGTCCGAAGTGCGTTCGTGTGAGCATCATATTATTGTTATTGTTGTAGCACTTTCTTGCTCTTGAACCGAAGGGGGTGTAGCAGCTCTTTGCCGTTGGAATAACGGGTAGCTCCAGGACGATTTACATCGAAGAATATTATTATAAACCCAGATGTAAATTTACATATTAGCCGGTGTAAATTTACATTTTTTCCAATGCAAATTTACTTATTTTTGATTTAAATTTACATTAGTCTGAGAGCAAGTTTACTTATTTATGTGTGCAAATTTACTTATTACCGTTTGTAGATTTACACCAATTTTGTAGTAAATATTTACACCGTAAAGCGTAAAATTACTCTCCTTCATATCGTGGTGTAAATTTACTACTATAATTGAAGGAACAAAAGTTTCCTCCTATTATCGGAGTAAAATTTTTTCGAGTGTACAATTGGTCAAAACGGTCATGCGACCTTCGGATAAATTTGAAAGAATCCGAATTTTTAACAATAATTTTGAGATTGGTTCCATTTGATCTACTCTCACAAGCCTGTTTTTTTTTATACCCGTCACTATGTGAAACGGTGTATTAACTTTGTCATGAAGTTTGCAACGCACAGAAGGAAGCACATCCATCTGTCTGTCCGTCTGTCTGTTCGTCTGTATCTCTGTCTGTCCGTCTGTTGCAACGCCTACTAGTCCCTTAGTTTTGAAGCTATCGGGCACAAGATTCTTTTTAGTGTACGCTGCTGGCACGAATGGAATGGGACCATGGGGTCATGGGGCTGCCCCTGAAAAATAGGTTCTTCTAAGAAAAACTTTTTTCTTTATGTGCCAATCCTAACCAAACTTCACCCAAGTGAGTTCTTAGTAAAGCCTCAAAACATATCTGATAAGATAATTTTTTATAATTTAGTTGTCAGTTAGTATAATTGGGCTCCTGAATTAAATTATTTTACTGAATGTGGCAACGCCTTTATAAGTGACGTTTTGTGCGAATAAGCATTGCCTTATACTTATTCCTTAAGGGAGGCCTTATTCCTTAAGTGACGGCGGAATTCACCCCAGCAGGTGTTTTTTTTTAATTCGCAGAAATTATAGGGTGTTTGTAGTAGGATTTATTAACCTTCGGCGGGCGCAATGCATCTGACAGATTAAGTGACCAGTTTTTGTTGCGGCACTCAGCGATATAAAAAGGGAGAGATCTGAAACTCACAGCAGCTTAATCTTTATCGATCAACAACCCAAAGCAGTTTTCAGTTTCGATCTACCATATGTCTGAGGGGCGGGAGGGTGTGAAATAATCTCTCAGATGTATTGCGCCCGATTGTGTTATTTTCTCTTTTTCTGTGAAAATTTCCACTTGTTATACTTTTCACATTGCGTAATAACGTTGTGTTGACTTTTAGGCCCACCAAATCCTTCAATAGTGTGTTTTTAGTAATATAAGCTCACATTTTTTAAGCGGTCGAGTTGTTGGAGGTTTTTTAAATATTTAAGCGATTGAAAGCGGAATACTCTTAGTAAATTGAAAATGTGAAGGGTATCAAACTTTGTGAGCCAGTATGTATTTGTTTCTAAAATTTCGTATAACTGTTTCAAAAAGACAATGCAACAATAAATAAGAGTCTAAAATATACAGAAATTTAGTTTCATCCTATTTTCTGCACTTTATCTGTCAGATGCATTGCGCCCGATCGTGTTAGGCTAACACGATCGGGCGCGTTAGGATTAGTATTGCGCCCGCCGGAAGGTTAATTTAAATCGAAACTGATTTATTATAGGACTTTCATTCACTTTAAGAATTTGTTTTATAATGAAGCCATTAGTTTATATGGAATTTAAATAAAGTCATAAATTTATGAATTAATTTTTAATTTAGCAGGAAATGTTTTAGAAATGTATACTGCGTTAGTGCATTTTTACTACATACACGAACTCGTAATAAATAGTTCAATAATCCATTCCTAAAAAAATTCTGAGAATCTCTTCATACAGCTTTCTAGAAGAACTTGACTCTTTTCGTTGAGGCAACAGTTTTTAATAAAATAAATAGAGAGTTTTAGATTGTCGTTGCAAATATAACGACATTGTTTGACATTTCCATACAAAAATATCGCTTGCCGACAATACGCAAAACAATTTTGCATGTCCAAAGTAGGCATGGAGTTATAATCACAACTAATAATATCCTGAATTTCGACTATTTACAGAATATCCAATATACTGAAATCAATGAATAAGGAAACAAAGGAAGTAGCATGGTAGCATTACCATGTATGTGACTGTACCTACATGAAAGTAACCCAAAATTCGTTTTCTTTTTTAACAAGAGAATCAGCTGTTTGTAGTTTCGTGACAGTTCGAGTTGTTGTCGCCGCGTAGTTAAGTGCTTATTTTCATTGTGTTCCGAAATTTTGTGTTAATTGCTCGTTAATTTAAAATTATCGGTTTGTACTCCAGGCATTGTGTATACATCCATCTTATAGTGAAACAATAGAATATCTTTTACAATATATTATTTTGCGTGTTGTTTTACAGTGATGAAGTGTGCATTGCATTCCTGTGTCAATAGGAGAAGATCTGCGCGAAAGGGGTATCGTTTTACAAGTAAGCCTCTTGTATAATAATATTTCGAAAGTGTACCTTCATACGTAATGAACAAATTACTGAAGTGTGCATTTATAAAAGAAATATAAACAGTTTAAATAGGTGTGTCTGTACGAATTGCTAACATTTGCATTGACCTTGAAACAAAAACACATTGACGTTTGGCATTGTGTTTACACGACAGTGGCGTATCATGATAACATATCAAATGGGGAGATATTTAGTGGACATTTTGGATTTATATTGTGCAGTGTGTATTTCTAACTAGCCGTGTCTGACCAGTTTTGAGAAATTTTAATACATATTACAAATAAGTATTATTTACTTGTTTTATAGTTGCCTGATTTCACATTGAATGTATACGCAAAATTTGATAATTTTACCAAAAAATTTTCCTTTCGAAATTAATATACTTATAATACAATATTCAACTTATATTATGTCAAAATCAACATCTTAAATTATGAAATTGATTGTTTGAATTTGTATTGCCCCTACCGCGAAAATTATGACACGCCACTGGTGGGTTACATTAGTAGTGGTGAAATGCACACTAGTAAACAATTGGTTACCATTTCCTTCGGTAATGCTACTTCCTTGTCTTCTTATTGATTGACTATGAAATACAACAAACAATTGAGTTCTTCTAAGAAAAATATTTTTATTTGTGCACCAATTTCAACCAAACTTTACACAAATATGTTTTAAGTGATGCCACACAACATATGTTAAAATTGACGGAATCCCTCATTGGGTTATGGGGCTGCCATACAAACCCAGCCCCCAAATTGAGTTCTTCGAGGAACAACTTTTTTATTTGAGCACCAAATTCAACCAAACTTCTCGCAAATATGTTTTAAGTTATGCCACAACACATATGTAAAAATGGATGTAATCGGGCCGTTCCGTCATGGGGTTGCCATACAAAACAAACACCCCAAATAATTTTTTTTTTGCACTTATTCCAACCAAAACTCACTCTACTACTACTACTACTACTACTACTACTTTCTCCGCTGTCCGAACAAGGGCTTGGTATCCTGATGTCAGCTCTGCCAAACAGAAGTCCACAGGTGAGGCGCGCCCGAAATTAACCTCGTTTTTTTTAAATCACGTGAGCCCTGTAGCGCGTTCCATTTATATGATCTCAGTAGAAATAGTTACTCACATTCACTTTCCGTCGTTCTAAGACTCCGATAGAGTTATACAAATCTATAAAAGTCAACTTTTCACCTTTCAAATTACAATTGACCTATGCTGTCGTTGACAGCTATTTCCACTCGCACCCTCGAGCTGAGTCATCGGTAGCTATGGAAAGTGACCGTTGAGAAAGTTCAAATATGTGAGATTATGTGGAGTCAGTTGCTGGTATTATTATGGTAGGATTATTGATTACGTTTTAGGCAATGTTTTCCTTTTTATGGACCCTAAGATTAATAAACAAAGTGTACAATATTAACACTAATTGCGAATGCCATCGATCCACAGTAATTTCGGATTAAGTGGCATATTTTTCTTTTTCATTTCATGGAATTTATTTATCGTATTACAATTTATTGTTGATTGTTTTTCAACTTTTTATATTATTTTGTAAAAATATTTTTTGAATTCAACGGAAGGAGCATCTTTGCCTACTTTGATTAGGTAAAAATCCGTCAAGGAACCATTTTTTTCTGAGCTGGCCAAGTAGTGTAGTTCCGAGGTGATTTCAGATTGCAAAGTGTGGTGGAGAAAATTTTTTTTTTGTTTCTTATGTTTTTTTTGGGCTCGAATCCGGAGCTTCCCACCAAAATTTCGTTGCGGAACAGGATCAAAACCGCGAAAAAACCCCAAATTTTCGAAGTTTTCCCGTTTTTTTTGTTTATAACTCCGAAAGTCTTAATTTCTCCGAAAACCTGTCCATGAAAATATTAGAGAAAACATAACTGCGGGTCCAACGCGCCATTAATCATTAAAATGTGTTAAGCGGTATTGCTACAATTGATAGTCATTTTTTTGACGTTTTTTGCAATTTTGACCCTGTTTTGCAACGAAATTTTGGTGGGAACTTACAGATTCAGGTTTTGCACTCCAAAATACACAATGTACAAGGTAAATGCAACTTTTACGACCAAAAATGAAAAACCGTTCAATCTCAAAAATTTTTTCATAAAATGGAACTATGTTAAAAATGGCAAATTTAAATTATCCACTGTAGTAATACCGCTCAACAGATTTTTAATATTTATGTCTCTTTGGACGCGCAATTATGTGCTCTCTAAAATATTCATGGAGAGTTTTTCGCAGAAATAAAAAAGTTGCAGAATTAAGGGGCGAATAACGGAAAAACAGAAAAAATTTTAGGGATTTTCACGATTTTGACCCTGTTCCGCAACAAAATTTTGGTGGGAAGCTCCGGATTCGTGCTGAGCACCCCAAAAAACATAAGAAACAAAAAAAAAATTGTCTCCACCACATTTTGCAATCTGATGTACTAGGCTTATCACGTAGTAACTACACTAAAGAATCTCGACACGGGTGAATCTAGATGTAACATATGAACATATTCAATTGGGTGAATACACCAAATCTTCTCAGAATTATATTTTTTAGGATGTAGAGGTACTTGGTTAATTATTCCATATTTCGAACCGGTTAAAATCGGAACTGGTCAGCCTACTCAATTTCAGTATGGTAAATCGAGATATGGATTAATACTTATACATATTCTACAAAATTTTTTTTTTTCAATAATTAAATACATACATATGTAGGTATGTAATGCTGTGTCGTGCGACTCAGTGAAGCTATCCCAATTAATAATTTAACATACATATCCGTTGCATACATTCAGAACTAATTACAAAGGGGTCATACAGTCGCTTCAATCAAGCAACTATTCATATGTATAGACGGCAATTTCATTTATGGTTGCACAACATCTTACACTAGTGAAGTATGTACATTGGCAGGCCATCTAAATATCTGCTAGTGCATCAAATGACAGCTTGCAAAAACATTATCCCATGCAGTACAATGCTCGGAGCCATAACTTTGTTTTTGCCAAGCAAAATGACTTGTTTTTAGTGTGTATATCAACTCCATTTCTGTTGACCAGAGGATAAAGTTGGAACTTCATACAGCTTTCGACTGCCACTGAATGGCAAAAACAGCAACACAAATGGCTGAATACTGGCAACGCTCATATCGAATGTGTATACCAGCTAACTCATAATTCAACTAAAAACTCTTAACATCCTTGTGCTTTGTATCCTCCATGTTCGTTCGGAGTAATGAACTTCATCATCATTACAATCTCATAATCACTCTACACCACAAGGGACTGTGTTGAAATATGATTGTGTGTTTCGATTCGAGCCCAGCCCGGCCCTTCTCGTCCGTCCCACATATACGAGTACTGACCTCCACATCAGCATCCTAATATAAGTTGGATGCTTTAGACTAGAACTGGACTGTCGTTGATGTAGGTTTTCTAGGGGAGTATAATGCACTTTTGACATCTGCTTATGAGAAGCTAAGAAGTTATGGTGCTGGTGTGCAACACAACACCAATGTTTTTTTGATCCCGGCAACTACAAAATCCGTAGTTTTATTAAAATTTTAATAAACTGCACGAATATTCAGAAGTTATATTTAAACATGTGTAGGTATATTATCTTGTGGTTTCACAAACGACCGAGGCTAATTTCGGACGCGGCCGAAATTTAAATACGTCGTTCGTACTCGTATGACAGTTCTTTGACGTAGTGTTCCGATTTCATCCGTTCCTAGATATGGAACCTGCTTGGATAATTTTTACGTAAGATTGGATAATTTTTTAGTTGATTTTAACTTATGTGAGAAATTTATCCTTAACTTGGATATTTCCGATCACTCGATGTTTCCGATCACTCGATGACCTTGCTCTTAGTAAAATTGGGTTTGCAGAAAGTAAGTAAGTCTAAAAGTAATCATACAGACCTAAACAGTATTGATCTCAAAAGATTAAATACATTGTTGTTTTTTGAGTCTTGGAGTAATTCTTATTCGGTTATGAGCTTTTATTAAATCATTGTTTGGACATATGTATGTATTTCAAAATGTGCTCTCACTTTACCACTGAAAAATACTAACAAAAAATTGAAGCTTTAGATCTCCAATTCACTTTTATCATTGGTAAATTTAAAGAATAGGCTTAGTAAAAAGCTATGTAAACATCCACACGACACTAATTGGAAACTTAAAGTAAAAAAAACTCCGCTTAAAAAGGATATAAATATTTGTAGAGAAATCTATTATAAAAACCGTTTTCAGTCTGCAAAAGGTAATCTAAAAGACGAGTGGAAAACTATAAATGGCATTTATACTAAGTCTTCTTTCAATGATAATCCTTTGGTTGTAAATGTTAATGACTCGTTGATTTCAGGTGAGCTGTTAGTGGCTAATAATTTTAAAAAGTACTTAATTTCGTTAATGTGTACTCCAACAGTTCCTTCAACATCTGGTTGTACATGTGAAGCTTCTAGTAGCATCGCTGGTATTCGAAGCAGTTCTAGTATTGCTTTTGAGCCGATAACGCCACTAGAATTTATAAGGGTGATAAATTCCCTAAAAAATCCCTTGACTGCGGCTACGATAATATTTCGTTGTGAAGCAAATAGCTTGCTTTGTAGCAGCCTTATTATCTGTCATTTTTAAAAGAAGCTTTTTTTCGAGATTTTTTCCCAACGCCCTTAAAATAACCGACTTTTTTCATATGTATGTATATTCAAAAAAGGGGTGAAAACAGATGTTTGTAATTATAGGCCTATTTTGTTACTGCCCGTAATCAGCAAAGTTTTTGAGAAACTTGTAAAAAAAATAATTGTTTCGTAGCATGTCAAATTTCTTTAGTCCATTGCAGTTTGGATTTCGGGAACGAAAGTCGACTGAAGATGCGTTACTGCATTTTAGCACTAGAATTTTTAACATATATGTTGATAGTAAAATGTGCATACAGCTGGTTTATTTGTGGATATTACTAAAGCGTTCGATAGGGTCGATCATAATATTCTAATAAGAAAACTTGAACAAATAGGCTTTCGTGGGATTATGCTGGTCTGGTTCAAATCTTATCTTGAAAATATATCTCAAATAGTGAAGATTGGAGAAATAAGGAGTGAGGTATAATGTCTTAAGTTGAGAGTGCCACTAGGTTCTGTATTGGGCCCATATTATTTCTTGTATACATAAACTCCTTATTTTAATTGGATTTCAAAGGGTCTGTAACCGCTTTCGCGGATGATATAGGGTTTAATTATGGTTCCGAAAGTGCGTTAGATTTGACTGGTGACATAAACTGGGACCTTAATTTACTGCGGCCCTGGTTTTCCAACCATAGAATTATAATCAGCTCTAAAAAGGCTAATGTTTTTCAATTTATCGTTAAAAAGTGTACCGTACGGCGAGTTCTGGTTCCATTCTCCAGATTTCTCGCGTTTAAAATCAAATGGTTGCTACTGCTCTTTATCTCCAGATGATAATAATGTTAAACGAAACCTATCAATGCAGCGATAAGTGTTTTCTAATTGACAACGTACATACTTTTAAGTACTTGGGTCCTACAATTTGACTCTAAATTGTATTTTGTTCAACATACGCAAAAGCTAGGTAAATATTTTCGGAGTTCCCTCAGATATTTTTATTTTCTACGAAATGTTTGTTCTAATCACTTATTGCGAGTTATTTATTTTTCAATATTCCATTCTAAACTGCAATATGGAATCGCTTGTTAGGTAGGCACCTATTTTAACAAAATAGAACCTCTTTTAATTTTACAAAGAATCGTGGTGAACATTATTTGCAGGAAAAATTGGAGACATTCTAGCTTCACTATTTTCCGTGAATTGAAAATCCTTCAGGTTAGTCGTTTGTATTTTTTTTAAAGTATTGAACATATTTTTTGTGAGATCAGGTAAGCCTAATTTTATAGATTACGGTCTGAATATACCCTTCCGAGAAATTTTCAGTATATCGTTACGGTTCCCCTTTTTCCCACTAATACGTTTCGAAGATTCTTTGTTGTGTCTTCCTGTCGAATATTTAATATGCTTCCGCAATCAACTTGATCAATAACAGCTGCTGGGAGATTTGCTAAATGTTTTAAGGAATGGATTTTCGAATCGGACCACAAGAGCTTGGACATTTTTTTTATAAGAACCCATTTTTCAGGGGTTGGTTTGTAACACAGCCCTATGACGTAGTGTTCTGATTCCATCCGATGCTGGAAATGTTTTGAGGATTTACTAAGAGCACACTTGTATGAAGTTTGGTTAAGATTGGTTCAAAAAGAAAAAGTTTTTCTTAATATAAACACAAAAAGTTCTCCTTTTGAGAATGGATAGCAGAACAAGCCTTAGTGACATACGATTCGGTCTAGTATCCAGGTTTTTGGCTGGACCAATTTTATTCAACACCATGATTGTTGGTAGTATGTATCCGCTATCAAATTTAACTCGTTTTTTCTCAAAACTATGAAACTGTAGATTCGCGGTTCTGGCAAAGTGGTGACGATATCTTTAAGGTATGTTGAATGTGCCAGAGTATCAATCAGTGAGACTGGATCCGGTCGCACTATACAAAACGGCTGTATGGATCTGAATGCTGGACCAGATGACAAACCGAAAAAGAATGACAATTGAACCTGAGTTTACCCTACTTTTTATTCTGGAATGCCTCATATACATTTTAGCTTATTAATGAGTACTTCTGTAATTTCATAATATCGCGCTTTCAAGTCGTCGCCACAAAATAAATGTTTGATGACATAAAAACTTAAAACGAGAAGGCCAGACAAGAAAAGATTAAAACATTTATTATCGTCGCGTCGGCAGTTTGTCTCAATTATCCCTACATATTTCTGAAATGTCGCTACTATACCATATTGATATATTCGGAGGCGATATAACAACAACAATTTCTAGGCAAAAAACGAAAATAGAACATTAAAATGAGCCAATATGTTCGATTTGTTTTATAAAAATGCTTAAATTGTTTAGAAAGGCCATTAAGCTGCTCTGCTCTCCTTAGATGAACTATGTATGTATGTATTCAGGACTAGTGAGGACTAATATGTAACTGCGGGAAATTTAAAAAGGGACTGTCGTGTATAAATTTGGATTTTCACTTTCTTAGTGATGTCTACAGAAAATTGTGCTGTTATCGATGATGAAACCCGCAGTTGCCAAAATTTAAAAAGGAGTCAGGAAATTGATCTTGAAGTGTGCGATCAAACTATCAAAATCGAATATGAAATTGAAATTTTGTGTATTTAAAGCGAATTTAACCAAATTTTCAACACGTCTTCGCGGATGAATTGTTTTACTTACGTATGACTGACGTTCACTGCATGTAAAGTACCATCAATTTTCGCCTCCTCCCCCTCGTCCTGCCCATCTTCATCACCCACCTCACTGTAGATACAGTTGAAAATAAAAATGAATACCGCAAATCACGATTTGTGGTAAGGAGCAACAGTATTTAGTAAAATTAAATTAAATTAAATTATATAATGCATGATTGTATTATAATGTATAATGTAATTAATTATATAGCCTCAATATTTTACCGTTGTCATAGACTTTTATACAGAATTTTAAATAGTGGAATTGTTTTCGAATTTTAAATTATTTAAGGCTCTCACGATAAGTCAACAATTAATTTTGATTTGAAAAGAACCAATAAATATTACGTTCTAGGTTCATGCGGAATAATTTTAACCGAACTTCAGCCAAGTGTGTTCCTAGTAAAGCCTCAAAACATATCCAGGAACAGAATAGAAAAACTCCATAAGCTTCCCTAATATTATTAGCATTTTTTCCCGGTATTACGTTTTCTACTTACAGAAGGGCGGCAATTTGGCTATTGCCCAGGGGAAAATGTTTTGGGTTTTCCCAAACACGATTTTGTTTAAATAATTAAATAATTAAATACTGACACTATAGGAATATAAGTACCGATACTTCATATAACATCTCCTAGCCATCCTTTAATGTGACTTTGACTAATAGCGTTAAAGATAAAATGTTTGTTTATATACGTCTTTATATTGTATAGTGAGCCTTATTTGGTAAATAGATGAATAAATTAAATTGAATTTATGATTTTGCTGTTTTTCTCCTTTCTCTGTAAAACAAAAATCAATTCAAGTTTATGGGCAGCATATTTTAACATTTTCGCCTTCTATTCTAAAGAATTGTTTTAAGACTTGGCCCATTTTTCTAATATTTGCTTACATTCTGGCGTTGACCCATAGCACCATCTAAGATTTACATTTTCCCCGTGACAATGTCCTACGTTATGACAATGTAAAAGATATCAAACGATTAGGCGACCAACTGTCCCAGATCCTGCGGGAAAATTCCGCATTTTAATAGTATGTATGTCCTACATTGAAAATCCTCCCCAAATTGTCTAGCAAAATATTCAAAGTGTTCCCCGAATCCCGCCATATTGGAAAATGGATTCCTTTTGTGCAAGCAGTTATTTTGTCCTTGGATCGCATTTTTTGAACGACTGCAACTTCCAAACGCAGACACCTAGGTATCTGAAGCTTTCAGCAAAATGTATGTAATTACGAAAATTTCACTTTGAATTCGATAAACGCTTGTTAAAGTGACACCAGTGCTACCTAACAGATGATTCAGTTGTTATATTTATTCGATGTCAAAACTTAACAGGCCAGCCAAATGACAGTGCGTGAAGATGTGTGACAATTTCCACTTGGCATCACAAGCTGCCAAACGGCGAGTGTGGATACATATTCTATTACTGTCAAATATGACCATATCAGAGCAAAAGGGCGAATGTATACAATAACAATTTGAGCGTATTTTGTTCAGATTCAACTGAGCGTTAATATACCCGTAACTTAAACATTGTCATGAAGTTTGTAACGCATTTAAGGAAGCATCTCCTAGTATAATGTGATCAGTATCAAGTCGGGAATCGATTGGGCGAAGTCCGACTGTCTGTCTGTTGCGACGCGTTTTACTAAGCCAGTATTAATGCAAGCAACCTGAAATTTTGCATACGTTCTTATTATTGTTGCAAACTATTTATATGTTTGAATCACCAAAATTGGATCACTGGATCCCCAGATTAAGTTCTTGTAAGAAAAACTTGTTTATTTGTGCACCAATTTCAACCAACCTCATAACCTCTATTAATGCCACAAAACATGTGTAAAAATGAACGGAATCGGATCATGGGATCATATGTGCTGGCCATGCAAACCCAACCCCCCAAATTTAGTTCTTCTAATGAAAACTTTTTAATTTGTGCACCAGTTTCAGACAAACCTCACCAAAATACTTTTTTATTGATGCCACAGTACATAGTAAAAATGAACCGAATCGGAATCGGCTGCAGCCGATGCCATACAAGCCCAAACCCCAAATTAGGTTCAGCATCAATTACATCCAAACCCCATAAAAATGTATTTCTATTGATGCCACAAAATATATGTTAAAATTATCTGAATCGGACCATGGGTTCATGGAGCTATCATACAAACCCAGCCCCCCAAATGAAGTTCTTCTAAGAAAATCTTTTTTATTAACCCTAGTTTACTGTTTGGGGTGCAAATGCACCCCAGCGCATGTTTCACTCAATATAACTACGAAATTTTTCAACTTTTCATTATACATTTTTCAATAGCTTAACCAAATTTAGTTTTGTTTTAGTTTTTAATGTTTGTAATAAAATACAATTGTAGCTACATAAATTTATTTTTTACGATTTTTTTGTGGAAATAAGGTATTGGTTCTGTCGTGGGGTGCATTTGCACCCCAAATAATTTATTTGAGTTCAGAACTATTTATTTTGATTTTAAATTGATATTTATTTTAAAATAAAGATAATAATATCTAAACTTTAATCTGGGATGATAAAGAAACTTTAAAAATGTTAATAATATTACGAAATATTGTTTCTTCGGAATGACCTTTAGGACATCAAATGTGGCGTTTTAGACACGATTTCAATTTGAAACTGTTTCATATTTCTCTAATTTTCATAAATAAACAACAGAAACTTAGTCAAATGATCAGAGATACTAGTTGGAGAAGAGTTTGCTAACTAAGATTTCGAAAAAGAGCTGTATTTCGGAATTTGTGAACAAAACTTCACTTCGAGTCCATTAGTCTCGGCCTGCTATTCTTATCTATGCGAAGCGATTTCACTTTTATAACTGAAGTGATAAGTTCTGGTGAAATCGTCAAATGATGAGGAACCCGAAAAGATGCATAACACCCGCGAAATCCGTGAATGGAATGCATACCAACAGAAATTTCATGAATATCACTCTTGTTTGAGTTTATCATGTCATTTATAGTATGAATATCAGTGCCTGCCGTCTAACCAAACTTAACATGTATACCTCCCGCATTTCTGAATTCGCACTCACTATCTCACTTTTGTTTTCCCTATTTAACTAACATAAAGCACGATCAAAATGTATCAAATTAAAAAAAATTTGGAAGTCAGTTAATGCAGAAATATGGGCATACATACTGTGAAACTAGTAAGAAAATGGTTGCGGTAAACTAGCGTTAAAATACACCAAATTCACAAAACCTTATTTTTGTGTCTTAATCTCTACAACAAAAAATGTAAAAGCAAATGCAATCGTACTATGGGAGCATGCCCCCCGCATACCATTCCATTTAATCCAACTAAACCTCACACAACTATTGTTTTATCGACGCCACGGAACTTATGCGAAAACGGAAGGAAAAGAATGCGGGAAAGATGATAAAACACAAGTCATAGGTACGCCCGAAAAAAAAAATGTTTGTCCAAGTAGAGTAAAGGGTATCTAAATTTAGGCCTCGGTCTCGTTTTTCTAGTGTTACGTATATGTCCCGCATTGGCTTCTAAAAAAGTTGGTCGCCTTGCCAAAAGAAAGTTGAATAGCAAAGGCGACACACTAAAGTACAGAGATTCGTAGCAATGCTTATGCCTATATTGCCTCATGGCAAAAAAAAACTTTTGTCTTCCGTTGCTAGACCAACAAGAAAGTCAAGAAAGTGACTTGCTTTGCATTCCGATGTCAATGTGAAAAGTTTTCCATTTTCCGCTTGCCCAAGATGAGATCTCAAGTGACAGATTTTCCAAGGAAATTATTAAGTAATTACAAACTTAAAGTTTTCGGAGGACTTTTGATTAATACTCAATACTGGGTATAGGGGAAATAGGCTGGAATTTTGACTTTATTGCATTCAAGCATACGTACATACAGGGTGGACCATATAAATTGATCCAATGTAGGTAAACCATGCAAAAATTTTGTTTAAATATGTTTTTCTGAAATTTAGAGACAATACAGTAAAACAAAGCAACAAAAACATTGTTGCTGGACGGTGGATGTAGCTGCATGCTCAAAAAATGATTTGAGTTATCCACCGTCCAGTTTGTCCATAGTGGGACAGCACAAGTATGCATTTACCAGCGAGTTGCGGCACACAGAGTGCATTTCGAGTCGGTTTCGAACTAGTATTACATGGCGCATTGCAATTCTCATCAGATGCCTCTACGTATGCAGCGCGTCATGTCCTAGTCCTATATAAGAGGATCGCATACCTTTCCCTGGTTGAGTCCGGTAATGCCTCTCCTGGTATTACATGACGCGCTGCATACGTAGAGGGAGAGGCATCTGATGAGAATTGAAGCGCGCATGTAATACTAGTTCCAAACCGACTCGAAATGCACTCTGTGTGCCGCAACTCGCTGGAGTATGGACAATACAATAGTTACATTACATGGGAGATATAATTACATTACGCTATAAATATTGAGATAGGGATTATTTAATTGGGTTTTAGAATAGAGTCGAATCTTTAATAAAACCGGTAAATGAGTGCAAGAAAAGGAAAATCGCTAAAATTAAGTACCTAACGTATTTTTAAATTATTGTTTCATGAATATTGGGGATAAACTTTTTTTTTTGATTTCTCTTCCACTTGCAAACCATCCCATTTTAGGTGTTCCGCATTCGACATGGTAGAGCATCGTATGATTCTTTCTTTTTCTCTTCTCCGGGGCTGGCTATTCGCAAAACCGAATTTGATAACCTATTTACTCTTGATCTTAGTTTTCATCTTAAATATTGTTAAAATTGTCTCCTACGGAAACCTAAGAAATTTTCGAAAATACGTACTTTGACAGTGTCATTTAAGCTATACCTAATTGAAATTAATATATTAATAAATATATTAATAAGAGGAAATGCCAATATTTTAAGTCATTCGTCGCTTTTATCAAAAGATAAAATAAAAGAAAAAAAACAATCTTCTACTTCTAAAAACTACCTAACCTAATCCAACACTATTTTCATTAAAATTCATTTGTAACCCAATGTAAACAGGCCGTGTGAAGTTAGCCAGTCATTTTTTTGAAATTAGGTCCTTTTGCTCGGTGAACCGTTTGTTCTACAGCGGCTACGTTTGTTCTTGATTGTTCGCCAATTAATATCGTTTCTTCTTCTCTAATTATTTAATTATAGCAACTTTAAAATTGTGAGTGTGAACTTAGCCAGTCATTTTTAAATATAGGTCGGAAAGTTATAGGTTTGGTATCAATCGAAAGCCAGACGTTTGTTCATTTTGTAGGGCGTTTGTTCATCCTGGAAACGGAAGGATACAGGAATTATTAAGGAAAAAGAGATTAGTTGTGACGTCATCTTCACTCAACCAACGCCATCTATTCAGCTCAGCTGTACGATGATGGTGTGGATCTTGCATAAATTGTTCGCGGGACACAGGTTGCCCGTACAGCTGAGCTGAGTAGATGGCGTTGGTTGAGTGAAGATGACGTCACAACTAATCTCTTTTTCCTTAATAATTCCTGTATCCGACCCATATTTAAAAATGACTGGCTAAGTTCACACTCACAATTTTAAAGTTGCTATAATTAAATAATTAGAGAAGAACAAACGATATTAATTGGCGAACAATCAAGAACAAACGTAGCCGCTGTAGAACAAACGGTTCACCGAGCAAAAGGACCTAATTTCAAAAAAATGACTGGCTAGCTTCACACAGCCCTCTTATTCAGTACCTGTCGGTTGGTTAGTTTTATCGCATAGGGAAGACACACACAAAATTCAGAAAGCTTTTCCATTGTATTGAATGGATTTTTTATTTGTTTTGCATAGTTACGCCATATTTTCCTCGGTTACGCCATCATCTCAGATTGAAAAAATCATTGCGCACATTCATCCAACGGCGTAAATAAGCAAAATATGACATAACTATGCAAAATTAACAAAAATTCAATTCAATATAATTGAACAGCTTTCTGAAAATTGTCTGTGTCTTCTCTATGCGATAAGATTAACCATTCGATACAAATTTTAAGAGAATGGCCCATAATGTGTTAAAATATCTCTACCTCCCAGATGTACCGACGACGACATCATTTGAGGAGCTAATAAAAATTTTGAAAAAAACATTTTGAGCCGAATAAAAATATTATCGCGGACCGATAAAAATTTTACAAACGGGAACAACAGCCCGGTGAAAGTGTTGCCGAATATGTAGTGCAGCTATGAAAAAATAGCTAAATCGTGCAAATTTGAAAAGATTTTGGCAGAAGCTTTAACCCTTCGTTAGGCGCGCGCCTATTTATTTATTTATAAATTATCTAGGGACGCGGCAGCGTCCCGCACGCCAAAGAAAAACGAAGAATTTGAACAAATCAAAAGTGAGAAGCGACTAAGACTATGTTTACACGACGGAACAAGTACGGGTTTTCGGACCTCTGTAGCTCGGACCCTGGTTGGTCCTGAGTGTTCAAATTCGGTAAAGGTTGTCGTTCGCGCGGTCTTACAAAGTGTAGAAAATTTCAAGAAGATACGATGAAAAACACCAGAGATATAAGAGTTTGAAAATCGCATTTTTTCAAAAATCTTGTTCTCGTTGTTCTTGTTGTTCATTGACAGGGCTACAGCCTTGCAGAGGGCATCTCGGGATTTGGTCTCTTTTCCCATTGATAGAGTCTGTCGTGAAGGTGTGCATAGGCTATCGTTTGCTCCGATCCGTGAAGTAGAAAAAAAGATACAGCGGAAAATGTGAAAAAATACGTAGAGTTTCTCGCTTAAATCTTTTTATATGTTTTAAAGGAAGCATTTTGCAAAAGTCGAGGATAGGCCCGAAAAATGCCTAGAAAAGAATCGTATAGTTTTGTGATTTGGCAGGACTGTTTCGAACAATCCCTTGTATATGTTCTCTAAAGTTTTCAGTTGTAAAGCGTCTGCAAGAGCGGCGACAAGGGCTCAAAGATCCAGTTTTGGTACGTCTCTTATACGAGTACGTACATTTTACTATAATATTGGATGAACAAATAACATCCCGATGATCCTAAACCTTCCAGCAAACGGTAGAGGTTCGCAAAACACACACACCTCAGGTTACGAAGGACGCAAAGGTTATCAAAGAGCACAAAGGTTACCAAGAGGGTTATTATTGTTATTATGTTCTCAAACATGGTCGTGATAAAAGGACAGTGAATATCGTCTTCATTTCAAGAAAATAAACGCATTCATTTATTGTTATGTTAAGTAGATTTTGTCAATTGAAAACTGCAAAAAAATATGATATCTCACAAAAACAACTCTGTTGGAAAAAGTTTCCGCCAAAGAAAAAGTTGTCAGCCGCAAAAAGGATTGATATAATACAATCCCGCCAAAATGCTCGCAAGGATATGCATTCAAAAGTGATTGTGTTAGTTTATAGTTTCCGCGAAAACAGCGTGGTGCGATATGCGTCAGAGTTTGTGAAATAATTTCCGCCGCGATAGACCACGCTGAATTTGCCAATTCGTGTGGAGTTTGTGTTGTGTGTACCGCGTACCGCACCCGCGCTGGATTGGTGGAAGCTGATTTCTTGCAATACTGTTTGGCGGGGAGGGGTAATTGCAGGATAAAACCAATCTTATGAAAATTACGAAAGAACTTTATTGTATAAAAAAGGGAAAAGTCAGACCACGGAGGAAAGCAAAAAAAAAGTTTGTAAATCACATTTTATTTACAAGGCTGGAAGATTCGAGATTAAATCTGAAAAGAGCATAGCAGCAAATAGCACCCTCGTCAGCTCCCCGCCAATAAGCGTTGCAAGAAATTAGCTTCCACCAAACCAGCGCGGGTGCAGTACGCGGTACACACAACACAAACTCCACACGAATTGGCAAATTCAGCGTGGTCTATCGCGGCGGAAATTATTTCACAAATTCTGACGCATACCGCACCACGCTGTTTTCGTGGAAACTATAAACTAAGACAATCACTTTTGAATGCATATCCTTGCGAGCATTTTGGCGGGATTGTATTATATCAATCCTTTTTGCGGCTGACAACTTTTTCTTTGGCGGAAACTTTTTACAACAGAGTTGTTTTTGTGAGATAACATATATACGTAGAAAATGTTCCAATATTTGTTTAATGTAGGTTTTAAAAAAATAATTCAATTGATAATATAAAGGTAACTGTATGTAAATAATTATAAAAGAAAAGGTAAAATTAAGAACTATTTACAAAATTAAGAAAAGTTTACGTTATCGTAAGATATAAGTCGTTGGCTCTACGAAACGAAATAAAATTGACAGTAAGAGGACCAAACTGGAGTTCATCATGTACTCTCATAATCCTAAGTAAAGGCGAGTTGAAGTAGATTTCCAGTCTAGCGAATGGTGGATCAAAGATGGTTAGATTACGCGAAGGGCGATTGCGAGTTCTAAAACGAATAATTTCAATTAGTCCATGGCAAAGTTTAAATAGAAAACATTCATCCAAAAGTAGCCTTCGCGCTATCAGTGAACGCAAATTCAGGAAAAGCAAACGATCGGGGTAATTAGCGTCAGGCAAGCGAAATTTGTACAAAAGTGTACGGGTAAAACTTCTTTGCTTTGTACAGCCTCGATGTCGTTTGTGTGTGTTATTTGGTTGTAAGGAGACCAGACTACACTTGCGTATTAGAGAATGCTACAAACCAGAGAGCAAAATAGACGAACAGCAGATATAATGCAGTGGGAAGAATTGCGGAGCACAAAACCGACAAATTTGGATGACCAATTCACGATGTTGATGCTCTCGTAGTGGCCACTAAAAGGAGAAGATTTTAGCGAAAATATCATAAAAATGGCGGGAGCACAGGGGGGAAAGTGACGCAAACTTGGATTTTAACTTACCCCACCTGTCTTTATAACATATCAAAAATTTGAGGAGTCCCCAATTTTTGCACGCTAACCCCTATTATTTCGTCTCTATTGATTGGAGTAGTAGGTCACAAGATAAATTTTTGCAATTAGCAGATAATCCAACGAAGAAAAAAATCACTAAAAAACCTTCTGAGTCTTAACCCGTTGCGTCACAGGCTATACAAATCAGTTGTGATCACAGGTACGTCTGACAGACGTATATGAGGGAAATTATTTTATTTTCTTATTTTTTCTGCTTTATTCAATGTTTTGGTTTAGCAAATGATTAACCATGGTCTTTTCATTATTTCAGCAAAGTAAAAAGAAAAAGAAGAGCGTAGTTATAATATACAAAATCAGTTTTTAATTTTTAATTAATTAGTTACATATTATGCATTTTCGGCTATTTCTTAAATAATCTTCACTAGAAAAAACGATTGCTACGTATATAAATATTTCAAAAAATTGTTTCTAAAATAAAAACTAATAGTTTTAGAACACAAACTTATTTTTTTTTTTAATATTACAATTTTTATGCGCGCTTTTTCGGATTTTATAATAAAAATCATTAATATGTCACTTTGAAATCTACATTTTAGTTCAATAACTTTGAAATACAAAAATACTTTAGCACCTGTTTTTTAAAAAATTGTTATTTGCACAATAATAATTAAATCACAAAGAGTAAAAGTCCGTCACCATTTGAATTCCTGTTGGTTGTTGTTGTCATTTTATACAGATACAACAACAATTTCCAGAGAATCAGTTTTCGAAAATCGCATTCATTAGTACATTATAATATTTGTTACATACAATAAGTAACCTAAATTAATCGAAAATGCAACTCCGGGTAAGAAGAATCTTAGACGAACAGAAAAAAAGTAGTGCGGGTCACAGGCTCCGTCTGATAGACGTATATGGTTTGAGAAACACAGTTACTCACGCCAGGGGGTAATGCTGATGGAAAAATATTCTTTACCCCATTATCAGTAACAAATTGGTGAATGAATAGAAGAAAACCAGACAGTCGGGGTGGATAAGGCGTTTGAGTTATAACGTTTTATATGCCGTGTATACGTCCACTGGACGTACCTGTGCACAACGGGTTAATCTAACTTACTACTTACTTACTTACATACTACAACTAACCTACTTAATTATGTATTATTTACTATAGTCATAGCATATGGTAAAAGTAGGACAGATAAGACACTAAGGACGAATGAGTGGGTTATCCGAAACCTCTTTTACTAAGGAATTAGTTCAAGCCATTGCAACTTTCGAAAAAAGTTTTTTTTTAGCTAATATTTGTTTTTTTATTACATTAAAAAAAAATCAATATTTAAAGAAAATGTCTGGTTTATGTAGAAAAACGGATAGTACCTGGAACCTGGTTATCAAAATGAATACCACAGGGGAGGCTCTCTCTATGCAGAGATATATTGTTTACAATGGTCTAGGCTGCAAGATTTGTTGGTCTCAACTCTCAAGGGAAGGGATTTTGGTTGTTGCGGATAAAAGTCAAAGGGAAGGCCCACGTAATTACAGGGGGGTTGTTTAAATCACTGTTTGCATGGCCTAAATCTTCTTTTGGTCGTCATTCAATCTTTGGAAGTCATCGTGGCTCACTCATAACTCGGGATTGACATTCGATTTCTTTCCTATGAGTAGGAGGTATTTTCTTTAATTTTTTTTATTAATGACCTTTAAAATATCCTCAATTGTCGTACTCTGCTTTATGCGGTTGATTGCAAAATATTCGCAGGGTGTCCGGAAACTGCCGCACCGGATTGTGATTCCTCAGTTGATTTCCAGCAAAAAAGTTGTACGGAACATACCCCCTCAGCGTAACCCTTTAGCTGCCACAGGCATTTAAAGATTTTTGAAAAAATCATTTTCTTGCCCGATTTAAAGCTTAATATCTCCAAAGCTGGACCGCCTAGAATAGTAAAATAAAATGATTATTACAGCCAACAAATTTACCTGTAAAATAAAACTAGCCGCACTTAAATTGGATAAGAGATTTGGTTTTTACAGAGCTTCAAAGTCGAATTTGCGTGATTTGACCCAAAAACAATATTTTTTTCCATCTCAATTTTCTCCAACTTTTGCCAAGGTGGTGCTTGTACGATTCTTTTAAAAATTGGCGCATAGTGTTACGATCATATGAAATAATCTCTCAGATGTATTGCACCCGATTGCGTTATTTTCTCTTTTTCTATGAACATTTCCACTTGTTATACTCTTCACATTGCGTAATAACGTTGTGTTGACTTTTAGGCTCACCCAATCGTTCAATAGTGTGTTTTTAGTAAAATAAGCTCATATTTTTTAAGCAGTCGAGTTGTTCGAGGTTTTTTCAATATTGAAGCGATTGAAAGCGGAATACTCTTATAAAATTGAAATGTGAAGGGTATCAAACTCTAAGAGCCAGTATTTGTTTCTAAAATTTCGTAGAACTGTTTTAAAAAAACAATGCAACAATAAATAAGAGTGTAGAATATACAGAAACTAAGTTTCATCCTTTTTTTTATTTATTTAATCTGTCAGATGCATTGCTCCCGATCGTGTTAGGATTAGTATTGCGCCCGCCGGAAGGTTAAATCTATTTCGACATCGGTCAATTTATTCATTTCTCTTGTCCGAAGTATCTTGGAATATGCGTCAATAGTATGGTCCCCGTACTCTAATAATCATATCATCGCACTAGAGGCTGTTCAGCGTAACTTTACTCGCAACCTTTTTTATAAATTCAATCTTCCATGCTCATCATATACAGAATGCCTAAATTTCCTTAAATTGATGAGTTTGGAAAAAAGAAGAGCCTACCTTGATGAATGTTTTCTATATAAGATATGCTTCAGCTATACGTACATTCGTTCAGCTCTTTCAGCTGATATAGTCTTCAGGCAGCGTTCATATAATACGCGGTCGGTCCTTATTTTTGATCCTCCTACAGCGGATCTTGAAGTATATTTTTACTCACCTACTATAAGGATGATGCGAAAATACGATTGTCTTGAGCTAGGTAATTTGGTGCCCTCATTTAATAAGCGCGAACTTATTAGTAAAATTCCTGAATTTAATTTGAACATTTAATTTCTTCATATTCTTTATTATATCGTAATATAATACTTATGTTCAGTGGCGTGGCGTGGAGTAGAGGGATGCAGTCTGAAAAGTGTGACTCTTAATTAATGTTTAAGTACCCACCCAGACATGAGAAGTTTTATCTATAGTTTTTTATACAATATCCATTATTCAAGTATCTACATATATACAGACGAGTACATACTATGAACTCCGAAGATGTATTTCACCAGAAAGACGTTATAGTCTAGTACAGATAGCTCAAAACCCAAACATAAAAAAAAAGAATTTTTGATGCCAAATTGTTGAATACATTGCTCAATATACGCAGTAAAAAGTTACACTAATTTGCGCCATGGGTTAAGGGGGGAGGGGTGGCAAAGGAGTGAAAATTCAGTTTTTTTGCAAATATCTGAAAAACTATGAGTCAGAGCTTGAAATGTCCTGAGAACGAAACAAACTACATAAAATTACCTTTGTAATGATATATATAACACTTTAGACATTTTTTCAGAAAATTATACCCTAGACCCAAAAGTATTATAGTGAATTTAAATTTTTTTAGTTTTACATTTCGCACTGTAGCTCTTAATAGAATAGACCTTCGGTCATAAAATCTTGTACATATATTGCTAACAAAATTTATTTAATTTCTACCAAAAATTGGAATGCGCCAAACGTGAAGGTGAACAATTTTATATTAGCCCAGACTACTCTGAAACGTGAACAAGTCTTGAAAGCCCTAAAAGATGAACATTAAATGTCTGGAAAAATTACTTATTTTTTGCTATTCAAAATAAGTTGCAATCCAAAGTGCAAAAAAAAAAAAACAAATTTAATTATTACTATGTATAGGATACCTTAACCACTTGTGGAAAAAAGAGTACGACAGCACTTACGTCCCATAACGTAAACGGTTTCTCCCAATTTCCCCAAATTTGACCACAGTTTTTCAGTCGAACACTATTCATTCAGAGATCTAGCGTGAAATTTTACCCGCCTGTTTGCATCGACTAGTATAATGATGCTTTTCAGTGGTTACATCTTTCCAAGTACTGCTCCCTTACAACAGTTTTGGTTTTGACAATCTGGTTTACAAAATGTTGGACAACCTACAGAAAGCACTTGGCTGTGGAATGCGCTATGATATATCTAGATGGCGTTGCTCAGATCCATACGGACAGATTATCGTGTTACTGTGTCACTGATTTAACGGAGAAATTCGCAGCGACGCGACGTCACCATTTTGCAACCATGACGCTTTTTAGCAACGCCATCTAGATATATCAAGGCCGAAACTCAGCTGAACGATGACGGCATGGATCCTGCTTAAATTGAACAACAATGTCATGAGCAGTGTTGCCAACTGGAAATTTAGAAAACGGCTAAATTTAGCCGGAAAACCGGCTATAGTTTTTTCAAAAATGGCTAAAAATCCGGCTAAATAAATTTAAGCGAGAAAAACGGCCAAAAAAAACGGCTAAATCATACAAAACAGTAACATTACAAAAAAAATATAGTGAAAACCTGATTTTAATAATTTCATTTTCTGGAGTACTACCCGTAAACTATGCTTTAGGCAGATTTAGTTTTATTTACATATAGCAATCGCTGGCATTACAGTCAAAATTTACTTTGCTCGGAGATAGCTTAACTAGTCAAAATTGTTGTATACAGGTACAATTTCTCGGTACAATCCATAACCAAATTAGGTTCGAAATTGTGGAACATAAAATTCGTAAAAGGAACGTCCAATGCGTAACTATGGGCAACGGCAACCGCATTTATGTATGGATATCTTACCATCATCGCACCAGAACAATCTTATATTTTCATTAAAATTTAACCATTTTAGGCCCAAGACATATCCAAATCATGACGATAATCCATCATTATGATGAAAGTTCGAAATTGGTGGGAGACATTATGTATGCTTTCGTCATTGGAATTCGTTATTTACTTTTGGCGTTGGTGTAAATGGAGAAAATGTCCCTCACAATTGCAATATTTTGATGAATATTCAGTTCAATAATTTAAGGACAGGCTTTTCTTAAAGAATTTGAATAGAAATGTGTAAAGATTGATAACAAATTTAATATTTTTGTCAACATTCTTGTTCTTCAATTTTACAACCGATGGCGTCCCCAGTAATTATTGAGCAAATGATGGTCCAAATTCGTAATTTGGAACTCGAGCTAATGATGATAAATTGGCGTCATTCGAAAATATGTGTGTCAAGCTTGTTACTAATTTCCGAATTTGAGCCTTCCAAATTTTATTTTATTTTCCATAGTGTAGGGCTTGGCTTAAGGGGGAATAACTTAAAGAAGAAATAAAACGCGTCCGTACTCGTCGAAGCGACAACTAAGAGTGTCCTTTATTATTCATTCAAAGTATCTTATCAGGACATGTGGTACAAGTGTCATATTACATGCGATATCTTAGATTATGATCTACTACAATAGTTACAAAATTGACGTTACATTGTTGATGAGCCGCAATTACGAATTTGATGCTCCAAAGATACGAAATTGATATTCCAAAATTATGAGCTTGGCCGGTAAATGGTATAGATTTTTGATAAATTTGTTGCTACAAACCCAACAACAAAATGTAATGCATCTACGAAAATGTGTAGTTTCTATAAATCGGCAGACGTTGTGCAAGTAGCTTGCCCAACGTTATTGTTGAACACTACAAAGTTCCGGCGATATTATAATATCTATCTATGAATCGCGCTAAAAGGTTTTCACCCTTGTACTTGATTTGGCATGATTACGTTATCTGTGGTAAAGAATTCACACTTTGAAAAATGGAAAAATATTCAGGTACCCCCATGCTCCAAGAATTGTTCAGCAAAGAATTTTATCTAAGAAACTGTCTTCCATTTTACGAATTATTCCGCATATTGGTGGATAGTAAATTACATGCTTAGACTAGGTACTAATAACGTCAGTTTACGTGAAACCAATTACCCTAAATTTTTTGAAAAAAGGCTAGTCTCCGCGGCTAATTTTTCCCAGGAGACATAAATGCAAGTTTTCCTCTAGGGACATAGTAGCCAATATTCGATAATAATAAGTGTATGTAGAAATAATTTCACGGCGGTTAATTATTTCGTTTGTGAATATTGAAAACTTGATTCTAGTTTCAAAGTAAAACAAATTCATAAAATAATTTTAGCCGGAAAAACGGCCGAAGAAAATCAATTCCAGCTAAAAATCCGGCCGGCCGGAATAATAAATTTCTTCCGGCTAAATTTGGCCGTAAAACGGCTAAATTGGCAACACTGGTCATGAGAAGCAACAACAATGCAATGCAATATAATCGGCGGATTTGACGTTTACGAGTCTACATTGCGGCCTTAATATATAGACGGCGGTGTTTTTAGTCGGAGCTTTTAAAGTTTAAGTGGCTACATTGCGGCCTTGATATCTAGATGGCGTTCCTAATCTTATTTAGTCCAGTACAATTGGTTCAGAATAGCCCCAAACCTAAACATCCAAAAAGAAAAGAAATTGTTGATGCCAAATTGTTGAATACACTGCCTAATATACGCAGTAAAAAGTTACACAAATTTGCGTCATGGGTTAAGGGGGGAGGGGGTGGCAAAGGGGTGAAAATTCAGTTTCTTGCAAATATCTGGAAAGCTATGAGTCTGACCTTAAAATGAGCTGAAGACAAAACAAACAACATAAAATTACCTTTGTAATGATATGTAACACTCTAGACATTTTCTCAGAAAATTATACCCTAGACCCAAAAGTATTATAGTGAATTTGGATTTTTCGAGTTTTACATTTCGCACTGTAACTCTTGATAGAATAGACCTGTTGTCATAAGATCTTGTCCATATATTGGTTACAAAATTTATTTGATTCGTACCAAAAATTGGAGTGCTCCGACCATTGACGCCCCCCTCACTCCTCTTAACATTTTTCAAAAAGGCATGCCTGTAGCTTCTTTTTAAACTGAGTCAGGCAGATCAAATTTGGTGGGGTGCCTTGTCTAAGCTCCATTATGCTCCCCACCAAAAATTATTACCATCCGATCAAAACTAAGGGTACCCCCCATACAAAGTGAAGGAAAATTCTAACAAATTTCACATTTTTTCATTTCTAAATTCTATCTAAAACGGAAAAATAAAATTTATCTCTTAGAACGTCATTATAACAGTTAATTGTAGTCCTCTGAATGTATGTTCAAAATTTTGCATTAAAGCGTACACTACAAGTATCAACAAATTGTGTTTGAAAGTCATTGGTACTAGTTCAAAGGCTAGTTCCGAATAAATCGAGTAACGTGTACTAGCAACCTTCAAACCACATTTTTCGTACTTGCAAGACACGCTCTGGTACAAACTTTTGAATATACATTTAAAAGACTACAAATAACTGTTATAATGACGTTCTAGGAAATAAATTTAATTTTTTAATTTTAGATAGAGTTTAGAAGTGAAAAATGTGATTTTTTTTAGAATTTTGGTTTACTTTGTATGGGGAGTACCCTTAGTTTTGATCGGATCGTAACAATTTTTGGTGAGGAGCATAATGGGGCTTAGACTAGGCACCTCACCAAATTTTACCTGCCTAGCTCAATTTGAAAAGAAGCTACAGGCATGCCTTTTTGAAAAATGTTAGGAGGAGTGAGGGAAGCGTCAATGGTCGGAGCACCTCAATTTTTGGTACAAACCAAATAAATTTTGTTTGTAATAGAATGAACAAGATCTCGTCACCCTAGGTTCTTTCTATCAAGACTTACAGTCCGAAATGTAAAACTCAAAAAATGTAAATTCTCTATAATACTTTTGGATCTAGGGTATAATTTTCCGAAAAAAACGTCTAGAGTGTTATATATCATTACAAAGGCAATTTTGTCTAGTTTGTTTCGTCCTCAGAAGATTTTAAGGTCAGATTCATAGTTTTCCAGTTATTTGTAAAACAGTAAATTTTCACCCCTTTGGGACGCCCTCCCCCCTTAACCCATGGCGCAAATTGGTGTAACTTTTTATTGCGTATATTGGGCAGTGCATTCAACAATTTGGCATCAAAAATTTCTTTTTCTTTTGGATGTTTGGGTTTTGAGCTATCTGTACTAGACTAATTAGACAAAAACAAAATTTTAGTTAACAACGCACTCGATTGCACCCGGACGACAACTCGAACTGTCATGCGGATGCAAACGCTGATTGTTTTACAAATTAAGGAAACAAACTTTTTGTTATGTTCTTTTAGTGTAGTTACTACGTGATAAACCTAGTACATCAGATTGCAAAATGTGGTGGAGACAATTTTTTTTTGTTTCTTATGTTTTTTGGGGTGTTGAGCACGAATCCGGAGCTTCCCACCAAAATTTCGTTGCAGAACAGGGTCAAAATAGTGAAAAACCCTAAAATTTTTACTGTTTTTCCGTTATTCGCCCCCTAATTCTGCAACTATTTATTTCTGCGAAAAACTCTCCAGGAATATTTTAGAGAGCACATAATTGCGCGTCCAAAGAGACATAAATATTAAAAATCTGTTGAGCGGTATTACTACAGTGGATAATTTAAATTTGCCATTTTTAACATAGTTCCATTTTATGAAAAATTTTTTGAGATTTAACGGTTTTTCATTTTTGGGCGTAAAAGTTGCATTTATCTTGTACATTGTATATTTTGGAGTGCAGAGCCTGAATCTGTAAGTTCCCACCAAAATTTCGTTGCAAAACGGGGTCAAAATTCCAAAAAACGCAAAAAAATGACTATCAATTGTAGCAATACCGCTTAACACATTTTAATGATTAATGGCGCGTTGGACCCGCAGTTAGATAGATAGATAGATAGATAGACAAGGTTTTATTGATAAATTCATTGTAAATGTACATAAATAGTTGCATATAAAACAAAGGTATGGCATGGCAATAAGCCGTCTGCCCGAACAGATTAACATTTGATCCATTCAAGATGTCCTTCACCTCCGCCTCCGTTAATGTGTTTTTCCTAAAGCATTCTCGCCTAATCTCCTTAAAAACTGGGCACGATCCCACGAAGTGGAAGATATCCTCCCTGACCATCAAGTTACATAGGTTACACAAAATAGGTAGGTCCTCTCGATGTGGTATGTAATTTAAAGGCAGCAGCTCTCCACGTGCTCGAAAGATTAGGGATATTTTCTTTGCTGAGTTTTCATTCATGAAATAAGTGTTGGCTTTCAAGTCATGATTTAGTTGTGGATAGATTACTCTATGTTGTGACGATATCGCATGTTCCGCATTGGATCTTAAAATAGAATTCCTTACTTCGGTTGTTAACATATGAAGTGCATTCGCCGATTCGAATGTCCCATTCCAGTTGAGTTGCGTCCCATGTTCGTAGGCTAGCTCTTGTAAGTCGCTAATAAGTGTCTTCTTTGTGGATACTATTTGCATCAGTACCTTTTTTGGTAGTCGTTCGTTTTCCATATTCGAAACTTTCAGCAGATAGTTCACATGCGTTTTTAGTGTGTCTATGAAAAGTGGATCCAGCCCCGTTTCTCGTATAAGCATGTAATTCGGTGTCGTCATGGGGAGATGGAAAACCCTTTTCAAATAGAATCGCTGTAGCTTCTCGACTTCATCGTATTGTTGTCCTCCCCACACTTGGGCTGCATACAACAAAATGGACTTTGACACCGCTTTGAATATGTTATACTTAGCCGTGTGACATATATCCGGGTTAATAAAGCACTTCTGCCATACAGAGCTCATGGCCCATTTCGCCTCCTTCAGTTTTTCCTTTAGATGCTTTTCCATAGATAAGTTGCTTGAAGTAAGCACGCCCAGATATTTGTAGGTTTCAACCACTTTGATCTCCTGCCCATTGAAGAACCACTTTTCATTTTGAGCCAGTATGTGCCGTTTCTTGAAAGCCATTATTTTGGATTTCTCCAGATTTACAGTAAGCTTCCACTGTGTGCAATATATTTCAAGGTGCTCAATCATTTTTTGTAGGTCACGCGGCGTTTCGGAGAACAACACAATATCGTCCGCGTATAGTAGCCCTTTCAGCACCATGTCGAATGCGTTCGCACCACCAGGCATATCTTCAAGTATGTCATCGACATAAACAGAAAAGGCTTCCGGGCTCAGCTTGCAACCTTGGCGAACGCCTACATTTGTTTCAAACGACTCTGACAATTGCTCTCCATTCCATATCATTGCTTTCGTGTTTTCATACAGCTGTTCGAAAACAACTCCAAATTTACGCGACATTCCCTTGTTGTACAGTTTATAAAACAGGGACCGACCCGCAGTTATGTTTTCTTTAATATTTTCATGGACAGGTTTTCGGAGAAATGTACACTTTCGGAGTTATAAACAAAAAAAACGGGAAAACTCCGAAAATTGTGGGTTTTTTCGCGGTTTTGATCCTGTTCCGCAACGAAATTTTGGTGGGAAGCTCCGGATTCGAGCTCAGCACCCCAAAAAAACATAAGAAACAAAAAAAATTTCTCCACCACATTTTGCAATCTGAATTTACCTCGGAACTACACTATTTAACGTACAGTTACAAACACGAACAATAGCATGTCTCATCATTTTCTATCTTCTCAATCACGGCGCGGGCGGCGTCGGGCTTACCCGACTGACTCATTGTTGTGTTGTCACATGTGGCCTACTATTTCAGGTGAGTAGGTACCAAAATAAGAAATTATTGTGGGGTTCTTGTTTAGAGGAGTACCTACACATAATATTCTGAAATGAAAAAATGCCAAACAGTAGGTACTACAAACGGTGGATTACTACTACCTCTAGCATGGAGGATAGTGTTGTTATGAACGAAGGAATGCAATCAAAATAAGGATTTATGGCCCGAAAGGAACCTTGCAAATGGCATATGGAATAAATGACACTCGCTCTCATTTTAGCCATGCCCAAAGTGGAACCATCTTAGGAATACGAACATACATACAATGCCTGCTAATGGCACAATTAATAATTAAGTTCTTATGCTTCCTCTGATTATATGGGTCTTTTATGTGCGCTTTGGTCTATTTGAGGACCAGCAAAATGGGGAACTTAACTTTACATGAGCTTCAAAGCGTGTAATTTTGCAATCTACAGTTTGCTTGATACTAAGCCGTAACAAAATCGAGAAGGCTGGCAAACTTGTAGGGATGAACGTTCCATGTTAATGATATTTTTGCAATACATTCCTGTTATTCCTAATTGAGAATAGAATCGAATTGACTCTTTTGGGAAACTCCGTCATAGCAAATATAAACATTTTATACACGATTTGAGTCCTTTTGATGTTAAGTAGGTAAAAAAATACAACGCGAACAAACAATATACTCAGAATTTTCACCAGCCCTGGTGTACTGAAAACAAAAACCATTTGGACTATTTTCGTGCCTAACAAATCTCATAGTAGTACTTTTGGTGGCAAGTGAAGCAGGTGAAAAAGTAATCATAAAAAAGTAAGGACTCCTAAGGGAAACATAGCTACGTCAAAGTTTCTATGCTTGGGCCGATTTTATATGAATTTTTTCCGGCTTTCAATGGAAGTTACTCGGGCTGGTGTGCTAATGAAAACGAGCCGTTGTATATTTGGTTGTTAATTGTACATAAACGAAAAGTTTTCGAGTGTTAAAATGAATATGGGGATCGTTCCAAGTCACAATAGTGTCTTGTGCGAGTACACGAGCAACATACCATACATTCACTAATTTTTGGTAAGGATATAAGGAATGTATGTAGATACGAGGTAATTATTTCTCAAGAAACAGTTACAATAGAGCGTCGATTATCCGAACTAATGTTGGCAGGGGTTTGTTCGGATAAACGGAAGTTCGGTTAATCGAGCTTTCATAGAAAAATTAGAAATTGCCCAAATGTGAAATTACCCGACAAACTGAAAACATGTAAAATGACCAGAATTGAACAAAATTAAAAAATTTGTGGTGATTGAGCGATGCAGATGAGAAGTCGCTTTCGTCAGGCCCTTGATTTTTCATTTTATTCGAGGTCTTTCACAAGAAAAGAAACTGAGTACCTACCCGGAACAGTTAATCGAGTGTTCGGATGATCGGCGTTCGGATAATCGACGTTCTACTGTATTGAGCAGTTGTCGAGCGATGCGACGGTGGTACAGGTACAGTGTATAACGCATAACTTTTTGGAAATGAGATAATTATTTGCTGCATTTAGCGAACGAAATTTACTGGAGAAACACTGGAATTTATATAAGAATTGCCCGCGACCGACCTCATTCTCCGCTGAAAAGCCATCATGCGGAATGAGAATCTAATTGCAAAAGCACTTTCCTGCTACATTTTTCTTTCAATGAATGCACTCATTGTTGCTAAATCGATAAATTTAGCTTTTGAAATTGACTAGGAACATTTAAGATCGGTTTCTGTTACTCATACATTTTATTCAATAAATAAAGGATTCTATAGCCAGTGTAAAAGACCATGCTAGAAGTATGCTTAAACTAAAATTTTGGATAAATATGTACGATTAGCCGACACTTATTTTCAGAATTAAGCTTTGAAAGTTTCAAAGTAATCGGCTCCTTGAACGGCACTGCTTAATTTGTATGGCTAGCAATTTATAGGGCCGGTTCTCGTACATCTTATCTAGTGGTTAGTCTTATCGTATAGACAAGACGCAGACTATTTTCTGAAAGTTTTTACATTATATTGCATTTTTGTTTATTTTGCATAGTTATTTCATATTTTCTTTGGTTACGCCATCATCTGAAATTGCGCAATTTCATACTATAGTGTAACCAAGCAAAATATGGCATAGCTATGCAAAATAAACAAACATTCAATTCAATATCTGTCATCTGTCATTCTAAGCAGACACTACTATTTCACAAGCTCCCGGCAAAAATATCAAAAATATTTAAATTAAACGCATTAATTGCTTATATTTACGATAGCTGTGCTAAATTTCTATCACGGCGTCTGAAATACGTAATTAGTATACCAACGAAAGTCGAAATTGTGGTACTGGCGAGGGTTGAAGGCAAATCTACATACGCACCGACCGAGGGCTGCAATTGACACTGTATCCAGTAGGCAAGGGCTGCCATCAACATCCACGGTGCCACGGACAAAGACTAGCTTCAGCGATTCACCTTCATCTTTCGCGACCGAGCACAATAATTCTATATTCAAAGTAAGTTTAGACTCTATTCACTTTTCTTTGAACGAAATACAGTAAAACTTCGTTATAACGCTCTTCTGGGGTCTAAGCCAAAAAAGCGCTATAACCGGGAAAACGCTATAGCCGGGAAGTCCAAGAAATATACTTCATAGACGCATACACCTTTTATAGGTGGCAAAATTTATTATTCGATTGATACATACATGGAATGAAATAGTAAGGAAATGGCAATCAATTGATTACTGGTTTAAAAAAAAAACAGATACAGGTTAAAAAAAAAACAAATAATTGTTTTTGTCTGAGACTAGTAACAGACTGCAGTAATACTAAGGTTTTCAATTTACTGAAAAATCCTTCCTCTATGTCCATGCTATAGGCAAAAATTGCTCGAATCTTCTTTATTGCAACTAAGACTGCAAATGTTTTTGGCATGCTTGACGCCTCTTTCTTGTTCTCTTCGGTGTGGACGGATGCTGATGCAATTACGAGATCTTCAATTATACTTTCAATTGTTGTTATGTCTTTCCCTTTTCCAGGAAATTTGACCTTGATGTGAATTAACGGAACAACTTGTGCATCATGGTCTCGTTTGTTATTATTACAATGTAAAGATAGACTATACGTGCTCAATGAATTTGTCAATATAATTTTTTTTAAGAAAGTGAGACTGTGAAAAGAGCGTTATAACCGGGAAATAGAAACGTTATAACGAATCGAAATTCCCTGTAATAAATGCTAATGGGACCGGGACCGAGAAAAAAGAGCGTTATAGCCGGGAAAACGTTATATCCGGGAGCGTTATAACGAAGTTTTACTGTATATGGAATGCACGAAATGCAAAAGCACTTTGGAGGACGTGACAGAAGCCATTAATTGCGCCAAATGCAAATCGACTTATCATTTTGGCTGTGCAGGAATTCAAAAATCCACCTTCCAAAAATTAGCTAAAGAAAAGCAAAAATTATGGAAATGTACTCTCTGCCGTTCTATGGTATTGTATTGATGGTTCGGAACCTGCAAGTAGCATAAATGTAACATCTAATGACATACTTGTCCAAATTCAGGAATTTAAAGACAGTATGGCCTTGAAATTCGAGGCGCTGCGCAAGTCCATTAACCCTTAAATGCATAGCGTACCATATATGGTACATAGCTAGATTCCTGTAAAAGTCTTGCGATTATTAAATTTTTGATTTTTTTTTTACTTTTTCGCAAAGTAGACAAAACGAGCTCTCACATAAATTAAATTTTAGCTTTCCGAAGCTTTCCTTGAATTGTCTGTGCGTCGTCAAAGTGGACGAACGTTATTTTTTGTGGAATTCTAAAAGCTATTCTTTAGAGCTAAAAAAATTGGCGAAGTATACCGTTATTTGGAAAAGCAAAAATACTGGTGAGTAAATTGGAATGTGTCCTTGAGGATTTTTTGAGATTTTGGCCAAAAAAAGTCACTAAAGTTATTGTTTGCACAGATTTTGCAACGTACCATATATGGTACACCATTCATTGGGGCATATTCAGAAATATCTATACATACATTACGATCGTTCTTAGCTGATGAAATTATTCTCCTTTAGTCTTGGGTAGGGTAGGATGTGTTCATAAAATTTAAATTATTAGCTCTTTCAACATTATGGGGCGTTTTATTGGGCCCAGAACAGGTCCATATATCATAAATGTTTATACAAATTATGTCACCAATCCATTTTTCCAGGACATTTACTGCCATTTTTATGAAAGCTAGGTTAATCAGTCCTGTCCAGGATCCAATGAAACGGAGCTGTCATTGTTGATTTAGAAAGATCGCTTTTGTCAATTTGTTTTCTACAGTACACCGGTCAGGGCTTAGCGTTTCTGTAGCTGCTTCTTATAATCCCAGTCTTTTTACCTGGCAAGAATACAGAAAAAATTGTTCAGATCTTTTCTTTTGTCCTTAGGACACGTCACTAAAAAAAACCGACCTTCGGTACTTTACATCTTAGTAAGATACTTGGACTTTCAACAGGACTCAAGCAGCTGCGCCTTGATATCCAATTTCTTAAACCATTTGATTATGACAAGTATTGTCTTGTAAGTCCACGGTCAGGATCCTCAGAAAATGTGCTTCTAGGATCAACCATTTCATATGGAAGACTATGTGGAGTACCACATTCGATAAATAAAAAATTACATGGATGTAATTCTTGTGGACATGTCCTGGAACCTGCACAAATTTGGGTTATAAAGCAGGCAGCAATTCATTTCCATTCCTAGCAAAGTCAATCCAATCCATATACTTTTCAAGAAAGGAATTAGGAATCCCATGAGCTATGATAAGTCAAAAGTCTAGATATACATATACGTTTAACAGTGGAACATGTTTATAAGGAACTTTTATTTAGAAGATTTATTTTATAACGAAATATAATCGCGCTAATAGCATGATGATTACATAACATATGCCCATGTTCAGAGCTAGACGGCACGCAAAGTCCAAAATGATCAATTCCATTTTTTTTGTAGGGGAGGAAGGGGTATATGAGTCGGATCTGGCGCGCTTTTAATATTTTATAAGGACATTTGACAGCTACCACTTGAAACACATTGGAATTTTTCGCGACATTCTATTAGAAGATATGGCTAAATTTAGGTTTATAGGGGACGTAGGAGTAGTAAGACCTACTCCACTTTCCATCAACTTCCAGGATACGTCACAAATAGGCACGATACAAACTTCAATAGGAAACTAATCACGCACCAACCCGAGCTACCTTTTAAAAAACTTAATATTCGCGATTTTCTATAGAAATTACAACCTTTTCTTTAATGAAGAGGAGTTCATTATATCGAGTTTCCACTATAATTTCGATCTAAACTCTCAATAATCATTATCCTTTCTGCTTTGCACTGTTCCCATTAAATTAAGAGGCAGATTAAATAAAATTTAAAAAAGTAATTCATTTGCACATTAATGCCTGAATGCATGGCGTACCATATTTGGTACACAATTAACCCTCAGCTACACTCGCTATTTCCAGCCTACACATTTACACTCGTGGGGGACCCCCATTACCAAATGTGATTTTTAATACATTTAATTTTGGAAATGCTGCCAACTCCTAATCTAAAACAAATCATAGACGTGTAATAAATGCAAAAATATAATTTTTTAAAGATTTGAAAGCTGCATGTAAAGTTTGCAGCTTTAATTATAGAAAGTGGCCATTTCGCATGGTACACTTTCAGTACTTACTTCAAACGTCGAGTCTAAAATTCAAATGTAATTCCACAAAAAGCTAAACTGTTTTTTTACGTTGTTTACACAATAAAGAATAAAAAATATAACTATAATTTTAAATATAGTTAACAATCTTGAAAATCACAAGCGGAAAAAAAGGGGCTTTTTTCATGAATTTTTTCCTTAGAAATTGGTAGTCGTTCTGCGAGAGCAGCTGCCATCTGTTATTCTTACAAGTTATCTGCAATTCTTTAAATAATTAAGAAACTGTTCTAAACTCAAAATATCGGAAAATAGGGATTGCATTTGATTCTGATGATCCGAAGCCATACATGGTTCGACCTCCGGCCCCTGTCCATCAAATTGAATAATTTTGTAAAAGTTGTCATGATTTAACTTCCATTGCAATAATAAAATATATTCTCTATTTACTATAATCTCAAATTCTATTCAAAACTGCAAAATACAAGAAGAAAAATGCAAATATATCGGAAGTTAAAAAAAAAATTTACCTACGTAAGTACATTCGTGGGGGACCTAGGGCTTACAGCTTCTAACCTATAAGCTGCGCTTTTTCTCTGTTCGCAAGCTCTTAGGCAGTGCTACGAATACGCGAAAGTTCAACCGCATCAAATTTAAAACATTTGAGATAAGTCTAAAAATGTTCATCTTGGGGGACCCTAGTCCCCCACGAATGTAGTTAAGGGTTAAAATTCTACTATTTTCGCTTTTCTGGGAAAACGTGCTATTTCCTGGGAAAATAAAGGCTGATTCCGTGTTCAGTGACTGATTTTACATAAAGGGAGGTCAGTTACGATAGTGGGTTCAGACCCCATGCATTTAAGGGTTAAAGATTACCGCACAAAATTACCGCACTTCCTTAAACTTCTGCTGTTCCAAAGTCGATGACTTTAATGTAAAACTGTATCAATGTACCGAAAAAATCGACAATCTAACAAAAACATGCGAAAGTTTAACACGCGAAAACTCTGATCTGAAAAAAAAACGAGTAAATAATCTTAGCGCGCTTGTCAACAAAATGGAACAAAGTCAACTCGATACTGAGGTGAAGATCACAGGAATACCGGAGACGACTAATGAGAATCTTGGTGAAGTATTCAAAAAAGTAGGAGAAGTATTAGGCATCACAGAAACGTTTAAACCTGTTTCGCTTGTACGCAAACAAATCAAGCCAAGAGACAATCCCAAACCTCTAATAGTAAAATTCAACACGATATCAGAATGTAACGCATGGTTATTGAAGGCAAAAGTTAAGAGAACTAATCTTACCGCCATAAATAATGGTAGGAGACATCAACATTGATATAATGCAGAATAATTTAAACATTTTAGGAAATAAATACCTAGATGTACTACACGAATATGGCTTCATAAACTATTTATATGGATGCACACGACAGTGTGAAACTAGGAAGTCTTGTCTAGATCATTTCTTTTTAAAAAGTAAATACATCAAACATAACATGCTCACAACCGCAATATATCTAACACATATAACATATCATTATTCAGTATTACGCAATATTCTATTACCATCCGATAAGACAGAAGCTAACACCACAAATACGAGCAATAATAAAAAAACGGTCTTACACCCTGGAAGGTCATGCTTCGTCGAATCGACGACGCATCATCACATTTATCCCGTTTTTCTTGACAAATTTCATTATTTTGAGCTGATTTTTTCGTACAGCACTTACCGTGTCGATGTACTTACCAGGTACATTGTGGCTAATCGAAGTAAGCAGGATAAGTTTGATTTTTAGAAATTGGCGTCGTGGAAACGACGAAGGATGAACTTTGTGTAACTTTTAGAACTTCAGAATTTCTTATGTCTGGTTGTCGATTCGACGATAAGTCTGTGTCCATACAACTAACTCGTAACAAATATGTTTCTTTTTGAAATGTGAGGCCTACTTTTTCAAATATTATGGAAAACAATTACTAGGACAAAAATAGGACAAATCAGGAAAATGGCTCAAAATTGTTCCTCAGTTTAGAAAGATTGCATTTTGAACTCATAGAAATTGCCTCCAAGGCACTCAATATCAAAACCAGACATCATACATAGAATAAGAATCAATCAAGGGAACTCGGGGAGAAGAAATTCTTAAATTTATTGTAAATAATTATAAAATCTACTCTAAAAACTGGTATAGGCGAAGTGAAAGAAAACTCTTGTTGGGACCACAAAAAGGATCGCTGTGCCTCTTGTATATAAAAGAGCTTCTCATTAATTAAACCCAATTTCCTATTAAGTTTAGAAAATATATTTTGTGATTGAAGCACATTTCTTTAATTATATTAATGTTGAGTTTTTATTTATTTCATTTTTAACCCTAGTCCTACCGACAAAAGTTTATTCTTATTTCTACCGACATGGGTACACCTGTACCCTACTTCCATTTACCGCTAGATTCGATATGTTGAATGAATGCACGCAACTTTTTGCAACATTCTTGACTTTTTAGGCAAAGTGTCTGGTGACATGTAATAATATCAAGGTGAAAATATGTCTGGTAGTGGAAAAAAAGTGGAAGTGAAAAGTATTAAAACGGTGAATGTGAGTGCATCAACATCTGCATTAGAACCAGGCTCGATGCAATACGGGCCAAGCGCAGGACCATCCAAACGATGGTATGAATCAGTTTATTTTTGTAATATTTTTATTTAATATATTACAATAGGCGCGTTTTATTGGGTTTATCCCGTATAAGTTTGGGTAGAAATTCATATACAAAAAAAAATTACACTTACCCAGGTAAAGTTCACGCCTGCAACTACCCTACACGGGATAGAGCTTAGAGGAATCAAATGTAGATGGCGGACGCTTAGGGTATATATGAGGGAATTTGTTTTTTTAAACCAAATGTGAGAGTTTTTCTCATGATGAGAAAAGATTTTGCAAAGAAATAATCATCTTTTATGATAAAATCCACCAAATCTACAAAGTTAGCCAACGAGTGTGAGTCAAAAATGCTCAAGAACAGTCAGATGTCAGCCGCTTGGTTTTAACCGGGATGTTAACCGCGATCGTTTTTTGGAGTCAGATTTAACCCCGATACGAAAAAAAACGCAGCAAATGTAGATCGCTGCTGAACTCCCGCAGTAATTCATTACCATGGAACGGAAAAGGGGAAATCCACACTGAAAAGTATACATGTCGTCATTTTGCTTATTTGCCGCCATTTGTACGTTTTTATTGATTTATTTTTGTACAGATTGATACAAAATCAGTTACATATGTTATCAGACGATAGGGACGATGACGGAGAACCTTTCGTTTCAACTTATGATGACGAATGTGCCTGTCTAGACAGCTTCAATTTTCGTTCGTCTTCATCATTTTGACAATTGAAACTTGAGATGTCTGCGCTATTGAAGAAACGCATTCATTCTTGAACGCGATTGCTAATGTTAAATATAAACAACTCATCATCTATTCATACTATTCATGAAAGAATTTATCATTTACCCGTCCTGACCAAAGCCGCGACACATATTTCCCGATAAATAATGAACAGATGTGGATAGAATGAGGCATTGATCTATTCTGTTCACTTGACGCAATCAACGACACGTTCAATATTGAAAGTGGATACGGAGCTTGAAGACGAAAGCGCACATGTGTGGACATAGCCAATGGATGCCAGATAAGTATATTGCGTCTGATGCTGAGCAAGAATGTTTCGAAATAGAAACAAGCGATATTTCTGAAAATGATTGCGAAGAAGACGAGGATATTCGAATTTCCCCTGTGTCTTCAGTATTTACTGCATCCGATAGAATGCAATGGTTCGCCACTCCTCAAAGACCAACAGCACAATCAAGCGGAATGAACGTTATTTATACACAACCTTCCTTCATGGCTCTTGCCAGGGAGGGTTTTTTTTGCAACTCTTGGCCGTTACTTGATGGAAACGTGTGTGGTCCGCCCCGAAGAGGCTTGTAACTCCCGTGTGACAGCGGGGGATCACGTCAAAGACGTAGTCGACAAAATGCACAGTAGAAACAACGGCAAGGACAAGGAAACTATATTGGTCACCTTCAAAGCGATAGGTAGAGCAATTCCCATGTCAGAACGCTGGTCGACGTATTGCTGTCACCTTATGTCGTCCCAGGATCATCTTCATCAAGAAACCAGCATGTTACCAGTACGTGATCACAATCTCCTTCTGTCTTTACAATATCTGGTCGGTTGCTAACGAGAGGATCACTCAAACCAGCGTCTCATGGACAATACTCCCCCTCCACGACATTTCAGGAGTAGAATCAGAGATCTGGAGAGGGACATCCAGAGATACAAACGGTTACTTCCGGAAATCCTGTTTTGTATTTCACTCAATTCATTGGAAAAGTTAAGTGGGTACAGGTGTACCCGTGCCGGTAAATATGTCATGTCACAATTTTTTTCTTTTTTCTCTTAAGTATATCGAATCAAAAATCTAAAAACTAGTTAAAATAACCAAAAACCCTTTACTTTAAGATGTCAGAGTGATTCAACATATTTGGTTTTGACAAATCGGAATTATTTAAATTTAAAGTGAAAAAGGGTACACCTGTACCCCTGTTGGTAGGACTAGGGTTAAATGCAATGTTTCATATTTTCTGCTAAATAACGTTAAATTGAGAAAATTTGATTCGTAAATCAATTTACTTACAAAATTAATCAAAATTTGTGTTATTCCATACTAAATAAACTAAGGACTGAAAATCTGTCAAATTTTATAAAAAATTTGCGAAAGGGCGATTTTTATGAGGCGACAAAGTTGAGCGTCGTCGATTCGACGAAGCATGACCTTTCCGTACTAAAAATAAGCATGACCTTCCAGGGTTAAAAATTAATTCTGTTAAATTACAAGAAAGGCTATCATGCCAAGATTGGAAGGAGGTATTTTTTGAAAAAATGCAAACAGGTATTTTGAAATATTCTACAATGAAAGTTTATAATAGTTGTCTCGAAGAGAAAAAAATTTGTTGTCGACAAAATAAAATAAAGCCATGGATATCAACTGGTCTAGTCAACTCGATAAGAAAAAGGGATACTATGGCAAATAAATGTAGTAAGCAGCCTTTTAACATATCTCTACAACATACATGCAAGAATTATTGAAAAACATTAAAGGGTCTAATTCGTAAAGCAAAAGATAATTATTATAAGTCTCTTTTTGAGAATTGTAGAAATAATAATTTAAGAAAATGTTGGCAGACAGTAAATCGTGTTACTGATTCAGAATCTGAAAAGGGAACATTTAATAATTATGTTTTCATCAGACGGTCATTTAACCTTCAAGTGGGCGCGCATCATTTGGGACACAGCCGGGCGCGCGGCGGTAATTTACCGTCTTCGTCTTTTCCCCTCCATTTGCGCTCAACCGTACAACTTCCATTCTCATAATTATGATAAATTGAAAGAAGAGCAGGTCCCAAATAAGTTATCATCATATAAAAACTATTATCTGGTGAACAATAAAACAAGCTCTGCTGTTTTAGCGAAGCACGTCACTTTAGTGATATTACACAGAGCACACACACACATTTTGAACACAACCATATACAAAAATATACCATCCCCGAAGGTTTGATGACCGCTGGAAAGATATGGAAGGTGAAATTTACCCAACATTTTATTGTATCATATGTATAACAGTATGAATTAAGAATACATACTTCTCCCACCTCGATCCGGCCAACGGGAGAAAAGCTATGCTTGTTTAAATTACCGCCCGCGCGCCCGCTTGAAGGTTAATACCTCGGGTTGAAAAAAGCAAAATAGCAGAAGAGTTTAACAAATTTTTCATAAAGATTGGACAAGATGTTCTAGAAAATTACAATAACAATTGTGAGGAGAATATCTCAATCTTTTTATACCCAACAACATGTAAAGAGGTTTCACGTTTCAAAAATTATGACTAGTCTTAAGTATAAGTATATAAGAGGAACGCAGATCTAATATAACCCCCACTCACACATATTATAAACTTATGTTTATCACAAGGTGTATATCCTGAAAAGTTAAAAGAAGCGATAGTTATACCTCTGCATAAGGGTGGTGAATAATCAAACCTAAATAATTACAGACCCATAGCGCTTTTATCTAATATATCGAAAATATTTGAAAAATCTTTAAAAGACAGGTTAGTAGGTTATTTAGAAAAAAAAAACAATATTTTATCGGCAAAACAGTGTGGGTTAAGAAGTTCGCGCAGTACGGAAGACGCGATATATGAGTTGACCAAAACTATTGTTGAACATTTAGATGAAGGGAAAAAATGTATAGGTGTTTTGCTCAATTGAACACAGTGTGTTCGGATTGAAAAGGACATCATTTCATTTATTGTAAACAATAAAGCGGGTATCCCTCAGGGCACAGTTTTGGGTCCTATTCTGTTCCTAATTTATATTAACGACCTACTCTTTACAAATTTAAATAGTTGTTCACTTTTTTCTTACGCAGATGACACAGTGGCATTATTTTGGGGAAGTACCTGGTCAGCTGTTACCAATAAAGCAAATGTGGGAATGCATTTTTTTAAAGCTTGGTTAGAGACTAATGCATTCAGTTTGAACGAAAGAAAAACAATAATAGAACAATAATAGTGCTCCAGTGGAGCCCCCACGAGTAATTGTTCCTGATACATTATGCGAAAGACAAAATTGCACAGAGAAAAATCGACCACATAAAATAGAAGAAAAACAATAAGATATCTCTATGGTTTTCATCCAAGAAGACTATCTTATTGAAATCATAGAGAAAATCTTATTAAATTCTTGTCAGACAAATTATAAGAAATCCTTATAAAAGTAATAGGAATCTTATTATTATAATAAGGGAATTCTTATTAAAACAATCGGTAAAACTGGTAGAAATTAGCTGAACGTCTCATTGATTTAATAAGTCGAGCTATTTAAAACAATAAGAATACTGTTTCACTTAATAAGATTTCATATCAAATATTCTGCAATTGAGTATACCATTTTCCAGTCATAATTACAACTTTGGACCATCAAATTTGTCTTTCTGATAATTATAAGTTTGATTTTCGGAAGTTATAAATTTTACTGACGAAAATGGTATGTACTACCAAACAAAAAGTCTTAGTTCTGCAAAAAATAAGTTTTATTGATAATCATTTATGTAATTATTTAAGCTAATATCTAGGTACATTTATGAAACCTAACAAATGAAAGAAATTATTAGACAACATAATTAACGGAACATCTTGAAATAGTCTTGCCTACTGGGCAAGTTTTGAGTTAAATTCTTAACACAAACTTTAGATTTTTTTCCAAGAAAAGAGCAATAAATACTTCGCAGATAAGGCTTGAAATCTGATGTTCAGCGACGATAATCCGGGTTTAAGGAATCAGAACTCCTTCCACAGCCGTCGGTAGTTTGATGACAGGCGCTCAAAAAAAGTGTCGTCGGTTTTCTTTCCATTGGTAAAAGTATTATAAAATCTGAAAAACATTAAAATCCTTAACAATTTTCATATAGGTAATAAAATGCTGCAAACTTACGTTTTGAAATGCGATTAGGATCACTGTGGCGAAAACAAGATGAGCTCTATCGAAACCATTCTGGATCTTCTTCTTCTTCCTTGCCTCGTTCTTTATACCGCTCCATGGCTTTGCGTTGCTCGACCCGCGGTGTAGGCACATCGCCCGTTTTGGCGATAATATCTCATAAAATGAAAACCATTCTGGGTCTTAAGAGCAGAAATATCACGAAAAAGTAAGCTTACCTTGTATCTTCGATTGCTGAAAGGAAAAACTTAAATGGATCTTCCTCTTTCGATACATATGCACTTTATAGGGAACTGAAACACTCGCGAAACAATTCACAAATAACACGTGTCATTATTACTATTTATGAGATGACATTAAAAAGGTATTCTTTTTGATATAAAAAGTTGTTCTTATTGATTTTAAATAGAAGCAAATTTTTATGAGAAAATGTATAAGATGTTCTCATCGAAATTGCTAAATAATGTGGAAGTCATATCAAATGCTAGGATTAATATGAAAAATCATATGGAAATAATACGAAAATCTGTTAAAAATAATAATAAGATTTTTCTTTTCGATTCAATAAGATTTCTCTATGGAAAAAGCATATTGTTTACCGTATTTAATCAGAATTCATAGTAAAATGTCTCAATAAGGCATTCTTATTAATTTTACTTAGAACTTTTTCTCTCTGTGTGCCGTTGTCCACCTCTTAAAATTGAAATAAAACACAAAATACTTGGGTGTTACCATTGACTGTTACTTAAAATGGGGCAATCATTTTTCCGGTCTTTGTCAGCGCATACGAAGAACAATTCATAAATTTGTAGAGTTACGATCGATAATTTCAACAAAAAGGCTACAGACTGTTTCCTTAGCATTAATCCAATCAATAATAGAGTATGGATTAGTCAGCTGGGACGGTGTTGCACGGACCACTTTGAATCCATTGATCCTGATGCACAAAAAAATAATAAAAATCATATTACGAAAACCTATCAGGTATCCGACAATATATATATACAAAGAACTAGACGTAATGACAATTCCTACATTATATAAATATAAGCAAATGAAGTACATTCGTAATCATTCTTCTGAATTTATCAAAATTGTCCAAGAGTCTGGTATTTTAACGCGTAGAAGAAAGCAAGGTGTACTCCTGGAACCAAAATACGCTACCATTTTGGCAGCCAATCATACATTTTATTCAGCTCCAAGTAAATTTAATACAAGGAATTTTTTAACTGCGTTACGAGAACATCTTAATGAATCTGATTAATTAAAAATACCGGCGTACAGAGGGCTGCGCCCGCAATACGAGGGTTTTTTAGAATTTTGATGCATAGTGAATATTTTTGTACAAATATTTTATAAGCAATAGATAAGAATTGTGCACAACATTAATGAAATGCTTCCTGTAAATCTATTTTTGGATTGGTCTAAATAAACGCGTTCCAGAATGAAAGGCTAGCGCCTTTCATTCTGTTCCGCCTTAGACCAATCCAAAAATAGACTAACTATTTACCCAGTTTGTATAAAAGTACTCCAAGGCAAATCTACAGGCATTTTTCGATTTAAGATTTCTGATGGCGTTTGAGCAAAAGAAACTCAAACACGTAAGGATGGCTTCGCTTTATATATGAACTGAATTATTAGCTGTAAATCTACTGTTACTGTTTTTTAAATCAAAGAAAAGCAACTTATATCAAATGATTCCATTGTGTCCCTTGACATAAGAGCCCACGCAAGCTTTCTTATCAGTATTAAACAAGTATTCTTTTGCAGCTATTCAGGGACACCCTGTTAACTTAGTCCTACAAACTTCAAAAATATTTGTGGCAAACACTATTGCCATTCTATGCATTTCCACCAAATTCCATGTTCATTGTTTCATCAAGTTAAAAGATATGCATTGAGGAAATGCTTAAGAGGCTTCCCTTGCATTGTAAAAGGCCCTTACTAAATACTTACTTGGCTATATTTCCGGTTTGGAGACAGTTATTCGCATGAAAACTCGTAGACATATTCCCTATGAAATTTTCTAAAAATCCTTAGCAGAATTTCCATATATGGAAACCTAAGAGGGGCTACACACGAACAAATTGAAATTTGACAAATTTACTGTTATTTTGTTTTCCTTAGCAAAAGTCAACAGTCTTAATATTTAACGTATATAAGGCCATACAGACCAATCTTTGTGCAAAGTTTCATATCGATCCCTATAACGGTTTAGAAAAACGGAGCTCGAAAAGGAAGTTTAACTTTAAACGCCAATAACTTTTTTACCGCTACTCGAAACTGGAAAATTTTTATTGATATGAGATGTACTCGTTTAGATCTTTGATTTAAATACCCATACGTCAATCTCCGATACAAACTAAAAACGTCGACTTTTTTCAAACGTTCGGGACACCCTGTTATCTTCTTCCTACCAACTTCTAAGGTATATGTGCCAAAGACTGTAACTATTCTACACATTCCTACCAAATTTCATGACAATCGGTTGAGCCGTTCGCGAGTTATTTAGTGAACAGACGGACGGACGGACGGACGGACGGACGGACAAAATCGATTTTATAAGGGTTTTTTGAAAAAATTCTAAAAAACCCTAAAACGGTTTGCTAAATTAACTTCAAATTTATTATTTAACGAATATTATTGGAAATTTCAATATATTGGGTTATCCTTTGTTTAATGAATGAAAACACTTTCTTTACTTTATCATCACTTTCTTTATTTAGGATCTGAACTCATCTGTATTCTTTAAGCTTTGCTCAAGAACTAACTACTGAACATGAACTCGCGGACCACGAACTCTATGTAATATGTGTATATGTATCTAAGTATCAGAATAATTATAAATTATACTTTATGACTAGCGATAGTCATCTATAAACAAAAACTTGGTCCTCTGTATGTAGCATTGTATCTGAATTCAATACTACAAAGAACGATTAAATTTTTGTTTATATTCTCAAGTGGATATGTGGTGCAGTGCATTTTATGATTGAAATCTCATAAATATCCAACACGCCCCCTCAAAAATTGAATCGTTAAATCCAAATTAATAATACCAATATTATTATTTTCCATCAATGTAATCCGTTTAATAGTTCTTGAGCTCAACTTGATATTTTTTAATAATTTGTTTTATTGATCTTTCTTCTTAATATAATATCTTACTTCTGGGGAAAATTTACATGGCCCAACATTTGTTGCGAGGATTAGGAAAACCCAGCAAAACCTAACCAGACCAAATACAAATTACATATTATTAATTTCTAATTTGTGCTTATAAATATTTGTAATCTTCTATTGCATTCTCGAAAATTCGCTTCTTCTGACTTCTTGAACACATCCTGCGAATAAGAACTTGTTTCGCACATCTGCTTATGGTTTTTTGTCTGTGGAAATATGTATACTTTTAGAATTGATTTTCTATTAGTTAATGCGTTCTCTTAAAAAAAAAATGATATTTAGTATTAATGTGCTCAGATATTTATCCACACACACTCCCAAATATAATAAAAATATGTTTTTTTTATGGTAATTCCTATTTCTACAAATGCTGCTGCTATAATTACAACTAAAGAGATTCTTTTGAACAGACACACACACACACACAAAATCAAATTTAATCGAAAAAGCTGAAACGTCAAAATACCTTTTAAAACTTTCCTGAAATATAAAATATATATAATCCATTGTTAATTAATGAGTTCTAACTAATTATTATCATAATTAAAACCTTCAAATTTGTTCATCTATCAATTAAAATTAATATAGATTCCTGTAAATAAATAAATACCGATCTCCTTTAAACTATTTTGAAACATGGCCAAAGTTTCCTCCGATCCTACGTCCACAAAACATTTGCTGCAATATTTATATCATCCCGAATGTATATGTACATCCATTAAACAGCCAAATTCAATATCAGTATAAACATTATATTATGTACATCTATGCATTTTCGGCCAGTATTTAAGTTTCACATAACTCTAATATGACGAGGGCTATTATTAACTTTCTATTCCCAGATATTTACTATATTCATCTGGAACCTTTATGCCACTTTAATTGAGGTTATTATTTCACCCTTTCCTTCATACTCGTATCAACATTCCAGATAGGTACCAACAATTTCGTACTTCAAATCAGTCATATAAAAGTTGTTCATTGATACAATATTTCCATAGCATTCACAGGATCATTTACAATAATAGCCAAACAAATATTTCCAATTATATTTTCAATTGTTAAAAATATACTTGCATATTCCCTTGTGCAAATGTATTAAAAAAAATCATTTAGACACTTTTCAAATGTTTCATTGGAATAATTGCAAAACCTCACACTAGAGCTTAATCAAGCTCATACCGTGCTCATAAATAGTTTCCCATAGGTTTTCTCAGTTAAGTACTATTACTTAAACTTTACATATGTATTTTTTTTTTTTTTTTAATTCTGTTGTCTTTGACCTTCTTGTAACAGGAAGAAATGTCTCACTGTACATTTAACAAAAACAACCTGACAACTCTCTATATCGAATAAATAAGCTTCATTTTTCTTGTACATATTACCAAATTCTACACTTTTATTGTGAATCCCCATTTAGAATATAGAATGGGTTTATATTTATTTATTATTATTTTTTTTTTACTAAAGCTCATTTGTATACCCAATGAAGAGTTTATTCAATAATAAACTTATTCTCTTTCCATTCATTTGTGATTTTTGGAATAAGAATTAGAAACAATTATTAGAGTTCTTCGAAACAATTATTCCCTGGGATACTTTCTTGAATGATTTATTTTGTTTCCTTCATTTTCAATTCAAGAATCAATTAAGAATTTCCTTTATTTTTTTTATTATATTATTCCCAATATACGAAATGAGAGTTCAACCCATTTTTATAATAACACCTTTCCTATAAAGTAAAACTGGAGTTGCCATTAGAAGATGAGATTCTTACACATTCTAACTTTTACATACTTCTATGAATTTCGTTTAGCAATCCAACTTATTTCTCTTCACAAGGTTCTTCTGTTTATTATCCGATATGTTTATTATTGGATTTACTTCCAACTTATTTAGTACTTTCGGATTCAATTAACACCTGATTTAATAGTATCACATTCAAAGATCAGTTTATTCTTTACATAAACCTATTCGCAAACAACAATAATATCCTTTTTTCGGGCCTTGTTACCAAAATAAACAAAATGTGACCATTTACTCATTCACACTTTGCTAAAAAAAATTTTTTTTTATTTATTTATGGCTCATTCTTTGTTTCTTCCGCAACAACTTGAAGCAAACAGTACAGGAAACATAATTAAATATTTCGTCATTTCTATACAAAAATGAAAGAAGCGTTTGATACATCATTTTCATCATTCAACTTTCACTCTCTGAAACTTCTAAGTATCTCTTACTGGTTTTGACAACTCAGATGCACCAGTTTACATTCAAAACTTTTTTTTCTTTCTACTGGTTTTGAACAAAGTTCAGAAGCACCAGTTTACATTCAAAACTTTTTTTTTTTTCTTTCTACTGGTTTTGAACAAAGTTCAGATGCACCAGTTTACTTTCAAACTTTTATCTTTCTACTGGTTTTGAACAAAATTCAGATGCACCAGTTTAATTTTAAAACTTTTATCTGATTTTTTTTTTTTACATGAATGATCCAATCAATATACCTTTACAAAGGTATTTCCCTTCAAAATATTTTCTTATGGTTTATATTTACCATATTCGTTCTTATGGTTTATCTTTACCATATTTAAATACATACTGTTATTCAGTCTTCTTTTTATACCACATTTAATTTGGTGTTTTACTATTTCTCAGAGTGCATTTTATCAATCTAATCATCAGCAATGAAAACCACATCTACCTTCTAGCTTGGCCCTATTTAATATAGTCCCAGCTTTTCATTCACTCTGAGACACCATATAACTTCATAAAACCTTTTTCATAAAACCTTTTTATATACAGTTTTTTTTACTTGCCGTTCCTTTTTTTTTTTTATAAACAGAAAATAATTGTTAAGCTAAAATTTCATTTTTAAACATCACAACCATTTTCAATTCGTGCTCAATTAAATCGTTCTACATACAAAACATTATCTCAAAATTGTATAATCCATTCTTGAAGGAGTGATATGATCATATCCATATAACATAATCCACACTTCCATTATATATGTAGCAACACAGACAAAACATAGATGGAGATGTTTGATTAATTCATTCCACTCCTACCCTCTACCATATCCTTAATCTGATAGAATAAGAATCAAAATGGAACTTTTCTGGACCACATTTGAAATATGAGCCATAAAATATTATTATTATCTACGTCAAACTGAGTGAGCTTTTTCACATAGCATAAAAATACATACACTACTCCACATTAAGTATGATTTCCTCGGATAATGTGGATGCCATTAAATAATTCAATATAACTTATTAACCGTTCATTGAATTTATGATCTGCTTATATGACACACTTTTTTATATCAAATCTAGGTTATTTCAATTCAGTTTCAACCAATAATTGTGTTAAAATTCGTAAACTAAATCATCAAATCAAAACTCTTTTTCAATTACATACTCTTAAAAGCGGGTAATTTTCATGATACTCACTGTCAATTTGGCTTCATTTTCTTTATGTACCTATACATAGTATACCTGAACGTATTGGGGCTTATTAGCAATGTTGAAGTGAGCTTATTTCCAGTGTTAAATCAAATTTTAATTTCCTTGCAATCCCATCAAGTCATCTATGGCTACTTCAGAATTATATGGATCCTTTGTTTCACCAGTTGCATGTATTTTCTTGATCTATGGCTCAGTTGCTGAAGTTCTAGTTCCACATCGCTCACCACATGAACTTTTGACACTTTCCATTTGAAATACATTTATTGCAAAATTTTAGTTATACACTTATTCACTTAAACTTTTTTTTTTAATCTTTTCTAGATCGGACTCCATTCTTTATTTCCTCCACTGTACATTTCTACAAACTTCATATTTATTTCGAATTTCCATTTTCTGTCACTTTTCACAAATTAACTTTTTCTTTTTACACTACACAGTTACGGAAATGGGTCTGGGCCCATAACCTATTGGAAATTTCAATATATTGGGTTATCCTTTGTTTAATGAATGAAAACACTTTCTTTACTTTATCATCACTTTCTTTATTTAGGATCTGAACTCATCTGTATTCTTTAAGCTTTGCTCAAGAACTAACTACTGAACATGAACTCGCGGACCACGAACTCTATGTAATATGTGTATATGTATCTAAGTATCAGAATAATTATAAATTATACTTTATGACTAGCGATAGTCATCTATAAACAAAAACTTGGTCCTCTGTATGTAGCATTGTATCTGAATTCAATACTACAAAGAACGATTAAATTTTTGTTTATATTCTCAAGTGGATATGTGGTGCAGTGCATTTTATGATTGAAATCTCATAAATATCCAACAAATATTAAATATAGTTTCATGTCTTTAAACAAATATAATAAATTAAATTAGATAGATCTAATATTCCACAGCACAAGCAATATTGCTTATTGTGGGATAGTCAAAAAATTTTATTAAAAATTTCAACTAAATTATATTATATAATTACAATAGGATAAGGAAATTTTGTATATTTCATTGTAAAATATCAAGAGACGCAAGAGCGTATCGCCCGCCATAGGAAAAAAAACCAAAGCGAACAAGTCTATGATTACCGGAGACAACGTGCTTTTTTGTTTGACAGGGCTACAGGCTTCCATGCAACATCTCCCAAAAATTTTTTTTTTACCAAAATATTTCACATATCCTGTTCTAGTGCCTTTCCAAAAAAAAATCTTCGATCGGCACAATAACGGGCACAGTAACGGATTTTTCTAAAATGTTTTGAGTGTTTTAGTGGAATATTGGTAAGCCTTTGTATTGGAACTCCGAACTTACTCTCCACAAAGCCACCTGAACTGTGTTTAATTTTTGTTTCTACTATACATATATGCTTACTCGGATACTGAACTCAGTGTGGGTAGAGATTCTATTATCTGAAGAACTGCAGCGTTGGTTTGAATCCCATTGTGACCATGAATTTTGTGTTGTTTTTATAAAAATGTGCCTACGGGAGCCGGTTCCAAAATGTTAATCGTTTCGGAGCTACTCGCTGTCATAGGCGACCAAAAGCTGCAAAAATCACAGATAAAAATCATAGTCATTTGAATTGTCATTAAATGCACTTTCTGCAGATACATATAACTTTCATAGTTGTAAGTTTCAGAGAAAATTGAATTTGAGTTCGAAAGTGGTGAGTGGCCCGATTTTTGTGAAGCCGAGTGTAGTACCTAAGGGGCGCCAAATTTAGCACTTGCCCGGGGCGCCGTAAGTGCTAGAGCGGGCGCTGGATATATGCAATAAACGGTGAAATTTTCACCCTCACAGACTTAAGCGAGTAACCCAATTTCAGACTGGAGTCTACAGTTGCAGAAAGACTTGCTTCTACTGTCTCTCCCCTTGATAGGATTTTTATGAAATTTAAAATGAATGATCCTCTGGTGGTCCTTCTAAAGAATCAATGTCTTCCATTTAGATAAGTGGATGGAATAACGGTAAAATAATAGGTAAAGTTAACAAAAGATTTCCAACAATTGCGTCTTTCGGCTCATCGCATTGACAATTTTTTAAAACACACTGCGACACTGGGACACGGGGACATTGGGACACTAGGATATTGGGACACTGGGAGACTAGGATCCTGGGGCAGTGGGATATTAGGAAATTGGGGCATTAGGGTCTTGGGATATTAGGACATTAAAACATTGGGGCATTAGGCACACTGGGGAAACTGGGACGTGGGGACATCGGGATATTGGGCTATAAAGACATCGGGATATTGGGACACCGGTATATTGAAACATTGGGGCACTGCGATATTAGGACATTGGAACATTGGGATATTGGGAGATTGAGAAATTGGGACAATGAGACATTCTTGCATTTGGACATTAGGATATTAGGCACACTGAGGAAACTGGGACGTGAGGACATTGGGCCACTGGGACTTCGGGATATTAGGACATTGGGACATTGGAACATTGGGATATTGGGGCATGGGAACATTTGGACCTTGGGACAATAGGACAATCGGACATTGGGACACTGGTCCATAGGGACATTGGGCCACTGAGATATCAGGCTATTGGGACATTGGGACATCGGGATGTTGGGTCATTTGGACATTGGGGCACTGCGATATTAGGACATTGGAACATTCGAATATTGGGATATTGGAATATTGGGACACAGGGATATTGGGACATTAGGATATTGAGACACTGGAACATTAGGACATGTTGACGCTGGGACATTAGGTACACTGGGAAAATTGGGACATGAGGACATTGGGATATTTGGCTATTGGGACTTTGGGACACTTGGTATACTGCGAAATCGGGATATTGGATCATTGGGATATTAGGACATTTTTACATTGGGACACTGGTACATTAGGACATTGGGCCATCGGGATATTATCACATCAGGATACTGGGACATTTGGGACATTGGGAACTGGGATATTAGGAAATTGGTACATTAGGACCTTGGGACCGTAGGGGGGAGAATAAAGGTTGAAAGGCTCCGGCCGATTCCTATATCCTCTTCAGTTGTGGCATAACTGCGGACCCTTAGCTATGCAGGAGGAGCTTCATAGGGTGAACGGCTCCAGCCAATTCCTATGTTTCTCTACGGCGCGTTACTTTCCCGCATTATCCGAGTAACCGCTGCGCCTGAGTGCTGTATTAACAACTTCAGCGTCTCAGGTTACTAAACGTAATAGGGTGACAAAAACCGAACAGTCAATCACCGAAGCAGCACCTTCCGTAGGGGGAGGATAAAGGTTGAAAGGCTCCATTCTTTTCAACAATTAAATAGTTATTTTCAACTATTACTCCAGTTGTTCTGGGTTGGGATTCAAACATTTAAATAGCTTTCAACTAATGTGAAAGTTGAAATCAAACATGGAACACAAAGTTGTTAGTGACTATTTTTTATATTTGGTTTTAACTATTTGAATAGTTTTCCTGATTCGAACTAGCAAAATAGTTAATTTATTGTTGAAATCAACAAATTTTTTTCTCTCAGTGTAGATTCGTCCAAAATCCCCGGGGTGCTAAGCGACCCGTGTCCATCGGGGGAGGATGTCCAAGGACGCAAATGGACATCTCTAACGGAGCAGCCGGATGCCAGGCGATCTTCGGTGCTATCTAGCCTTACCACATCAAGCGGGGCTCTGGTGTGGCGGACTCTCCTTTCCCTAGCTACTCGTGGGAATCACATGAGCAAGAACAACAACAAAAACCAAAACAAAAACCCCAATTTCGATCCGACTAAGGCAGCCTCAGACTCGGATCATGAGGCCCTTTCCTCAGATTTCGTTCATGCGGAACTTTATTTGTCGAATGTGGACGAGCCGCACCAACCAACACGGGATACTTCCTGCACGGAAGCCGTAGCGGGCTCTAGCGAGCGCACCGCAAAAGGGGAGAAGCACAAAGCTGGGCTTCCACCCAAATATTCACCGTAGCAGTCAGGAGCAGGAGTACCCAGCCAAAGGCAGCTGTCCCAACACGCGATCAGAACGCACACCCGGTGACATCGGCGGGTCCTTCAAGACCAGCTGTCACTCCTCTGGCAACAGCCAGTAGGAGCAGGGGTACGTACTCACAGGTGGCATCATCAGAGAGGGTCGCAATTATGGCGTCAAACTACCCAGACTGCTTACTAACTGCAGAGCTGATGTCCATGGTGCAAGACGCCATAATTGATCATATGGTAAGCAACCCGCCCACCACCGTTTTTCCGGAGTTCGGCAGTATCCGCTTCCGCCCGGCCCGGATTCATGCTGGTTGAATGCGACAACGCGCTGCCGCACGCCACTGCCGATTGGCTAAGAAACACTGCCCCCACTCTCAACGCTTGGGAAGGAGCCACGCTGCGCTCTGCTACAGGGGGCGAGATTCCCCGCTCCACGATAGTCACGCTCTATCTGCCGCGCAGCACGGATGCCACCAGTGAGGTTACTCTTCTTGGCCTTCAAAACGAGCGGCTGCGCACCAGTGAGTGGAGGCTGATCAACGCGACGACGGAGGGCGAAGGTCTCACACTAATCGTTGCTGTAGACCCGATATCGATCCAAATCATCGCCAGGCGCCACTTCCAAGTGTCGTGCCGTTTCGGGAAGACCAAGGTCCACCCGAAAAATTGGAAGGGCCCTCACAAAGAAGATACAGCGGCGAAGACAATTGACAGAGCGAATGAGAGCTAAAAAAAATAGCTCAACCAACACCAACAAAGAGACCAACACTGAAAGCTCCAGCTCCAGTGAAGAGTTACCTGAACACCACCCGCTCTCTAACTTACCGGAGCCAATGGAGCAAGTCTCACATCACCACGCTCTACCTGATTCACCGGAACCTATGGAGGAGGCAGACGATCTACACACTTCCAACCCTGGGAGTGAGGTTGCAAAAGACGACCTCGATGCCGATGGATGACCCCAGCATTAGTGTGGTGCAGTGTAATCTGCATCTGCCTACCTACCTGGCGATACGGAGATACCGGCAGGGGAGCAACAGAAACTGGCCTTCCACTGCAAATCACAAGGGAAGGGCCTACTGCTGGGATGCGATGCTAATGCTCATCACGTGATTTGGGGCAGCACCGACGTAAACAGAAGAGGTGGGTACCTTTTAGAACTTACAATGTCTCTAGATCTCAACATCCTTAACCCTTCTGTCGGCACAAAGGTCTGGCCAGACCTTTGGCACTATATTTTTTCGAAAAAAGTATAGAAGATGAAATCGCAGCGACTTCATATTTCATGATATCCTAGAATAATATGTTTAGAAGCATTTTGCAAAAATTTGAAAAAAAATCGGTTCAAGTTTTGAGTATGTTTTTGATGATTTTGGATTTATAGTGCTTTTTGATACCCAATAGGTCTGGCCAGACCTATAGTTCCCCCCCCTTTCTCTTAAGGTAAAAAGTTCAAATATTAAATTCAGTTAAAATTCTCCTATTTATGATGCAATAATGTCATTAAAATTCAATTTGTATTATATACGATAAAAATTTCTGAGATATTTCTTTAAAAAGCCGCGAAGTTCAGAAAATGGGTCTGCCTAATTTTATCACGTTTTAAAATATCACCTAATTAACTGAGATTTGATTCTAGGAAATTCAAAACAGTTTTAAAGTAAAATCTACCAACAAGTGCTACATTTTTTCCCAAAATTATTGGAATTGGAAAATTTGATCGAACTATCAAGTAGATATACGCAATGTAAATACAGAAGCAAAGAAAGAAGAAAATAAGGGAGAAACATGTTTGTACTAATACCACCCCAACATATGTGTACCTAAAAACGTTTCCTGTATATCTACAAAAATGATTTTAATGCTTTTACTGTTTAAAAATGGCAGTAAAGAGTTGGTACAATTATTCTACGGACAAAAATTTTACTTTTTTTTTCTAAAAAATAAAAAAAAATTCTCAGTAGGTCCAGCCAGACCTTTTGGGTATAGAATATTGTAGTAGGTGCCGACAGAAGGGTAAATAGGGGATGTCAACCCACTTTCATAACAATAGCAAGGCAGGAAGTACTAGACTTGACTCTTTAACAGCCTAATAGCGGAACGAATTCGCAGTTGGCACGTTTCGGACGAACCCTCTCTCTCCGACCACGTGCATATACGATTCAATCTAATCTTTGCAGATTCTGCAACAGTTGAGCCCAGAGTTCCACAAAACACCAACTGGTCCGGATATATCGAGACACTGAAGGAATATCTGCAGCAGATCGACAAGAAAGTCACTGGGTTGCTCAGTCTCGAAAGACTCGTAGATGAAACCTCCAGGGTAATTGTGTCCTCATATGAATAAAACTCTTAGGCCCGTATTTATGAAGGCCTAAGGCCCGTATTTATGAACATTCCTTAACTCAAGGAGACTTTTTTTTCTATGAAAAAGTATGGGAAATGACATTTAATTTATTGAATTTAGGCATCCTTGACCCAAGGTCTCCTTGACCTGTGGACTTTCGCATAGCGGCGGTGACATCAGGAACAAAGCACAACCCTGGTCAAAGGAGACAAAAAAGTCTCCTTGAGTTAAGGAATGTTCATAAATACGGGCCTAAGGGTTATAAAGGAAAATAAGTGTGTTCCGTGTTGGAATAGGGAACTAGCTCGCCTCAGGAATAAGGTGAGGCAGCTTTTCAACTGGGCCAAGCGCAACGGGGACTGGGTCCTGTACCGCTTCACCCTCACGGAATACAATAAGAAGATCAGAGACTCCAAAAGGCGCAGCTGGTCTAACTTTTGCGACAGTGTCAATAGTACTACCAAAGCGGCAATGCTGCACAAAGTACTACCCAAAAAGGTTTCATTTCGATTAACACTCTGAAAAGAGAAAACGGGGACATTACGAGGGATGCCGAAAGTACGGGGATGCTACTCCTAGCAACCCATTTCCCCGGCTGCAGACTATACTTGTATAATGATAGCCACAGTTGTATGAATCCGCCCAACAGAGTAAACAGAGCTGACTAGGCAGCAGCAAGAGGTATTTTCACGTATTACAGGATAGGGTGGGCAATCGGGACGTTTGATCCCTTCAAATCGCCCAGCATGCATGGAATCTTTCCGGCACTCATGCAAAGAGGGCAAAAGGAGTTGATTCCCTTCATGGTTAGCATCCATAGAAGTAGCTTTGCTTTGGGATATATCCCAACAGCCTGGAGGTCAGTGAGGGTAGTCTTTATCCCGAAAGTGGGCAAAAGACCGGCGGACGGACCCAAGTCGTAGGGCGATGCTGCGAGCACTGCGAGCATATTGCACTATCAGCGGCTAGAATTGTAGCCAAAGTCGGCGTTACAGCTAGTTTATCAGCAGCGCAACGTGTAATAAGGAATTCCTCACACCTAAAACGAAAAAAAAATTCAGAAAAAAAAATCAGAGACATCTCCCCAAACCATGACGCTAACTTCTCTGCTATGATGCCTTGACAGAAACCGTTAGTTTTTACGCAGATCGTGGAAAAAGAAATGGTACCCATCTGGGCCATCCCGGTTGAATCTTTTCATCTTAAAAAACTACCCTGTTCCACTCCTCTCGCCATGACATATTTTGGCGAGCAAAATCCAGACGATATGGCTTTTCCTCTTTGCGTCTAACGGTGTTTTTTTCTGAATTTTCTTTCGTTTTAGGTGTGAGGAATTCCTTATTACACGTTGCACTATTGATCAACTAGCTGTAACGCCGATTTAGCTACAATTCTAGCCGCTGATAGTGCAAAATTAGAGGCGGCTCGCAGAATCGCCCTTTTTTCTTTGGCGGTTAGGGCACCTCGCGTACGCCCTTTCATGTTTCGTCCATTTCCACTTTTATTTTTTGAATAGTTAGACACAACCGATTTAGTTTTTTTTATTAATTTCGAAATTATCTAATGCTTTTTTCTCTACCCATGATTACCGAAACTTACAAAAATGAAAGTCAAAACACAATTTGAGAGGATTAAAAAAAAAACAGTTAGGACGTAACAGTTAGCACTTTCGAAATAACTACCGAATCGCAACTGTCCCTATTCAAATGACCCAATTTTGAACATAGAATTTATTAGTGCATCAGCATAATGTTGATGAAATATAACTGTTGTTATTAACCTATAAGCGGGCACGCATTTTTTGTGACATTACCGGGCGCGCGGCGGTAATTTACCGCCCTCGTCTTTTCCCCTCCATTTGCGCTCAACCGTAGAACTTCCATTCTCATAATTATGGTAAATTGAAAGAAGAGCATGTCCCAAATAAGTTATCAACATAAAAAGTTATATCTGGTGAACAATAAAACAAGTTCAGCAGTTTTAGCGAAGCATGTGACTTCAGTGATATTACACAGAGCACACATATTTTGAGCACAACTATATACCAAAATATACTATCTCCGAACGTTTGATGACCGCTGGAAATTTATGGAAGGTAAAATTTACCCATTGTATCGTATCTACAGGGTGTCCCGCATTGGGTGGTCAATACTGTAAGGGTTGATAGCGCAACTTGTTTCAGCAAGAAAATTACCAATACAATCGGAATTTTTTTTACCGTTACCTTGTTATCGCTCTTTTTGTGAAAGTCATCAAAAATCGTGACTTGTCACGCAAAATCGTAATTTGCAGCACTCCTGATGACTTAATCCAAGATTTGATTTCAGTTTCAGAAACTACATAAAATTTCACAAAAACTGAAGTTTTTCCTGTTGCCAACATTATCGGCACTTTCAAGATACAGTTACTCAAACTTAATAGAAATTTTAAATTAGATTTTTTGCAGGAAGGTTGTGTTTGTCTGTGTATATGTATATCAATTTCGCCTGAGGAGATTAGGCTTCCGAGAGCCACCAGAGTAACACTAGCTCAACTTCGGTCGGGCTTTTGTTCACGCCTTAATTCGTACCTTTCTCGCATAAACCCGGGCATCCAAAACATCTGTCCAAACTGCAATGGTACTCCTCATGATGTGGGCCATTTGTTTCAATGCCCCGCTGCGCCCACTGATCTTACCCCTATATCACTGTGGGAAAACCCTATCGCAGCAGCTATGTTTTTGTCCTTAGACCTCACGGACACAAACATTGACGAACCATAAATCGTACCCACATAGATGCACAGAGGTTACACACCTTTCTGCACCGCTACAAGAAGAAGAAGATGAATTGGAATAATACTGCTGGAATTGGCCTCCTCCATTTTGTATGCAGAGTCGACACCTTCGGCGCATGGAAGAAACGTCCCGAAGGATTTCAGGAGGGGTTTCCTTAATGTTGTCACAAGCATCATTAATTCGCTGCAACAGCTGTTCCCGGGAGGTAATCGGCTCGGAATAGACATTAATTTTTAAGTTACCCCATAAATAAAAATCTAGGGGAGTAAGGTCGGGACTTGTTGCAGGCCACGCAACTGTCCCAAATCTGCCAATCCACTTTCCGTGAAATTCGTTTTCCATATATTCTTTGAAAGGTCTGCCATTAAAAGCAAATATTCAATTTTAACCGTTATAAGTACCGTTGCATTTACCAAAAATGTACCAAATTTCAAATATCTTACAGTTCTGGTCAAAATAATGTAGCGAGATTCTATCCCGAATTATGATTGCCTTTGTATGTCTTTTTTCGAGTCAAGGGAAAATTGTTAACGATTCCACTGAAGCCATGATTTTTACCATTCAATGCGTGTTTACCTAAAATTCTTCAATGTAAATAAGAAAAGTGATATACCGTTGGAAAGCCAACATGTTGAAGCAACTTTTATCAACTTTGCAGAGTTGTACGTATAAAGCACCGTTATGCAATTACTGTTTGAATTTTCGATGAAAAATCTATTTTAAAATTTCTGTTAAGTTTGAGTAACTGTATCTTGAAAGTGCCGATAATGTTGGCAACAGGAAAAACTTCAGTTTTTGTGAAATTTTATGTAGTTTCTGAAACTGAAATCAAATCTTGGATTAAGTCATCAGGAGTGCTGCAAATTACGATTTTGCGTGACAAGTCACGCTTTTCGATGACTTTCACAAAAAGAGCGATAACAAGGTAACGGTTAAAAAAATTCGATTGTATTGGGAATTTTCTTGCTGAAACAAGTTGCGCTATCAACCCTTGCAGTATTGACCACCCAATGCGGGACACCCTGTATAACAGTATGACTTAAGAATACATACTCCTCCCACCTCGATACGGCCAACGGGGGTAAAGCTATGCGTGTTTATATGATCAGGGCGGTAAATTACCGCACGCGCACCCGCTTGAAGGTTAAATGTTTCATTTTTTTCTCGCAAACTATGAGCAACATAATAGCCTTTGTAAACAAATACTGAGTTATGCTCTCTGCTGTAAGGAAGAGGATATTTTGAGATAAACAACTCTTGAAAAGGCTGTCCCTATTCAAGTGACTGGGAGTGGGAGTGTATAGTGCTCATTATACTACACTCCGAAATTATATGCAATGTAACGTTGACTCGAAATTGCCTATAAACGGCTGAGTTAACCCACTTGGGGCTATACGGTTCTGAGAAGAACAAGAAGGGATCAATTGTAATATAACCGCTACTTTTAAAACCGACATTTAGCACAAAAGCTTATTTGAATGTCATAAGGACGGCGAAATTGCAAATTTCTTTCTTTTAAGCATAGTGGTATTCTGTTGCCCAGAATGCCAAACATTAAAAACATATACGTGTAAACTTTCTCCCTTTTATAGCAAACAACCAAAAAGAGACGTCGCCAACAGCAAAAAATATTCTATTTTTCACGAAAACCATACGACAACATATTATCCACCCCGTCCATAAACATAAAGTGAAATCGTCCACTCTGACAAGCTAATCCATATAATAATATGGGGTGCCGAAAGGTTTCAAATACAAAACTATAACAAGGATACCACTCGTACATTATACGGAAAGGAACTTTTGGGATTTCCCGAAGCATATGTAACCGGATTTCAATAAATGTTTGCACAACAATACCTTTCAAGGAGGAGCAAGCAGACGATAGAGACGGTGGTCTACAATAGTATCTGGCGAAAGTATCTTGCTGTGCTTTATGCCTTCCGATGTTCTGTACATGTTTGACTTAAAAGGGGTAGCATCCCCCAGCGGACAATGCCAGACATGCAGAAATGAACGGACAACTTGAACTGGTATTCATAATATTCATCTATAAGTAAATAATGGTAAATGTAGGAATGGAAAATGTTTCCGATATTTTCTATTTAAGAAATATCCGCGATTTCTTTGTTTGCTCTAAAGTTGTTTAAATGGAAATTTACTATAAAAATGGGTTAGCCAAAAAGTCTAGCAAACATGTTCAAACTGAAACTATTTACATAAAATCAAATGCGCTTCAAAGAGCGTTAGCAATCAAAATACAGGTCCCATTCCTCGAAACATGTACACAAAATGAATTACAGTACATATTTATACAGGGTGTCCGGAAACTGCCGCATAAACGCCCTGGACTTTGATTCCTCATGTGATTTCCAGCAAAAAAGTTTTACTGAACGTACCCCCTTAGCTTAACCTTTTATCTGCCAAATGCCTGTGGAAGTTTTAGTCGTACAAGAAAATTATTTTTTCAAAAATCTTCAAATGCCTGTGGCAGCTAAAGGGTTAAGCTAAGGGGGTATGTTCCGTGCTCGAAATCACATTAGGAATCACAATCCGATGCGTTTATGCGGCAGTTCCCGGACACCTTGTATATGTATTTTATTGAATGTTTAAAGTACTGAAAATTTCTTATTCTATATTATGAATACGCCACGTACATTTCCTGAAACTGACACTGAAATCAAAATTTTATCGATACTTTCCACATGAAAGAACTTCCTCAATTTTTTCAACAAAAAGTCGCGAAACACGTTCTTCGAAGTAGAAAAAAAAACTATAAGGCGTCTCTCGTATCCTAGATGGAAAGATAGGCACAACGTCTTAAAAACTGAAATAAAATTCAAAAAGCATCGCACACCAATTCAAAAAGGAATTCATTCAGTTGCATACATGAGTCAGCACTTTAGAAAGTATCAATGCGAAAGAAAAATATGCTAATGCGCTCCTTGCCTCAATATTCCTTTTTCAATCCCCAATTCAACAGTTTCGACGGCATTCTTCGTCGTCAATGCCGCCGCATCGTTTTATTCGGGAAGACCTGTGAAGTAGCTGTTTGTAATTCCGAAGGGTTTTGAAATTATTTCAGTTGAATTCATTTCTCGTGAAGTTGGTTTTCGATTCGTCCTTCTTCCTTTTATTTCCACTATCCTCTGCATAACGATATGTCTTGCATTCAAAAAGGATGCTATAGCAAAAACCTTCATGCTTTCGTTTTCTTTTCCGTGCTTTATTGTCTGGCCATGTATGCGTATGGAGCATATCGACTAGGTATACCTATATAGACAATTACCCATAAGTTTACAAATATACGTGCATCAACGATGCTCAAGAACGTGTAGGAATCCCGCCACTTAGACGGCAGCTTTGGCTCGGCTATGAGGAATGATGGAAAAAGTGTTTGATAATGGTATTACTGGCAATTTGTATGATAATAATCCTTTACTTATTTGGATATCGTTTAGGGAGCAATTTCGACGACTAGTCATCAATTTTCAAGTTTGGGTGAAATGGATTCACGTATCCCTTATGTTACATCCTTTTCAAAGTATGTATTTGTTTATATTTTCGAAATTATTTTTTAAGTACAGTTTTGTTGGTTTAATTCATTTATTCATTTTGACATTTATTAGGTATTTTATACAGTATACAGAACTGAAGGTAGTTTCTACAGCAGCGTGCACTTCTCATGCAGGGTAGGCAGTCGACGTACCTAGAGGCTGATACAACTTAAATAAAAAACGGGCTAAGCTCGGAATAAATAGGTTCCGGGCCGATTTACGTACATCTTATCCGCTGGTTATCTTATCGTATAGACAAAACGCACACCATTTTCTGAAAAATTTTACATGGAGGCAAAACACTTCTTCCATGTAGTCCTGCACGCTAGCGCCCCTTGGCAACGGTACTAGGTAAAACCTCTCTCTAAGGGCGAGTTTCTCGTACGTATTATCTAATGGTATGGTTAGTCTTATGGTATAGTGAAGACGCACACAATTTCCAGAAAGCTTTTCAATTTATTGAATTGAATTTTCGCTTATTTTGCCATATTTTCGTTTCAATCCCCTTCGCTCGTAGAGTGCAAGGGTATACAGTAAAATTTCGTTATAACGCTCCCGGAAATAACGCTTTCTCGGCTATAACGCTCTTTTTTCTCGGTCCCGGTCCCATTAGCATTTATTACAGGGAATCTCGATGCGTTATAACGTTTCTATTTCCCGGTTATAACGCTCTATTCCCAGTCTCATTTTCTTAAAACAATTTACTCGTATTTTGACAAATTCATTGAGCACGTATTCTATCTTTACATTGTAATAATCACAAACAAAAACATGATGCACAAGTTCTTCCGTTAATTCATATCAAGGTCGAATTTCCTGGCAAAGGGAAAGACATAACAACAATTGAAAGTATAATTGAAGATCTCGTAATTGCATCAGCATCCGTCGACACCGAAGAGAACAAGAAAGAGGCTTCAATCACGCCAAAAACATTTGCAGTTTTAGTTGCAATAAAGAAGATTCGCGCAATTTTTGCCTATAGCATGGACATAGAGGAAGGATCTTTCAATAAATTGAAAACCTCAGTATTACTGAAGTCTGTTGCCAGTCTACGACAAAAATAAATATCTGTTTTTTTTTACCAGTAATCAATTGATTGCCATTTCCTTACTATTTCATTCCATGAATCAATCGAATAATACATTTTGTGACCTAAAAGGTGTATGCGTCTATAAAGTATATTTCTTGGACTTCCCGGCTATAGCGTTTTCCCGGTTATAGCGCTTTTTTGGCTTAGACCCCAGAAGAGTGTTATAACGAAGTTTTACTGGCGTTGCATTATCTAACTCAATTTACTCTTACTTTGCTTACTTACATACACGCAGATTTTTTGATATTCTACTAACGAAAAACACCGTTGAAGTTTGTTAACTTTGCCATGAAGTTTGTAACGCATTGAAGGAAGTATCTCCGACCATGTATGTATATATGTATATGATCAGCATGACGAGCTGAGGCGATTGGGCAATGTACGTCTGTCTGTCTGTCCGTCTGTTGCGGCGCGTTTTACTCGGCCAATTTAAAAGCTATGAAACTGAAATTTTGTACAAATGCTTTTTTGCTGCAGGCAGTTTGTATGTTTGATTGAATCAATAAACTCGGATTGTTTTGTCGACGCAACGGAACTTTTGTGAAGACGAAAGGAAAAGAATGGGGGGGGGGATTAAATACAAGTCGTAGGTACGCCCGAAAAAAACTTTCAGCCCTAAGAGAGCGAAAGGTATCTAAATTTCGGCCGCGACCGAAATTAGCCTCGGTCTCGTTTTTTTTTTAATTTTGTGGAAATATGCTTAAGATTTGGGAGATTATATGATATTTTTGCTCTATACAGCGATCGTTTAATTTTATCCGATAGATGCCCTGTGGCATGGGTCGCGAATAATGCCACCGCTTTTCCCGGCCTGTCGTAGAAGGCGACTAAAAAAGGGACCTAATCCAAGGTGGATCAGCATGCGCCGAGGGATGCATGGTCAAGAGGGTGCTTGGCCGCTAGTATGCGAAGGTCGCAGGCAACCATGACGTCTGAAGCCTGAGGCACATTTTAACATCAACAAGACTTCCATAGGTTAGTGTGTGTGTGTGTGGGTTGCCGTGTCTGGAGATAGCCGGCGGACGTAAAAGGAAAGTCCATAAATTTATTTATTTCCACACACTAGTGCCAAAATACACAACCTTTCTCCAAAAGGTGTAAAAGAATGGAAGGCCTTATGGAAATTGACGCAGATACAAGCACTACCCCGCTGGGCACTACTTCTGCTATGCGGTTGACTGATCCCGGGGCGAACCTAGTTCGCGCCAGAGCTCGACATTTTCCAGGGGCGAGCTGGAATGTCGGTTCCATGACGTCAAAGAGCGAGGAGATTGCGGATATCATGAAGCGGAGGGGGATAGACATTATGTGCGTGCAAGAGACGAAGTGGCGAAATACCCATATCGACAGAGCCCGGTTTCTTACGAATTCCATGAAGTACAAATTGTACTACTATGGAGTTACAAACCAAAGAAACGGAATTGGCATTATTCTGGCGTCGTCTTTACTTGGCAGCATAATAAGTGTCCCGAAGAGAAGTGATCGCTTGATCAGCATCAAAGTGGTTATCTGCGGAAGGGTGTGGAACGTAATAAGTGCCTACGCTCCCCAAGTGGGACTGCCACCGGAAGAAAAAGAGGCATTTTGGAACGACGTTGACACCCTGATTCAGACCATTCCAGATACCGAATTGGTGTTCTTGGGAGGAGATTTAAATGGCCATGTGGGTGAATCAAATTATGATTACGAGGATTGCCATGGTGGAAAGGGTAGCCCTTCAACGGTCAGAAATGACGAAGGTGAAGCTATTCTGACCATGTGCAGATCGCATGGTTTGGTCATCCTAAATATATGGTTTGTGAAAAACGAGAGACACCGGATCACCTACAGTAGTGGACACGGAGATAGGAAACACGAAACGCAGATCGATTACCACCTCTGCTTCGATTTTATGAGAAGGTGGGTAAAAGACTGCAAGGTGATCTTGGGTGAATCTGTCGTCAGCCAACATCGTTTGCTCCTGTCAGAATTTATTTTGAAAGCAGGAGGAGCAAGAAATAGAAGAACTCCCAAGCCAGTCGAAAAAATCAAGTGGCACAATCTCACAAACGACAACTTTGAACCTGTAGTGACTCCATTCATTGATAAAATGACGGAGTGGTTTCAAAACAACACCAACTGCCCCGAGCACAGTCCAACACAAATGTGGAATAGTTTCGCTGAAATGTCAGTAAGTGAGGCGGAAAAGGCACTTGGAGTTTCGAAAGGTCCACTCCACACGAAGAAAGAAACATGGTGGTGGAACACCGAAACTAAGGAAGCAGTGCAAGCCAAATCGAACGCATTTAAGGCATGGACGAAATGTGAGTCAAGCAATGAAACCGAACGAGTTCAACTTCGCGAAAATTATAGGCAATGCCGGAAAAACGTAAAGCGCTTGGTAGCTCAAGCAAAGGCGAAGGCAGCTGAGAAATTCTACCAAGAATTAGAAACTCAGGCTGCGACCGAAGGACCGTCTTTGCGCCTACCTAAGCACGACGCCAGGATATTTAGGGTTGCAGCCCAAAGGAGAAGGAACGCTCGGGAAATACAGGCGCCAAAGTACGTGGAGGACGCGCAAGGAATGTTGCTGATTGACGATACGGCAATTTGTAGCAGGATGCGAGAGTATTTTGACGAACTTCTAATTGAAGAATTTCCTCTAGCAGCTTTTCGAGATGTTGAGCCGAATACCACAAATATTGAAGATATCTCAGAGGAAGAGGTGATGGAGGCAATGCATCAGATGAAACGCGGAAAGGCAGTCGGACCGGACAAAATCCCCGCGGAATTTTGGTTGAAAATGGAAAATGTCGGGCTTAGTTGGCTCACAGTTCTCTTCAACAAAATCAAAGGCGGGCAACCGATGCCTGATGCTTTCAGGGAAAGTTTTCTTCTTCCTTTCTATAAGAACAAGGGAGACTCACGCAAACTCAACAACTATAGGGCTTTAAAGTTAACACCTCATACACTGAAGATCTACGAGCGAGTTGTCTGCAATCGATTGAGTAAGATTGTGCGGTTGAATGACAATCAATGCGGCTTTGTTGAAGGTCGATCTACAGTCGATGCGATTCAGTGCATTCGTATTGCAATGGAAAAGTATAGTTGCCTTGCAAGCTGCACTTACAAAATGGTGTGACATTCTGGAGGAGCATGGACTGAGGGTAAGTATAACAAAGACTGAGTTCTTATGCTGCCCATTCTCAGACCCAGATGCACCGATACCAGAGATGTACGTCAAAGGAGTGCAGCTTAAGTCTTGTACCAAGTTCAAGTACCTTGGCTCGATGGTGAACAACGGAGCTACATGCGATGATGACATCAAACATCGCACAAAGGTTGCGTGGATGACGTGGCGAGAAAACTCTGGAGGCGATGTGCCTACACTGCAGGTCGAGCAACGCGAAACCATGGAGCGGTATAAAGAACGAGGCAAGAAAGAAGAAGAAGGTTTTAAGAAAAAAGTCCTTTTTTTCTTGAAGTATCTCAATAGGTAAACGTAAAATAAGCGCAAAGAAAACTCCAGAGTACCTCTTAGCAAAGTTATTTTAAGTACGACGTTCCAATGAATAAGGAAATATACGAGACTGAGTCTAATTCGGGCGCTGCTGAAATTTGGATACCCTTCGCTACCCTCGGGCTAAAAGTTTTTTTCGGGCATACCTGCGACCAGGGGCGAACCCAAGGGGGGATTAAGGTGATAAAGCGCCCCCCGAAATTATGGAACCGATTTTTCAAAAGAATTAGTTAAAAAAAAAAATTTAAACAACATAACTATATTATATTGGCATAACAAATAAATGATGATTTCCAGACTCAAGATCTATAGTGTAGTCACTAGGTGATTTCAGGATGCAAAATGTCGTGGAGATTTTTTTTTTATGCTTTTTGGGGTGGTGAGCTTGAATCCGGAGCTTCCCAACAAAATTTCTTTGGAAAACAGGGCCAAAACCACAAAAAAAACGAAAATTTTCGGAATTTTTCCGTTTTTTGGCTTATAACATCGAAACTGTGCATTTATCTTTTATAATGCGTTATGCGGTATCATTACTATTTATAGTCATTTTTTTTTGGGTTTTTTTTTCGATTTTGACCCTGTTTAGGAAATAAATTTTGGTGGGAAGCTACGGATTCCGGCTTAGCACCCCAAAATACATAAAGAACAAGAAAAATTCAACTTTCGCGAACAAAAAATTAAAATCCGTTCAATCTAAAAATTTAATTAATAATTAGAACTATGTTAAAAATGGAAAATTTTAATTATTGATTGTAGTCATACTACTCAACGGATTTATAATATTTATGTCTCTTTGGACGCGTAATCATGTTTTCTCTAACACATTCATGACGAGTTTTTCGCAGAAATAGATAGACATATAGTTGCGAACTATTCTTTTGGTTTAAATTGATGCGAAATAAAGTGAAATAGAAAAGAAAATTAGATACATTCAGTGAATAGTTTTTGTTTAGGGTCATTTTACATATTATAATTCGCGAATTTCGAAAAACACAAAAATTTACAAATATCTAATAGTGACCGTTGAAAAATGGGTAAAACATGTCTTCATTTTGTAGGGCCTAAATGGATGTAAAAAAAAACTAAATTAATTTGCAAGAAATGCGATTAGGTAACTCCGTCTAAAAATGTTCGTAACAGTCGGTTACCAAAACCAGTTATTTCCTAAGGGAGTATTTAAAAAAAAAGAACTTAAATTTATTTGATGAAAATCAATTTTAAATATTTTAAATGAAATTTAGAATATATAGAAACCATTATCTTAAGGTTAAGGTCTGCAAATATGTATTTAAAACGTATGATTTCATGAGTCACTTGCATACACAAATCTCCCCCCGAAATAAATTCCTGGGTTCGCCCCTGCCTACGACTTGTATTTAACCCCCCCCCCCCCCCCATTATTTTCCTTTTGCCTTCCGTTGTGTGGACAAAACAATATTTGTGTGGGGTTTAATTAGAATAAGTGGGCAAATAAAAATATTTACTCAGAAAATTTTATTGGGGGATGCGGGAGCATGGCCCCATGGTCTGATTTGATCAAATCTTCCATATGTTTGGTTTCATCAATAGAAATACATTTGTGTGAAATTTGGTTGAAATTGCTGCACAAATAAAAAAGTTTTCTTAAAAGAACCTAATTTTGGGGGGTTGGGTTTGTATGGCATTGTCCGATTTTACCGATTCAGACATACAGGCAGTTTGCCTGCAGCAAAAAGAAGCATTTGTGTAAAATTTCAGCTTCGTAGCTTTTGAATTGGCCGAGTAAAACGCGTCGCAACAGACAGACAGACGGACAGATTGACATCGCCCAATCGACTCCCCAAGTTATGCTGATCATATATATATATGTACTTTTTATATAGACGGAGATGCTTCTTTCAATGCGTTACAAACTTCATGATAAAGTTAATATACCCTTTCACTCTTTGAGCGAAGGGTATAAAAAAGTAAACGGAAATAATCGCATAATGCACTGTATAAAAGAAAACGAGTTACTTTTAGGTAGATCCACACTTTTTAGTCACAGTCATTTCCCACACAAATTGACAGATTGTCAGTCAATTAATTAACTGAAATCTGTCTACTTGTATGAAAAATTACTATGACTGATGAGTGAAAAGTGTGGATCGACCTTCAAGAGTGTTTTTGATTGATAGGGGGACTCAAGATGCTGGCGGAATGTTTTTTTTTTTAACTAACTTCGGAAGCCCAGTCCAGCTGCCTGGGTTGTATGTCTATCTAGGACTCACATCTAGTCTATAAATTTAGATAAGAAAAGAGGAGTTATGTACTTGTAAACTCTTCAGCCTGGCTGATGGAACCATATTCTACTATAGATTCGTTTTATTGCTACATTCCGTCTAGGTTTGGATAGCGAACTCTATAAAAAAATGTATGTATGTTTCACGCGTGTCACTACCCTGCATGGGATGGGGAGTTTTGGGAAATCAAATGTAGATGGCTAATGCATAGGGAAAAATACGGAAATTTTGTTTTTCTATGTTGGCGTACGTGTAAAAAATAACAATTCAAACCAAATGTAATCTTTCTCATGATGTTTTAAGATTTTGCAATCGTCTTTTATCATGAAATATACTAAATCTAAAAATTAACCCGAAGAGAGTGAGATAAAGCTGCTAAACAACTGTCATGTGCCAGCTGTTTAGCCGAGAAGTTTAACCGGGAAGTTACACGTGATCGTTTTTTTAGTCGCAACTTATCTCTCCTGAAAAATGATTAGGCAATTATTTTTTGTGCCGTTTTTACGTACGATTTTACGTACGAGTATTAGCTTAAAAACGTGGGTTTCGTCAATATTTCCAACAAATTAAATGATGGGTGTCTCATTTCGATCTCGAACACAAGAAATTTGAGAAACGTTACGCCACTGAAAAATTGTATGTAGGTACCTACGGACTGAGAGGACATGTTGGTGCGGGAGTTATTAAGCCCTGCGCTAGATACATTTAACCTTCCGGCGGGCGCAATACTAATCCTAACAGTAAGTGTATATTTTAGACTCTTATTTTTTGTTGCATTGTCATTTTGAAGCATATCTACGAAATTTTAGAAACAAAAACTGGCTCACAAAGTCTGATACCCTTCACATTTTCAACTTTCTAAGAATATTCCGCTTTCAATAGCTTCAATATTTAAAAAACCTCCAACAAATCGACCGCTTAAAAATGTGAGCTTATTTTACTAAAAACACACTATTGAACGAATTGGTGAACCTAAAAGTCAACACAACGTTATTACGCAATGTGAAGAATATAACATGTGGAAATGTTCATAGAAAAGGAGAAAATAACACAATCGGGCGCAATACATCTGAGAGATTATTTCATCCCCTCCCGCCCCTCAGACATACGGTAGAGAGAAACTGAAAACTGCTTTGGGTAGTTGATCGATAAAGATTAAGCTACTGTGAGTTTCAGATCTCTCCCTTTTCATATCGCTGATTGGCGCAACAAAAACTGGCCACTTAATCTGTCAGATGCATTGCGCCCGCCCGAAGGTTAAAACAAGAAATATTATTGCGCCAATGTCGCTCATATTTCGATCTGATATTGATATGCATAAGACTGCAAACAATCATTATTTTACTAGAAGAAAAACTCATTCATTAAATTTGTCGGATAGACTTAATTCCTGTCTTGAACATAGAGAAACTAGATACAATTTTGTATTTCCTCCATGGGCGATTCACGATGGGTTTGAAATAAAAGCTGCTTAAAGCAAACAATGCTTTAAAACCAATATATTTCGGTCAATTGACCATCTTCAGGGTTTTCTATTTATACAGTAGAGCCCCCATATTCCGGATTGTTTGGGACCGGACCCTATGCGGATTATCGAATTGTCCGAATTTTCGAAATGCACTAATTTACAACTTGTGGACTGTATTTATACTCAAACCATAACAAAGGTAACCATTTTAACGATAAATAATAATTTCTTTTCGGAAGTTTGCCTTAAGTTTATATAGCATAGTATGCTTGAGCAAACTTTATGAAATTGTCGAATTTTTTGAAAATATAAACAAAACTTGGCACAAACCCGAATCCGGATTATCGAACTTCCGGATTTTCGGGGTCCGGATTATCGGGGTCCTCCTGTATAAACAATAAATACATGACTTTAATATATAATAATTAAATGAATAAATGATTTTACCTTTTCGTTTTTGAAAAAAAAACTAAATAGAACAATGACACATTGAAGACAAAGACTGACAATGTATGTTAGTAGTAGATGTACAGTGCTTGTCATCAGATTAGCACACCCCTTCGCATGAATAGTTTCGGCTGATTTCCAACCAAACTAAAAGAGCTAAAATTTCAAAATTATAACTGTTAATAGTCTATTCAATTCTGAGTTAATTAACACAAAAAGAATTGTGTTTACATTTTTTAATATTGATTTATAATTGTTTTTCGAAAAAGAACACACAAAATAGCCATTTAAAATTTGTCATCAGGATAGCACATGCAAATTCTTTTTTGTCTATCTTCCTCAATTAAAGACGTAGGACCCCCAATTTTGTGTGGTTGTTTGAGTAAGATATTGACTTGACTTGAATAATTAAAAATCATTATCTGCGGAAGAGGGACCAAAATTTAAGGCTTACAAGGAGTCAAGGCGGTCAAAAAGTGAAATTTCGAGAAGAAATTAATAAAAGTTGATAAATTGAATCCGAATTCGTGTGTAATAAGTAGCGTTAAGGTAAAAATAATAGAGGCGATAAGAATTAAGTACATGTCAATCCTTATGAGAGAGTTATTTTGAGAGAAACATCTAGCCCTCATGACTCGGTCGCAAGGATTAGGGTAAATTTTGACATTAAGGCGAGCCTATCTTTTGTTCAAACAGTGATAATAAAACTCCACATTCCAAGATACTAAAACTAAAGAATAAAGTCAAACTTAACTTTCCCCGAAGGAAAATACGTTAAAATGAATCATGAGAACACTTGACATGGAACAAAGAATGGCGGTATGTTATCTTTTCGGATAAAAAGAAGTTTACTTTAGAAGAGTAACACAGTTATAATGTCTACTTCCAGGATCTTTGCTAGGAAGGACACCATTAGGATCGCATTCATTGTCGGACAGATTGTGTAATGGTCTCGAGGGCCAAGTGATACTGTAAGATGATACTTCTTTCTATTCGAAAAGACAACATAGCGCCATTCTTTATTACATATCAAGTGCTCTCGAGTTTAATTTAAGCGCATTTTCCTTTAGTTTTAGTTTCTTTAGATGTGGAGCATTTTTGTATCACTATTTGAACAATAGGCTCACCTTAATGTCAAAATTTACCCTAATCCTTGCGACCGAGTCATGAGGACTGGATGCTTCTCTCAAAATTACTCTCTCATAGGGATTGACAAATAATCAATTTTTGTCGCCTCTGTTATTTTTATCTTAACGCTACTTATTACACACGAAATCGGATTCAACTTATCGAATTTTATTAATTCTTTCTTGAAATTTCACTTTTTGACCACCTTGACTCCTTGTAAGCCTTAAATTTTGATCCCTCTTCCGCAGATAATGATTTTCTCTTATTCATATTAAAGTTAATATCTTACTCAAACAACCACAAAAAATTAGGGGTCCTACGTCTTTAATTGTGGATGATAGACAAAAAAGAAATTGCATGTGCTATCCTGATGACAAATTTTAAATGGCTATTTTGTGTGTTCTTTCCGAAAAATAATTATAAATCAATAATAAAAAATGTAAACACAATTATTTTTGTGTTAATTAACTCAGAATTGAATAGACTATTAACAGTTATAATTTTGAAATTTTAGCTCTTTTAGTTTGGTTGGAAATCAGCCGAAACTATTCATGCGAAGGGGTGTGCTAATCTGATGACGAGCAGTGTATGTCAAACAGACAAGTTAAATTATAAACGTTATGACATATTTATTCATATAGAAATTGGATGTATGTTACTAGTTGATTACAATGTAAAATTATTATTTAATCCAAATTTTATTAAATTGTAGTACGTATTCGAATAGTCTTTTTTATCATTTTTTTGTTACCAGAAGTAGCCTCATATTTAATAATTTGGTTTACTTCTTTTATTTGCAATTTGGTTTTATTGCGCTCATTAGCCAGGATTTTCGCTTCCTTAAAATTAAATTGGTGGTTTTCTTTAATCGCGTGTTTGGCTAAGGGGTGTATTTCCATATATTTGATGCACTGGAAACAGTCGAAATTGGCGAAATAATAATTTATCGTGATTTGCCTACTTAGGACATGCAAAATTAAGATACATTATAATGTTTCGTATACGGTAAGCAAGCGAATTTTTATATGGAATGCCAAATTATGTCGTTTTATTTCAAACGATAAGCTAAAACTCTCTATTATTATGCGATATTATTAAGGCTAGTTAGTTATAGTTCTGAACAACAAATTAGATAGGTAGGGTGGCCAGTTGCCCCGTATTTTCCGGGTTATTCCGTTTTTCGGGCACGGAAAGTCGAAAAAACCCGTAATCCAAAAAATAAAATACGGGGCAAACAATGGATGATTCAAGGAAAAACTCCATCAAAGGGCTAGGGCTTATTGCATGAAAGTCAACCAAATACTTCGAAATTTGCCGGAATGCGAAAGTGACGTAATCAAGTTAACACTGCTAACATAGTACATACATGAATGCATTGCAGTATTTGGAATCAGGATTTGATTTTGCCGAACACACTTACCTGTACTGTCTGCAACCCTTAAATTTGCAGCACGAACTGAAATTTGAGCAACTGGAGAGAATAGTCGGATGTCTAAACATAACTACGGTCAACTTGGATGAACTTTATGAGGAATTTTGTGTAATTTTGCCCCTAATTAATAAATATGTTCAGGAGATGAAGAGATGCCGATGAAGTGATAAGCCCTGACTCACGGACAAAATTATTTACAGCAGTCAATATGTAATAGCAAAATATGATTCGAATTTTGTAACTGGTCTTTTCTATTCTGGCAGCATATTTAGGAACCCTTGATCAGTTCGTCCCAACGCAGGTGACGAAGTCGATCAGCTTTTCTAGTGGCTAAGTACCAAAACACCTTATCGATTTCGTCCCCTGAAAGTGGACGAGCTCGCATAGGATTTCAGTACATTTCACGTCAAAAACGGCCAAAACCTTTGTTCAGTTCGAACGAGTTTTTGGCTGTTTTCGACGTAAAATATACTCGAAAACCTATGCGAGCTCGTCCACTATCAGTGGACGAAATCGATAAGGGTTTTGGATAATTTTGACACTAAGAAGCTAATCGATTTCGTCCCCAAGCAGGTGACGAACTGAACGTCCCGGCAGAATATTCTTGCTTTGCGGTAACGCATGAACAGATAGCCGGAACCGACTAAATATGTATTCACACTGTAAAGGCTGACCCTCAAATAAAATGCAATTTTAAAATGACATTGAAAGATTTCTATAACTTTTTATTGCAAAATTAAGAGTTATTGGACGCTATGCCATCAAATAAGAAATATTGTTACAAAAACGGCATATCGGCATAGCATAATAATACTTTATTTTTAATTTTTGCCCCGTGAAAAAATCTAAAACCCGTATTTTATACGCTAGTGACCCGTAAATCGAAGGCAGGCAGGTGGTCACCCTATAGATAAGTGACGTTATCATCCTCCATAAAATGAGTAAACTTATTTCTGGCTTTTGTCTTAAAATGAGTCGCAATGTTGGCAATTTTATATACATATAATCATAATAAAGCGTAAAAAACTTTTCAAATGAAGTTTTTAAAATTACGTTATAGATAAACGTTCAGCATTTACAAGCTAGAATCAGCACTCTGCCCAATTTCATGTCATTCAGTTTTTACGTCATACATTTCTACCAAACAGAACCAATTAATCAGAATGGTCCAAGTTTTCCCGTTGACGGAATGACTTCAGAAGTTCGATTACAATAAAAATTTGTTGCTGCGTCATAAATCGTTTGACTCACTGCTATACAGAATATACACTTCAATGTCCTTTCAATGATGCCAAAGGAAGAGACATGAAATGAAATTTTCCATAACAATCATGGTACGCTTCATTAAATTCGAGCATAAGCTATTCGAGGAAATGTGAAAAAGAACGATGTTAAAATAGGCCCGAAAGTATTAAGATACTTTATATATTGAGGAAAAAACATATTGAAATAAATTGAAGCAATCTGCTTCACTTTGCTTAGATGCAGAATGCGGAAAAGTTGTATTGAAGTGGCCTTTTGTTTGATTTTTACTGTTGTATCTGGAAGATGATGTGGACATTTTGTCGAAATGTTACGAAACTTTTAATGCAGGATTTGCACCAAGGTTCTGTACGAGAACGAAACTCAGATTCCCGCATAGGCCACTCAAAATTGCCAGAAGGAAGACGGCTTCCCTGTGAGCCAAGCAGCGGCACGTGCATGCTGAAGCTCAGTGGCGCAAAAGATGGGTGGGTTAATTGTCGTTTGCACTTGGTCTTTGAAATTTCTTGTCATTAGGTCGCATATTTGTAACGGCTGTAACTGTTGAAGACAGTCAGCTAGGACCCTGAAATTTTCAGAAAAAAAGTGCGTCATAGTGAAAAAAATCTAACCTCGCACTGCGCCTCCCCTTTCAATTTTATTGTCACATTTGAACGCAAAAAGCTATACGCTAGGACCCTGACATTTTGAACAAAATGTGCCCCACGATATGCTCTTTGGGCTCCCCATCTCCCTCTATCCAGTTTTTTTTTCAAAATCGACTCCTTTTGCCGTAGATCACCTCTTTGCAATTTTGTTGTCCTTTTTGAATTCGGATGTTATTTTTGAACTATATTTTTCCCATTAGAAGGCTAACGTAAATGAGCATCTGTCGGATGATATGAAAAGGGTTTAGCCGTTTACGTACGATTCCGCTGATATGCATCGGAGATGGTAGTGACACTGAAGAGCATTTATGAGCATTTGACAAAGGAACATAAACGTTTTATTTATTTGGTTTTAGCTGTATACCCCGCATTCGCTTCTGTAAAAGTTGGCCACCTTACATAATACCATTTCTGTTTAAACCTAACAATTTATCTTATACGTTAAATTCAAATAAGTGCAACGAGGACCGAGGAGAACGATTTACATTGTAAGTTATTGGTATTCTTAATTCGATTTTTAATTCAACCCATATTGGACTTTCACTGAAATAATAAATACAAAAATTAATAACTCTTACCTTTTTCGAAACAAAATTGGTTTTCTTGTATTTCTGGAACTCATATTTTTTTTTGGTGGTATTGTCGTTGTGAGCTTAAAACAAAATCGTAACAGTGCAATATAAAACACTTCGGCATACGCACATACGCACACATACCAGCACCATTTTCAACAAAATCGTATTCACGAAATATTTCTGCATAAAATGAGTCGAGGGAGTCGGCCATAAAACAGTCACCACAATTCTAATTAACATGAAATTGATAAAACACTCTTTTTCACACTTATTCAGTCCGCAGTGTTGCAAATCAATGTTTCATTTCAATTCAATTGAAAAATAACTCAATTCACTTTATCATTTACACTAGTAGTTAAATTCGTATTGAAATTTGAACAAATTCCCTTTTGATTTTGATTTATGTGCTGCAGGACAGGTTCATTTGGGACATACAAATTTACATACGACTTTCAATAATCCGATTAAATAAATTGTACAGTAATTTACAATACCACCACATTTTTAGTTAACTCGCGCTTTCCGTGACAATTTACGGGCAAACTACATTTTTGTAGATATTCGCATAGCATAGCATATATGCTGAAGTCAGTATGTGTTCGATTGCTTCGATATAGTACTACATATTACGAACGAGTAATTTTGAGGGTGTGGTATAAATACGAATGCTGGAAGTGAAAATACAGCCAGAACTCGGAGTAGGTCTGAATTGGTAGTTGGAATTCATGTACCGACTTCCAATTTCATCTAGGGAGATGGAGAGAGATTCGTCAATTTTTTACTTTTTGTCAAAAAACTTTTTAACGGACACGATTTCAGTATATGTTTTTATCATATTTGATAGGTGAAAGTGTTCACTATGCAAATGCGGTAAAAATTTTGCACAAATTGTGATAGTATGAAGGCGATACTAGCGGGGACTTTCGTCAACGCCATCTAGATACATCAAGGCCGTAACTCAGCTGTGTCATGCCGTCATAGTTTGCCTACTAAAGTTTGCATTTACACGAACAAACAACAACAACAAGCATATGACGTCATTAAAAGGAACAACAAAACAATGCAAATTTAGTAGGCGATTTTTCTACATTGCGGCCTTAACCCTTCTGTCGGCACCTACTACAATATGCATATTCTATACCCAATAGGTCTGGCTGGACCTACTGAGAAAAAAATTTTATTTTTTAGAAAAGGTGAAATTTTTATCGGTAGAATCATTCTATCAATTCCTTACTGCCAGTTTTAAACAATAAAAGTATTAAAATCATTTTTGTAGATACACTAGTAACGTTTTTAAGTCGACATCTTTTGAGGTGGTATTATCATAAACATGTTTTTCCTTATTTTAATCTCTTTTTGCTTCTCTATTTTTATGGCGTATATCTACTAGAAAGTTTGTTCGCATTTTTCAATGCCATTATCTTTAGGCAAATATTTGGCGCTTTGTTAGTAGATTTTACCTCGATATTAGTCTGCAGATTTAGGGAAGTAGGTGAAAAGAAATAGGGAATTTTCAACCGCGAAAATCATTTCATTCTAAATTTTTCGTAAATTTCTTGATCAAATCTATTTAGAAAGACGTTCGTAAGTCTCTCGTATAGTCCTAACTATTACAAAGTAAAAAAAACTAGTTTGAATTTCCTTGAGTCAAATCTCAGTTGATTAGGTGATGTTATAAAACGTGATGAAATTAGGCATACTTATTTCCGGAGCTTCACGGCTTTTGAAAGAAAAATCTCAGAAATTTTTATCGTTTATAGTACAAATTGATTTTTAATGACATTATTACATCATAGATAAGAGAATTTTAACAGAATTTCATATTTGCACCTTTTACCTCAAGAGAAGAATGGGGGGAAAAACTGTAGGTCTGGCCAGACCTATTGGGTATCAAAAAGCACTATAAATTTAAAATCATCAAAAACATACTCAAAACTTCAACCGATTTTTTCAAATTTTTGCAAAATGCTTCTAAACATATTATTCTAGGATATCATGAAATATGAAGTCGCTACGATTTCATCTTCTATACTTTTATGACCAAAATATAGTGCCAAAGGTCTGGCCAGACCTTTGTGCCGACAGAAGGGTTAATATAGAGACGGCGGTGCTTTCGTACATGACTGAGGCACATTCGATCTCAGGTCAAACGTTTGATACTATTCACTTTTATATAAATATTTTGACTAAACATAAACATGTTGACTAAAATGCGCAACGCACATATTATTTGAAGCTAAGTTTAGATTGTAGTTGGTCAAAAAACATTTTTTTTAATTTTTGGAATTTGGTTGGTGTAGTGGTTATTGAACACATCTTCGGTGCAAAGGGTCGTGGGTTCGAGTCTCACCGTGAACGAGTTGTGCTTATGCTTGCTTGTGCTTATTTTTGAACTAACGAGCCATGTGACTACGATCTCATTTAAATGTGCTTATTTTTGAACTAACGAGCCATGTGACTACGATCTCATTTAAATGTTCGAGTCGGTATAAATTATCCAATCGATTGAACAACCAAAGCTCATTTCTCTGGGGAAAGCTCATTTTTTAGGTTGCAACTTCCGAATTCGCTAGAGAAAATAAGCTTTCTCCACAGAAATAAGCTTTGATCGTTCTATTTTTATTTTTATATGGCGACCTTTAAACAACTACCCAATTATGGGGATAAATAACACTGCTGATCTCTCACCTCAACAAAGAGCAGTTAAGATCTTGGAAATTGGATGCCACTATCACATCTGCGGCCTTAGTCCAATGTTGGACTGTTGGGCCAGTTTAGTTTAGTTTTTTTATTTATTTAAGTATCCACATTGTAACAGTGCCAATAATGGCAGCTCCACGATGTAATGTTGCAATTTCACGCGATCCTACATATATTTATAAAATAGTCTGTTCTAATTCCATTCGTTCCACCATATATTTTGCGGCATTCCTAGCACCACATTTTTATAAGGTTAGCTTGAGGTCCATACAAAAATTAAATTACCAAGAGAAACCGATTTTGCAAGAATCGTTGCTATGGCAGCCATATGATATTGTATCACTTTTCATCCAATTTTATTACTGGGAATACATCTATGGAAAGTTCTGTCAACGTTTGTTCGCAAAGAAAACAAATTCTTATGTAAAGTGTTCAAAAGTTGGATTATATGTCAGCCCTATTGGATATTGCGCAGTATTTCGATTCCATTATTTCCTACATACACTCTAAAAAAATTTACTCCAATAATAGGAGGAAACTTTTTTTCCTTCTATTATAGTAGTAAATTTACACCACTATATGAACGAGAGTAATTTTACGCTTTATGGTGTAAATATTTACTACAAAATTGGTGTAAATTTGCACACATAAATAAGTAAACTTACTCTTAGACTTAAGTAAATTGAAATCAGAAATGAACAAATTTGCACAAAAAAATGTAAATTTACACCGGCAAATATGTAAATTTACATGCGGGTTTATAATAATATTTACGGCAGCCCGTTCTTCGGGGTAAATCGTCCTGGAGCTACCCGTTATTGCAACGGCTAAGAGCTGCCACACCCCCTTCGGTTCAAGAGCAAAAAAGCGATACAACACAACAATAATATGATGCTCACACGAACGCACTTCGGACCGAACAGACTAACTGCAGACAGAACATGTCACTTGTGAGCAGTGTTGCCAACTGGAAATTCAGAAAACGGCTAAATTTAGCCGGAAAACCGGCTATATTTTTTTCAAAAACGGTTAAAAATCCGGCTAAATAAATTTCAGCCAGAAAAACGGCCAAAAAATCGGCTAAATCATACAAAACAGTCACATTACGGAAAAATATAGTAAAAAACTGATTTTATTTCTTTTCTGGAGTACTACCCGTAAACTATGCTTTAGGCAGATTTCTTAGTTTTATTACATATATGTTGCAATTGCTGGCATTACAGTCAAAATTTACTTTTGTTCGGAGTTAGATAGATCAACTAGTCAAAATGTTTGTATACAGGTACATTATTAGGTTCGAAATTGTAGAACTTACAATTTGTAAAAGGAACGTCCAATGCGTAACTATGGACAAGGGCAACCGCATTTATGTATGGATATCTCACCATCATCGCACCTGAATAATTTTATATTTTGATTAAACTTTAACCATTAATTTAACCAAGACACATATCCAAATCATCATGACGAATAATCCATCATGATGATAAAATCTCGAAATTGTGATTGTGATACACTTTCGTCATTAGAATTCGTCATTTACTTTTCACGTTTGTGTAAATGGTGAAAATGTCCCTCACAATTGCGATATTTTAATGAATATTCAGTTCAATAATTTGAGGACAAACTTTTCTTAAAGAATTTGAATATAAATGTGTAAAGTCATTATTGACCAAATGATGGTCCAAATGCGTAATTTGGAACTCGTGCTAAGCTAATGATTATATATTTGCGTCATTCAAAAATATGTGTGTCAAGCTTGTTATTCATTTTCGAATTTGAACCCTCCAAATTTTATTTTATTGTCCTTAGTTACGAAATTGATGTTCCATTGTTCCATTGTTGATATTCCGCAATTACGAATTTGATGCTCCAAAGATACGAAATTGATGTTCCAAAATTATGAGCTTGGCCGGAAAATGGTATAGATTTTTGATAAATTTGTTGCTACATACCCCACAACAAAATGTACTCCATCTACGAAAATGTGTAGTTTCTACGAATCGTCAGACGTTGTGCAAATAGCTTGACCAGTTAACTACAAAAATTAGATTTAAGTGAGTATATATTTTTGGGGGGGGGGGGGGGCAACTTACCTTCTTCTTCACCACTTAGCTTTTGTGCTAAAAAAAAGGGGTAAGTTGCCCCCGAAATATAAACTCACTTAAATCTATTTATCACGCTCTGTGGCTCACTTGGTTAAGTCGCACTCTACGATGCTAGTAATCTAGAGGTCCTGCGATCGAATCTCGGCGTGGTCCAAAAATTTCCGTACATGTGCGGATAGGAAATATATAGTGCTTGCAACATTATATACACTCCGAAATGATATGCAATGTAACGTTGACTCGAAATTGCCTATAAACGGCTGAGTTAAAGCACCATGGCCCCACATGGGTCTATACGGTACAGGGAACAAGAAATCTATTTTTGGTAGTTTACTGGGCAAACTACTTGCACAACGTTAGTGTAGAACACTACAAAGTTCCGGCGATATTATCAATATCTATGAATCGCGCTAAAAGGTTTTCACCCTTGTACTTAATCTGGCATGATTACGTTATCTGTGGTAAAGAATTGACACTTTCAAAAACGGAAAAATGTTCAGGTACCCGCATGATCCAAGAATTGCTCAGTAAAGAAGTTTATCTAAGAAATTATCTTCCATTTTGCAAATTATTCAGCATATTGGTGGTTAGTAAATTACATGCTTATAGACTAGGTACTAATATCGTCAGTTTACGTGAAACCCATTACCCTAAATTTATTGAAAAAAGGCAAGTCCCCGCGGCAATTTTTCCCAGGAGACATAAATGCAAGTTTTCCTCTAGGTGGACATAGTAGGTACTTACCCTAATACACGACAATAAGTGTTTGTAGAAATAATTTCACGGCGATTAATTATTTTGTTTGTGAATATTGAAAAATTGATTCTAGTTTCAAAAAAAAATCATAAAATAATTTTTGCCGGAAAAACGGTCGAAGTAAATCAATTCCGGCTAAAAATCCGGCCGGCCGGAATCATAAATTTCTTCCGGCTAAACAGCACGGTTTCCGGCTAAATTTGGCCGGAAAACGGCTAAATTGGCAACACTGCTTGTGAGATACAGGAAAATGCAATAATGCACAAAAGTCAGTTTTACACCAAAATTGGTAAATATACAATGAAAATGTGAAGTTACACAAGAATAAAGTAATGACACATCTTCACACCAAATGTGGTGTAAAATTACACTGAGATAGAGTAATATTGAAAAATCTGTGTAATATTACACTATTTTGTGGGTATACTAGAAATTTTGTTGAAAAATAAACGTTTACTGTAATTTTGCGAGAAAAAAGGTGTAAAATTCAACGAGTTTTCGATGTAAAATTCAACCTTGTTTTAACAGTGTACACATATTTCGAGGCTCTATCTTGGAGAGCAGAATCACGTGCTGATTTCGTGCTTATATTGGAAATACCCTGCCCTAAAATGCAAAAACTGTACATTCCTGCGAAAGAGACACAGGCCCGTGCGAAGAGAGGGGCGGAGGGGGGAACTCGCCCCGGGCGCCGTGTTCCAAGGGGGCGCCGTAACGTATTGGTTTTAGAGAAGTAAGTCTTTGTTCTTTAACCCTTAGCTGGTTTCGCTATTTTAGACAACACTACAAGTATCGTGGGTCTTTTTTGACCCACTAGAGAAAATCAGTCATTACAATAAGATTTTTATATAATTAACGTAGATTTGGAAGAGGGTCGAATAAAACAAGCATATCTTAAAGAATTAACGAAATTTAATAATAAAATTTTTCATAAATTAACACATTTTTAATAAATTAGTATCTAACTTTACCTTCTATCTCTTTTCATACAGAGTGTACTTGAAAAACTAAAAAAAATATTATTCTATAGTAAAATGAAAAGAATAAGTTATAATGGCATTTCCCATACCTTTCTATTAACAAAAAGAAATATTTCGTGAGAAATTGATTCATAACTAAAAAAATGACATCGAAAACTGAAACATCTTCTTTGGGACTAGCAGTATCATAAATTTAGAACTTCATATTTATTGGCAACCAGTACATATCATATTTTGGTCGGAATATATCTGACAAATAAAATCGCAGCATTTATTACATTTAAGCGGCTATTTACTGTAATTTTTTCAATCGCATAAGTAGCATTTGCCCATTAACGACTTGTAATACCAGCAATGACAGAAGGCGATACGACAGGTTCAACGGCATTGACTACTCTGGCGGCTGTCCATGTATTTGCTTCAAGACATCATTATCATCATAATCAATCCTTTTTTTTAGATCCGTGGAAAATTTGCATTCTCTTTTTTACGTTCTAATATTAGTGGAGTAGCTAGGTCTAAGCCACCTTTTTTATGTATTTGTTCCTTTTCAGTTGTTTTTCAGGGTTCGATGTTTTCGAAAGTACGAAAAGATTAGCTGAACAAATATTCAATATCACTGAAAAACTCACACATGGCGCTTTTTGAGTTCTTCTGGTGACCGAGTAATTTGCACATTTCTGGTCCAGAGATTCAACTGCGCCCTTAGTGCTATTGTAATTGAATGATTTCTATCGACAGATCCAACATGATGCACAGAAGGAATCATAATTACACTTTGGTTCTTTATAGGGACAAAAGAGCAAAATGGCTTACTAATAGTGAAATCAAACAAAGTGGAGCCTGCTTATCATTAAAGAATCCCACCATTGTTGTTGAAACGTCCGCTAAAAACGTAAATAATTAAACCTACGCTCAATGGAAAAAGTTACATACTAGGTGTCGTGGGTCAAATTTGACCCAGTCGGAGCCATAACTCAGTTCCTACGCACGTCACAACGTTGCACTTTCGCCTCTCAGGACAACTTGCACAGTACTGAGAATACACGAGAATACATCATAGCAGTTTGAACATTAAAAGAGTTGGAGCTGATAATAATTCGCAGTGGGTCATTTTTGACCCACGAAACCAGCTAAGGGTTAAACTATCGCATACAGTTATACCTCGTTATACATTTTTTTAACCCGTACTTTTTTTCAATTTCAATTTTTTTTCCTTTGAAAGTCGACTTTTCAATGTATACACGCTCAATTTTTAACATTTACTAACAACTCAATTTGAAATATTATTGGCACAAAATTTGCAGCTTTTATAAATTCGAATTGTATTTGTAACTTAAGACAGTCACCTACGTTGCTTATGCTCATAGCGATTTGCATATCCAGGGCATACTGCCACACACGCATGAATTTAATATTGTAGATCAGTGATTCTTAACCGGTGGGACGCGCTCCCTAGGGAGCGCAGGATAAGCTCATAATTGGAAGGTATTCCGACGACAAAATGGTGACCAAAGGAAACTGATAGGAAGCTAGTCTGGAAGTCAACAAAGGCGCTCACTATATGGAAATCGGAATTGTAAAGAAAAAATGTTAATACGAGTACATCCACGTTTTAAGTCATCTGGCAAATGATTCAAAACTGAAGAGAAAGTCATAGTCTATCAGTGAGCAAAAACTATAGATTTGATAGGAAAATTTGATCCTGAAATCCGTCAGCAATAAGATAATTCTGTTAGACCCTCTGGTCGAAAAATTACATACTTTTCGAATAACATTCAAAATGAAGTATGTAATTACTCCCTTAGGATAGGAAATTGAGAGTCCAATTATCAAAGAAATTCACGATGTGAAATACTTTGCCATTTCATTCGATTGTACTCCAGACGTATCGCATAAAAAGGAAATGAGCGAAATCGTTTGATATGCGAAAATTTATGAATATTTTCCATCGAAGAAGGATTTGTTTGTTTTGTCGAATCGATGTCCAAAACTGATGTAGGATTTACAAATGAAATTGAAGTTTGAAGACTTACTAATTCCGACGATCTAGATATTTGAAATTTGTCGTGCTCAATGCTCCGATAATGCCGCAATGGTAGCAGGAAAGTCCAGATGTGCTCAATCCCTTCTATTGCGCACTTTGTTTCCAATGTCCATTTTTCGGAATAATTCAGAGTTTGTTTGTTTTCTTTTCGGCATCTCCCTTCAAACGGGATGCCTGTATCGCTAAAAAGAGAGACATTCGTTGGTCATCATAGCAGCAGGCTTTGTCTACAGTCGATAACTACCAGGTAAACATTTTTTAAGACATTGGAGGATTTAGCATCCAATAAATCTAATGAAGAAGCAAACACTGGTGCGAAAATGCTGATAACTCAATTAAAATATTTCCTTATCTTATGTAGGCTGGTTGTTTGGAACAAAATCCTTAACGAAATTGATACAGTCAATAAAATATTACAAAAAAAGGACATTAGCGTAGCAATAGCTGGCAATTTAATTGAAGAATTGACTTCGTCCATGAACATATTGATAAATGAAGGACTTGACATATTATATGTACAACTACAACATTGACCGCACGCTTAATCTCTGGATATAATCCCGGAATTCGAAGAAAAAAAGAAAAGAAAAGTTCGAAAAATAATTAGTTATGAGGCCGATGACACTCCAAAAATAAGCCCTAATGAAAAATTTCGTAGAAATTATATAAAAGACACAATTATAACGCAGCTTAAATGGAGGTTTGAAAAGCTTAAAACGGTTGCAGATGATTTTGGCTTTTTATCTGACGAAACAGACCAGCCTTGACGAAGATGCCCTAGACGAAAAAGTAACTAAACTGACTCAAAACTATTCAGCTGTTTCTAATGAACATGAAAACAAAATAAAATTTTAATTGCGAAAAAAAATTTACCATCCAATCCAAATTTTCAAAATATGAACCATATGAATTTAGCCAAATCCCATTAGACCTTCCACCAAATATTACTTTGATCTGATTGATCTTGATCTTCCACACAAAATAACCCGAAAATTGCCTACAAACAAAACTTTAATTTTGGTTGACTTGTTTCCTTATTTCTTAATAAACTAGTGGCATTGAATTTGAATAATATTTGTATGGGAGGTACCCTTTTTTTAAACCGATGGAATTATTATTTGGTGGAGGGTCTAATGGGACTTACCCTTAACGTTTGCCAAATTTTTTCGAGGCTACTGTGATTTGGAGAAAAGTTACAGGCATGTCTTTTTGAAAAATGTTAATAGGGGAACTATGGGTATTCTTTGTCTGAGCCTGAGTCTCCGTGTGAGCCAGCTATATATAGATAGGAATAGTTATCTCAATGACCATGGCTCCAATGAAATTACTTCAGGATCGTCGCAAGTTAATTATTCAAAAGAAGATGATAGGAAATATTCTTATCGTAGAATAATAAAAAAACTAACAATGCGACTAGGAAGTGGTAAGGCTGACAACCGTATCACACTCCGAATTCAGTTGTCTTTGTAACGTTGATGACTACACACGGTAGTCATCAACGCACCATGCTCCACTAGGAGTTACGGTAATGAAGAGAGAGGATCTAGAGAGACAAATGGATCTATAAAAAAATCGGAATTATGTACATCGGATGTTTTTAGGTCTAGTATATAATCTGCAAAGAGAAGGTATTATAAGGTATTATACATGTATCATTAGAAAGGGAATTATGTGTAGTTTAAATTGTTCTCAGAACATTTCGCTGTAAATATTACAGTTAACAAGATACTTTAGAAAATCATAATGTCACCCCTTTGCCACCCCCTTCGCCCAAATGTGCCGCACCAAAGAGTGTAACTTTTTACTGCGTAATGCGGTCAGGCCATAGAACAATTTGGCTTCAAAAGTCAGCTCTTTTTTGGATGTTTGGGTTACATCATTTCATCAACTAAAATCACTATACTATTAACAGTTATTATAATTAGGTTAAGTTATCGAAAATCTACCTTCAAAAGGACACCAGAATGCAGAGTTTGAACTTTGAAACATACAGACGAATCCCGATTCGTAGATAGGATATATGTAATGTACTTCTGCAAATTGCGTTGGATTTTGCCAAATTACAGTTGAAATATCATGTTAAGGCCTGTCTAGACATCCAGAATAAAATGTTTGTCCGCTGCGATTTTTTCAATGAAAATGCATACCTTCTGTCGTGGAATATGTAGTAAATGCTGGGGAATTTCGTAAACTATAATCCGAAAACAAGTTCCATAATTTTTCTCGGCCATTTTGTGTATTATTTGTCGAATCCTCGGTAATTTCATCGTGAAAAATATCTAATGTCCCGGAATTGAAAAAAAAAAAAAATACATACATGGCTGAGAAAAATTATGGATTTACTTTCAGATTGCAGCTTATGAAATTCCCCAGCATTTGCGACATGTTCCACGACAATACGTATGAATTTTCATTGAGGGCGCCTTGCTCAAAATTTTGCCCCGGGCCCCAAATTGTCTTCGCACGGCACTGAAGAGACATAGATCGTACATATTTGCTTAAGCGGTATCTCTACTTTACAATATATAGTCCGAATCGGCCATTTTTAATTTCATCGAATGAAATAATAATGAGATTGAGCTAATTAATTTGGATTTTTTTAGATTTTTTCAAATCGAAAAAAAGTTTACTGATCTGTCACTTCGCTCATATGAACTAAACTTTTGGATATCTTTTCTAGGAATAATAAAATAGTATGTTTAAAGTTACCTTCAATCTTGAGTATTGCTCCGATTTCCTCCATCTATAAAGTGATTGCACCATAGACAAAGAACGATTGTAGAAGGATCAATGATAACAAATCACATTTCAAACACTAAGCATCCTACTTCCAACTATACGTGTTTCGAACGAGGAAAACTAGGTATACATAAATGTACATAGTTATATCAACCATGCACCTATTTCTGCATATCAACGCAATCCTTAGAATAATAGAGGCTTAGACACGAAGGCGAAATGCATTGCATATTGCTACAGCAGTGACGTTGACTGTATGCACACTGAACTTTATGAAGCGTCTTCACTGTGCGAAAGGGCTTCGATGCAGCCGTGCTCGAAATTGAAAAGTGTGAGTCAAAAAATCCACCTTAATCCTGCAATTATTACGAAGAAGACGACCGAATGGAAATTTTCTGCGAAACAGTTTTATTTTTGTCAGTACATATTATATTCTTTGTCATCGGATCAAGCAACGTTTGAACATCAATGCGAAGGAAATTTAATGGCGATAGGAACTATAATATCCGAACATATTGGTGTTTTAATATTGACTTGATTGCAAAACATTGCGTTATTTCTCCTTTTTACTTGGGGCAGACGTAAGAACGATAGACTGCACTTAAAAATATTCTAACGTACATGTTCAGTAAAGCATACCCATATCGATTTATCGTAGTAATATAATTTCATTAAACCAGTAACATTGAGTTTTGTTCCTGTTCCAAAAGTATTCTTGCCTGTTTATAAAAGGATTGGTCGTACGACTAACGATCTTTTCGGAACATTTTCAGGGAAAATTCGGAACGGCATTTTGCTTTTGAATTATGATCGCCGCGGGAACAGTAAGCTTGTCCCGCTATGTATGGTAGCACTTGCCAGCCAGGTTTGAGGCTGAATTAGGGTTAGAGTCACGTCCGGCCTTCCCTAATTTCTGAATGAGTAAACCTGAATTGAGTGGCAATGCGCTGTCATTAAAGTGTATAATTATGTGTGTGTCCTTGCGGGTTGTTAATTAAAAAAACCGATGTATGGAAACAAGAACTTAACTTTTATTTTAGAACGGAGTAATACAAATGAGGACTTCTTATGAACTGTTTCTGGACTGGACTGGCCTGGACAACTTAACATGTTTGTCTTCTTATACTAATAATATGCTGATCCTGCATCTGCAGTGATGATGCACATGGATGTGTTTATGCATATGACTTCGAGGTGAATCACAATGTCGTGGTTGAAGTTACTCATGATGATGTTTATGTTGCGATGCGATATGCGTATCAATTGTTTATGTTGGGATGCGAATTAGATGTGTTTATGTTGAGATGGGGTTGACGCAACCATGCTTATGCAGCAGGTGAGTCAGGCTGGGATGACTGATGAGGTTGAGGTAGTGGTGACGTAACTCGCCCCTCCTTAGGTTTCGACTCCTGGCGAAACTCTGTTAGTGGTAGGTTTACAGGTAATACATCCTTCTGAAGTGGTATAATTTCAGGTAATTCGATTGCAGAATATTCAGCTTCTCGTTTCGTTATGTTGATGTTAATCTTATTATTTCTTATTCTATAATACATATACTTGAAAATTAAAATTATTACAATTATTATTACAATGGTGAGAAATGAGTAGTTTATCCATGATTGTTTTTCATATTTATCTTCGAATGTTTCTAAATCCTGAAGTGTTGTAAAATTTTGTTGTTTCCATTCTATATCTTCCAGAGTTAACTTTTTTATTACAGTATAATTTTTTATTTTATTAATATTTGGTAAAACTATATGAGCAAAATATGGAATTTTCAAATTTCTGTATGTTTTTTCTTGGATAGTTATTTGACAATTATCGAATTTAATAAGTACATTATGATTTACAATATTTGTTACATTATTATTTTCTTCGTTACAATTATGTTGAATTTTAGTATTCTTAGCGTTTTTTATTACAATTATGGCTTCAGTTATTTTTTTAACAGTAAAATTTGAGTTTATTTCGTATTTACAATTTTGTGTTTCTGTTTGAAGTAAATTTTTTATACATTCTTCTTTTATTTCGATTAAATCATTTAAAGTATCTGATGGATAATACAATGTTTTATTATATTCTAATATTTCATTAACATTTGTTACAATTTGTAAATTTTTTTCTTGATTTGGAATTGGTTCCATAGTATATTTTTGATATTTATTTTTTACATATTGAGGTATTCCAATTATAATTAATATACAATTTTCTTTCAAAGCAACTGCGGTTGTTATTTTAGGATATTTATCTATTGTTATTTTGAATATATCTGTTTCATCATCTTCAATCAAATATCGATTCAGTGTTCCAATTTTAGAATATAATATAATTTCTTTAATTTTTTCGATTTGTTCATTAAAATAATTAATATCTGATAGAATTTTTAATTTTTGTTCTAATGCAATTTGATTTCGTTTAATTTCATTGTTGTCTTTGCGTATTTCGTTTACTTTTATTTTCAATTCGTTTTGGTTTTTATTAAATTTTTGTGTTAAAATTTTCATTTGATTGTCAAAATTAGTGTTGAATTTCAAAAGCTTATCCTGGTTTTCTCTCAAAACTTTCTGATTTTTGTCAAGGTTGGCAAAATGTGTTTCAATACGTGAGGCATCCTGATCGTCCATAACTCCACCTATCCAATTCAACAATCGTCCATAACCATTAATTAAACCACGCTTTTGTCTAAGGTTTTCCGTTTTCTTACAGTCAGTTTTTAGTCCTAGTAATTCACATAGTTCTGGAGAGTTTACAGGTGTGTATGGGTTATTTTGGGTTCTGCTCAGTTTTGCTAATCTGCTATACAAGTTTGGTTTAGTTTTCTTTATGTCTGTTAACATTAACGAATGAATTTCATGTTCCAAATGATTTAGTTCATGAGCAACATCAGTTAAGTCGTAATTAAGAGAGTGCAAAATTTCAACGTTTTCTTCTATCTTTTTGAAACTTTCTTCGTAAAGCGTTAAGTTTACTGTGTGTATTATGTGGGTGTAGTGATCTATTAATTGTACTTTTTCTTTTTGTATCAGTATGTAACCGTTTCCGTCCGCAATATTGGTTATCTCTATCACTTGAGTTGACGAGATTGGTATCAGTATCAGTAGAAGAACTAGGATTGCTGGAACGAAAGGGAGTTGAATTTTGAAATTTTCTTTTGGCTAGATATTGATTCTTGTGAAATTTTCTTGTATCGTTACTTCTAATGAATTTATTCCTGGGATCTAATTTAGTTTTAGGGTTAGCATTAACAAAATTTTCATTTATATCTCTTTCTACTCTATTTTTATTTAAGTTTTTAATACTGTTTTCTTTGTTTTTAATAAGTGTTTCATATATTTTTGAATTGTTACCTAAACCATGATGTACGTCAATTGGTCTTTCATTCGTGCTTGAATGTATAGTTCTATTGTATAAATGTAAAATTTCTGTCAAAGGGTTTTCATGAAATAAGGTTTCTTTCTGCTTTTGTCTTGCGTTAAATATTCTAAGATTTTCGGCTAAAGTATTATGAAAACGTTCCACATCTGCGTTCCCAGTGTGGTGGTTAGCAGTAGTAAAGTGTATTTGGATTTCTTCTTGTAGAAAATAGTTTTTAATTATTTCTGTTTTAAATGCTGTTTCATTATCGAGTACTATTTTCTTTGGTTTTCCCATTATGTTCAATATGTTTTTAACTCCATTTAGTATATCTACCCAATTTCTTGATTTAATTTTATCTAATGCTGCATATTTGGAGAATTTATCGATACAAGTTAAGTAAAGATCAGTTTTTGTTTTATACCAAACATCCATATGATATATTTCCTGCTGTTTCCGCGGTGTTTCAGTAAGTTTGAATGGTTCTTTTATAGGTTTCCTATCGTATTTAGAACATAGACATAAATGACAATTATTAATAAGTTTAGCTATTTCGTTTTTGATATGAGGATAAAAGTATTTTGTTTTTATTTCAGAGTATATTTTATTAATTCCTGCGTGATTCATTTTAACATGTAATTTCAAAATTATTTCTTTTATTTCTTCGTCTAAAGCATTCATAAGCCTGTAGTTTGCTTTTATATAAATTATATTTTTATTATCTTTTTTCCATTTAATGTATTCTTGTTGGAAATTTCTGAAAATTGTATCATCTGTAAACATTATTCCTACTTTACCAAATTTAGGTGAATATTCCATAAGTATTTTCCTGTATTCGTCTTCACAAGGGTTCTTTAATTGGCAGATAATTGTTTTAGCCTTTTTATAGGTTTCGGTTGTAACTTTATCAATTATACCTTTTTTAACTATAATTTGATGTCTGAACAAATTAAGGGGTCCTTCAGAAATTTGCATGTAATGAGTATCATCTTCTTGTGCACTATGAATTGTAGCTAAATTGGATTGATTGTCTAAGTTATTTACGTATATTTCAACACGTGATAATGCATCTGCGACTACATTTTCTTTACCTTTAATGTACTGAACATCGAAATTGAATTCTTCCAGTTTAACTTTCCATCTTTGTAGTTTGGAATTGGGTTCTTTGACTGAACTTAACCATTGTAATGGTCTGTGGTCTGTTTTAATAGTAAAGCGTCTACCGTAAAGGTATGGTCTAAAATATTTAGTTGACCAAACGATTGCAAGAAGTTCTTTCTCAATCGTTGAATATTGGATTTCATGCTCGTTAAGAGTTCTGGATGCGAAACTAATTGGGTGTCCTTCTTGTGAGAGAACGGCTCCAATAGCGAAATTGGATGCATCGGTTGTCAATGTAAAATGTTTATTATAATCGGGATATTTTAATACTGGTTCAGTTGAAATAAGTAATTTTAATTTTTCAAAAGATTCCACAAAATCTGCGTCATTTGAGTTTATTTTTGAGCCCTTTTTGAGTCTTAATGTAAGTGGTTTTGCAATTGCAGCGAAATCCTTAATGAATTTCCTATAATATCCGGCAAGGCCTAAAAATGATTTTATTTCTTTACTTGTTCGGGGTAATGGAAATTTGGTTATTGCTGAAATTTTCTCTGGGTTTGGTTTAATACCTTTTGTTGTTACAATATGACCTAAAAATTCAGTTTCTTTACGCAAAAATTCACATTTATCTTGTTGTATTTTTAAATTTGCTTTTCTGAGACATTCGAAAATAGTTTTAATGGATTTCATATGTTCCTCTAATGATGTGGAAAAAATTACTATGTCATCTAAATATACAAGACAAATTTTACCAATGTGATCCTTCAATACTCCATTAATCATTCTCTGGAATGTGGAAGGTGCATTTTTAAGACCAAATGGCATTCGAAGAAATTCGTAATGTCCATTGTTTGTCGAGAATGCTGTTTTTTCAACATCAGCAGGGTCCATTTCTATTTGATGGAAGCCTCTAGCAAGATCGATAGTTGTGAAATATTGACTCTGACCAAGCTTCCCTAAAATATCATCAATACATGGGATTGGATATTTGTCGTCAATTGTATTTTCATTGACTTTCCTATAATCGATAACAATACGCCATTTTTTATTACCAGAAGCATCTGCTTTCTTTGGTACTATCCAAATAGGACTTGAATATGGTGAACTTGAATTTCGTATTATACCCTGTAATAATAATTCTTTAATCTGTTTTTCAACTTCTTTTTCATGACATTGAGGATAACGGTATGTACGAGTATAAATAGGTTTATCAGTTGTCATTTTAATTTTATGTTTCACTTCATTTGTAAAACTTAAATTGGAATCAGGTTGATAAAAGACATCATTATATTCCTTAATGAGTTTATCTAGTATTTCCTTTTCTTCCATATTTAAATGATTATCTCTTTTAGTAATCATTTTTCCCTTAGATTTTTCCATTTCTAGTTTTTCTAGAGATTGTTCCATTACTGTATTATAGTTTTCTGATTCTTCATCAGTTTTATTTTTATATAATTTATTCACTTTTTTATTAAGTGTAATGGTAGATTTAGTATAGTTTATGATGGCTTCGTTAGGAATCAAATTGTCATTCCCGATAAGTCCATCAAAATGATCATGAAATTTTGTAACTAGAAATTTCATTTTATCTGGTGAATTAAATTCACTTAGAGGGGGAATTATTGCTTGTTGAGCAATAGGGACTATGCCACTAATTGATTTTAATAAAATTGGTTGAGTTAAATCAAAAATTTTGTCAGGACTACAAATTCCTGGATTTAATATTGAATGAGTGGCTCCAGTATCCACGAGTAAGCGGATGAAACCAATTTTTGTACGAATTTTTAGATATGGCAATTGTAATGAATTTCCGAGGCTTCTAGCTGAAAATTTTCGGCTAAGTCCTTTTGTAAGTTATTATTCCGATACTGTTCAGAGTTATCGACCTCCATTGGTTCCTGATTTGTGTGGGAATAATGGGGCATTTGGAAAGTTCTTCTAGATTGTTGCGAACTTCCAAAATTGTTATATTGATTAAACCTGTTGTCTTGGTTAAAACGTTGTTGAGTACTTCCAACATGGTTACGCATTGATTCGGGTTTTGGATAATAATTATTTTTGGGTACGAAGTTATGCTGAACTGGACGAGGGGGTTGAACGTTATAATATTGTTTTTGATGTAAATTATTGGAATTTTGGTGGTAAATTTTATTTTGGTATTCATGTCCGTCATGTCTGTTTTGTCTAAATTGTCTAAAATTATTATTATTATTTTTTTCAAAATAGTTTCTCTTATGAGGATTACTAGTATAATTTGAATAATTGCCTTCTTGAACCAATCTGAACGCTTCTTCGAGAGAACTGGGATTTCTGGAATATAACATTGATCTCACTGGTTCAGGAGTTTTACCTTTGAAAATTTCTAACGCGGCATTTAAGTTATGTTCAATATGTTCATTATATGGCAAATTCCGTGTTTCTAACTCTACTTTTGTTTTCGTATTTAAAGTTCTCAGATTATTTTGTATTTTTTCGTAAAATTCTAAAATAGTACCTGAGCATCTGAGCGCTCTTAATTCATCATACAATTTCATTGTGGTTTTATAGGAACAAAAGTTATTCATTAGCAATATTTTAGTTTGAGTCCAATTAGAAATGTTATTATGTATTTCGATCAGCTGTTTTGGTTTACCTTTAATCCTGGAGTAAATTGCTTCCATTATGATTAATTGGCTGTCATTATTATACCTCCGTACTGTTGGGATGATCCTATCCACCTTTGTTATAAAGCTGGTGACATCGTCTGTGCCGTCGAATATCGGAATACCCATCACGTATTTCAGTGGGTCCAAGTTTAATGTAAGATTTTCGTCCTCCTCCGGTAATTGTGGTAAGTCTCCTTCCAACATTTTGGCTTTTTATTTTAAGTCACACTCACTTAATTTATGATTTTATTTATTCTCGTAGGATTACCGCTGGTGGGATCCTTCGGAGTTTGTATTATCACTCTCTTGATGGATTACCACTGGTGGGGTCCAACAGAGTCGATTTTTATTAATTGTATCTAAAAGGATTACCACTGGTGGGGTCCTTAAAGATTTATTTTTAATGTTTAATTTTAGTAACACTAGTACAAATTTTCCACTAAGTGTACTAACTAAAACACTATTTTCACTTTCTGGAACTTAGTTTTTGTTCGCGAAACGACTGCGCCAATTATGTGTGTGTCCTTGCGGGTTGTTAATTAAAAAAACCGATGTATGGAAACAAGAACTTAACTTTTATTTTAGAACGGAGTAATACAAATGAGGACTTCTTATGAACTGTTTCTGGACTGGACTGGCCTGGACAACTTAACATGTTTGTCTTCTTATACTAATAATATGCTGATCCTGCATCTGCAGTGATGATGCACATGGATGTGTTTATGCATATGACTTCGAGGTGAATCACAATGTCGTGGTTGAAGTTACTCATGATGATGTTTATGTTGCGATGCGATATGCGTATCAATTGTTTATGTTGGGATGCGAATTAGATGTGTTTATGTTGAGATGGGGTTGACGCAACCATGCTTATGCAGCAGGTGAGTCAGGCTGGGATGACTGATGAGGTTGAGGTAGTGGTGACGTAACTGTATGTTAGCGTAAGGGATTTTTCTGACCCACTGCCTGAATGTATCAACATTTTGTTTTGCTCATTGTAGACCCTAAACGTATTGATAGGAAAGGTGATTAAATATTCAAATAGTCAAAATAATTTAACCTTCCGATGCTCGCGCGTATGTGAGATATACGGTCTGCTTTTTGCGTGCTCATTATTCACATATAATACCATAATGGGGAGCCCGTCTTCTAATCTCCTATAACGCTGAAATGAAGCTTCCAGACGCTTTTTGAGTGCCGCAGATTCATCGTGGTCCGCGCTTATCGTATAGCGAAGATACACACAATTTTCAGAAAGCTTTTCCATTATATTGAATTTAATTTTTATTTATTTTGCATAGATATGCCATATTTCACTTGGTTACGTTATCATTTGGGATTGAAAAAAATCATTGCGCAATTTCATACACTGGCGTAAATAAGCAAAAGATAGCATAACCATGCGAAATTAACCAAAAAATTAATTCTTCTTCCTTGCCCTTATACCGCTCCATGGTTTCATGTTGCTCGACCTGCGGTGTAGGCACATCGCCCGTTTTGGCGGTAATATCTCAGCATATTTCTACAGGCAGCTCTATCTTGGATCGTGTCATCGCCGAGACCAATGCGTTGTTGTTGCTTTTTCATTTGCTTTTTCATTTGGTGTTCTTCGGTCTGCCTCCGGCCTTGGGTCCATCAAGTGGAACTTCCATTGATATCGCTTTCTTTGCGGGGTTCTCAGGCGGACGCCGTTGAACATGGCAATACCAATCCATTTGTCGGTCTTCGAGCTTTTCGGTGATTGGTTGGTTCTATGGACAAGCTGCCTCGGATGTAGCTACTCTTGATGTGGTCCCTTTTGGTTACACCAACTAACATGGGTAACATTATTTCATTTCAGTCGCTAAACAAAAAATTTAATTCAATATAATGGAAAAGCTTTCTGAAAATTCTGTGTCTTCTCTATACGATAAGACTAACCATTAGATAAGATGTAGACAGGGCCGGCTTTAGGTGAAATGGCGCCCGGTACTAACTTGAAGGAAGCGCCCCCTTATAGTTTCTATACACGAAAAAATTGTAATAGAATAGAAGTAACGAAATTAAAAAAAAAATCAAAATTTATTGACATAAGTAGTTAATAATGAATGCTAACGATTTCAGTCAGTATAATTCTAACATCAATTCATTTCATTTTGTAATTTATACCGTGGCTTGAAAAGGTTTTGTTCGGGAAACCTGGGTACTTTGCATTTCTACATGTAGGTACCGACCACCGTTTCGTTTTTGAACCACAAACATTTAAATGTTCATTAATTGAGCGAAGACACTTTTTATCCTAAAATGTAATACATACCTACATTATTACAAAAAAATCAAAAAAAAAATCTACACACATAAATATTAATAAACAAAAGTCCAATAAAGCCGAAAGCATTAACATGATCCTGAAATTGATATATTTTAATATTGGTGGTTCCAAAACGAATGTGCTTATTAGAATTATTCCTTTTTCTTAATTAAAGGTATATGTATCTTTGGAACGCAGTCAACTCCTCAAGTGGAAATCTGATATTATGAGTTCCCAACTAAATTCTTCTGATTTCTATTGGGGGTACACTACTGATGCAAACAAGTGCACCTGATTCTTCCAAAATATGTAAAGAACTAACTTCATTAACCCATTTCGTACTTTTAAAATTTTTTTTTAATTGAAGAATGTTGTTTTTGGCTTTATATTAGCTTTTCGTCTATTTTTTATATAGAGATTTTCATGTTAATATTACTAAATTTTAGGCCCCTGAAAATATTGCTGTTTGTAGCCATTGGGCCAATTTAAAAACTTCAAAAGAATCACTTAACCAATAGCAAACATTACAACTTAAAAAAAATGATAGAATGTGAATCACGAAGGGAAAGGTTGTTTTTCTATTAAAAATAAAAAACTATTAAAAACAAAATAAAATTTCTAACTTTACGAATGTTTAAATGTTGCTGATTTGAAAACGAAACGCATAATGTAACCTGTGAGTAAGTTAGCCACGAAAGGTTTTTAACAATGATCGAATTTAATTTGATAAACTAAATGTCTTGAAGACGATCACATAATGCAACAAATTTGAACTAATATCTCATTTCTGCTAATGATTACCGATAGAAACCGTTTTTTACTATGGATAATAACACGACCTTCTTAAGCAACAATCAAATTTGTAAAAAAAAACAATTAAATTAAAAGTACGGGTTTCGGCGCCCCTAAACCTGGCACCCGGGGCCAGGTTTAGGGGCCCCGGGTGCCGCCCCGCTCGCCCCACCCTAAAGCCGGCCCTGGATGTAGATATGTGAAATCCGCCCTTAGGGAAACGCGGAATTGCAAGATCGGATATCAAAGTCCCAAATATCAAAGGCCTGAAAATTACGATCGTGTGTTTTTAAGTACATAATTAAAGCTTAAAGCCTAAAATCAGATGTTTTTTCTTCTTCTGTACGCTTGTATATTTGACTATTTACAAATTTAATTTTATTATAAGGCATAGGCCCAGTTTCTGATAGCTCTTATTCAGTACCTATCGGCTGGTTAGTCTTATCGCATAGAGAAGACACACACAATATTCAGGAAGCTTTTCCATTGTATTGAATGGATTTTTTGTTGATTTTGCATAGTTACGGCATATTTTGCTTGGTTACGCCATCATCTTGTGCAGTTTCATACAACAGCGTGAATAAGCAAAATATAACATAACTATGCAAAATTAACAAAAATTCAATTCAATATAATGAAAAAGCTTTCTGAAAATTGTGTGTGTTTTCTCTATGCGATAACCATTCGATAAGAGTCTTGAGAGAACAGACCATAGTATAGTTCAGGATCGTGTCAGGCTACATGCAGCCTCAATCCAATAAAACTAATCTTTCTGAAAAACTCTTAGTATTGGTATCATCGTCACCAAAGTCGCACACCAGCTTCAATTTATCAGGTAGCGTGACAGAATTTTTCGTGGCACACTGAAAAAAAGCAAATAAAAGAAAATCAGGCAATTAAAAAAATATTGGGCTCGAAATTTAAGAGGTCGATTTAGCCCATAATATTTATTGTATCATATAATAATTAAACCTACGATTCATTCGGTATACAATTTTTTATAGACCAATGAAATGAGGTGCGTATAGTATATTATATATGATGAGATAATATATTATGGGTGATTGTGTAATCAATCCCTTAGGAGGTTTTCACACTTGTACTTAATCTGGCCAGATTACGTAATCTGCGGTGTGGTGAGATAAAAAATGTATGGAATTTGACAGCTCAAATTAAGTAATTTGCATAGATTACGTAATCTGGCCCTAAGTGTGAAAACCTCCTTACACTTACCGTTACATCTAATTGTTTTCCACCTGCATCGCCCAAAATCTGTATCCTGAATGAAGTATATTTTTCCAGTGTTCTTTGATAAGGCATGACAAACATTTCATAGACAAGTTGGGTTAATTCCGTGGGAACTTGTATTAACGTAAAACTGTCAACTAACAATTAAAAAGAAAAATTGACAAATCACGATTAGAAACAGGCTTTAGCCATTTTATTCTGTCAAATCTATACGTTTGACCAAACGAAAATATAAAAAAATCAATTCGGGTTCTACGCGTGTGTGTGCGCCTTAGAAGTTGGAAGGGCAAAGATAAAGATAAAGGTTTTTTTATCAGATTGGCGTGTAGCTGCTAAAACCAAAGGCCTTGAAGAGTTAATTTTATATGAGCTCCTTTTTTTCTGTTTTCGAGTAACGTCTCTGATTTTTTCTATTTGTTTTATTACAATTATAGTTTTGAATTTCAAATAAAAAATCTTTTCATTTTGATATTCTTCCGTGTCCCGAAGAATGGGAACCTCCTTTTCTTCCTCCCGACCCTTTTAGCCTCGTCAGGAAAAAGAAGAGGGAATTTGGAGGCTCAGCAAGGATGGCGCACTTAGCGCTCGTTCGCCGCGTGCTGAGCTCGCCGGATCAACTGCTACCGAGCTGGTGGCGTACCTATTATTTATTTTTGTTGTAGTGATGGCAGCTCGAAATTATGCCGCGGTCCGCGACAGGTAGACCTTTCCTGAGGAAGATTAGATTCGCCAAAACTACCTTCTGGTGGAAAAACAAGACCAAACAGACAGCAGCCCAAACGATACTCACCATTTTCTCTTAAACAGTTGAAAAGTAATGCAACTCCTTCCGTATCCATTTCCTCATTTTGCGTTTCACCAGTATATTGACTGGCGGCCATCATTAACTTCATTTTCTCTAAATTAGTAGCCGTTAATAACTGAGTTTCATTTGATTCCAAATACGAATACAAAGCAGTGCAACTGGGAGTATCAATATCAAGGTATGCGTTTGTATTTTGGAAACCGAGGCTTAACACGATCACAAAAGAAAGTATTAAAATCATTTTTCACTACTTAAAAAGGTAGGTTTCGGGTCAGAATGAACGCGCAATCGTTACAAAAATGTAATGTTCACGACGAAATTAAACTTACCACTAAACTTTTCGTACTCAAATTGAAATGAATTTAGATATCAATATTCTATCACAAGAACATTATGTACAAATATCTTCTTATCATTGCAATCCATGTTAGAAAGTATACGACTAATTGCGTGTTTGGATTATCTTGTCACACAAATAAAGTTTCGTCCAATTTTGGATAAGATAGCGTTATGCCGATCCATATTGATAAATTAGCTAGTCTTTTGCCGTACTTATTACGCCAAAGAAATAATATACTCTATGTTATTAACATTGTGTTTACTATTTTTTTATTTATTTGCTTAATGGTGTTTGCTTAAAATAAACATATTGAGGACTTACATTGCGAATTTCATTTAACTATGAATATTCTGGGCAGGGCCGGCTTTATGGTGTTTAGGGGCGCACATGCAATAGTCTCTCTAAGTTAACTCACACACATGCATATATTCTTCTATAGCACAGTCGGTGTCAGTTTTATAGTGTGACATTCGTATGGTCATCCAATAAATTGTTCAGCGTAGTTTTATGGAAGGATGGACTTTGTAATTTTTTAAAGAATTGACACTTATGAAGTGCTCTGGAATACCACACTTCTTAAATTGAATTCATTGAAATATTGCATGAAACCAACATTTCCTCACTCCTTGTTAACTTATGAATCAATTAAAATAATCTCAGCGCAGAAAATGTCTGCATTTTATTAATGAATGTGTGGATTTATTCAACTTCAACTGATTGACATATAAAGAAGAAGGTACATTGCAGAAGGGTCGATAAAGAAGTGTTGAGCACTTGTAGTGTTTACGAGCAATGGTAACTATATGTGAGGTTGGCCGAATGGTTAGGGCGTCAGACTGGCGTGCGACAGTCGCTGGTTCGACGCTGGCTGTGGGAATTTTTTTCTTTTTTTTTGCAAACGCGAGAAAATGACAGAAAATGATGACATAATACATATGATATATGTCTTTTTCAAAGTGTAATTCAGTGCTACAATAAGGTTCAATTGGATAAAAAAACGGCGCCAAATGCCATTATTGGACTATTATTCAGTGTTTATACCCTGTAAAGTGCCCCTATTATCGTTTGAAGAAAATATTCCACGAAGAACTATAGGGATGAAATTGTTACTTGGGTTATGCGTTTCGTTTTCAAATCAGCAAGTTTTAAACATTCGTAAAGTTACAAATTTTATTTTATTTTTAATAGTTTTTATTTTTATTAGAAAAACAACCTTTCCCTTCGTGATTCACATTCTATCATTTTTTAAGTTGTAATGTTTTCTATTTGTTAAGTGATTCTTTTGAAGTTTTTAAATTGGCCCAATGTCACGGGCCAACCCGTGTCCCGCGAACAATTTATGCAAGATCCACACAATCATCGTACAGCTGAGCTGAGTAGATGGCGTTGGTTGAGTGAAGATGACGTCACAACTAATCTCTTTTTCCTTAATAATTCCTGTATCCTTCCGTTTCCAGGATGAACAAACGCCCTACAAAATGAACAAACGTCTGGCTTTCGATTGATACCAAACCTATACCTTTCCGACCCATATTTAAAAATGACTGGCTAAGTTCACACTCACAATTTTAAAGTTGCTATAATTAAATAATTAGAGAAGCACAAACGATATTAATTGGTTAACAATCAAGAACAAACGTAGCCGCTGTAGAACAAACGGTTCACCGAGCAAAAGGACCTAATTTCAAAAACATGACTGGCTAACTTCACATAGCCGCCACTGACATGATTGTATCTTTATAGAAATCAGGAAAGAATTTAGTTGGGAACTCATTATATCCGATTTCCACTTAAGGAATTGACTGCTGCGTTCTAAAGATACATGTACCTTTAATTAAGAAAAAGGAATAATTCTAATAAGCACTTTCTTCTTGATATCTAGGTATTACATTTTAGGATAAAAAGTGTCTTTTCTCGCTCAATTAAATTTACAAAAACTACTTGAAAAATAGAAAAGTTGACAAAGATATTTGTAAAATTATTTACTTAATGAACATTTAAATGTTGGTGGTTCAAAAACGAAACGGTGGTCGGTACCTACATAGTGTAACCTGTAGAAATGCAAAGTAGGCAGGTTTCCTGAACAAAACCTTTTTAAACCACGGTAGAAATTACAAAATGAAATGAAGTGATGTTAGAAATATTTGGACTAAACGTAAAATCGATACTGACTGAAATCGTTAGCATCAAATTCAACCGTATTACAAGCTTGACACATATCCAAATCATTATGACGATAATCCGTCATAATGATGAAAGTTCGAAATTGAGGTATATGTTTTCATCATTAGAATTCGTCATTTACTTTTGTCGTTTTGGTAAATGATAAAAGTGTCCCTAACAACAGCGATATTTTGACGAATATTCTGTTCAATAATTTAAAGGCACACTTTCTTGAAGAGTTTGAATAGAAACGTGTAAAGATTGATAACAAATTTAATATTTTTGCAAAAATTCTTGTTCTTCATTTTTGCAACAGATGGCGTCCGTCATTATTGAGCAAATGATGGTCCAAATGTGTAATTTGGAATTCGTGCTAATGATGGTAAATTTTCGTCATAATGAAGTATTTCCGTCATTCGAGGATATGTGTGTCAATGTTATTAAGAACCATGGCAAGTGCGTTTTTACAGGGACCAGAGTATGGGGGTCAGGAATGCAGTCATTGGTACTGTCCACCTTTCCCCAATTTTCATCTTCTTCGAAAATTCAACAATTGAAGATAGCAGTGTACTCTTGAAAATGATTACCAATATGAAAAATTTTAACATCGAAAAGGATGAATCGAAAATTTCCACCTATTAAGGTGGGGTTTTCTATCGTCTTCCCATTCAACATTATGAATGTTTGTGAGCTAAAATGTATGGTTCCTTATGTTTCTGCGAAGTGAGATGGCCTGTTTTATTTTTTTAACGATTATAAAACTGACAATGTGTTTTATTGTTTGAAATCACAATTAAAAAATGAACACTAGTATTGCAGGACCTACTTCTGCTTACACAAAACACTTCCCTTTTTCATATAATATTAATGAGATAATAATTTCCCAATCTCCGCTTCGATCTAAGCCGTGGTCTACCTAAAGACGAGTCATTAACAATCAATGCAATTAATGACAGGGGAAAATGTCAGTTGAAGAAATGAGTACATGGCCATTGATTTAAACTTGCTTATTCATAAAAAAGTACGCCTTCGCAGGTTGTAATTACGAATAAAAGCTATAGACATGACCAAGCTTTCAGGAGCTACTAATCAAAAAAAAAAAGCTGCTGTTGAGCCAGATTAAAAAAAAAACAGTCGCGAAGTATGAACAAATTCCATTCAATTATTAAAAAAATAGACTCCAAATGAAGTTTAGAAGATGGAAGCCAAACAATTAAAGGCGATAGTTTCAACGGCGCGGCGGGCCTCCATTGGCCCGCGCCGTTGAAACGGGAATTTCAGAAGAACGTTCAAGTTGCGTCAATGAGACTGGAGGCGATTAAATTAGTACGGTTCTAGCCGCCACCCTACTGATTTCGTCGCCTCCTGTCTCGTAACTTGAACGATCTTACCATACCGAACTTGAATCGTTGGCTGATCCAGCACAATGGCCTTCAGTTTTAAAAAGCTGTCGCAAAAGTTAAACCAACGGAAATAGAAGAAATGTCAGTTCCACTTGACTGTCAGAACACTTTTCCCTAAAATTAAATTAATCAGAGAAGAAGTCAAAATGAGGTGGCTAGTTTACTAAAAAAGCACAAATAAGGCGTTTTGCTTTCGGCGGAAGCGAAGTCCGCATTTTCAGCAACGATCGACCAGGACTGGAAGCATGTACATATATGTAATTACTTATGTCAATAAAATTACCTTTTTTTAATTTTCGTTACTTCTATTCTATTACAATTTTTTCGTGTTAGAAACTATAAGGGGGCGCTTCCTTCAAGCCGGCCCTGATTCTGGGCATGATTACTTTCTCAGTAAACATTATGAAAACACTGCTAATTTAAATGACGTAAGAATGATGCCAATTAGGCCTGTTCGGTACCGAGATTTCAGTACCGGGTTCCGGTTTTTTTCAATACCCGGTACCACAAGCGGTTTCCCTGACTCAGGTTTTTTTTTCAGTACCGACGGTTTTTTTAACCATAAGCCGGTTTTTTTGACTACCGGGTTAAAAACCGACTCAGGTTTTTTTCAGTACCGACGGTTTTTTCAACCATGAGCCGGTTTTTTTGAGTACCGGGTAAAAAACCGGTACCAAAAAACCTGAAAAAACCGGCTCATGGTTGAAGTGAATCGTTCTTTTTAACTCGGTACCAAAAAACCGACTCGTTGATCGGTTTTTTAACTCGGTACCAAAAAAACCGGGATATCGGTACTTTAGAATATCGGGTCCGGTACCAAGTGAACACCGGTTTTGTACCGGGATCCCGGTTTTTGGAACAGGCCTAATGCCAATTGTCATCTATACCTAATTGATCCTGCACCACAATGGAATGGATATTATCTACAAACGATACCGAAGCTGATTTCGGGCGCGGTCGAGATTTGGATACCTTTTACTTTCTTTTAGGCTGATTCATCTGGACGCATGTGTGTGGGTCTGTGATGATGATTTATTTATAAACGAAAAACCTATTTTACAAAGAAGTAACATCTCGGAGTGAGGTTTGTTTGTATGGTAGCCCAATGACTTTATAAGCCGATGCCGTTCGTTTTTAAATATCTTAAATATGTGAATTTGTAAGAAAGACATTCATGTCGGGTGTGGCTGAGATTGGTATACAAATAAACAAGTTTTTCTTAGAAGAACCTCTTTTGGGAGTTAGTGTTTGTACGGCAGCCCATGACATTATCGTCCGATTTCGGTGATTCAAATCCAAACAGCCTGCCTATGCAACAGAAATACTAGTGATTTAGTTCATAGCTCGATAGTTTCAAAACTGGTTCCGTAAACGGCAGGGAAACAGACGGACCAGCAGACTTAACAGACGGACCAGCAGACTTCCGTCTGGACTCCCCTTCCCTCATGCTAATCATTTTATGTACAGTGTGTCAGGAAACTTCCACATGAACACACCGGAAAACAAATGCTTATTTATGATTTCCAGTAAAAAAAAATGTTTTCATGACATCCACAAATCCCACCCTTTAGGTTCCGCAGGCATTTGAAGATTTTTAAAAGTTAATTTTCTCACAAAACTTATACCTTAATATCCAAAACTGCACCAGTTAATACACCGAAATATAACTGAAATAACTGTCACAGCCAACAAACCGGATAACCGGTTTGGTTTTTACGTAGCCTTCAAATATATTTTTTTTTGCGATTTAACCGTAAAAAAAACTTTTCCATCTAATTTTTCAGTTTTCTTTAAAAAATTTGTCCATGATACCATCATTTTACATCATTTGATTCTATGGCTCTTTTATTTGTAGCAGTTTCGATATCTCAAATAGCGAAACTAGGGTTACGTTCAGATCAAATTAGTTCAAGCTGCTGCTAATGTTATGCAATTTGGCAATATTTTTGCCAACTATGCCAAAGCAACAACACCATCGATGGAATTAATATTATTTTATCCATTATCGTGGTATCAGTTTGTTGATTCATTAAAATTGACGACTTACTCTGCAAAATCACTTCACTTCCCTAACCAAGAAATTATCAATTTTGTTTGGGATTCTAAAAATATGCACATAAAATCTCGCAGTTATAAACAGCTTCTTTCGAGGATTTATTTATTATTATTATCGTTTCTACTAAGAAATCTTGGGTAAACTTCAAAATAGATTTTTCATGGAATATGCAAACAATAATTACATAACGGTACTTTGACCTGAAATTATCTACCTTCACAAAACGACGCTTTTACCATTTAAATTAAACGAACAAAATATGTTAATTTATTATACCTTTACCAAAAATCGTTAATGTTAAAAAACTCAGCATTACTTCACTTGGACTATCATTTATTCATTGAAACAAAAATCATTTGATCAAATCATTTTATGAGTTCCACTCAATTTGACGGAATCCTGCCATAAAAGTATCCATCACCAATTGATTTATGATTGATTCCAATCGATGTGGGGGAATTACATTGGAATGGATCCGAAACATACAGGATATTTTATGCAATTGAGATACTGGAAATACGCAAGCCGAAGATAGAGGTAGTATCTTAAGATATTTCCTGGAACTTTGTATTGGATCCTGGTGTGCATGGGTAAGGACGAGAGTTTCATTACAGGCTGTAAATTTGATTGAATACAGGAAACATAAAATCCGATATGTGATTGTGGGGGGCTTTTGGTATTTCTCGCGAGTAATCGTCATTAAAGCGTATTAGGGATGAAAAAGGGAATAAAAATGAAAGAACATGTCCCACAAAGAATACTAAAGTAGGTGTTTTTTTAGATTTTTTTATTTGTTTTTTTTTTTTTTTGGATACTATTTTGCTGAATTGCGAAGTGATACTTATTTTGAAACAATTGAATGGAATGACATATGTATATGTATTGAATAAGATCTTTATATCTCATACCGCGCGACTACTATGCACCATTTTTTCTTTAGGCCGCACACCGACGGTGAGTCTGTGCATTCGAATATTGATTCTCGTTATTTCATTGTCGTAAGTACATCAAAGTTTCAGAATTGTATTTGGTTAGAATGTAAGAACTGTCATTCTACCTGCATACAAAATGAATAGAAATTCTGATTCCTTATTATTTGTTATACACACCACAGGAAATCATATTTTTTCGAGTGAATTAGGATCATCCCCTAAAAATAATATTATTAAAAAATTGCCAATCACCCCAATCTCATAAAAAATGCCATCGAAACTGATTGCCTACAAAATGACAAATAGAAGTGCACATTTTAAGTTTTTTTTGTCACTACATATCTCATCTCTCCGATGTCATCGTTCATATGAAATCATCCTAAAGCAGGGGAGATATTTCTTGGCTTTCGCCCTAGTGGACCAGAGCATGAACGATAAAATATCCATTTATACATTTATGAATGTCACATATTTGTTCAGAATTTGATAATTCGCTTATCTACCCTTCACAAGTCGATTACGGACAGGATCAAGACGTTTATTTGACCTCATAGCAGATTGCAACCCTAGATTTTGGTCTGCTCTTGGATGTTGTTTAGTATAATGTTATGTAGCAAATAGTGCTTGAAAATCTCATAGCATCGATGAACTGACAATGGAAAAATAAATGCTTAAATCCGTCGTTCAGTCGCCAGTATGATATAGTATTAGTTGAGAATGACTCAACTTAAAAGATGAGTGATAAATGAATTCTGGATTATAGGCAAGTATGTCGCTAAAATAATACTGGTAGAATGGTAAAAGTTATTTAAATAAATAATTTAATAAATTGTTTTCGAGTTCTATGTTAGGTATGTACATACCTTAGAGAAAGCATAGCAACCCATGCCATGCGTTAGTCCAGAGTGGCTATGTGATCACACAACCCATATGTGTTTGACTCCAAATTTATTACACTACACTCCACGAAATAATTCAAACGTCAAAATATTGTCGATGCAGTTATTAACCCTTCTGTCGCCGCCTACGAGCTATTATGCCTGAGGTGTAGCTGAATCTTCTGTGAAATCAATCTTATTTTTTGAAGAGGTATAATATTGGTTCTAGAAACAAATTATATACTATGTCTTACGATGATACGCCGTTTTTTCGTTTCTTTAGACATACATAGTTTATATTTCCCCGAACGTTTGATCGCATTTGTGGCCGTCAGTTGCTTTAAAATATATATGGAAAGGGGTGGAAAATATTGTTGAACGATATTTTCCATCAAGATATAGTACTAATGGTCTGTTTAGGTCCATGTGCCTATGTGCCAAGAGAAGGGTTAATTATCAAGTCGGCATTTTAAGAGAGTAATAAATATTACGCGGACTCTATATTCTCAATTGTAAACAAAAAATTGACAATTGAATTAAATTTTCATACATACTATGAACTGCAATAGTGTGAAAACGGTGCCATTTTTATTTTCTGATAGCCACTCTGTACTAACGCATGCTTTCTCTAAGGTACATACATATTATTTTCATATCAATGACATTTTCAATAATTTTTTTTTCACTTATTGATACTCTTCACTGTCTGAGATTAACTAACTTTGTCATGTGGCTTGGAACGCATGTGGACCGGACAACTTGACACCGCAGGCTTTGCTAAAAAAACAGCCCTTGCCGACTTGTGTGGGAAAGCGTTTGTATTTCGTCGCATATGATGACACCAGAAAGGCAACTAAATAATAAATCAAGCAGAAATATAACTTTGATGCTAAGATAATTACTTTGCGAAATCTGTGACTATGCTCTTCAAGGGGTTAAAGGAACTTAGTCATTGAGAGTAAAACTCATACAAAAAGTGAAAAGATAAAGTTTCAGTGGCGGTTACTCCTTAGGAACACATGAGCACGTGAACCCCCTACGCTCATCATAACCATCACATCGTAAAATTGCTTTCCTACCTAAAATTTTATATCATAGAATTTAAAGCAAAACTTCAAATTTATTTAAAAATCGATGTCATTTATCTTAAACCCGCGAAGAGTAACCGAAATATTGAGAACACAAGTCAAAGAACAAGCCACCTATTCTCTAATCGCACGTGCGGTTAGAGTTGCTTGTACCCATCATCCGTTTCCATACGATCCTATGCGATGTCCCATAGTATCAATCGACGCAGACTCGCTGGCATAGGAGCACACAAAATATGTGCGAACAGTGGAAGAATTGCGTGCGAGCTTCAGAATCGGTGATGTTTTTTCGGTTGATTTGTTGTGAATTGATGCATTTTGCATTATTTGTATGAATATTTATGATTACATCATATTAATTGCTCAGTTTTTTCTTCTTTATGTGGAAAGGTATGGGCACATAAATTTAAATAAGGCAAAAGTAATGACGAATGTACTCGTATTAAGTATGGCTATGTAGTAAACAATATTTACAAATTTATATTTCTAATTTGGAAACATGTATGGATGATGTAGTGTTACCAACAAAATAATCGTGATTAAGTAGTATTTTGTAATTAAAAATTGTTTAACCCATGCTGTACAATTTTTGTACACAATTTTAGAGCTATATTCTTAGTATGTGTTGCTGATTATGTATGTGCTCTGATTAAAATCCGTTAAAAAAATCTGATGCATAATTTGATACAATGATATGAGTGGTTCAAAAATGAATGTTTGGAACTAGAACTCTGATATTTACTTTTGTGTATCTATTATTTAAGAAATAATTGAAAAAAAATTAAATTTTTAATTTATTGAATCAACATGCATAGTGAAAGAAAACCGTTTCTATCTGTAACTATATTAGCAGAAATTAAATATTAATTTATTTTTTGTTGTAGTTCAAGATATTACGCTTCTTATCTTACTAAATTCGATCATTTTTAATGGCCTAAAATTTAATAACCACAAAAAATCTCTATTTGTATAAAAAAAGCTAATGCAGCCGAAAAGAAAATTCTTCAATTAATAAAGAGGTACAAAATGGTGCAAAGTAAAAGGTTTACTGTAGTTAGGTATTCACATAATTTTGAAAAATTAGGCCCTCTAGTTTCAGTTGTGAACCCCCAATTTAGGGGGTCACGAGCCGCCACTGAAGTTTATATAAATTATTATTTTTTATGGAAAACAAAAGTTATACATGGTAGCACATGGAAACCTGATTCCCCAATTGCCCTAAGTGTTTTACTGACAAAAAATGGTAGCGTGAATTTTGGATTTTTTAAGACATTTTTGAAATTGTCAGGTTCCCGTTTACCATAAAGCAACCCTTTAGTGAACAAAAAAATATATTAAAGAAATATTTTTTTAAATTAATTTTTCCTAAAAACGAAATAATAATAATCGCACAAAAATGTAAATTTAAACGATTATTATCGATTGGTTGCACTTAACTGGCACACATCAACATAATCTGCCATCAAATACCCAATCGAGTTCGAACTCTGAACTTGACCTACAGAGACAGATCGTAAACGCTTCCTAAATCGACCAAAGGACTATCGCAATCGGTGTAGCGTTTAAAACTTTATTATACCATTCGCTCATAGAGTGAAAGGGTAGTCGAGAACGGATAAGTGCAATCGTCTCCGGCAGCAAGAAAAATTGCACTTATCCGTTTTTTTCACTTATCCGTTTACGGTCAGATTTATAAAAAAAAAACATAATTACAGATGGAAGGATATTAAGCGTGTGGAAAGTGTATTACAATGTGTGTTACGCGGAGTAGTTCTTAATCGTTTAATCAAATGCTCTCTTCAAACATTTTCAATATCTAAATTGCTTCCAGCGTCCCAGTCTTACTTAATTATAGTAGTTTTGCCATACTATTAGTGGTAAATTTATCGATACAATGGAATATTTTCTTTTTGTCGCCTTTTAAAGTAAGAGGCCAAATAATTGAAAAAAAACGACAAATATAACAGGGAGACCACCATATTGGACATATTTTTCATTGAATTAGGATTGTGAAAGAAAGATGAATAAAAAATGGTTCCATTGCACGAAGAACAATGTTAAAATTAGGCATCGAAGATACTGGTAGTGATAAACAACATGATTATTAAAAGATACTGACAAAGAAGGTTAAGCTAGATTACGGTTAACTAGAAAGAACATTTTAAAGCCATCAATGATTTTTGATGATTTTTTGAAAAACATGTTTCGCACGGATGTAACTGCTTGTTCTTGGAAAGAAACGCATTCCACAAATTTAATTTTTGTAATGGTTGGAATAATGTGAAACATTTGACTGAGTATCTAAAGGCAAGGATAGTAAGTTGCACCAATCATAAGTTATCGGTATTCATTTCGTCTAGGAAACAGAATAAAGCGCCGATAAATTCACCCTTGCAGATAGAAGACAGATAAGTTAATCAGAAAGACTTGAAATAGACATCCCAGAGTCATCAAATGTTGATCATGGCATTTTATTAATGTTCGCCTTACAATCGAATCTGCAAACCCTTTTAGCGAGATCATAATAGTTATCCAGATATTCAGTGTCAAGTTTTGACTTTTCCATGAGGATGGTTCAGTAATTTGATTAGAAAATAAAAATGTTTCAGTTTTGGTGATTTAGTAAAAAAATTAAGTGCATTAAAATTCCGTTTTAATTTTAATTAAAGCCTACGAGAATGGTAAATTTGACAAATTGTCTAAGATATTTGTATATGAAATTCCAAAATGTATTAACGGGCAAAAATAATTAAGTTTTAGTTAAGCAAAGCTGAAATCAGAACGTAATTTTCATTAGAATGGTCTCAATTAGTCAATATCATCTCAATTTAGTCAATAAATTACCATTATCAATAATAATCAAAATTTGGCGGCGCATACTGAAATCTGAAGAATTCAAACAAAAGCAACGGCTTAAGCTGTTCCATATTTCCAATATTTCCATTTTTCTCTTAAAAGTGAAAAATAAGCAACAAATAGGCATATCCAAATTATCATTTAGGGGGTGTCTTTGTGTCAATAAATTTGCCACTCATAGTATGTTTATATGTATCATGTTTTATCCAGCCGTATAGATTTTAATTTGTTTGTTAAATTTACTGTAGTCCGCATTCTTTAACTCTTAAATGCACACCACCTTCAGGAAGAAATAACATCAATTTTCGTGAGAAAAAAAAACACTATCGTATTCTTAAGTGCAAAACGAATGCACGACATCGAAAATCGTAACTTGCACTTATCCGTTTACGTGTACGTATGCTCTACCTTTGATACATTTTCGTTGCACTTAAGCGAATTTTGCACTTATCCGTCTTGCACTTATTGAGACAATTTTGTATGAAAATCATGTAAAAAATCATGGGGCTTTCAAAAATTTTGCAGAAATGCGTTTTTTGCACTTAAGCGTTTTGCAGTTATGCGTTCTCGACTGTATTAACTTTGTCATGAAATTTGTAACGCATTGAAGGAAGCAACTCCGACCATATAAAAAGTATACATACATATATGATCAGCATGACTTGGGGAGTCGATTGGGCGATGTCCGTCTGTCTGTCCGTCTGTTGCGACGCGGTTTCCTCGGCCAATTTAAAAGCCATGAAGCTGAAATTTTGCACAAATGCTTCTTTTGCTGCAGGCAGTTTGTGTGTTTGAACCGGTAAAATCGGACAATAGGGTCATGGGGCTGCCATGCAAACCCAACTTCCCAAATTAGGTTCTTCTAAGAAAAACTTTTTTATTTGTGCAGTAATTTCAATAAAATTTCACCAAATATGTTTCTATTGATAACACAAAACATATGTAAGAATGAATCAAATCGGACCATGGGGTCATGGGGCTGCCATTAAACCTAACCCCCCAAATTAGGTTCTTCTGAGAAAAACTTTTTTATTTGTGCACCAATTTCAACCAAATTTCACACAAACGTGTTTCTCTTGATGACCCAAAACATATCTAAGAATGGATCAAATCGGATAATGGCGTCATGGGCTGCCATACAAACCTAACCCCCAAATTAGGTTCTTCCAAGAAAAACTTTTTTATTTATCCACCAATTTCAACAAAATTACACACAAACGTGTTTCTCTTGATGACCCAAAACATATCTAAGAATTGATCAAATCTGACCATGGGGTCATGGGGTGGGAATACAAACCCAACCCCCATTTTGGTTCTTCTAAGAAACATTTTTTGCACCAATTTCACAAAACCTTGAATTAATGTGTCTTTACCAAAGCAACAAAAAAGTTAAAAACGAATGGAATCGTACTGTGGGGTCATTCTCCCGTAACCCCAATAAAATTTTCCGAGTAAATATTTTTATTTGCCCACTTATTTCAACCAAGCCCAAAACTTTTGTCAAGACGGAAGAAAAAGAATAAGGAGGGGGATTAAATACAAGTCATAGGTACCGAAAAAAACTTGTAGCCCAAGGAGAGCGAAAGGTATTCGAAGTTCGGCACCCGGGGGTTGGCGAGCGTAGCAAGCAGGGGGCGAAGCCCCCTAGTTTTTCATCCTATCTCATCTGAAACGACAGTGAGTGCTGTAAAACGAAAAAAAATCTATTCACCATTAGGCGATAATCTGCAAGATGAAGAGCAGGCGAAGCTGGTGAATTATTAAATATATTATGAGGCCGTGACTCAAAGAAAAACTATTCTGCCACGACAAAAATGATTCACCACCAGAAAGGGTGAATTCACATTGTAAGACGAAACCGGACGGGTAAACTTGCAAGACAAGAACCATCGTTCTTACAATCTGAAATGCACAATGTCTGCTGGCCACTACAAAAGCTCTCGCCGTCCGTTTGTTTGTGCTAATAAACGGACGGCGAGAGCTTTTGTAGTGGCCAGCATCAGACAAGCATTGTGCATTTCAGATTGTAAGAACGATGGTTCTTATCTTGCAAGTTCACCCGTCCGGTTTCGTCTTACAATTTGAATTCACCCAAACTCTCTGTTCTGCAACAAATCAAATCACTATAAAATGTAATAGTTAGATTTGATTAATATAAAATAGAAAAACGAGAAAGTCGGTCACAGAGTGCTGCAAGTGCCAAATGTACGGCCCCCGCCAAGCGAGGTGCAACCGAGCGATAAAATGCAAAAATTGTGCCGGTAACCAAACCATGCGACTATTGAATGCCAAGATTCGAGCAAACTTAAATGCCAACTTTCAATCACAGCACAGTAAGGGGCGATTCAGACTAAATCCTAGATTTAGTTGACAGTTGTACCATATTGCACTGCAATTTGAATAATGCTAGTTCATTCCACAACACATTTGCTTTTAATGACATACGATTTAATCTAGTAGGCGGGTTTCGACTAGATTAATCTTGTGGTTTTAGTAAATCCTGTCCATAGTGTGAATCCCTTCTAAAATAAGATCCGCGCACAAACCTGCTCCTGCATTAAACTCTCGCGATTTCCCATATCCATCCAAGTCCCAACCGACAACATCAATACCGAACAATTGGAAAACAACAACAGCTGTGCGCGTGTTACTCACCAATACCAATAAAATCTCTTTTCCCCAGCTAAGCTTTTAAGCCTAGTTAAGGAAGTAATAGCTAATCTCAAAGTACATAATGTCGTTCTAGAGAAGATCAACTTCATGTAATTTCCGTTCTAGTTATTAACGCTCCGTCGGGCGCACCTCAAATCAAAACAAGATCGGGCGCACTCGGCCTGAGAGGCCACCCATCTATTTGGGTCCTTTATTCTTAATATGTTACTATAAATTTCAGATACTTTTCAGAAATTAAGTTATTAGTATCTAATGGATGTAATTAATCTAAAAATAGTACTAAGAAACCTATTTACGAGACAGTATAATACAAAAATAAAATTATCGAAAAAACCAAGAGAGAATTTTTTATGAAAAATACCGCATCCATTGTTTATTATAAAAATTTAAATTAATGAAGGGCAGGGAGTCTAAATTGATAATCGTTATTTCAAAAGGTTCTTAATGCTCCAAATTAAATGTGTAAAAGCATCTTTGATGCAGCGGCTTCGCGTAGTTTAGGCACATTCTAAATTATGACGCGATCAGGCGCACCTGGCCTGTGAAGCTAGAGTCCTTACCACACAACTGTCTAAAGGACCATGGAAAACTATAGGTAGGCATTGTGTGAGATTCTTAAAGTTAGACGAGTAAACGGAGCTAAAAAGTTGTGGGCCCCTCTACTAGCGTGGAGCAGAGCAGAAACTGTTTTGCTGGCCTGTCAGGCCGGGTGCGCCCGACGGAGGGTTAACTACGTATATGGCTGAGACGTTTGATGTTTCAGTGGGTTTGACATATTATCGGGTACACAATAATAACACTCTCGTTAATGTAAGACTATTTACAACTCACAAACTTTACAATTTTATTGGTTACTGATCCGATATCATTCACGACTGAAAGTGGACTCTCTTTTCGCCTTTAATCGATGCCCATTTCCACTGTTCCGGAAACTTCGGCGATTTACTGAACGCTTACTAGTCGTTGTTGTTGTATTAGATTATGCAATGTGCCCGGGCTATTTCTCGTTGACGACACTATCGCCATCTAGTATAAACTTAGGAAATACAATTTGAGGTTGCAGTATCCTGGCACACATTACAATTCACTGAAATAATCTAAATATTATATTAATTACTGAAAAGTGTTTGAAGACTACTTAAAAATTGAATGTAATGCTACTGATGTTAAGCTTAGACTTAACATGGATAATATGTTTAAAAATAATGGTAGCATATTTTAATGAAGGGAATTCTAGCAAGCATATAAATTTCAGGAATGATCTTATAAAATTCACGACTCATAGCAACCCTATATCTTACCGTGCGATTTTAATGGTAGGCACACCATGTCAGGATGCATGAGACACAATTTCTGGGGAAATTCTCTGTACTCCTTCCACTGTGTTAGAAATTTATCAATATTATACCCACCGAGTCCAACATTCTACCCTACAAGCATTAGAGCCCGGATTCTCGTGAAATTGCACGGTAATGCACGGAATTGCTCTTTTCCGGGTATATTGCACGAAATTGCACGTTTTAAGGTTTTTAGACTAAAACCAACATTTGCATTTTTGACCCTCATTCGTAACAATTTTACCCAAAAATTATGCAATGTGCAGAATTTTTCAATAGACAGACAAGAGAATAAAAAAAGTATTGACGAAGATAACACAACACATGTGAAAAAAACTATAAAACTAAACCAAGTAATAGACTTTATTGAAATTTCACCAAATGCCAGTTGATTTTCTTCAGCTGCATCTAAACTGGCTGCTAAATGGAGGCGCGTCCAAAAACTGGCATCACAGAGTGCCATTTGGCAGCTACTTAGCATCTACAATGAAGGCTGAAATGACACAACCAAAATCTAATTTTCGAGATTTTTTATGTTTAATTAAAAACCCGGACTCTGCCCGTTTAAATTATTACTCGGCCATTCGAGAATTATTCAATTCCCCGCAAAAAAAAAAAAAACGAAGAAAGGTTGCAAATTTGCCACTTTGAATACGACCAGCGGCTGTCAAAGCGTCACCTTTACAATTTTGCAGTAGTTGCTTTCAGAGTTAATCTGGTGGTTAACTATTACGATGGATTCTAAGCAAAAACTGGCTGGCTGGTCTAGTGGTTAGTGCGCGCACTTTCGGTGCACAGGGTCATGAGTTCGAATCTCACCATGAACCATGGTGTTTTTCGAACTCACGAGCTTGTGACGGACTATGATATCACTCAGATGTTACGAGTATCCATTTATGAGGATAAATAACACTGCTGAGCGTGATGCTGATCTTATAACCTCAACAAAAAGCAGATAAGATCTTAGAAAAAAGATGTCACTAACACGTCCTGCGGCCTTAGTCAAATGTTGGATTGTCGCGACTGTTATTTATTTAACTTTCCGGCGGGCGCAATACTAATCCTAACACGATCGGGCGCAATGCATGTGACAGATTAAGTGCAGAAAATAGGATGTAACTAAGTTTCTGTATATTTTAGACTCTTATTTATTGTTGCATTGTCTTTTTGAAACAGTTCTACGGAATTTTAGAAACCAATACTGGCTCATAAAGTTTGATACCCTTCACATTTTCAATTTTCTAAGAGTATTCCGCTTTCAATCGCTTCAATATTTAAAAACCTCCAACAACTCAACCGCTTAAAAAATGTGAGCTTGTTTTACTAAAAACACACTATTGAACGATTTGGTGAGCCTAAAAGTCAACACAACGTTATTACGCAATGTAAAGAGTATAACAAGTGGAAATTTTCATAGAAAAGGAGAAAATAACACAATCGGGCGCAATACATCTGAGAGATTATTTCACTCCCTCCCGCCCCTCAGACATATGGTGGATCGAAACTGAAAACTGTTTTGGGTAGTTGATCGATAAAGATTAAGCTACTGTGAGTTTCAGATCTCTCCCTTTCATATCGCTGATTGGCGCAACAAAAACTGGTCACTTAATCTGTCAGATGCATTGCGCCCGCCCGAAGGTTAAACAAAAACCGACAGGGTTTATATTTTCGTAGCGGTAGGATAACGGAACCACAGTCGACGTCTTAATGGATTAATAGAGAATTGATCCCATCGGCTCCATTTTTTTATTTAGTGGAAAAGAATAATCTCATCACGATTTCATGATTATTAGTCTCTTTATAAGTACCTTCGTAGTTTTAAGTAAAAAATGGTCCCCTTGGACTTGGATTTATTACATATGGTCATAAACATCAATCGTATATGCGTACACATGTGACGGATATGCTAATCGCAATATACATTTTATCCTTATTAACAAGGAAGGAAGTCAAATAATTTACCGAGAAAGTTTTAATTCGGATTCGGACTTGACATTTCTTTAATGTGACCTCCTGAGCTAACAATTTCACCGATAAGAAACATAAATTCTGGCCATTAAACACGATATAATGCTTTTCGTTTTCGCCACGACCGACGTCCATTGGCCCAGGGGTGACTACCAGAATCAAACATCGTTTGTACTTATATCCCCTTTTTCTGTATATTCTGTGCAGGGCGATGGTATGTATTTAACATTTTCCTGCGTTGCAAATTCACTACATGAAATCCCTCCATCGCACCGTGCACCGTGCCCATCGTAGTAATTGCACCATCGACGATTGTACAAAACACAAAAGGGACAATTTCATAGTGAAAGCAAAAAAGGGATGTTAATTGATTTGAGCTTATAGTAAAGATGGAAGAATGTGATTTCATTAAGGTAAGGGTTGATAAGAAACTGAGAAAATTGAATTCTTACGTATAGTCTTGCCTGTCGAAAGACTTTCAATCTTGTACAACAACGCTCAACCCCTTGCTCGGTACCTTAGCAGATTTACTTGACAGCTTTGAACAGATAACTGTTATGGGAAAATCGTAACGCAACTAATCTTTAGCACACTTGACTTTCTTGTAATGCGATAGTGCTGAGATAGTCTGAAACAACCTTTCATCGAAAAAGAAAAAAACCTGTTTCACAAAGGGTGTTAAGTCGAATTAAATGTCGCTCAAGATAAGAAGATGATACCAAAAGGATGGCAATATTTCTGATATTTAATGAATTTAATGAGTAGTATGGCGGTTAACCGCTATGTTAAAAGGATTAATGGAATCGTATTATCATTATTCTGTCTTGTTTCTTACCTTTTGTGTACTCGTATACCATCCACCCCTTTTATGTACTCTATACCTCTAACGACCTATGCGACATATGCATTGGGACGTGCTTTGGGCTTTCATGGTGTTATATTACAAATAATATAGGTAGGGGAATATAACACCATATTCATAGATACTTAAGCGCTGAGGATAGAGCCAAGTTTTCTCGGAGATGTTATAGTAAAGTGAATATTGAAGGTCTAATAAACTTAATAAATATCACTGTCAACGCAAAGAATACGGTAATAGTATCTCTGTTTTGACAGTACATCATGACAAAACGCACTTAAGGCAAGAGTAGGCCTCACATCAGGGATGTAGCCAGGGGAGGGGTCCAGGGGGGTCCGGACCCCTCCCAAAATGTTTTGAATGGGCTTTGAAATTTCAGTGACGACATGAAACATGGACACTGTAATATGTTACATCGGGATTTTTTATATGGAGATTCCTTTCCGTAATTTCCGTACTCTTTGCTATAGTGAAAATACAAGGTGGCAAGAGCATAAGCATTAATGGGGCGACACAGTCCAGTGTAATTATAATCAGCTGTGGCTGTGACGCGGGTTTCAGTTCTAAGTCGGTTCTCATCGTTTCTCTCTCGTTAGACTAAATTGATTTGCTCGGGATTGCAAATTTGATGCAATTTGAACTAACGAATAAAAAACATTAAATTCATATTTAACCGTTTCCTTAAAATTTAAACTAGTATTCGGCCTACGACGAGGGTAACTACATCCATATGCAAATTACTTTATCATAGATTTTATGTCATTTTCAATTAATATGGCCGTTACTTAAAAACTAATGATTCACTTTAGTTCGTTTGGTATGTTCATTGAAAGATTCCATCAGTTGTTTCATTGTGTGTGGTTTATTTCAACAAAATCGCTAATCAATGAACGCCTCGGGAAAAAATCGACGGACTGTGACATGGGCATTGGGTAGATCAAGAAGACACTCTTCCTATGAATTGCCGGAGCGTGGGTTCGAGTTCCACTGCCACCATGGATGTTTGTGTTTTCTTTATCAAAATGCTCCTATCCATATATACGACAGCCGTTTCATCGATGTAAAGCGCTCTAGAGCTATCCGTTGTCATTGTCATGTAGATAAGAGCTGCAAAAACAATTGAGGCTATTTCCGCAAACGCCTTCGTTGATGAAAAGAACAGCATCTCACGTATGCAATTTTAGAATTTTTATCAATTTTTGAATCAAATCTCCCGCTTTTCAATCTGTTTAAAGGTTCCCGTGGTACGTAAGATCATTATGGTAGGTGCGTTTTTTTCTATCGGGTACAGGACAGAACAGCACAAATTCCTTACAAATTTAACAGTTTTGTTCTATATAGAAAAACTCGTAACCAATTTCATGTTCGAATTTGTATCTGAAGTTGTTCTGCCCCGTACTGGATAGGCCGAAAAACCGTGTCAAAGTCATGATTTTCGTGACTCTAAATTGTCACGAACTATGCGTTTTTAGAGATTAAAATACATGAACGTTACAATTTTTTTGGCAGTGTATTAGGCAACCGTGTTTCAAAGCGTGCATTTTATTATTTAATAATGCTATAAAAGCAACGATTTGGGTGTCTAAATATGGCTTGTACTGCTATCCGTCTCATAAGGAGAACTGTTGTGGCTCTTTGTGTTCTTTATTGCCCGTTATATGGCGGATGGTAAGGTAAGTGTCGCTGGGATCGATAAAAAAGGAATTCATCTATCGAGAGCTGATAGCGTAACGTTCCCTAAATATTAAGTCAGTGTAATTCGTGAATATATTATTGGTCAAATAAAATAGGTCGAAATCTAGATGGTTCTTCTGAAAAAATTTGAAACCACTTTTTCCTCTTAATAAATGAAGTGACGTTTCCTGTACGATCGGACAACACTAAATCCTCTAGAATCAATACCGAAACTCTAATTTAAAAAAAAATGTCTTTACCTGGTTGAGCGTTGGACCCCTCCCGAAACCAAATCCTGGCTACGTCCCTGCCTGACATACCTATTTTTTAATGAAATGTACATACATGCATACTTGAATGAATAGGCACAAAATACAATGCCTGCAAATGATAAAATTAAAACGATATTCAGAGCATTGTTGCGGACCACAGCTTTTGTCAGGCCGCCGTCACTGCAACAAGAATAGTTATGTGATCAGATAGCTTTTGGCCAGGTGGCACAAGTACCGGCTAGACCAACGGAGGTCATGGTTTTAGGGCCAAAGCAATCTGATCCTAGTTAAGCCACCTAGAAAATAAACGCAAGCTGAAAAAGAAAGGATAAGGAGTGGGGAGGAAAGTGCCCATCCTTCAGGACACTAAAGAACCCAATAAGAAGAAAACTAGCAGCTCAAATTTAAAACTAGTTATTATTTGGAAGGAGTTCAAGTTGAATTCAAATAGTAGGTACCTACTCAGACAAAATAACAAGAATTAAATTTAAAAATTGAGATAAGGAAGATAAATGTAGAATATTAGAATGATAAGTAAACAAAAATAAACAAATTTAGGATTACTCACAGTATGAAATTTCTGCTTCCGACGATCGATCGTTGGCATGCCATGAAGTAGCTAATAAAAGTTTGATGAAAAAAAGTATAAAACTAATGCAAAACTAAATTCATTGAATTCACGACACAATTTACAATCAAAGAAAAGCACAATTCATTAAACATTTCACAATTGTCTTCTTTGACTTCCACTACGATCTGCCAGAAAGAAAAGAAAATGTTTCCGTGCTCCGCTGCTTGGTAAATTTTGAGTTCACAACTCCAATCCGCAACTCCGCAACAACTTAGGTCAACTAGATCGCCGTCCAATGTAATACGGAACCAATACAGGATGAATGAATGGTTGAACAATGTAATTTTTAGTTTCTTTAACTTTTTGTTTGGGTTTTTTTTTTGTTCTTCGGATTGCCGCCACTTTTAGCTTTTAATTTTCTTCATCGTTTGTTTGTTTCAGAGCATACACAAAAAAGGGTTAAATAAACGCCTTTCACAATTTTCGGTTCGGCTTACTGCACCAATACTGATTTTATTTCACTGAATATTTCAATTTATCAGTTTTTTATAATAATTTATTGTTCTTTTTATCAATACGCACGTATGCCACAGACACAGTGTTGGAGCCAACGGCAACGATGTGGAACTGAAAAGAGGAGACGTATTAGTATGATTTCTCAGCGACGAAAACTTATCACTCACCTCGTCATTCACCGATCGCCATCAGCGTCCTGGCATGATCCGCCGTCCTTCCGCCCACTATAATCCTGGAAGTCGCCTGAAACAAGAAAGAGATGATGTTACAATTGATGTCAAATTTACCAACATAATTCCGAAATTACCATCACCAAACGACAAACATAAACAAACACGAAACAGCACAACACAGATGACAGCACGATCAGCTGATGACATCTATGTACATTGGTATACACCAACCAGCAACATGTTGCATCGAATGCACTAAGATGCATTGTTGCAATTCTAGTATATAAGAAGTACACAAGTTAACCTTGAACATGAATTATGTTACATGTAAAGTTCTCATGGGAATTAGCTAGAATATAACGTTCACTTGAGTTCGAGAAGCCGTTGCGCGTAGGCACGTTTTTAGATTGTTAGATTTTGATTACTTTAATAACTTTGATTTCGACCCTTTTGCTTTCTTTTATTGACTCGATTTTGACTAACGAATTTAGACTTTATGTAGTTGAATTATTAAACTCGTACAGTGTACTTTAGTACCTTTGAATACATATATAATATAGTTTTAACCTAAAAAGTGCGTTTTGTAACATTGAAGTTCTCCTGCCCCAAGGAGTGGTCCGTCGAGCATCAAGACCACACACATTGCGCCCCACACACAGAAATACGAATTCCTGAAAATATTGCATCGATAATTTTGACTTTTTACTATACGGTGAGTAAATCCACAGTATTCAAATTTTCGTAACTGTGATTGGAGCACCAGGGCTTTAATTGGGTTAGAGCAGTGGCTCCCAAACTTTTCTGGCCGGAACATCTCAAAACAGGGATTAAAATAAATCATACAGTTATATGTCCATAAAAGGGAAATTATGAAGACGAGAGCTCGTTGAGTATGCCCAGTATATTTGGATAAAGTACAGCTTTTGTGTTTTTAAATCGAAATTTTCTGATAACTCAGAAATTCGTGAGTAGATATTTCCGAAATTTTCAAACTTGTAGGAGACTGTATATACATATATTATCTATAAATTTCGAGGCCTTAGCTATTAGCCAATTGTTAAAACGACACCAAAAAATGTGAGTAGAACTTAAAATTTGAACTGTTAAACGTTAATAAGTTTGAATGTAGTAAAAAACGACAAAATTGATTTAAACCGCCAAATCCAAGATTAAATAGATTGTTTTTAAAATTTAACCTTCCGGCGGGCGCAATACTAGTCCTAACACGATCGGGCGCAATGCATCTGACAGATTAAGTGCAGAAAAAAGGATGAAACTAAGCTTCTGCATATTTTAGACTCTTATTTATTGTTGCATTGCCTTTTTGAAACAGTTCTACGAAATTTTAGAAACAAAAACTGGCTCACATAGTTTGATACCCTTCACATTTTCAATTTTCTAACAATATTCCGCATTCATTCGCTTCAATATATAAAAAACCTCCAACAACTCGACCGCTTAAAAAATATGAACTTATTTTACTAAAAACACATAATTAAACGATTTGGTGAGCCTAAAAGTCAACACAACGTTATTACGCAATGTGAATAGTATAACAAGTGGAAATTTTCATAGAAAAGGAGAAAATAACACAATCGGGCGCAATACATCTGAGGGATTATTTCATCCCCTCCCGCCCCTCAGATATATGGTAGACCGAAACTGAAAACTGCTTTGGGTAGTTAATCGATAAAGATTAAGCTACTGTGAGTTTCAGATATCTCCCTTTTCATATCGCTGATTGGCGCGACAAAAACTGGTCACTTAATCTGTCTGATGCATTGCGCCCGACCGAAGGTTAAAAGTCATCATTGATTTTGCTTTTGAAAATGTTTATTATAAATTTTAATTATTTATAATGAACTTTTTATATGCTCGGATGCATTTCGACTAAAAACCGTCATCCTCAACGAATACATTTAAACTAAATTTACCAAAATCTTAAATTTACCTTTTCAATAATTCAAAAACCGAAAAAACCACACTCTACTGTTAAAATATTATTCACAAATTCCAATAGAATTCATGTACGAATATGCAGAAAATTACTGTACTCTATGCAAACAAATTTTTTTATAAAACATAATAAAACTGAATTAAAAAAAAAATGGTTTAATGCAATTGAAAAGTGATGACCGTATCGGTGCGTCGATGGTTTCGATTAGTACTCTCCTATTTAGATGCATGTAGAGTTAACGGTTAACGAACACAACGCGTTCCGGGTTCATAATCGTTATGAGAAACGTTCGTTAAGCGAAACCTTTAATTATCCAACATACAATAGGTGTATTTTTTGGTTATCCCGTGAGGGTTTGGGTAACGAAACTTCATATAAAAAAAAATGACAGGTGCGTCAGCTGTCATTTTTTTTAAATGGAGTTTCGTTACCCAAACCTGCACGGGTATTCCAATCAGAACACTACACGCTATTGTTTTAGTTATTGATAAAAGCTTACAAGTCCAAAGCCTAAGAACACATCCTGGTTTAATAGTGAATGTAGGAGAGCTATACATAATAAGGAGAAAGCTTTCAAAACATACAAGCTCAATGCTACTATGGAATCATATCGCATTTACCAATCAGCCCGTAATAACTGTAAGTCTGTCATCAATAAATCTAAATATATGTTCGATCGTGATATCAGGCAAAAAGTATTTATCCAAAAGAAGGGAGGTAAAGGCTTTTGGTCTCTAGTTAAAGAGGTGAAAAGTAATTTTTCGTCAACATCGATTCCACCTTTACTTCATGGCAATATAACCTATAATAACCCCATAGAAAAGGCAAATATATTTGCTGAATTGTTTGCTAACAATTCCAGTTTACCAGGAACTCAGCAAAGTCCTCCCACTATCCCTTGTTACACCTGTCGACAGCGTCCATTACATTTCCGTACCAGAGAAGTGTTTAAAGCATTGGTTGGTCTTGACATTACGAAATCCGCCGGACCTGATGGCATTTCACCTACTGTTCTTAAGAACTGTGCGTCTTCCCTTGCGAAACCCCTGCGAAAATTATTCCACTTGTCTTATTCTTCGGGCATCTATCCATCTGCTTGGAAGTTGGCGTACGTTCAACCTATCATCAAGAAAGGTGATCCGTGCGACCCTCATAACTATAGGCCAATTGCATTAACATCAATATTATCAAAAGTTTTCGAAACACTTGTTAATGTCCAACTTATTAACTATACCTCGATTATTATAATATCCTAGATGACAAACAATATGGATTTCGCGCTGCACGTTCCACCGGTGATCTCATGACATATCTAACCGAAAGGTGGAATCGTTGTCTTCATAACTTTGGCGAAGCCAAAATTGTGGCGCTAGATATTTCAAAAGCTTTCGATAGAGTATGGCACCCAGCTCTATTCTCAAAACTTAACGCATTTGGTATTGATGGTAACTTAATTAAGTGGATTGAGAGTTTTCTTTTCGACCGCTCAATTGTTGTTATTCTAGATGGTGTTAAATCTTCTTGCCATAATATCAATGCGGGGGTCCCCCAGGGTACTGTTCTGTCACCTACGTTATTTCTTTTATTCATCAACGATCTCTTACAGATTACCAATAACCCAATTCACAGTTTTGCTGATGACAGCACGCTTGACTTCACGTACTCCTTTGAGTCAGCTTTGGACTCTCGTGGAAACGCTACATCCATCAGCAGGAACCAAATGTTTTCTTCTTTAAATGATGACATTTCTAATATCATCGATTGGGGTAATCGTAATAGAGTAGTTTTTAATGCTATGAAAACGCAATGCTGTCTAATTTCTAACAAATTGGACATTCCACCAGCATCCCATTCTGTATTGATTGATGGTGTATCAGTCCCTGATTCACCTTCGCTCGATATTCTGGGTATCAGCATATCAAGTAAACTGAAATGGACCGACCATATCTTCGCCATTGCCAAAAATGCCATGCAGTATCTAGGATTTCTAAATCTATGCGTTAAATATTTTTCACCTCTTGACTTATCTCATATTTACAAGAGCCATATAAGGCCTAGACTGGAATATAACTCCCATGTTTGGGCTGGGACAGGTCGCACCGCATTGTCTATGTTGGACAAAGTACAACGTAGAGCCTTTGAAATCATAGGTGATAGCTTGTGGGGACTTGAAACTTTGTGCCATCCGCACTATTCAACTCAATCCCACACATCCGAAATGCTGACACCGCTCCAGATACATTGGCACGAAAAGTATCTTTATGACCAACGACACCGCATTGTACAATGTCCATATACACGGCCTGTGTACATGTTCACTACGGAATGTGCTGGCACATCGATAGTGTAAGCATGTATCAGGTTGCGCATATGTACATTGTACAATGCAATGGTCAGCAAGATTGGCGAATAAAAGGGAACATTCCCATATACGCGCCCAGCAGTCGACAACGTGTCCATTCTGTAAACGAACCGATTGTTATCAATAAAAATCTTGTCAGATAAATCTTGAATCTTTTTAATTGTCGCGCAAGGGCCAAATTGGCGATCCTGCCAGGAGCCCGTTTCCCGCGTTTCGAAAGTTTTTCGCGTCCGCAATGGGCGGTTCGGCGTCAAAGCCCATTGTAGGTGACGTCACGAATACTATGGTCGTAAATTCGTCCATCGCGATCGAAAGCCAGAAGCTAGAAGGACTCCTTTTGACCGCGCTTGTGATCCATATCGCTTCGTTCGTTTACCAGCTTTACCGCGACCACGTGCGAGGTGTTAAAAGGCGCGCGCAGACAAACAGTTCCGCATAAGTTAGTGGGTGAACAATAAATTGATTAAAACGAGTGCAGTGTCATTAAAAACAGTTTTCCACCGTCACCGCAGGCGAGTTAAAACACGGACAAGAATGTCGACCGACGACAAAGACGAAGCTCGCCCCGGGCCAAGCCAAGCGCCGCCGCCAGCCGATCACTCCGTCGATCGAGTCGCGGTTCGCATCCCAACTTTTTGGGCCGAAGACGTGGAGTTGTGGTTCTCCCAAGTGGAGGCACACTTCGCCAACAGCCGGATCACTAGTGACGCGAGCAAGTTCACGTGCCTTGTGAGTGGGCTCGAACCCCGCGTGGTTCAGCAAGTGCGTGACTCGGTGGTAAATCCCCCTGATTCAAACAAATATACTGCCCTCAAAAATGCCATAATATCGGTATTCGGTGAATCGCCGCAGCACCGCATTCATAAACTCCTGTCGGAAGTGGAGCTAGGAGATCAGAAACCATCTCAACTCCTAAACCGAATGCGGGCTCTCGCTGACAAAACAGTGCCAGACGAAATGTTAAAACAGATTTGGTTAACGAGACTCGATACCAACCTCCGCACAATCCTTTCGGCTACCGACGTCGCGCTCGCGGATCTCACGGTCATCGCCGATCGTGTACACGAAGTCAACCATTTCTCGCGAGTCTATTCGATCGCCAGCGCGCCAAGCAAATCGTGTGACTCCGCGCTTCTTCCTGACCTCCAGGAACTAGGAAAACAAATCGCCGCCCTGACTAAACGGTTCGACAAGTTCAGCGGTTCTTTCGCAAACGACTCGTCTCGAGGCCGCCCTCGCTCTCGCTCTCGCTCCCGACAACGCGAACAACGGGTGCCATCCAAATCGCAAGGAGACCCTAAAGGCCTGTGCTGGTACCACCAACAACACGGTGATGCCGCAATAAAGTGCAGACCACCGTGCAGCCACTCAAAAAACTAACAGCTCCGGCGCTACAGGAGGCACCTAGCGCCCAAAAGCTCTTCCGCCTCCAAATACGAGACAAAGCCAACGTCGAAACCTACTTAATCGACACCGGAGCTGATGTCTCAGTCATTCCACCGACCAAACGCGACCGCCTGCATCCCGAAACGAAGACGCGACTATTCGCAGCAAACGGTACAGCTATCCGCACATTCGGCGAAAGGCGTATAAACTTGGACCTCGGACTTCGTCGAAAATTCACGTGGACCTTTATCATAGCAGAAGTGGACTCTCCTATCATCGGAGCCGATCTGTTAGACTACTACGGACTCCTCGTCGATATGCGTGGCCGGAGAATCATCGACCCGAAAACGAGTACGTCATCGGTGGCGCAAATTCGTGAAGCGAATAAACCACCATTCCACACATACGACCGAAGTGGAACGTACAGCGAACTTCTCCACAAATATCGAGAGATTACCATTCCCCATCCTCGCCGAAGTCTTACTTGTGTGACGACTCATCACATCATTACCAAAGGTCCACCCATCCGTTCTAAGGTACGCCGGTTGCCAACCGACAAACTGGCCGCAGCTAAAGCCGAGTTCAAGTACTTAATGGAGCAAGGAATCTGCCGCCCGTCGAAAAGCGCTTGGAGCAGCCCCCTGCACATGGTGAAAAAGGCAAATGGTGATTGGCGACCGTGTGGTGATTATCGCACGCTCAACGCTTGCACCATCCCGGATCGGTATCCTATTGGCTTCCTGCAAGATTGCACATCCGCACTCCACGGTATGAGAGCATTTTCCGTTCTTGACCTGCACAAGGCATTCCATCACGTGCCAGTTGAGCCAGACGACATCCCGAAAACGGCTATCATCACACCATTCGGTCTATTCGAATTCGTTTATATGACGTTTGGTCTGTGCAACGCTGGTCAAACTTTCCAACGCTTCATGCACGAAGTCTTGCGAGGATTGGATTTCACCTTCGTTTACATTGACGACATCCTGATCTTCTCACCTGATGCAGAAACCCATCAACGGCATCTATGTGAAGTCTTCGATCGCCTGAAGGAGTACGGACTCACCGTGAACGTAGACAAATGTCAACTCGGTCAAACGGAAGTGCGTTTCCTCGGTCACGTAGTGTCTGCCAGCGGATTGAAACCCTTACCAGAAAAGGCCGAGGGCATTTCTGCGACACCACGACCGAAAACAGTGCATCAGCTGAAATCGTTTCTGGGGATGATCAACTTTTATAGGCGATTCCTGCCTCATGCCGCACAAAAACAACGCGAACTCCAGGCTTTGATACCAGGCAACAAAAAACGAGACAAAACCGAAATAATCTGGACACCCGAGGCCACCACCGCATTCGAGAGCTGCAAAACCGACCTAGCTAACGCAGCTACCTTGGCGCACCCTGACGCATCCGCTACCTGGTCCCTCAGCGTAGATGCATCCGACTATGGGATTGGCGCAGTACTGCAACAAACCAGAGAGAATTCAACTTCTCCGCTCGGTTTCTTCTCACGAAAACTAACCACAGCCCAGCTGAAGTACAGCACGTACGACAGGGAGCTCCTCGCAATCTACGAGGCTATCAAACATTTTCGCCACATGCTCGAAGGAAGGGTTTTCGCTATATTCTCGGACCATAAGCCATTGCAGTACGCATTTCAACAGCGTCCAGAGAAAGCGAGACCACGACAACAGCGCCAACTGGATTATATCTCACAATTCAGTGTGGACATCCGCCACATTCCCGGCGAGGACAACTCGATAGCCGACTACCTATCACGCGTAAGTAGCATTGAAAGTTTTAATTTTTCTGCACTCGCTTCAGCGCAAAAAGACGACGGAGAGCTTCAAGCCCTGCTTCGAGACAACGTCAACCCACTGGATTGGAGGAAGCAACAAGTTCCAGGCACATCCGACCCACTAATGTGTATCGTCACCGAGCATCACATCCGTCCATTCGTCCCGAGCCAGTTCCGACAACACGTGATGAGGAAACTCCACTGTCTCGCGCATCCGGGTATTCGAGCGACCCGGAAGCTGATCACCGACCGATACTTCTGGCCCAGGATGAACAGCGACATCAGTGCATTCACCCGCAGTTGCCTCGACTGTCAGCGAAACAAAGTCACAAGACACACGAAATCACCCGTACATAAATACGACCCAACCAACGAACGCTTCTTTCACCTCAACATCGATTTAGTGGGACCACTTCCATTAAACAAGGGGTTCCGCTATTGCCTGACCATCATTGACCGATTCACCCGCTGGCCTGAAGCCATTCCTCTTCAGACCATTACAGCAACTTCAGTAGCCGAAGCCTTGATCGACGTCTGGATCAGCCGATTCGGAGTACCCGCCAAGATTACTACCGATCTGGGACGCCAGTTCGAGAGTCAACTCTTCGCGGAACTCAACAAATTCCTGGGCGTAACTCACCTTCGGACGACACCCTATCACCCAGCAGCGAACGGGATGATCGAACGTTGGCACCGCACCGTAAAAGCATCAATACGTTGCCATACCTCCAGCGACTGGGTTGATGCATTACCACTGGTCCTACTTGGTTTGCGATCATCGGTGAAGGAAGACTTATCGGCAACCGCAGCAGAGATGGTTTATGGTACTACGCTCCGCCTTCCGGGAGAATTCTTCTCGGACACACGACCATCAGTACACGAGACAGATTTCCTCCGTGACCTACGACAGCGCATGCATGCAATTCGCCCGAGAGATGCTGCACACCACGACTTTGGCAGTGTCTTCATCAGCAGGGATCTTGCAACCTGCACGCACGTCTTTGTTCGCAACGACAAGGTCAGGTCACCACTTTCGCCACCTTACGACGGTCCGTACCCGGTAGTGAACCGGAAGTATTTTAAGGTGGACATCAACGGCCGAAGCGTAAATACATCAATCGACCGGCTAAAACCCGCATTCATGCCAAGTGAACCCAGCGAGGACGCAGCACCGAGTGTCAAAGGACCTGCCCCCATCACGACCACACGATATGGTCGTAAATCACGTCAGACGGTACGTTTCAACATCACAGCAATTCGATCCCGACGTCTTCACTAAGGGGGGAGTAATGTGGGGACTTGAAACTTTGTGCCATCCGCACTATTCAACTCAATCCCACACATCCGAAATGCTGACACCGCTCCAGATACATTGGCACGAAAAGTATCTTTATGACCAACGACACCGCATTGTACAATGTCCATATACACGGCCTGTGTACATGTTCACTACGGAATGTGCTGGCACATCGATAGTGTAAGCATGTATCAGGTTGCGCATATGTACATTGTACAATGCAATGGTCAGCAAGATTGGCGAATAAAAGGGAACATTCCCATATACGCGCCCAGCAGTCGACAACGTGTCCATTCTGTAAACGAACCGATTGTTATCAATAAAAATCTTGTCAGATAAATCTTGAATCTTTTTAATTGTCGCGCAAGGGCCAAAAGCTCAATAACTGCTAATATTGATTCTCTTGAACATAGACGAAATGTGGGCTCCCTGTCACTCCTTTATCGTTATTATTATAACCGTTGCTCTAACGAGATTCATAGTCTGATACCTGAACTTGCTCAACCTATTCGCCATACTCGGCAAACTAGTCGCGCGCATCCTCATACTCTTGTGGTCTCAACCTGCCGCACTGTAAAATTTTATGAGTCGTTTTTAACACGAACAATACGTATGTGGAACTCTTTGCCTGCAACTGTTTTTCCTAATACTTATGAACCCTCGAAATTCAAACGAAATATCAACGAACACCTGCGTATCACCCAAAACTCCCATATTCCCCTACCTTAAATTCCTTCCTTGCCAAAGTTGTGCTATTGCACTAAAGGGTTGTCCCCTATAACTTTGGTATTATATTAAAAAAAAAAAAAAAATTCTTATAAAATGGAGATTTGTCTAAAAATTACACACTAAAATCTCAATTTTCACCATTTCTTTTTAATCCGGAATTTCGTTCCCTAAGCGAAACATTTCCTACCAAAAAATTTCGTTCCTTATAAGAAATATTTGCTAACCGAGGGTCCACTGTATATACTTTCGTATGTATCTAGCTTCGCTGGCCGGTTCACCTGCTTTTTCAATTTTACATTGTCGAGGCTCAATTGAGTGTGGTCGTTTTCCGCGGCATAAAGAGCAACTGCTAAATTTAGGACCATGTTCTTGTAGATCGCATTTAAATGTTCTTTGAAAAGTGTTCGGATTGTCCTTTTTGTTTGTCCAATCGTTACATGAAATTTCATATATTCCCGAATTCTCAATTGTTTCAGTTTTGTCCTTGATATTGACAATTTGGTCTTGCAACTTTCCCTTACTATTATGGACTATCTTAAGATGGTGTTTTTTGAAAACATTTTTTAATTTGTTTGTTACTTCAGACGTATGTATGAGAAACTCTTTTTTCTTGACATTTTTCTGGAATTAATTTGGTTTTTTGAAATCGAGATATTTTCTTTGAGTGTATGGAAACCAAGTCCTCAATTATTTTTTCATTGTATCCATTTAATAAAGCGATGTACTTAATGTGCTTCAATTCATCCATGAAATCAGTGATGCTGAGGGGCAATCCGCATAGTCTAAAAACCATACTATGGAATGCCCGCTTTTTTTAGAGTCATTCGGCAGTCTGAGTCGCTTGAAATTATAATTCGGTGTACTCGATGGTTTTCTGTATACCGAAAAGTTGACTTTTCTATTTTGTGTTCATTTAATTCGCATGTTGTGAGGCGCAATGCGTGTGGTCTTGCTAGCTCGACGGACCACTCCTTGGTACAGGAGAAAGAGAATATCACAAACGCACCTTTTATGATAAAACTATATTTAAAACTACTAAGGACTGTTTACAATCTATTTCCAATACAAAAGTTTAAATTCATAAATCAAAAGCAAATCAATAAACAAGCAAAGGGTCTAATAATTAATTTCCAACCAAAGTGTAACAATCTAAGCACAGTACAGGAGAAAGAGAATATCACAAACGCACCTTTTATGATAAAACTATAATTAAAACTACTAAGGACTGTTTACAATCTATTTCCAATACAAAAGTTTAAATTCATAAATCAAAAGCAAATCAATAAACAAGCAAAGGGTCTAATAATTAATTTCCAACCAAAGTGTAACAATCTAAGCACAAAGGTGTCCACGCGCAACGGCTTCTTGATCGAAGTGAACATTATATTAAGCTAATTCTCTGGATGTGTTTTTGTCGTAGCGAAATCCTAATTGTTTCGTTTCCCTTTTCAGCTCCATATCATTGCCGTTGGCTCCAACACATGTCGAAAAACGGCTATGAGTTCAACAATAGTGAATTTTATTTAAAAATTCGAGTATATTATTAGCGTCACTGCTTTTTACGACTGCTAGGATGTCATCTACATGAAATTACTGGGAAATCGAATAATAATACATAAAACAGCCGAGAAAAATTATGGAACCGTTTTCGGATTGTAGCTTAGGGAATTCCCCACATATTCCACGGCAGCAAGTAAGCGTTTTCATTGAGAAAATCGCCGCAGACCTTTACATAGTTTTTCGAGCAACACTTCTAGATTACTTCAATAGGGCTTGCCTGTGCAAAGCTCCATTTCCAATGTGAAAAAGTAGATGAAAGTCCTGTGCCTGTGCTGTAGTCTTTTTATTCTATCGGTACGCTACTATTATACTTCTTCTTCTTCCTTGCCTCGTTCTTTATACCGCTCCATGGTTCCGCGTTGCTCGACCTGCGGTGTAGGCACATCGCCCGTTTTGGCGATAAAGTACGCTACTATTATACATACAATTGAAATTTGAGAAAGTGCTAAATTTTATATTGCAGTACTGAAAATGGTTTAATGTTTTTATGAAACACTACATACGTTGAATAATTCCAAAAAGAAGTTTACTTTTGCTTTGTTTTACGGACCTAAAGTAATAATAAAAAATGTGCGAACGAAGGGGGAAGGGATTGATCCCCTTGATCCCTCCCTTATCTACGCCACTGCCTAGCGGCACCTATTAGTTTTAATTTGGCTTCCTAACGGTGTTGTAAAAAAAAAAGTGTCTGCTAAAACTCACAAGTTCTTTTTGCTGAAACAAAGCGGAAATTGCAAAGGAACTGCAAAAGGACAATTAGTCGAATTAGGAAAAGCGAGGCTGAAATATGTGGCTACACCGGAGGTTGTCTCTGATAAGAGAAAAACCACGCGCCAATCCGAATTCCTAAAAATGGAGGATGCGTTATATAAGGGGTTGATGCAGCAAAGGATTTTGATTGACTATTGTGGAAGTTATAGAGGTTTCTTTCTGATGGTTTTTTCGATGTTGACGAAAATCGTCACGATGGCAAAAGTAGCAGAGGAATTTTATTTTTATATTTAACTGTATGAAAAAAATTGGGAAAAAATTAATCGTATGTCATTACATGGTCTTTTTGAAACAATAGAAAAAATAAATGAAATAAATATTGTTCGTAGTTTACGTTTTATAAGTACTTTTATAACACTGTTACATAATATGTATGTAACATCCGTCCTGATATGGGGAAAATGCACTCCTCGTATACGAGGTATATGAGTATGTACTTTTTTAGTGTTTTTTTTTATTTTATGGATTTTTTACATTCTTAACGCGATAGTCCGGATTAATTATAAAAAAAGTCCGGATTCCCAAAAGAATCCAGATTTACAAAAATTCCCGATTTTAACAAGACATCTTTATCTAGGAAAATAGCATAAATAGTCTTCATAAATGTTAAAATTTAAAAAAAAAAATGCTATTATTTAGGGTTTTCCTTAAAATTAGTCATGTCACATGATTTTCTAGACCCTTGTGTCTTCTTGACAGGCAAATTGAGCGGCCATATTTGGCATAACATACCAAAAATACTAAGAGTCGGAATTAGAATTACTCTAGAAATCCGGAATATGGATACAATAGCTGTCCTATGTGGATTAAAATGATAGCCGGACTCAAGAGTATCCGAAACAAGGAGTCAAGGCTTTATTTTCATGAGGCCAAGGATTAGTTATTCTATTTAATTCTGCTAATATAATATTTAAAAGGATATATTTTGAGCTACGAAAGAAGAAATGGTTTCTAATGTAGACCAAATAATAGACAAGGAGGAATTCTAGGCTCTTTATTTAGTCCTTTTTAGACAAATTGGGCGGATGAACAAATTGACAAAAAATTGAAACAATAATATTTGACATAATATTTTTGTAAGGCTGCTCAATTTTCGCACACATTTCGTATTATTTCTACGTTATTGTTGCATTATATACATTCCAAACTTCATGTAAAATATCGGCTTTCATATATTTTTCGCTTTATTAAAAAAAAATTTACTAAAATGTTTTCTTTTTGAAACAAAAAATCAAAAATATATTTTGAATACATTTTCCCCGTATCATGCCTGATGTTACATACATGTAACACCTTCGAGTACTTCGAGTGCCTGATGTTACATATATGTAACAGTGCCGGGAGCCTGAACCCGGCATCCGGGGAAACATTTTTTTCTACCAAATGTGTTTTTAGCCATTTTAAGCCGACGTGGAAAATTTCAGCTCAATCGGTAAGATTTTAGGGTCTCGTCGTATATAGAGAAAACACTTATTCCTCTTATTCCTTAAGGAATTTCTTATTACTTAAGTGGGGACTATGAATTCCGCCCTAAATGTTTCTATTGAGTTGGCATGTGATTTTTTGGTAACGTTTCCACAAATCACATTAAGGGAACTCGTCGCTATATCAGTCCATTCAGATTAAAAACCCATAATCAAACTTTGTTGACCAGCATCCCGTATTTACGAATGCCCAATTGAAAATAAATGTCTAAAGGTATATTTTCCTCGGCACGACCCCAGCGGCTCTACCGATAGCGTCTCGCTTATTCCATATAAAAAATCATTTTAATAATAGTGCTTCTAAAACGAGTTTTTAGATGGAATGAGCGAGTCGCTGCCGCTAGAGCCGCTGGAGTCGTGCCGAGGAAAATAAAGGTACATTTGCCTCGACACGACTGCACGACAGCGACTCGCTCATTCCATATAAAAACTCGTTTTTAAAATGAGAGAGAAACGAGTTTTTATATGGAATGAGCGAGTCGCTGTCGGGCGGCCGCGTCGAGGACAACGCACCTTAAACCTTAACAATGGAGTTAATTAATATTTCACCTGCGAAACATTATAAAGCTTCTGTCAATTTTACTAGCTGAAGCTTCAAATGCAAATTGTATTACTATCCAAACAAAACTTTTCATTTTTTCAATTATTCACATCCCCTTGAGTGGAATGTTGTGTTTAATGTCATGTGAGGTGATTTCGATCCTACAAAAAAAAACTATAAATTTCAATAGACAATAGAAACAAAGCCGAATATACACTCGATAAATTGATGATAACACGGTCATCTCAATAAATCTCCTTTGCCAACTCACTTCGACGACATTAATTGATGTACCATCGACCCGGCTCCGTTAGGGCATGAAGAAAGGCTCTTAGAAACTTTTCCGATTTCAAGTTTTTCCAAAGTCTCCTGCTGCTTCCGCGCCCACCCGTACACCCACCAGTATCAGCCGTAGTCCTCGCTAACAATATTCGTTGATTTATTCCATTCGGAGTTTCTTGAAGCCACTTTCTGGGGAGTGGATCCGGTATCTAAACACGATGAATGTCGAAGTTGACCCTTGGCATCGAACGAAAATTCACTTGGCAGAAGTTACACTCAACACTATCGCATCGCATACATACTGTGTGGTTCGCTATATTGCCACGCCAAACTGAAGATTGAATTGAAAATTGGGGATGAAAGTTTCCCATGGAAATCGATTGTACGCCTAATTGACCTCCGCACGACACTGTAGTGTATGCATTTAAGTGACGAAATCAAATTACTGTAGACGCTGTGAAAGTGGAGTCGTTTCAGGCGTATATTGTCAGGCGTTTAGCACTTTAAACTATTTGAATTTATAGAGGATTTCCATCCTAGTTTTGTATGATCCATGAGAGTCTCACCTTCACATGGGAGCCATAGTGCTTCCATCTCATTCATTGACATATGCATGTATGTAATAGTAATTCCTTACTGAATTAGAAATGGTTCAGTATTAAATTCTTATCGCACTTGCATATATTCCATATTACTGAAGAAGGGGATCTATAATTCACCTTATTTACAGTGAACATAGTGTAGGGTTCACTAGGGTTTATTTATACATATCATATACACCCTTTACTATGCTCTTCTTCATTACATATTTTGAACTCAGTGTCAGCCCACCATCTCCTATTTAAGCCAATCTGAATTCATTTCTACAACTGTTGTAAGTGACATTCTTATGTGGTTTCGAGGATTTCAAACATACAAGCAAAATTGTAACCTAGAAAATAAAACCTATTGGTCCCGAGCGGACAACACTACAGCTGGTGCTGCTATGCTATTTAAGGGTGGCGATAATTCTATTCGAAAGTCTTGTAGCCAACATTTTGTTGCTTTTGCTTGTAACGATTGTGTCGTATCCGCTTCGTGTTCGACCGATTTGGCACCGTTCCTTGTTACCATATCTATTCCTAGCGGGAAGTTTCACGGCAAACACACATGCACATGCAGAGTTTCGCTTCAGGAACCTAGTTTCGGGACTGTACACGATATACGAGTAATGTCGGGAAAAGATTATAAAATTTGCTGCCACATTAAGGTGCAAATTGGTGGTAAAAGGCAATACCGGGACCACCACTATATGCGACTAAAGTTATCACGAAATGGAACAAGGATTGATATTGGCATGGCTCGAAGGCTTCTAGCCCACTGTCTGTAGGGCAACAAAAGGCTTTATTGATTTTCAGCGGCCGGGCTGTGATCGGCGCTGCATATATGTACGAACATAGTTTGTGGTTGTGTGGCTGATAATTGGATTTGGGCTAGTGTGAGCGAACAAGTCGATGTTTATGGAGTAGATTTAAAAAAGTGAGTTCATGGCCGCATAAAACATTGAAATACAGAACGTGAGCACTTACTTTACATCTCAGCATCAACGTGGGAATATGTGTTCCGTTTCATTATATTTATGAATACATTCATGTGCTATAGTTGTCCAAGCATTTTTTTCTTATTTTCTTTTATTCTACATCTAATTTTAAAAACAAGGGTTTGATTTAACTTTTCATTCAGACCATTTGAAAAATGTGCATCAACTGCAGTAAAAATATTAGTTATATTCTCGTAGAATCTAAGAACTTTTTAAATTCCCTTGAGCTAACTCCTGGATATTGATCTGAAAGAATCATTCCAATTTGATCATCTTGCAATACTTTTTGGACTACATTATGTAGTTTTATGAAATCTATAGAGCTTTGAGTTTTCGAAGTAAGAATATATGCATACCTCGTGAAGTGAAGAAGAAGATAAATAAATATTTTTTTGTTGCTCTTTGTCCTCCAAATCAAATCCACCAATCGCAACAATGGATACAATGTCAAAAGGATAAGTAGCGGGACCAAATTGATACATTATTAATTTTTATTTCTTGATTTGTTTTTAATGCTAATTGAAAAGTTTTCGCAAATTTGCTCAATATTAGAGAGTTTTAGCATATCGGTTAAAATATAACGATAGTTCGAATATGTTTGATCTATTTATTTCTCACTGTCGCTCTTAATTGTTGAATTGGTTGTATTATTGCTGTTTAAATTGAGGAATACCTACATATAACCAATTCGATAGTTCGAATAGGCTTTGACATTTAGTTGCCTGTCGTACGCAAAACAGTATACCACAATTTTTTATGTGTATTTCCGTGAATCATGAATATTTTGTATAACTTTTCGAATAAATTCTCTTTGCCCTATAGATATTGTTGTAATAAATTTGGTTCTTAATTTGGATTTATCTTTAATTGTAGTTAAATCTGAATTCGCTTTTTGATTATTTAAAACATCTTCTAATGCTAATTAATTTCTAATCTTAAAAGGTTCACTATCACTTTCATCTGCTTCTAACACCGGCTTTCGATTCAAACAACACTGCGTGACAAATTTAAAAAAAAACGAGACCGAGGCTAATTTCGGGCGCGGCCGAAATTTGGATACCCTTCGCTCCCCCCGGGCTAAAAGTTTTTTCTGGCGTTCCTATGACTTGTGTTCAATTCTCCCCGCTTCCATGCTTTTCCTTGAATTTTCACATAAGTGCCGGGCGAAGATTTATTGGGGGAAGCGGGGGACGTGGGTTTCTTAGAAGAACCAAAAACGAAGTGTGTGTGTGTGGGGGGGGGGGGGGTTGTACGGCAACCCTATGAACGCATGGCCTTTCCTTGAATTTTTACGTATGTTTGTGGCATCAATTAAAATATATTTCTATGAGATTTGGTCGAAATTGGTGGACAAAGAACCTAATTTAGAGGTTGGGTTTATATGCCAGCCCCATGACCCCAATGGTCCGATTAATTTCATTTTTGCATATCTTTTGTAACATCAATCAAAATACATTTCCATGAGGTTCGGTTCAAATTTGTATGCAAATAAAAAGGTTTTTCTTAGTCAAATTTGATTAGGGGGAATAGGTTTGTATGGTAGCCCCATGACCACATGGTCCGACTCCATCTATTCATACATATGTTTTGTGTCATCAATAGAAACACATTTGTGTGAAGTTTAGTTGAAATTGGTGTATAAATAAAAAAAAAATTCTTAGAACTTTATTTGGGGAGCTAGGTTTGTATGACAGCCCCATGACCCCATTGTCCGATTTGGTCCATTTTTACATATGTTTCGTGCTATCACTAGAAACACATTTGCACGAAATTTGATTGCAATCGATGAGAAAATAAAAAAGTTTTTCTTAGAAGAGCCTAATTTGGGGGACTAGGTTTGTATGGCAGCCCCACGACCCCATTGTGCGATTTGGTCGATTTTTACATATGTTGTGTGTCAGCAATGAAAACACATTTGTATGGAATTTGATTGAAATTGGTGCATAAATAAAAAAGTTTTTCTAAGAAGAACCCAATTATGGGGAGTAGGTTTGTATGGCAGCCCCACGACTCCCTTGTCGGATTTAACCGATTCAAACATACAAAACTGGCCGAGCAAAACGCGTCGCAACAGACAGACGGACAGACGGACATCGCCCAATCAACTCAGCTTGTCACGCTGATCATATATATACCTATTTTGTTTGGTCGGAGATGCTTCCTTCAATGCGTTACAAACTTCATGACAAAGTTAATATACCCTTTTCGATTAGTAAGCGAAGGTCATTTCCGATTTTTTTTTTAATTCTTATCTAATCCTTACTAAAACCTCATATTTACTTTTTCCCTTGACCTCCCCCTCCCGTTTCAGAGATATGGAAAGATATTGATATTCCTAGAAAATAATACAAAATAAAGTTCCAGTAACAAATCGGTTATTATTTATTAAATTTTTTTGGTAAAACGGGCATAAAACAATATACAGTTCAATCTCGGAAAATGCAACTCCTGAGTAGCGCAACCGTCCAGAAAACGCAACCCCTGGTCCGCTGCAATGTAAGACTCTAAAAACGCAACTTAGTAGTTGCGTTTTTAGAACATAGTCTGCTAACGGTACTAGATTTCGCTCAAACTGTGGCATTTGATAGTTTGTGTTCTCTTCTGTAGTAAGGATACATGTTTCTGTGAAATTAGAAGTGCTGAATTGCAATTGCAGTTTGTGTTACTTTTTATTTTTTTGTAGAAATGTCGTCTAAACCAAAACAAAGTAGACTAGACTTAAAGAAAAAAGTAGAAGTTTTGAAAAAAATTGATAGTGGTGTGACACAAAATCGTTTGGCCAGTGACTATGGTGTGCACAAATCAACAATAACAAGAATCCAACAAAATCGCAAAAACATACTGGAAGCAGTATCGAAAACTCTTGAAGGAGGCAAAAGAAAAACACTTCATAAGCCGGAATATACTGATCTTGATAATAAAGTGTTTGAATGGTTTCTAAAGCAGCGTGAACGAAACTGTGCAGTAACTGGACCGATGATAAAAATGCGAGCAAAGGTCGAATTTGAAAAATTATATCCAGGAAAAGATCCAAGTGCCTTCAACGCGAGTGATGGCTGGCTATCGAAATTCAAAAGACGGCACGGAATCCGCTTTTTAAAAGTGTGTGGAGAAATTCTATCGAGTGATACTAGTGAAATAACACCATTCATTCACACTTTACGCAGCAAAATTGGTGCTATGGGTTTCACAGATGCACAATTATATAACGCTGATGAATCTGGACTATATTATAGATTTACCCCAAAAAACTTTTGTTGCTGCTACAGAGAAAAATGCACCTGGCAGAAAAGTTTCCAAGGAAAGAGTCACATTTTTGTTATGCTCTAATGCTGATGGTTCGAATAAAATAACTCCGATGGTAGTAGGCAAATCAAAGAAACCACGCTGCTTCAACGGATTGAAAAGTCCATTGACTTATAGAAGTTCAAGATCTGCATGGATGACATCGGCGCTTTTTTCGATTAGTTTCATAACTCTTTTGTAAAGGAGGTAAAGATTTTATTCTGCAAAGCACAAATTGTGATGATGTCCATTACATAATTTAAATTAATCTATTGGTATTGTTTCAAACAGGTTCGTCGTTTCTCCACAGAACATAATTTGCTGCCAAAAGCAATACTTTTGATTGATAATTGCACCGCACATAAACCAATTGAATTGCTTAAAAGTGATGATGGAAATATTTTCGCGATGCTTCTTCCTCCCAATATCACCGCAGTCTTGCAACCAATGGATCAAAATCCAATAAAAATGGTTAAATTAGCATATCGAAACAAACTTTTGTACAGTATTATAGCACGAAACGACACACCAGTTGAAGTTTTACTAAAAGCGCATAATATTCGCGATGCTATTTTAATACTGAAGTCGGCTTGGGATGAATTGCCACAAACAGTTTTGGAAAATGCATGGAAAAAAAGTAAGAATTGGGATCCCAGCGAATACGAGGCTGAAGATGATATTCCCTTGGCTCAGTTGTTCTCATCAAATCACGTGTATAATTCTTCACTCAATGAATTACAATCGCTCCTTTCGACAATTGGTTTGAACGCTAGTCTACCTTTGGAGGAAATCGAGAATTGGAATGAGGACCTGATCGAAGACGAAGAAATAATCGAAACAGACGCAGGTGATTCCGAGGATGAAGTGGTCGAGACAGTTGACAGAATCAAGTATTCAGAAGCAATCCATAGTGTTAACACTTTAATCAAATGGTGCGAGAATAGTGGCGATGCTGGTCAAATGTTCAATTTGATAAATTTGCGCGAAAACATTATCAAAAACTACTCCACACAAGAGAAAAAGCAAACGACTCTTGATAACTTTTTCCAAGCAGTATAAATTACATATATCTATGTATTCAAATTATGTACCTAAGTTTCAATAAAACTTATAAAGACCTTAAAAGTACGTGTACGCTGTTTTGTCTTAATTTCTATCGCTCACTGACAAAACATACTAATCTCATAAAGTTTTTTTGAAATAAAATTTAAATGTCACGTATATACTCCAAAACCGCAACTCTTTAGTTGCATTTTTAGAGACGGAATGACACGCTCTACAAACACAACTTTTCAGAAAACGCAACGACCTCATATACATTTTAGTTGCATTTTTTGAGATTGAGCTGTAATAAACATATTTAAATACTTAAAATTATAAACTTAATTGTTAAACACATTTATTTTAAGGGAAAAATAAAAAATCAACTTTTTCTCTTATGTTTAGAATTGTTTTCTCGCTTTAAGCGCCAACAATAGTCTCCTAACATCGCTGCATCCCAATGACCTTGAAAAGGTTCCTCAAGCCTTTTTATGTCCTGATTAAACCGCTCCCCTTGTTCATCACTTACGGCTCCAAGGCTCTCAGGAAAAAAAGAGAAATGGGAGTGAAGAAAATGCATTTTCAAAGACATTCTGCACCCCATCTCTTTATATGCGTCTAACATACACTGCTCGTCATCAGATTAGCACTCCCCTTCGCATGAATAGTTTCGGCTGATTTCCAACGAAACTAAGAGAGCTAAAATTTCAAAATTATAACTGTTAATAGTCTATTCAATTCTGAGTTAATTAACACAAAAAGAATTAGGTTTACATTTTTTATTATTGATTTATAATTGTTTTTCGAAAAAGAACACACAAAATAGCCATTTAAAATTTGTCATCAGGATAGCACATGCAAATTCTTTTTTGTCTATCTTCCACAATTAACCCTGGAATACTAACATGACCGTTTATGGCGTTATTACTAACAACACGTAATTTTGACGTGTTCATGTTTTCCTACAGTCGATTTCCCAGTTTACATATTTTACCGAGCTTATCATCTTTCAGTGCCACAGACAAAAATTATTTGACCAAAATATGCCCTCGGAAAATGCGCTTTTATTACTAACAAGACGTATAAATTACATGCTATTTTCTATTGGTATTACTATTTACACGTCAAATAGGTAGTAGCATCTAGAACATTGCTAAGCTTACCGCCATAGACCACAGATAGGATGCTGCCACTCATATGGACATACAACAACTAACTGAGGAAAGCACTGCTGCAGTGAGTATAGTCAACCAGACTCGTGGAACAGCTTATACACAGTATAATGTGAGCGAACACGTCAATTTTACGTATTGTTAGTAAATTAGAGTTAAAGACGTAGGACCCCTAATTTTTTGTGGTTGTTTGAGTAAGATATTAACTTTAATATGAATAATGGAAAATCATTATCTGCGGAAGAGGGATCAAAATTTAAGGCTTACAAGGAGTCAAGGTGGTAAAAAAGTGAAATTTCGAGAAAAAATAATAAAAGTCGATAAGTTGAATCCGAATTCGTGTGTAAAAAGTAGCGTCATGATAAAAATAACAGAGGCGATAAAAATTGAGCATTTGTCAATCCCTATGAGAGAGTAATTTTTTTTTTTTTTTTTTTGCCTCACAGAAACTTTTGTCCCGGGACTAGGCTTCTCGGCATCACTTTACTTACTATCCGTACGTAAGTGACTAATCAATCAATCGAGTGTAAACTCTAGCAGATCGTAAAAAAAAAACTGAAAACAAAATATATTAATAAGGAAATTTATCACAATAACTTCTTTTAAACATTAGTTTATTAGTACAATTAAAATTAACTAAGTCCTTCAAACTATTATAAAGAATAATTGACCGTGTAATTGGTTCATTAAGCCCATAGTTTACTCTATGATAAGGCTGAACAAGAAGGTTGTTCCGCCGTAAATTGTGAGGAATATTTCTGACTTGAAAGTTATTCAATATATCTTCACAAACAATATGAGAGCAAAACAGGTCTCTTATAAACATAGCGTTTAAAAATGTTCTTCTATAATCTAAGGCTTGTAAACCCAATAAGGAACAGCGAGTTTTATAATCTGGCTTGAAACGCCAGCCAATTTGATAAATGGCAAACCGTGTAAAATTGTGTTGAATTCTTTCTATACGCTCGATATGCACCTTATAGAACGGATTCCACACAATAGAACAATACTCCAGGTGCGAACGAACGAAAGCTGCATACAATATTTTTAAAGTAAAAGCATCATTAAATTCGCGCGCATTACGTTTAACAAATCCTAACATACTATTCGCTTTTGAAATAATGTAATCAATGTGTTGTCGAAATGAAAGCTCATGGTCGAAAATTACACCAAGATCTGATATTTCGACAACCCTTTCAAGAACACTACCTGTTAAGGAGTACTCAAAGAAGACCGGAGTTTTCAATTTATATATGCTAAGTACCTACTTTACATTTACTAACATTTAAATTTAAATTATTATCGCGGCACCAAAATTGCAGCTTTCCTAAATCGGATTGCAACTTAAGGCAATCATCAATGTTGCGTATTTTCATAGCGATTTTCATATCATCGGCATACTGCCATACACGCACGAATTTAAAATTTTGGATGATATCGTTTATGAAAACTAAAAAGAAAAGTGGTCCTAAATGGCTTCCTTGCGGAACCCCTGATGAACACTTTATAACAGAGCGAGATGTACAGCCATTTAACTTCACCAACTGAGTCCTATCCGTTAAATAGGATCTCACCCAGCTTAGAAAAATTGACTGTATTCCTAAATGTTCTAGTTTTTTAAGTAAAATATTATGATCTACTCTATCAAAAGCCTTCGAAAAATCGGTATATACCACATCAACCTGCATTCCCTGCTCAATACCACCAGCAACAAATTTAGTAAATGATACCAAATTTGTTGAAGTTGATTTTCCTTTCAGGAATCCATGTTGACATGGCGATATCAAACGGCTAATTAAAATATCTATTTTATTTTTAATAAGCACTTCAAACAATTTCGGTATTGCAGATATTTTAGCTATGGGTCTATAGTTATCAATAAGATGCTTCGGACCCTTTTTGTGAACAGGCGTTATGTATGAAACTTTCCATTCATCAAGAAAAACACCTGAAGTCAAGGACAAATTAAAAATAAAGGCTAAAGGACGACTTCGATTGCATGCAATTCTTCAAAAATATATTAGGAATGCCATCAGGTCCGGCCTGAATACTAACATCAAGATCACGCATAGCATAGGATAGGTCATCCTCAGAAATCTCAAGAGCACTCGTAAGGTCCTCCTGAGCTATCCGAGCGACCAATGCACTCTGACTTCCATTGATGTTAGCATTCATTTCTGATGAAACGGAGTCTGGCACTTTGTAAACTGAACTGAAAAATCTAGCAAATCCGTCACAAACCGATTGAACATCTTTGTAAAAATTGCCATTGAATTCTAAATTTTTTGGGATTCCTGTATTCTTACGCTTGCTGTTTATAAAATTCCAAAATGTCTTACTGTAATTCTTTATATTATTTTCAGCTCTCGCAATATACTGTTTGTAAAGATTTTTATTCATTAGTTCATACTCTCTTCTCAATCTAAAGAAATTTTCTTTATTGGCAAGAGAGGATGACTTCTTGTATAATTTATGGGCCTTATTTTTTGCTCTCTTAAGTTTGAACAATTCTTTGGTAGCCCAAGGATTTTTTGCTTTTATTTTGTTCTTTTTTAAAGGAACGTACTTGCGAATAGATTTATTTAAAATTGAATTAAAAATTGTATAACTTTCAATAAGATTACTATTCGATATAACTGGAGCCCAATCCATATTAAAAAATGTTGAATTTAGTTTTTCAAATTGGGCTTTTTGAAAATTTCTAGTAGGAATAACTTCGGGCTCTTCTTCAATGTAATCATAAAAAACAAACTCAAGAAAAAGAGCACTGTGATGGATTGAATTGGGCAAAATTGGTTTATCTACTTTAATTACAGAAGCATTCAAGCAAGTACTAACAAAAATTAGATCTAAAATTCTACCAATCGAATTTTTAACAAGATTCATTTGCATCAAATCCATTGCAAACAAACAATCTGTTAGAACAGATTCACACTCAAGATGTAAATCACGCGGCAGAATTTTTTTCTCGTCGTCGTTCCAGTACCAACTTATATTACCAAGATTGAAATCCCCAACAACGATCAATTTGTCTTTTTCCTCAAAAGATGCAAATAGCTTGGAGATATTATCTACATGTTTGTTATAAACATCAACTGAACTCAAAGGTGGTAAATAGCTATTAAAAATATATACTTTTTCGCTGCGAGAAACATTGATAGAAACACATATCTGTTCCACGTCCTTATGAAAAAGCTCAACTTCATGAGATGGGAATGTTGTTTTGATAGCTACCAAAACACCACCTCCTCTCTTAGTCGAAGCCTCATAACGGTCGCGACGATAGACATCATAGTCTCTTATTAAAAGTTCTTCATTTGAAATGTCTGTGTGAAGCCAAGTCTCGGTTAAGCAAATGGCAGCATAATCTTCTTGTGAAGCTGCAAGGTAAAAGCACCGCCGTCTATATATTAAGGCCGCAATGTAGACTCGTAAACGTCAAATCCGCAGTTGAAATTGTCGTCATCATCTCAAGTAGTGACGTCATGGTGGCCATATGGCATTTAGCCAGTGGCTTGTTACTTTTTATTTATCTGTGCGGTTGTACGATGGCAGCACCGCCGTCGAAACGTTTTACGTACTTACTCGTTTTTTTCCTACAATATCCGTACTATCTATTCGCGATCACAAATAAACTGATTGGTATCCCTAAATGGGGAAATCTTTCACTCTATGACACATTCTCCATGCACTACATTTTGAGTATAAAAACTTCTGCACACTGTCAATAACCCACATAACCACTATCTTTTTAATTAATTGTTTGCGGTTCAAAGAAAACATTTTCTAAACGAAACTCGCGAAAAAAAGTACACTCGCCCATCTGTGTGCCACTTTGTAATGTTTAGTCTCACTGCCTTGTTCTTGCTGTTGATGACGTGCTTATGTTTGTTTCTGTTTTTTTTTGCAGCCGTCAATAAATTGAATACGGATCCATGGCGTCATTATCCAGCTGAGTTGCGGCCTTGATGTATCTAGATGGCGTTGGTAAAAGTCATTTGTTCTTGAACGAAGACCGCCAACATTTTGATAATAGACCGAGAAAAATGAATTGGAAATTATGTGTTCTGCTGGACACTGTTTTGGCGTTTGTCGTTTTTTGAAAATTTGAAGGGTTATATGTTGACGCCCTTGGGCCAGAAGTTGGCACAAAACACTTGCTTCGAATATTCATGAGGAAGTTTCAAACCGAAACTGATTGAAACTAATTTGGATATATCACAATCTTTTTTTATCAGAGGATAAACCGTAAGAAAGCTGTCATCTGTTAAATTAAGCTTTTTCATTACATATTCCTTTAAATGTTCTGCTTTTACCGAAGTATGTAGCTTAGAAACATGGAATACCTTGAAACTGGGGACACTTCGAAGAGAATCATTAGCTTGATCGATACCGAAGATTCTTTTGTGTCGCCTATTATTATTATCACTCTTTTTGGGGATAACATCACCAACAGGAGAAGGTTTTTTAATATGTTTCCCTTTCTTACGAACTGTGACAAATTTATCAATCGGAGATTGATTTTTGTCAACGTTGGAAGGAATTGTAGAAGATGAATCTGAAATAACAGTGGAAGTCCGCGCTTCATGGCTAACGAAAGATTGCTCAGAAGATATTGAAATAATATTTTTATTTTTTTTCTTAGTGTCTTTCCCTATATTACTCTTCTTATTTTTTAAAGTTACGTTTCTATCTCGCAATATTTTGGAATTGTTTTCACAACAATTTACAGTTTTCATAAGGGATCTCAGCTTGCTAAGTTGGCTCTGCAACGACGAAACTAGCTGAGATAGACCGTCAATTTGAACTTTGTAAAATTGTTCGCAAACACAATTCATTTTAATTCAAGAACTAAACTAATAAATTAATAAAAAGACAAAAAATGCAAAAAGAAAAAAAAATTGTAAAAACTGGGATTCGAACACAGGACCTCACGGGCGTGAGTCGTACACGCTACCACTGCGCTATATGCTTGTATGAAAATCTATGCCCAGATAACTCAGTTAAGCCGAGTTGAAATTACTACTGGACCAAATGAAAACAAAGAACAAAGACCGCCCGAGCGGCAGGTAGAAAATGCAAACCACCAAAAACTTTTCAAACAAATTTATGATTATTCACTAAACCGATTCGCGAAACCACTTTTACCGATGAAGCGAACGAGTAAATGAATCATAAAATAATGAATTTAATATTAAATCTTATGAATTTAATGCAAATTATGAAATTTAATATTGTGCGAAAATTTTGCGTGTGTTTGTTTTGATAAACGTCAAATAATTTTGAGAGAAGCATCCAGTCCTCATGACTCGGTCGCAAGGATTAGAGTAAATTTTGACATTAAGGTGAGCCTATTGTTCAAATAGTGATACGAAAATGCTCCACATCTAAAGAAACCAAAACTAAAGGAAAATGCGCTTAAATTAAACTCGAGCACTTGACATCTAATAAAGAATGGCGCTATGTTGTCTTTCCGAAAAAAAGAAGTTTCATCTCACAGTATCACTTGGCCCTCGAGACCATTACACAATCTGTCCGACAATGAACGCGATCCTAATGGTGTCCTTCCTAGCAAAGATCCTGGAAGTAGACATTATAACTGTGTTACTCTTCTAAAGTAAACTTATTTTTATCCGAAAAGATAACATACCGCCATTGTTTGTTCCATGTCAAGTCTTCTCATGATTAATTTTAACGTATTTTCCTTCGGGGAAAGTTTAGTTGGAGTTTATTCTGTAGTTTTAGTTTCTTGAAATGTGGAGTTTTGTTATCACTGTTTGAACAAAAGATAGGCTCGCCTTAATGTCAAAATTTACCCTAATCCTTGTGACCGAGTCATGAGGGCTAGATGTTACTCTCAAAATAACTCTCTCATAAGGATTGACATGTACTCAATTCTTATCGCCTCTATTATTTTTACCTTAACGCTACTTATTACACACGAATTCGGATTCAACTTATCAACTTTTATTAATTTTTCCCCGAAATTTCACTTTTTGACCGCCTTGACTCCTTGTATGCCTTAAATTTTGGTCCCTCTTCCGCAGATAATGATTTTTAATTATTCATATTAAAGTCAATATCTTACTCAAACAACCACAAAAAATTAGGGGTCCTACGTCTTTAATTGTGGAAGATAGACAAAAAAGAATTTGCATGTGCTATCCTGATGACAAATTTTAAATGGCTATTTTGTGTGTTCTTTTTCGAAAAACAATTATAAATCAATAATAAAAAATGTAAACACAATTTTTTTTGTGTTAATTAACTCAGAATTGAATAGACTATTAACAGTTTTAATTTTGAAAATTTAGCTCTTTTAGTTTGGTTGGAAATCAGCCGAAACTATTCATGCGAAGGGGTGTGCTAATCTGATGACAAGGACTGTATTTGTTACTAAGTTCTCCGTTTTCGGCTTTGTTATTTCCTAAGAATCCTTTTATAACAGGTTTGAATGAAGTCCATGCGCACAGTTCTTTCTAACTTAGTTCTTGATGGAAATTGGAATTCTTCATCAATTGTCGAATTTGAGGGCCAACAAAAATGCCTTGTTTAAGCTTCGCGTCAATTAATTGCGAATACTTCTTTCAGAATCCATATTGTAAACCAATTAAAGTAAAAGTATTACATTCCCAACTAACAATCTCTTGAGAGTTTAGCTCTTGAGAAGTGGAATTCGCTCTCATAAGACTCTAGTAAGGCTCTCACCACTCTTATAGTGTAGCTCTAGTAGCAAGATTCGAATAAACTCTCTAAGTACATTTATTATAAGATTATTACTCTGGTAGAGTCGTATTCTTGTTACAAGTTCATATTTTGTTGTCATGGACTCTTATAAAGACTTTTTTTTTGTTAATAGTGTCAGAAACCTCGACCTGCAGAGCAAAATCACTATTTGCCACACTCCCGAATATTTGATCCGAGATTTGACTTTACTTTCTGAAACTCTACAAAATTCTACATAAAATAACTGTTTTGCCAATTAAATAATTTAAAACCCTACCCAGATACAACCATTCAAACTTTTAAGAAATTCGAAAATTGATTTTACATTGAAAATTTAAATTGTAAAATCGTAACGGTACTTTGAACTGACAAATGTGCAAAGTTGACAAAAGTTGCCTCATAATGTTAGCTTTCGAACGACATATAAAAATTAGTGTCTTAGGATTTGAAAAATTGCATATCTTACGTGTTAAAGAGAAAAAACGTGGTTCCAAGAGAAATCCAAAGTAAACATTTCAACAATTTTTATACGAGTTTTATTTGGTAAAGAAGATTTTTTTAGTAAAAAACGAAAAAAAAAAACACATAACCGAGATTAATTTCGGGCGCGGCTGAAATTTTGATACCTTTCACTCTTCTCGAGCAAATATTTTTTTTCCGGTGTACTTATGACTTATGTTTAATCCCCCCATTCTTTCACTTCCGTTTTCACATAGTTTCGTTACCTCGATAAAACATATTTGCGTGATGTTTGGTTAGAATAACTGCACAAACGAAAAAACAACTTTTTTTTGTTGGACGGGGGATGCCCCCATAGTACGAATATATTTGTTTTTACATATTTTTGTACTTTCTATATATAGTGACTTTAGCTGACCCAAACATCCAAAAAAAGAGCTGACTTTTGATGCCAAATTGTTCTATGGCTTGACCGCATTACGCAGTAAAAAGTTAGACTTTTTTGCGCGTCACATTTGGGGGGGGAGGGGGTGGCAAAGGGGTGAAATTATGATTTTTCGCCAATATCTTGTTAACTGTAATATTTACAGCAAAATGTTCTGAGGACGATTTAAACTACACAAAATTTCCTTTCTAATGATATATCATATCATATACCTTCTCTTGGCAGATTATATACTAGACCTTAAAACATTTGGTGTAATTTAGATTTTTTGATAGTTACATTTGGCGCTCTAGCTCCTGAAGTAATTTAATTGGAGCCATGGTAATTGGGATAACTATTCCTAGCAATATGTAGCTGTACCACACGGAGACTCAGGCTGCCCCGACAAAGCATTCCCCTATACTCCCTATTAACATTAAAAAAAAAGACATGCCTGTAACTTTTCGCAGAATCACAGCAGGCGAGAAAAATTTTGGTAAACGTTAAGGCTAAGTCCCATTAGACCCTCCACCAAATATTACTTCGATCGGGTTAAAACAAAGGGTACCTCCCATACAAATTGTTCAAATTCAATGCCACTAGTTTATTAAGAAATAAGGGAACAAGTCAACCAAAATTAAAGTTTTGCTCGTAGGCAATTTTCCGGTCATTTTGTATGGGAGGTACCCTTTGTTTTAATCCGATCGAAGTAATATTTTGTGAAGGGTCTAATGGGATTTAGCCTTAACGTTTCCCAAAATTTTTTCCGCCTGCTGTGATTCGGCGAAAAGTTACAGGCATGTCTTTTTTTTTAAATGTTAATAGGGAGTATAGGGGAATGCTTTGTCGGGGCAGCCTGAGTCTCCGTGTGATACAGCTACATATTGTTAGGAATAGTTATCCCAATTACCATGGCTCCAATTAAATTACTTCAGGAGCTAGAGCACCAAATGTAACTATCAAAAAATCTAAATTACACCAAATGTTTTAAGGTCCAGTATATAATCTGCCAAGAGAAGGTATATGATATAATATATCATTAGAAAGGAAATTTTGTGTAGTTTAAATCGTCCTCAGAACATTTTGCTGTAAATATTACAGTTAACAAGATATTGGCGAAAAATCATAATTTCACCCCATTGCCACCCCCTCCCCCCCCAAATGTGACGCGCAAAAAAGTCTAACTTTTTACTGCGTAATGCGGTCAAGCCATAGAACAATTTGGCATCAAAAGTCAGCTCTTTTTTTGGATGTTTGGGTTTCATCATTTTTTCAGCTAAAATCACTATACTAAAAGACACATTGCAAAAACAAGTACAGATATTCGTATTATGGGGCCATCCCCCTCCCACAAAAAAAAAGTTTTTTTTCCGTTTGTGCAGTTATTCTAACCAAACATCACGCAAATATGTTTTATCGAGGTAACGAAACTATGTGAAAACGGAAGTGAAAGAATGGGGGGATTAAACATAAGTCATAAGTACACCGGAAAAAAAATATTAGCCCGAGAAGAGTGAAGGGTATCAAAATTTCGTCCGCGCCCAAAATTAACCTCGGTTACGTGTTTTTTTTTTCGTTTTTTTTTCTAAAAAAATATTGTTGACCAAATAAAACTCGTATAAAAATTGTGGAAATGTTTACTTTGGTTTTCTCTTGGAACCACGCTTTTTTCTCTTTAACACGTAAGATATGCACTTTTTCAAATCCTAAGACACTAATTTTTATATGTCGTTCGAAACCTAACATTATGAGGCAACTATTATCAACTTTGCACATTTGTCAGATCAAAGTACCGTTACGATTTTACAATTTAAATTTTCAATGAAAAATCAATTTTCGAATTTCTTAAAAGTCTGAATGGTTGTATCTGGGTAGGGTTTTAAATTATTTAATTGGCAAAACAGTTATTTTATGTAGAATTTTGTAGAGTTTCAGAAAGTAAATTCAAATCTCGGATCAAATATTTGGGAGTGTGGCAAATAGTTATTTTGCTCTGCAGGTCGAGGTTGCTGACACTATTAACAAAAAATGCTATAACTTTATAACGGTTACAGATAGAGGGGTCATGTAGAACATTAATTGTACCCAAATGAGCTGTACTATCACCCATTATCGTATGTACCAAGAGTCGCGGGACACCCTGTATAGAAATTATATTTAAACACCTATAACAAGAGTGTTGTGAGTGCACGATTGATTTCATAGAAGCTAAGCAACCTGTCACTTTATAATTACACAAGAAATTTATGACACAGCGTAACCGACCCGGATTATATCTTGCGACTCTATTCGACGAAGGGAATGAACGGAATAAAATAGTCTCAATGATCGTAACAAAATTCACTGGAAAAACATTAAAAATGCTATAAGAATTAAACAAAGCAACAAAAACATTGTTGTTGGAGGGTGGATGTTGCATGCTCAAAAAATGATTTGAGTTATCCACCGTCCAGTTTGCCCATAGTGGGACAGCACAATAGTATGCATACTCCAGCGAGTTGCGGTTGAGTCCGGTAATGCCTCTCCTGGTATTACATGACGCGCTGCATACGTAGAGGCATCTGATGAGAATTGCAGCGCGCCATGTAATACTAGTTCGAAACCGGCTCGAAATGCACTCTGTGTGCCGCAACTCGCTGGAGTATGCATACTATTGTGCTGTCCCACTATGGGCAAACTGGACGGTGGATAACTCAAATCATTTTTTGAGCATGCAACATCCACCGTCCAACAACAATGTTTTTGTTGCTTTGTTTAAACCCGTTCTCTGACACATAGTTCAGAAACGCGGCCGTATCGAATCGGTGGCTAGCCATTGCCTAGCCCCATTTAAAAATGATTCGATACCAGGGTGTATTTTGTGTCCTATATAAGAGGATCGTACACCTTTGCCTGGTTGAGTCCGGTAATGCCTCTCCTGGTATTACATGACGCGCTGCATACGTAGAGGCATCTGATTAGAATTGCAGCGCGCCATGTAATACTAGTTCGAAACTTGCTCGAAATGCACTCTGTGTGCCGCAACTCGCTGGAGTATGCATGCTATAAGAATTACCTGCCACCGAATCCTTTCTTCGCTGGATATAGTAATTATCACTTTTTGTTAGTTTTGTTAAAATGGAACACACACTATACTCTGCGACGAATGCTCCCGCAAAGAAATAATAAATAGACGTCAAATTATTTACGCTCATACTGAATCTTATGCTCTTTTATGAAGAATATAACCCTTAAGTTTCATAAGGAGAGTTTACTTTTATTAAATAGTGCTTATTTCTCATAGTGAGACTTTAGTTATTATAAAAAGAGCCATCCTCTTGATTTAAGTGTTTTATACTTATATGATGAATTTAGTTATAGTAAAAAGAGCCGTCCTCTTGTTATCAGAGTTCGGGCTTTGTATGAAGATTTCATGAATAGCTGCCATCTTTTTTCAGACAAGACTGCACTAGGGGAAAATTAAATTTGAATTTATGAGTGATTATGTGTCATTGCATATGCCAAATTGAAAGGATTGTGATTTTTTAAACCGACGAATGCTATTCAATTAAGTTTTACACAAGATATCATCATTATATAATCATTATATTCATGGGCGTAGCCAGGATTTCGGTCAGGGGGGGGCAAGCCCGAAATTTTTTCAATATCAAGATTTTCTAAGGATTTGAAATCGTTGGTCGCGAAAATATTGTTAGGCAAAATTTAGAGTATTTTAGCTGGTGTAATGGTTAGTGGCCGCACCTTCTTTGCACACGGGTTCGAGACTCACCGTGAACGAATTGAGTTAATTTGTTTTTGGAAATCACGCCCCTTGTGACGAACTATGAACTCACTCAAGATGTTAAACGAGTACCCATTCATGATTGTTTTTTTTTTTTAATTTTAGGAAAGGACAGTCGAGAATGATTTTCAAGACCATTTAAAGAAAAATTGCCCCTGAAAGTGTTTAGACTTTTACTGGTTATTATGATTACATTCAACTGGACTCCGTTTCTGCTTTTTAAAACGTAACTTGTTTATATTCAGTGCTATTTTTGGCTTTTGGGCAGCATATTCCACTTGCGACATCAATGTCCGTTTTGAAATCTGGCTTTGCTTGGTTCTACAGGATCGCATCTCCTGCTGAAACATACCGAGAAACCTCTTATCTCACATCCACAGCATCCATAGAAAAAAACATTATCCGACAGTCGGCTGGAGACATTTAGGGGTACATGCTTTTCCACTTCCTTAAAATAGAACGGAATCCCACAGTAAAGTTTAAACCGAAGTTGGGCAGGATTCCATTCTGATGGAGCATGATGAAGTTTTGACAATTAAGTACTCTCGCACAAAATCAACGATCTGATCGTTATAGCTCTGGATATCGAGAAGGAGTCAAATGCAGTCGACTTAAAGAAAAAATTAAACAAGACCAAAGTGCTAAATTTGAGTCCAGCTTACGTACGTTGTCCTCGACGCGGCCGCACGACAGCGACTCGCTCATTCCATAAAAACTCGTTTCTCTCTCATTTTAAAAACGAGTTTTCATATGGAATGAGCGAGTCGCTGACGTGCGGCCGCGTCGAGGACAACGTACCTTTAGTCTGAAGGGGAATTTAACTCCCCCATAAATATTAATTCATCTATTTAGACAATATCGTTGCCGCGGATGGCGGTATCAAGAGCATTCCACAGTCAAGTTCTTGTCCAAAATTTTGCAAACCAAATTGTAAAAACCAAAGCTGTTGAAAGGGAGCAGTACTTGGAGAGCGTACCTAAATTACTGGTCGATGCAAACAGGCCGACAAAATTTCACGCTAGTTCTCTGAATGAATAGAGTTCGACTGAAAAACTGTGGTCAAATTATGAGGCATTGCGAGAAACCGTATACGTTATGGGTCGTAAGTGCAGTCGATTCTCTATTTTCCATAAGTGGTTTACAGCCCTTATACACCTGCAACTTGGTTGCCAACCTAAGTTGGTAGCACGCAAAAAAAAACGGAAAATAAGTCATTTGTAGGCATGGTGCAGGTTCCAGTACCAGGTTGCAAGAACGTGAATGGCGTGGTTTCCGGAATGTTGCAAGTGTGTATTTAGGTACCTGCAACGAAGTTGCAGATGTAGAAGGCCTGTAAGGCACAAGAAAGTCGTCCACTGCACTTTTAAAGCTATCAAAATTTTCTTTAGTTTGAGTGCAACGCCAGCTTTGTAGGCACAAAGGATCCCAAGATACAGCATTTCGAACTTTTTTACAAAAAAAAAAACAATGTTTAAAGTGCTGTACGAGTATTTTGAGATCCTTTGCACCTACAAAGCTGGACTCAAATTAAAGGTTTTATTAGCTTTGAGAATCAAGCAGACGACTTTTGGAAATCACAAACCAAAATATGAAAAACCTTCGAAAATTTTTAGGTTTTTTGAGGGTCACGGGGTTAGGATAGGTTTTCGAAGTTGCTAACTTGGTGGTACACTTCTGGTATCTACCCTAACAGTATCCCAAAAAAACAGAGCCGAGCTATTTTTTCCGACCTAAAATCATAAATTGACTGACCTATAAGGGAATCCTTATAAAATTTACAGTTCATAGTCGCTCGTATTTGGAAAATAAATTTAAATTTTGCAGCTACTAGATACTTCTTTATATTTTATTTGTCAGTTACTTTAATTAGGCTTCCGAATTAAATTATTTTATTGAATAAGGTAATGCATTTAAAAGTGACGTTTTGTCCCAATAAGCATTCCTTTATAATTATTCCTTAAGGGAATCCGTATTCCTTAAGTGAGGACTATGAATTCCTCCCTTAATGTTCACGTTTTAGGGCTTTCAAGACTTGTTCACGTTTCAGAGTAGTAGCTCACATAAAATAGTTCACCTTCACGTTTGGCGAAGTACACGTTTACCCGAGTCTACTGTATAGACATGAAAAGAGCTATCCATAGCGCTCAGGATTGCTGTAAATCTGGACGAAATAGAATAGAATTAGGTATGTCCATATGTATCTATGTAGATGACTATGTAAGGAAGAAGAACGGCTTGTAATAAATTGATATGGAAATGTTTGTGTGGTTTTCGGAACATGGAAACTGCAAACGAAAATGCGAAAAAGTGAATCTGAAAAAAATTATCCCTGAAATATTTTTTTTCTTTCAGTATTATTAATATTCAATTCAATAAAAAAAAGTTTCACTGGCCAGGGAGGGGCGGTCGCCCCCCCTGCCCCCCCCCCCCCTGGCTACGCCCATGATTATATTTCCTCAAAATTTTATAAAAAAAAATAAAAATAAACTATTTTCAGTGGGCCTTGTAATTTTTCGAAGCAAAATAGTTATATTCAACGACAAAATTTTCATTGCATTAAAATTTTGACTTATATTTGTAGGAAAAGCATCGTTTTGACAAGTTAATATATCCTTCATTCAAAAATGTTGTTTAAGTTGTCGCCGAAATAATAACACACGACAATGGCTGAATTCAAATTGTAAGACAAAACCGGACGGGTAAACTTGCAAGACAAGAACCATCGTTCTTACAATCTGAATTGCACAATGCTTGTCTGCTGGCCACTACAAAAGCTCTCGCCGGGTGTTTGTTTGTGCTAATAAACGGACGGCGAGAGCTTTTGTAGTGGCCAGCAGACAAGCATTGTGCAATTCAGATTGTAAGAACGATGGTTCTTGTCTTGCAAGTTTACCCGTCCGGTTTTGTCTTACAATGTGAATTCTCCCAATAGAAGTTCTCGTAAGATTGTATATTTACATTTGACAAACAAAGACAGCCTATGTTTCAATATCATATCAATATCTTTCTTGCTTCACTTATAATGAGAGCTTCAGTTTCATAACAAGAGTGTATAACACTTTAAAGAGACTCTTACAAGAGTAAACTCTTACTCTAATAAGAAGCCTGAAAATCTTCTTATAAGACATGTGTAATTCTTATAAAGAGAGTTGAATTTGAGCTATAAGATCAATTTAACTCTTGTAAAGTGGTTCATTTAATGCTTATAAAACTCTTATAAGAATCTTATAGTACATTTCGAGATTTAAATTTCAAGAGTTAATGTCTTGATGTTGGCTCTTATAAGAGTCTTGTAGACTGTTATAAGAGCAAAATTGTTAGTTGGGTTAGTACATACATTACATTACATTTAAACCATAACAATATCTTTTTTAAGTTTTTTTTTTTAATTTTTGTACCTAACGGTTTTCGCACTTTAAGAGTAATATAAGGATAATAAAAAAGGAATATGTCAGGTAAAAATAAAAGGGATAATATAAGGATAATAAAAAACGAGTATATCAGGTAAAAATATAATAAATATAAAAGTTACTTAAAGATATGTAGCCGCGAAAAGATACAAAAGATGGTTTCCCAACTAACAATTTTGCTCTTATAACAGTCTACAAGACTCTTATAAGAGCCAACATCAAGACATTAACTCTTGAAATTTAAATCTCGAAGTGTACTATAAGATTCTTATAAGAGTTTTATAAGCATTAAATGAACCACTTTACAAGAGTTAAATTGATCTTATAGCTCAAATTCAACTCTCTTTATAAGAATTACACATGTCTTATAAGAAGATTTTAAGGCTTATTAGAGTAAGTGTTTACTCTTGTAAGAGTCTCTTTAAAGTGTTATACACTCTTGTTATGAAACTCAAGCTCTCATTATAAGTGAAGCAAGAAAGATATTGATATGATATTGAAACATAGGCTGTCTTTGTTTGTCAAATGTAAATATACAATCTTACGAGAACTTCTATTGTCGTGTGTTATAGTATAGTGATTTTAGCTGAAAAAATGATGAAACCCAAACATCCAAAAAAAGAGCTGACTTTTGATGCCAAATTGTTCTATGGCCTGACCGCATTACGCAGTAAAAAGTTAGACTTTTTTGCGCGTCACATTTGGGGGGGGGGGGGGGGGGGAGGGGGTGGCAAAGGGGTGAAATTATGATTTTTCGCCAATATCTTGTTAACTGTAATATTTACAGCAAAATGTTCTGAGGACGATTTAAACTAAACAAATTTTCCTTTCTAATGATATACAGTCAAACCTCGACAACACGAACCTCGCTTTCGCGAATTTTCGATGTGTCGAAATATTTCTTCGGTCCCTTGAAATTTCCATATAAATTTTTGCATAACTCGAATTTCTTTTAGCCGAATTTTTCGATATCTCGAAGCAATTTGTCGGTCCCAAAACGTGTTCTGACTTCGATAAGCCGCATCAACCACGAATTTTGTCAAGCAACCTAACAACATGCTGATTTCACAATAATTGTGACTTCGATTAGCCGAATTTTCCGAAAATTGTTGGCCCGAATGTATTTTGTGACTTCGATAAGCCGAATAACTTGAGAAAAGACTTAGAAAAAAACGACAAACATAAACATGTAAAATTTGTTTTATTGTTTTCGATTACTCGAATTTTCGATATGTCGAACTATTTTTCTGGTCCCTTGGCACTTCGAGATATCGAGGTTCGACTGTATTATATCATATACCTTCTCTTGGCAGATTATATACTAGACCTTAAAACATTTGGTGTAATTTAGATTTTTTGATAGTTACATTTGGCGCTCTAGCTCCTGAAGTCATTTAATTGGAGCCATGCTAATTGGGATAACTATTCCTAACAATGTATAGCTGTCCCACACGGAGACTCAGGCTGCCCCGACAATGCATGCCCCTATACTCCCTATTAACATTAAAAAAAAAGACATGCCTGTAACTTTTCGCCGAATCACAGCAGGCGAAAAAAATTTTGGTAAACGTCAAGGCTAAGTCCCATTAGACCCTCCACCAAATATTACTTCGATTTGATTAAAACAAAGGGTACCTTCCATACAGAATGACCGGAAAATTGCCTACGAGCAAAACTTTAATTTTGGTTGACTTGTTTCCTTATTTCTTAATAAACTAGTGGCATTGAATTTGAAAAATTTGTATGGGAGGTACCCTTTGTTTTAATCCGATCGAAGTAATATTTGGTGGAGGTCTAACGGGACTTAGCCTTAACGTTTACCAAAATTTGTTCCGCTTGCTGTGATTCGGCGAAAAGTTACAGGCATGTCTTTTTTTTAAATGTTAATAGATGGTATAGGGGAATGCTTTGTCCGAGCATCCTGAGTCTCCGTGTGAGACAGCTATATATTGTTAGGAATAGTTATCACAATTACCATGGCTCCAATTTAATTACTTCAGGAGCTAGAGCGCCAAATGTAACTATCAAAAAATCTAAATTACACCAAATGTTTTAAGGTCTAGTATATAATCTGCCAAGAGAAGGTATACGATATAATATATCATTAGAAAGGAAATTTTGTGTAGTTTAAATCGTCCTCAGAACATTTTGCTGTAAATATTACAGTTAACAAAATATTGGCGAAAAATCATAATTTCACCCCTTTGCCACCCCCTCCCCGCCAAATGTGACGCGCAAAAAAGTCTAACTTTTTACTGCGTAATGCGGTCAGGCCATAGAACAATTTGGCATCAAAAGTCAGCTCTTTTTTTGGATGTTTGGGTCTAGAGCTAAAGTCACTATACTATTATTATTTCGGCGACAACTTAAACAACATTTTTGAATGAAGGATATATTAACTTGTCAAAACGATGCTTTTCCTACAAATATGAGTCAACATTTTAATGCGATGAACATTTTATCGTTGAATATAACTATTTTGCTTCGAAAAATGACAAGGCCCACTGAAAATAGTTTATTTTTAATTTTTTTTATAAAATTTTGAGGAAATATAATGATTATATAATGATGATATCTTGTGTAAAACTTAATTGAATAGCATTCGTCGGTTTAAAATATCACAATCCTTTCAATTTGGCATATGCAATGACACTTAATCACTCATAAATTCAAATTTAATTTTCCCCTAGTGCAGTCTTGTCTGAAAAAAGATGCAGCTATTCATGAAATCTTCATACAAAGCCCGAACTCTGATAACAAGAGGACGGCTCTTTTCACTATAACTAAATTCATCATATAAGTATAAAACTCTTAAATCATGAGGATGGCTCTTTTTATAATAACTAAAGTCTCACTATGAGAAATAAGCACTATTTAATAAAAGTAAACTCTCCTTATGAAACTTAAAGTTTCACAATAAGGGTTACATTCTTCATAAAAGAGCATAAGATTCAGTATGAGTGTAAATAATTTAACGTCTATTTATTATTTCTTTGCGGGAGCATTCGTCGCAGAGTATAGTGTGTGTTCCATATTTAACAAAAACTAACAAAAAGTGATAATTACTATATCCAGCGAAGAAAGGATTCGGTGGCAGGTAATTCTTATAGCATTTTTAATGTTCTATTTTATTCCGTTCATTCCCTTCGTCGAATAGAGTCGCAAGATATAATCCGGGTCGTTACGCTGTGTCATAAATTTCTTGTGTAATTATAAAGTGACAGGTTGCTTAGCTTCTATGAAATCAATCGTGCACTCACAACACTCTTGTTATAGGTGTTTAAATATAATTTCTATACAGGGTGTCCCGCGACTCTTGGTACATACGATAATGGGTGATAGTACAGCTCATTTGGGTACAATTAATGTTCTACATGACCCCTCTATCTGTAACCGTTATAAAGTTATAGCATTTTTTGTTAATAGTGTCAGCAACCTCGACCTGCAGAGCAAAATAACTATTTGCCACACTCCCAAATATTTGATCCGAGATTTTGAATTTACTTTCTGAAACTCTACAAAATTCTACATAAAAATAACTGTTTTGCCAATTAAATAATTTAAAACCCTACCCAGATACAACCATTCAGACTTTTAAGAAATTCGAAAATTGATTTTTCATTGAAAATTTAAATTGTAAAATCGTAACGGTACTTTGATCTGACAAATGTGCAAAGTTGATAATAGTTGCCTCATAATGTTAGGTTTCGAACGACATATAAAAATTAGTGTCTTAGGATTTGAAAAAGTGCATATCTTACGTGTTAAAGAGAAAAAAGCGTGGTTCCAAGAGAAAACCAAAGTAAACATTTCCACAATTTTTATACGAGTTTTATTTGGTCAACAATATTTTTTTAGAAAAAAAAACGAAAAAAAAACACGTAACCGAGGTTAATTTTGGGCGCGGACGAAATTTTGATACCCTTCACTCTTCTCGGGCTAATATTTTTTTTCCGGTGTACTTATGACTTATGTTTAATCCCCCCATTCTTTCACTTCCGTTTTCACATAGTTTCGTTACCTCGATAAAACATATTTGCGTGATGTTTGGTTAGAATAACTGCACAAACGGAAAAAAAAACTTTTTTTTTTGTGGGAGGGGGATGGCCCCATAATACGAATATCTGTACTTGTTTTTGCAATGTGTCTTTTAGTATAGTGATTTTAGCTGAAAAAATGATGAAACCCAAACATCCAAAAAAAGAGCTGACTTTTGATGCCAAATTGTTCTATGGCTTGACCGCATTACGCAGTAAAAAGTTAGACTTTTTTGCGCGTCACATTTGGGGGGGGGGAGGGGGTGGCAATGGGGTGAAATTATGATTTTTCGCCAATATCTTGTTAACTGTAATATTTACAGCAAAATGTTCTGAGGACGATTTAAACTACACAAAATTTCCTTTCTAATGATATATTATATCATATACCTTCTCTTGGCAGATTATATACTGGACCTTAAAACATTTGGTGTAATTTAGATTTTTTGATAGTTACATTTGGTGCTCTAGCTCCTGAAGTAATTTAATTGGAGCCATGGTAATTGGGATAACTATTCCTAACAATATGTAGCTGTATCACACGGAGACTCAGGCTGCCCCGACAAAGCATTCCCCTATACTCCCTATTAACATTTAAAAAAAAAGACATGCCTGTAACTTTTCGCCGAATCACAGCAGGCGGAAAAAATTTTGGGAAACGTTAAGGCTAAATCCCATTAGACCCTTCACAAAATATTACTTCGATCGGATTAAAACAAAGGGTACCTCCCATACAAAATGACCGGAAAATTGCCTACGAGCAAAACTTTAATTTTGGTTGACTTGTTCCCTTATTTCTTAATAAACTAGTGGCATTGAATTTGAACAATTTGTATGGGAGGTACCCTTTGTTTTAACCCGATCGAAGTAATATTTGGTGGAGGGTCTAATGGGACTTAGCCTTAACGTTTACCAAAATTTTTCTCGCCTGCTGTGATTCTGCGAAAAGTTACAGGCATGTCTTTTTTTTTAATGTTAATAGGAAGTATAGGGGAATGCTTTGTCGGGGCAGCCTGAGTCTCCGTGTGGTACAGCTACATATTGCTAGGAATAGTTATCCCAATTACCATGGCTCCAATTAAATTACTTCAGGAGCTAGAGCGCCAAATGTAACTATCAAAAAATCTAAATTACACCAAATGTTTTAAGGTCTAGTATATAATCTGCCAAGAGAAGGTATATGATATGATATATCATTAGAAAGGAAATTTTGTGTAGTTTAAATCGTCCTCAGAACATTTTGCTGTAAATATTACAGTTAACAAAATATTGGCGAAAAATCATAATTTCACCCCTTTGCCACCCCCTCCCCGCCAAATGTGACGCGCAAAAAAGTCTAACTTTTTACTGCGTAATGCGGTCAGGCCATAGAACAATTTGGCATCAAAAGTCAGCTCTTTTTTTGGATGTTTGGGTCTAGAGCTAAAGTCACTATACTATTATTATTTCGGCGACAACTTAAACAACATTTTTGAATGAAGGATATATTAACTTGTCAAAACGATGCTTTTCCTACAAATATGAGTCAACATTTTAATGCGATGAACATTTTATCGTTGAATATAACTATTTTGCTTCGAAAAATGACAAGGCCCACTGAAAATAGTTTATTTTTAATTTTTTTTATAAAATTTTGAGGAAATATAATGATTATATAATGATGATATCTTGTGTAAAACTTAATTGAATAGCATTCGTCGGTTTAAAATATCACAATCCTTTCAATTTGGCATATGCAATGACACTTAATCACTCATAAATTCAAATTTAATTTTCCCCTAGTGCAGTCTTGTCTGAAAAAAGATGGCAGCTATTCATGAAATCTTCATACAAAGCCCGAACTCTGATAACAAGAGGACGGCTCTTTTCACTATAACTAAATTCATCATATAAGTATAAAACTCTTAAATCATGAGGATGGCTCTTTTTATAATAACTAAAGTCTCACTATGAGAAATAAGCACTATTTAATAAAAGTAAACTCTCCTTATGAAACTTAAAGTTTCACAATAAGGGTTACATTCTTCATAAAAGAGCATAAGATTCAGTATGAGTGTAAATAATTTAACGTCTATTTATTATTTCTTTGCGGGAGCATTCGTCGCAGAGTATAGTGTGTGTTCCATATTTAACAAAACTAACAAAAAGTGATAATTACTATATCCAGCGAAGAAAGGATTCGGTGGCAGGTAATTCTTATAGCATTTTTAATGTTCTATTTTATTCCGTTCATTCCCTTCGTCGAATAGAGTCGCAAGATATAATCCGGGTCGGTTACGCTGTGTCATAAATTTCTTGTGTAATTATAAAGTGACAGGTTGCTTAGCTTCTATGAAATCAATCGTGCACTCACAACACTCTTGTTATAGGTGTTTAAATATAATTTCTTTATAAAGCTCTCATTATAACTCTTGTAACAAGAATACGACTCTACCAGATACGTCTAATTAACCTTTTTTTACAAGGATGAGTTGTCGGCCCATCGCTTAACCATGATAGTATTCGTAAACGAAAGAGGTCCATCATGGAGGGGCCTCGGAGGTGCTGCTTCGGTGATTGACTATTCGGTTTTTGTCACCCTATTGCGTTTAGTAACCTGAGACGCTGAAGTTGTTAATACAGCACTCAAGCGCAGCGGTTACTCGGATAATGCGGGGAAGTAACGCCCCGTAGAGAAACATAGGAATTGGCCGGAGCCGTTCACCCTATGAAACTCCTCCTGCATAGCTAAGGGTCCGCAGTTATGCCACAACTGAAAAGGATATAGGAATCGGCCTTTCAACCTTTATCCTTAGAATTTAAGATTGTCCATTGTTTTAGTTCACGCTCTGTGGCTCACTTGGTTGAGTCGCACTCTACGATGCTAGTAATCTAGAGGTCCGAAAATCGAATCTCGGCGTAATCAAAATTTTCCGTACATGTGCGGATAGGAAATATATTATTGCAACATTCTATACACTCCGAAATAATATGCAATGTAACGTTGACTCGAAATTGCCTATAAACGGCTGAGGTAACGCACCATGGCCCCATATGGGGCTATAGGTACTGAGAAGAAGAATTGTTTTAATTCTGGAGTGAATAAAATTTGAGTACTGTCACTAGTCCCACATCCATATCCCATATTAAAAATCCCACTTTATTTCTAAATTTCGCTCACCATTTCTAGTGGCTTTATTTTTCGTAACTGAAATTAATGCTGAATTGAACTTGAACCTTTTGAGTGTTTCTTTTTTATTGTAATTGTAAATTTATTGTAATTGTCCATTTTGGGCGAAATTATTTTTAAAATTCTATTGCCCACAAACAGTGACGTGCAGTGAAAATCCCTCATAGTCAAGCAGTTGATCATTTCAAAGCCAATTTGACATAAATAAAAATTAACTGAATAATACAATAAACACAGTTACGAAATCGTTTATATCAAGCGGCTTTATGCCTTATAGAAGAAATCAGGAATAAAAAAATAAAAACATTTGCACATATAAATGGAGGTAAAAACCACAAAAGATAGCATTCAACGATAGGTACTCAATTAAATAAACAAAATATAAATGTATAATAATGTAAAAAAACACTATGTACACAATTTAATAAATAATTCTTATTTGTATTCTTATTCTTTCTCTCTCTTGATTACCGTAACTCCTAGTGGAGCATGGTGCGTTGATGACTACCATGTGTAGTCATGTCCACAGATATGATGAAAATCGATGACCTTATCATTATTGACATTAATTGACGATTCTTGCACTACGAGATTACAACCCTAACTAACATCATTTATTTAAGAAGACCATGGGTGATTCGAAGAAGGATAACAAGAGCACTATATTAAAATCAACCTCTTAAAATAAACACCGCTGCAACAGTATAAACAGAAATAGGAAATTCTGTGTTCTAGGTGAGCTTACAACTATTTAGGTGGCTGCATATCCTTGCCTTTCGCTATTCTTCATGTACCATATTATAATACATACCCATCATATTAGAATACATACTACTTCATGCGTTTTAAATGCCTGAAGCGTATGTAATGCCTTCAGATTAACAGAAAATCTATCAAGTTGCCTCAACATATATTTCAATCAACGGCATAAATTTGAATTTTAATCACTTTTCATGTTAAAAAAAAAAAGCATGGAAGAATGATATTTACAAAATTCCGGTCCACTGCGTACAGTACCACTACACGTAGGATTCTGATCGATAAATCATTTGAATATACTCGGCATGTAAAACGACAAAAAGGACCAAATACCGTTAGAGTTAGAGTAAACTTACCCTTTTCTGTGTACCAGTTTGCATTTATACAATATGATGTGAAACCGTGTGTTCTAACTTATGTGCGTCCCATACGCCACACCATTCCCTGCCATGTATGATTACATCCGTTTTGTAAATCTGTTGTATAGGCGTTTTATCAACCAGCTTATACGCCTTTTCATTTTGCTTTTACATTCAGTCAATCTACATTGATTTCGCACTGTGCCAAGCCCCCGAACTTCCATTAAAAGTATTGAATTATCGCGTTTAATCCAATTCCAGATATGCCAGTTTTCGGGATATGAACAAAGGATTATTGATTTAGTCTTTTAATTTCCTGACGTTAAAACCTATTAAAGTGTCAGCGAAACATAAATGGAAAATACTTGGCACTTTAGGAGGGTTAGGGTACTCGTGGTTGTGGACGATATTGTGTAGAAACCCGCGAAGAATATAAAATGTAGCACTTGTCACTTTCAGCTTAGGTCGCGATGCTTCTACCAATAAAGCCAATGAAATGGCATTAACCAGACATTTTGAAGGAACATATTATTTGTGAACTCTTTTTCTCAGCTTCTAATGGTTGACCTTAATATCTATTAAGCTTTTAGGACTAAACGGATAGTAGGCTTGAAATTGAAAAGATCCATCAATTTGTGCCATTTGATTTGATTTTCAGTCTGTTTCTAATAAAACAGTGAATCCCAGCTTCAAACCGTTACTGTAATAATACGCCGAGCTTCTCTGAAAATGTCATGAAATATCTTAAATCCCATAATCCCCTAACAATGTAAGCAAATTTTCAACACTTTTCAACTTGTCAAGTGAAATTCCTTTCAAGGCGTCCTAAAAGAGGATTCAATTAGTTTTGATTCTTGCAAAACTTATAAGATTTCAAAAAAGGTTTTCGAAATTAGACATCCTTTCGTTGTATATGTTTATACGAGTATATTCGCGCGACCATCTTAGATTTTGTCACTGAAAAGTTGTCGCCTTGGCGTACGTAATTACGAAAAAGGAAGATTCTATTTTTGTGTGCTTCATTATTGAATTCAAAAAGCTTTTAGCGAAACATTGGTAACAGTGTAAAAAACGTGCCGCCAAAAGTCATTCTGTGTGTACCACCTTTTATGAAGGATTTCATGGAAATTTCCGTCGTGATTTGCCAGGACGTAAAACTCGTGAGCCTTTTGAGAGGCACTTTACATAAAAAATTGTAAAACTCTTCTTCAAGTTTCTTGAGAAATTATTATTGTACCTTAGCGGTTTTGAATAGATTCAATGGGGTTAAGATGGATAGCAAGTGAAGGGTATAAATGGCAATTATTATGGTTATATTGTATTCTCAAGTGTTTCAACTGAGGATGGATTTAGCTGCACTTGGGCAAAAGTTGTGAGAAAGAACCTTAGCGTGGACTACAATTAATTGAGTTTTCATGAGGGATCGTTTCGAAGAAACTTTTGAATTTATTTTTGTATGTATAGGTTCAAGTTTCGAACATTGTTCTATAGGAAAGGGATTCCTTCCATTGTGGGTATTACTCTTATTATACAGGGTGTCCCGTTCATGGTGGAGAATCTTTTAATGGTAGATAGTGTGGCTTATTTGGGGAAAATTAATGTTCTACGAGACACCTCTATTTTGAACCGTTACAATGTAAAAGCACTTTTTGTAAATTGTGTCAAAATACCTGACTTGCCGAACTAAATCAAAATTTGCCAAACCACCAAACATGTCATCCGAGATATGACTTCACTTTCCGAAACTACATAAAATTTCCTATAAAACGACACCTCGTCCGTTACGAAGTTGCTCGTATCTTCCGAGATACACCAGTTCAAACTTTGAAGAAATTTTAAAATCGGTTTTTCATGCAAAATTCAAATGATAAAATCGTAACGGTACTTTGAACTGACAAATCTGCAAAGTTGAAAAAAGTTGCCTCATTATGTTAGCTCTCGAACGACATATAAAAATTAAGGGCTCACGATTTGAAAATTTGCGAATTTAACGTTTCAAATGTAAAAAAATGTGGTTTTCGTGTAATGCAAATCATCTGATATGATGAAGATGAATTTGTAAGATCAACACAGTTCATTTTGTTGGGCGAAAAAACTTTACATTGAAAATGTTTCGGGCCAAAAATGTAACAGTTATTTTAACCGTAGATCTGATTTATATTAATTCCAAATAATAATTGCACTTATTCGCAAGTTCTTTCCCTCGTCAGTCAGTTTGTGAGCTATTATTACTACATAAATTAATTAGTGTTTGTACTAATATTTTACCAGGTAATATTATTTAAATTGTTATTAGTGTTATAATATTATAACTTCGAACTTTTAAAAGTATAGTGTTGTTCCCGAATAATAAATATGGGATATACTGATGATGAATACATCGATATGGTGTTCGTGTATGGCGTATCTAACGGGAACGCATGTGAGGCAGTTCGTGAGTACAGTAGACGTTTCCCCCGTAGACAACTTCCGGACAGCAGGACGATTGCAAGGACATACCGAATCTTAAAGGCGACCGGAAAAACGGCAAACCACCAGGCCAGGGATCAAACTGAACGGTCTACAAGGAATCAAGACGAAATCCTTAGACACTTTGATATGCACCCCGGTACGAGCACGCGAAGGGTGTCGCTTCGCCTGAATGTCCCGCGTATGGCGATTCACCGCGTACACCACGCCGACGGTCGGTATCCGTATCATTTATCACGGGTCCAGGATTTATTACCTGCAGACTTCGAAAGGAGGACAACCTTTTGTATAGATGGCTTTTGGATCAAACTTCAACAGATCGAAATTTTCCGAGAAAAGTGCTGTGGACATATGAAGCAACGTTCACACGTAGTGGCGTGTTTAATTCGCGAAACACGTACGTTTGGGCCCATCGGAACCCCAACGCAACTAAAACTTCTTGTTATCAACATGAAATTAGGGTGAATGTGTGGATAGGTGTTCTCGGAGATCGCCTTTCCGAGCCCATAATTCTTCCTGAACGGCTCAATTCAGTGGCGTTCCATAGCGTGCTGGAAACTGAAGTCGGACCAAGTTTACTTGATGCTGTTCCAGTTGCGTAACGATCAGAAATTTGGTGGCAGATGGACGGATGTCCTGCCCATAATGGAAGAGTTGTCACAGAGTTTTTAAATGATAAATACCAGCAGAAATGGATTTGACGATATGGGCCTATTCCATGGCCTGCAAGAAGTCCTGATTTAACTCCTCTTGATTTTTATGTTTGGGGAAATTTGAAAAATCGGGTTTATAACGAACCCATTACGTCGCGGGAACAACGGATTCAAAAAATTAAAACAGAGTGCAACGATTTGAGAAGAAATAGGGAAGAAGTTCTCCGCGCTGTCGCATCACTTGCCAGAAGATGTTCACTTTGTATCCAACACGAAGGAGGACATTTCGAACAATATCTCTAATTTTCACTTCGAAATTATTTTAAAAATAAAATAGATTTCGGTTTCGCTTCTTTCTCCTATTTGGTAAGCATAAAACAAAAATACATATGAATAAAATTCATTTGAAAATATAGCCTAAACGTCTTTTATATGAAAACCACATTTTTTTTACCTTTGAAACGTTAAATTCGCAAATTTTCAAATCGTGAGCCCTTAATTTTTATATGTCGTTCGAGAGCTAACATAATGAGGCAACTTTTTTCAACTTTGCAGATTTGTCAGTTCAAAGTACCGTTACGATTTTATCATTTGAATTTTGCATGAAAAACCGATTTTAAAATTTCTTCAAAGTTTGAACTGGTGTATCTCGGAAGATACGAGCAACTTCGTAACCGACGAGGTGCCGTTTTATAGGAAATTTTATGTAGTTTCGGAAAGTGAAGTCATATCTCGGATGACATGTTTGGTGGTTTGGCAAATTTTGATTTAGTTCGGCAAGTCAGGTATTTTGACACAATTTACAAAAAGTGCTTTTACATTGTAACGGTTCAAAATAGAGGTGTCTCGTAGAACATTAATTTTCCCCAAATGAGCCACACTATCTACCATTAAAAGATTCTCCACCATGAACGGGACACCCTGTATATATAAAATTGTACTTCTATTATATTTATAAAATTGGCAATGATTTGTAAAGAATGATGGTCAAAGTAAAGATAAACCATATCGTACCACAGCAAATTGTTTGGCAAAAAAGTTGGTTGCGTGGTCACACCCAATCACAACAATAGCTCTGCCAGTTGTTTTTCATCTACAACCGCTTCTTGTTGCCTAATTTGGCGTCGTTGTTGTTTTCACCGCACTCGTCTCATTCTCAATGTAATTGGCCGAATACGCTCGTTGTGCACAATTAGTTTAATATTGACGTTGGAAGGCTAATAGTCGAGATTGCAAAATGTGGTGCAGATTTTTATACCCTTCGCTCATAGAGTGAAAAGGTATATTAACTTTGTCATGAAGTTTGTAACGCATTGAAGGAAGCAACTCCGACCATATAAAAAGTATACATATATGATCAGCATGACGCTATTAAAACCCAACTCCCCAAATTAGGTTCTTCTAAGAAAAACTTTTTTATTTGTGTACCAATTTCAACAAAGTTGCACACAAATATGTTTATATTGATATCACAAAACATATGTAAGAATGGATCAAATCGCAACAAAAAAGTTAAAAACGAATGGAATCGTACTGTGGGGCCATGCCCCCAACCCCAATTAAATTTTCCGAGTAAATATTTTTATTTGCCCACTTATTTCAACCAAGCCCAAAACTTTTGTCAAGGCGGAAGAAAAATAATGAGGAGGGCGATTAAATACAAGTCATAGGTACGCCCGAAAAAACTTTTAGCCCAAGCAGAGCGAAGGGTATCCAAATTTCGGCCGCGCCCGAAATTACCGTCGGCCCCCGGGGGTTGGCGAGCGTAGCAAGCAGGGGGCGTTTTTTTTTGTTTCTTATGTTCGTTGGAACCCTGAGTTTTCCACAAAAAAATTCACATGTGAAACAGTTTCCGAATCGCAAAAAATCCAAAATCTTTAGGTCTTTTTTCTCTTTTCTGGCTTTTAACTCAAGAACTTTACAATACATTGACAATACAATATGTATATGAAAAGTATGTGCTAGGGAGCACATGATTGTGCTTCGAATGCCTACCTAACATAAATTTTCAAATGCGTTAAACGGTATCGCATCAATTGTTTGTTACCTTTTTTTTGGAAAATTTGGATCGAATAGATACAATCGTAGGTAGAGCAAATAAGTGATTGTGTTCGCATTCAGTTCTTATACATACAGAAATATAATGTTTATCATGAAATCAGTAAAATGATTGAGAACCTAGCCTAGTAAATAAGTAAATGTATAATTTCGACGTAAAATATAACACAAATGCTTTTATTATCGATTGAAGCGATACTGCTAAGCAGATATTTAAGACTTATTAGTGCAGTCATATTAGCACTTCAAATAGAAAAAAACAGAGTAAGGCTAATTTTTGTTGTTTTTGAATCAGGGGGCTCCCAGGAATCTACAACTGATTTAAAAAAAAAAAATTTGATCAGAAAGGTCCCAAAAAGGACAAAAAAGGATACTCTTCAATCCTTGGCCGGAGGCCGGCATGCGGGGTATCATATCAAAGGGGACGTCGAGTACATTACATATCCGGTGTTTTTTTCTGTTTCAAGGACCCTCGACGGGATAAATCGTGCTTAAATGGAAAATTTTCGCGTCCCGTGTATTTTTTAAAAGCCATAACTACGAGAATAATTCAAGTTGTCAATACTTTTATCACTTTCCAGAATCTATAATAGCTGAAGATTCTCCCATTAAATTTGCTAAGAAAAAAGTTGATCGGAAAGCTCTGAAAAAGGACATAAAAGGACACTAATTGTACACCTTAGTCGAATGTGGGCATGTGGGGTGTCATATCAAAGAGGATGTCAAGTACATTCCATATCCGGCATTTGTTTCTTGTTCCAATTGGGCTCAACTTAAAAATTGTTGTGTTTCCCGTATCTGTATCTTTCTATAGCCGTAATTTTCCATTTAAGCCCGACTTATTCCAGTTAGTGTCCTTGAGACAGGAAACAAGCACCGGATATGCAATGCACTCGACGTCCTCTTTGATTTGCCACACATGCCCACGTTCGATCAAGGTGTGAAATTAGTGTCCTTTTATGCCCATTTTTAGAGCTTTCCGACCAACTTTTTTCTTAGCAAATTTATAGGAGAATCTTCAGCTATTATAGATTCTGGAAAGTGATAAAAGTAGTGACAACTTGAATTATTCTCGTAGTTATAGCTTTTAAAAAATACACGGGAAACGCGAAAATTTTCCATTTAAGCTCGATTTATTCCGTCGAGGGTCCTTGAAACAGGAAAAAAAAACACCGGATATGTAATGTACTCGACGTCCCCTTTGATATGATACCCCGCATGCCGACCTCCGGCCAAGGATTGAAGAGTATCCTTTTTTGTCCTTTTTGGGACCTTTCCGATCAAAATTTTTTTTTAGCAAAATCAGTTGTGGATTCATGGAAACCCACTGATTCAAAAACAACAAAAATTAGTCTTACTCTATTTTTTTTATTTGGAGGCCTGAATTGGGATATTTTGACTGCACTATATATCTCGTTTAACTCACAATCATGTTGTCTCTAACTTCTATCAAGTTACAAAAATGAAGAGTATTTTTTAAGAATGATAGAACTTCAAATTGAAAAAAAAAACACAAAACAAAAATATTACATTTGAATCAATTTTTTTCTTTATTTATTTCAGTATACAGTAGATATCGTTTATAACGACATCGAAGGGACCAACTATTTTACGTCGTTATAGCCGATCGTCGTTATATCCGCTCATATCGTTTATAACGACAACTGTCGTTATATACGATCATATTTTTTATAGCGTCCTGTCGTCGTAATAAGCGGTCATTGCAATGTAAAGTCAAAACCCGTTTTAGACCACGAACTTACGGTGGTATACGACAAGGGTATACGTCTTTGTGTGACACAAAAATGAATGGAATTGCTTCTGAATTTTGTTTAAATTATTTCTCAGAAATAAGAAATAAGAAATACAGGAAAATGAGGGAATCACAGCAAAATGAAATGAAATGAATGAAAATATCAACAATTTGAATTATTTCAAATGATTGATATTTGTAAAAATCCCGCCAAATTCAAAAGCAGATATCTATGTGTCGGAATCGCTCGGAACAGCTGGGCTGACTGATCAAGCCACCAACTTCGGGGAGTTGGGTGCTAGATGTCACGACGGTGAAACGCGGGATTTTGACTGTTGGCGGACGAAAAAAAAATTATATTTGAGCCCTGAAGGGAGGAAAAACACTCCCTGAGTTGGCAGCAAGGACGGACAGCTAAGTTTTTTGTAATAAGTATTGTCTGGCATATGCATGTTCATATTTCGTGATATTTGCCCGTCTCCAATTTGTAATTTGTGCCCTACAATTGAGTGTAAAAAATATGGCCTTAAATGAATAGTCTCCCGACATAAACTACCCCCCCCCCCCTCCCATTCCAGGGGAGAATTTTGATCGAAAAGGGAGGCGCACTACATTTCTTTGATTGGCCCCGGGCGTCTCAGGACGGGTTTCATTTTGCAATTGTGTGGGTTTAGTACGGGCGAGATCCGACGTCATCCGGGTCTACAGAGCATCCAAAAGATGGCACCAGTCCTGGTCACAATACGCGTTAGTTTTCCCCATTTTAACCCCCTTGTATGTATCGTCTATTTCAGGCATGCGATATCCCTTTTTGTAAAAGGACAGGCGCAACGAGCGACAAAGACCTCGGCCGATTCTCCCGCTACTGATCTACAGCAAGCGCATGCCGCTGCTCGCTCGTTGAGGAGCCCTATCGTCTTTGCCTAACCTGCCCGGTTATAGAAGTATTGGCTGGGACGTCGTCGAATCTTGTATCTCGATATGTCCCTGTCGCAAAACAATACGCAAAAAAATCTAATTTCCAGGCGTTTATTGTGTAGAATAATAACTGCTCCCCTATCTTGAACGATCTTTGGAAGCGAATTGATGTGGATCCGCTAAATAAAGTTTTAGGGCAGATTCCGAAAACGATGTAATGAATACGGGCACAATTTTTTAGCGTGCTGTTTTTCACCAGGGGATTTGTCTCAAATCCTCTACTGTGTTGATTGGTTTATTGCAAATGACATTTCGTAACATGAATTTTCGATTTCTTACGACGTTTTAACAACTTTTAGTAGGGTTTGCGATGCGATGTCGTGTCATTCCGGCCTTCCAAAAACAAAAATTTTGAAACTTTTCTTTACATACGGATGAGTTAATTTTCAAACTGAATTTAATTTTCAACTCAAACTTGATCTTTGCGTGCCGAAAAAGCAATCATTTTGCATAAAAAAATGACATGTGACGAGCGTTCGTTGTTATATCCGATCATTTTGCCTCTCGAGTCGGAAAAATTCAGTCGTTATAACCGATCAGTCGTTATAGCGGTGGTCGCTATATCCATCAAAAGTTGTACCGAACGAGCCTCTTAGATCTCGGGACCTGGAATTTCCGTCGTTATAGCCGATGCGTCGTTATAGCCAATGTCGTTATAAACGATATCTACTGTACTCTGACAAATCATAATGTTCAGACTGAAGAACGCTTCCAATTATCAAAATTTACTTCGAAAATCAGTCGTCGTTTCGCGCAACTTATATACGACTTTTTATGGTATACATAAATCGTCCATGTGAGCAATTGTGAATAGATTTCGTACCACCTATACTCTTTCAATGATGCAATAGGCCCTTACTAAATACTTACTTGGCTATATTTCCGGTTTGGATACAGTTATTCGAATGAAAATTCGTTGACAGAAAATTATATAGGGAATCTATGTAATTTTCTAAAAACCCTTGGCAGAATTTTAATATTTGGAATCCTAAGAGGGGCTACACACGAACAAATTGAAACTTTACAAATTTACTGTTATTTAGTTTTCCTTAGCAAAAGTCAACAGTCTTAATATTTAACGTATATATGGCCATACTGACCAATCTTTGTGCAAAGTTTCGTATCGATCCCTATAACGGTTTAGAAAAAGGAGGTCGAAAAGGAAATTTAACTTTAAACGCCAATAACTTTTTTACCGTTACTTGAAACTGGAAAATTTTAACTGGCGTGAGATGTACTTGTTTAGATCTTTGATTTCAATACCCATAAGTCAATCTCGGATAAAAACTAAAAAAATCCACTTTTTTCAAACTTTCGAGACACTCTGTTATCTTCTTCCTACCAACTTCTAAACTACAGTCAGACGATGCTAGTTACTAGCGACTAGTGCAGCGAGTTAGGTGCATGCAAGAAAGTCTCCACGGTGACGACGACGTCAACAACGAAACAGTGTCATATAAATGGGTGACTACGCGTTGTTACGACTTTCGTTACCGAGAGTGTGTGCAACTAGACGCGTGAATAGTCACCCTATCCCTAGTCCCTAGTTGTATGCGCGAAATGACTACGTACTTCAGGCGATCGGTCGTGAAATCGGGCTTCAGAGTGCATGCCAGGCACTATCTGAGATTATTTTAGAAAACGATAGGGTATTCGTCAGAAAGCTTAAATTTAAGTTTGCACCACTTGAACAAATTTCTAACGGTACTTATGAAGGTTTTTGTCTTGTTTGGGTTTCCTGCGTATATCTCCGCTCCTAATGGAAGCATTTCCAAAAGAATGCCGCTGAATTGTTTGGTACAAAATTTCCTTCATCTTTGGCAAAGCGAGTGTTCACTATAAAGCAGTAGGTAAAATGTTACAGCGTGTCAAAGTTGAAAAAACAGTTTTACAAATCAGTTTTTTGCAAATAAGTTGATAACGGTTAATTTTCGCGTAAAAATTAATATGAGTGGACTTGTACCTTATTGGATTCCCCACAATCCAAAAAAAAATTAAGTCGATACGATCAGCCGCAGCCGAGATATACCCGAAAGAAGGTGAGCATTCCGAAGTAACTATATGCGTTATACATATTTTTTTATTATTTTCTTCAGTAGAATCCAGAATATGATATACAGATCTATTTGGCTGTGGAAGGGGGACCAAAGTTGGAATATCATAAATGTCATCGTAGCAATCTTCATCATTTATGTCTTCCGTTATGACTGCGACATTTGAGCATATTTTCCCACAACAAGTTCTATGTCTATTGGTTCATGCGAGCCCGGCCTTCCTATAACCACATGCTGTCCCACAGTTTTTATTACAAGAGCACGAAATAATATTTAAGAAGTATGAAGGGATGATTTCTCCCGAAATCATCACAGTCACAGGCTCCAATCCCACCTGGGTTCGCTTCCAGCGCAAGTTTTCTGGTTTTAAAACATTGCCAAGCCATGCCTGTGTTGTGTACAATGCGCGGTGTATGCACTAAGCACGTTCAGTGCAATGGACTTACCCGGCGCCATGCACTTTACTCCCATTCGTATATTCACCTTTTCATTGATGACCTAGATAATATTAATTGCATATTAATATTGCTAGCCATCAATGAAATTGCAAGCGGGCGTCAGTAAAATAGCTGACGACCCGTGAATGAATTTCGAAAGCGAGTAGGGTGCGAGGTGACGAGGTAGGTCATCATGTATGTAACAACGAGTTGAGAAATAAACATCAAAGAGAGAAGATAATTATTCAACATTGTTATTTGATTGGATTATCATTATTTAACATTTGGCGCAGCCGGTAGTTCTCCTCATCTTAGCAACATACGAAACTCCAAGGATTGTTTCGGCGGAAGAGGAACTACGAATTTACAATCTCATCTTAGCAACATACGAAACTCCAAGGGTTGTTTCGGCGGAGATCCGAGGAGAATCTACGAACCTAATTTGTTGGTGTCTCGATATTTGTAATAAAGTTTCATTTCTATACGCAGGCGTTACAAAGATATCGGCACGTGAACGCCAGCTACCACCAGGAATCAGCTACCACTAGGGATCAGCTACCACCAGAGATCAGCTACCACCAGGAATCAGCTACCACCAGAGATCAGCTACCACCAGGAATCAGCTACCACTAGGGATCAGCTACCACCAAAGCCGACAACTACAACCACCACAACTACTCGCAGCCTGCAACCACAGTAACTACTACAACGAAACCGCTACATCATCTCTAATCGAGCTAATTTGGATTTATGAACCCGGAATCAACATCGAGGGAGACTCGTCCAGAACATCAGGAGCAGGAGTCATTCCTGCAACTAAGGAACCGGAAAATATCGAAATCGGTGAGTTCAACTCATTTAAATAGTATTATTGATGAAGTGCAGAACAGCGGTGATATAGATTCGATAATTTTAAAAAAAATTGATAAACAATTAAAGCTTTCGTCCAAAGAAAGACAGTGCGCGATTAGAAACATTAAAAAAGAAAGCGATCTTTTCCGCTCGCAAATACGCGATTTTTCACTGCCGCAAAATTCGAACACGAGCTTCGAAAATAGTTTTAGAAGTAGTGCTAAGTTAAGTGATAGTAGTTTAAGGTTAAATTTTTTAAGTTTTGATTCTGAAACGGATTCGGATTCGGATAAAGGTGTTATGTCCATAAAAAATTCAGAAACAAGTGTTGTTGGCAGTGCTGTGGGCAGTAAAATGACGAATTTTGAAAAAATCGCAAAATTGACCGCGCAATTAGTGCCAATTTTTACGGGAGAACGTCATTCTAAGATTGTTGTAGAACTACAAACTTTTTTGGGTTGCTGTGCGCAAGTGTTAGAGTGCCTTGATAGTGAGGAAAAGATGGTTTTCCTGAAATTGGTACCCACTCGCCTTCGAGGTGAGGCTTACCAATTGTACACAAGCAGTACAATAAAAAGCTTCAAAGATTTACAGGAGCTTCTGTATAACACTTACTTGCCCAGGGAAACGTATCAGGAATTAATTAACAAATTAACTACCTGTAAACAAATTCCGTGTGAAAATTTAATATCATTTGTGACGAGAGTGAGGAATCTACTTGCACAGTGTAAAGAAGCAGCATGTATAAAATATGGTGATGTGTCGAATAAAGAAATCGCGAAACAATTAGAAGATTTCGCGATAAATTCTGTGAAGGGTGGAGTTAGTAGTCCACATCTGAGCGCGTATCTTCTGACGCTAAAGGACGTTAATTTGGAAGCATTAGTGAGGGAGGCGCTCGATATGGAAAGACTGCAACAAGGAACAGTATACTTTCAGCAGAGCCAAGAGCACCCTAATAAAACATTAATGCGTTCGAATTTTATTAATAATAGTGAAAGTAGTTTTCCGAGCTCACCCCATTATTACACTCCTAATTTCACTGCAAGTGCTTTTGCAAACTCGCCTCATCCGTCGAATTTTTCTCCTAATTTCAATACATACTCGCCTCAATTTTCAAGTTTTTCGCCCAATTTCAGTACAAATGGCTTTATACACACTTCTCAGTTTTCCCCCAATTATAACACAAGTGGTCCCCAAAACTCTCCTCAATTCTCGAATTTTGCTCCACAGGTACCTTCAAATTTTGCTAATCAATATCCAAAAGACAATCAATCACATTTCCCTTCTTATCAATCGGGTTTATCAGAGATCGAAAAAGCTGGTCTGAATCAACATCGACGCTCTAGTGATTTGCTATACAAAACAAAGTGTAGTTTTTGCAACAACATGGGACATACTTACGATGAATGCATTAAAAGAAAGAATACTCCCTTCTGCAATCGTTGTAAGAAATATGGTCATGACGCACGTAGTTGTGATAAACCAAATTTCAATCAATCAAACCCGGGTAGCCGCCAGGTAAATATGTTGAGAAATACTTGTGATTTTTGTGGCCGAAAGGGGCATCTCGCAGACAATTGTATGTTCAGGGAAAAATGGGAACAGTCTGGGTGCCAAAATTCGGGAAACGGGCAAAGGCTGTCTTAAAACTCCCCGAGACAGCAATAGACAGACTCACCGATTTTAAGGGGAAAATTAACGATAGTAATAAGACAAATAAAATAATAGAAACTTCTAAATCACCAATTGTTGAGTTACCTTTGAATATTGCGTCCAGCCCAACAGTTAAATTGATGGTAGATACAGGAGCTGAAGTTAGTCTTCTGAAAAGTAAGGTAATAACTAATAATACCGAAATCAAACCACCATCTACAACACTTAGCACCGCATTTGGCAAGGGTAAAACGCTTGGCAGTTGTAGAGGAGTATTCACTCTTGATAGTTACTTCGATTGTAACTTTCAAGTAGTGGATGATGAAGTTTCTATCCCAGAGGATGGGCTGATAGGCAATGACTTTTTATCAAAGCATTGTTGTATCAATGGTCCAAGAAGTGAGCTAAAGTTTTGCGCAGGGCAAAACAAGGCTGACGTTGTTGTAAAATTTTGTGAATCGACAGAAAGCAACCAATCTAAATTAAGTATGGTGGAATTAGAAAAATCGTCAGAGCCAAAAGGGGTAAGAATAAAAAGGGTTTATTTTAAAAATCCAATTCAAATACCACCAAGATGCAAAATGGCGATAAGCATTCCCCTAAACTTAAATGAAGACTCGGTGTGTCTTGCAAGTGAAATTACAGATCAAGTCTATTTGGCGAGTGCAGTGCTAACGTCCCACAATCGGTATACAGTTATTGGCTTGCTAAATGCAAACGACATCAACGTCAAATTGCATGAGATCACTCTTGAACTTCTCCCACATAAAGAGTTCGAAACGTACTTGTTGACTTCCACAGAAAATTGCTTAAATGAAAAGCAAGAACTAAAAGTGAAAGCAACTACTACGAATTCCCCAATTCAAAATAAATCCTGTTTTTACACTTGCACCGAAGGAGGAGACCACAATAAAAGAATTCAAAGACTATTTGAAGAATTAAGCTTAGAACCAACCTTAAACAAGGAGGAAAAGGCGTCAATTCTTGAAATATGTCGTAAATTTAATGATCTTTTTTACCTAGAGGGTGACAAAATGACTTTCACCAAAGCCCTAAAGCACTCCATTCCCATTTTTGAGAACACGGCTCCCATAAACCAGAAAAATTATAGGCTCCCAGAAGCACACAAAAATATAATTCAGTCCCATGTAGCGGAAATGCTTGTAAATGATATAGTAGCACCAAGCAAGAGCCCGTGGAACTCCCCACTTCTCGTAGTTCCTAAAAAACCAGGAGCAGATGGAGAAAAGCGTTGGCGAGTGGTCATTGATTTTCGCAAACTCAATGAAAAGACCATCGGCGATGCATTTCCACTGCCTCGTATCGAGGATATTCTGGACCAACTAGGAAATTCTCGATACTTTACTACCCTTCACTTAGCTAGTGGCTATCATCAGGTCCTGATAGATCCTAAAGATGCACCCAAAACTGCATTCAGTACTGCTCATGGTCATTTCGAATTCAAGCGGATGCCTTTTGGTCTTAAAGGAGCTCCCGCAACTTTCCAACGCCTGATGAACTATGTACTTACAGGTTTGCAAGGCTTGGAATGCTTTGTATACCTGGACGACATAGTCATCCATGGTAAAAATTTAGAAGATCATAACAGGAAACTCGAGCAGGTACTGGAAAGACTACGATACAATCGCTTAAAGTTACAACCTTCCAAATGCCAATTTCTACGAAGAGAAGTTATTTATCTTGGACATAAATGTACTAGCGAAGGTGCCTTGCCAGACGACGCTAAAATTTCTTGTATACAGAATTATCCTGCGCCAAGAACAGTTAGGCAAGTACAATCATTTCTCGGGTTGGCGAACTACTATCGTAAATTTATTTCACAGTTTTCCAACATTGTCAAACCTATAACCAACCTACTCCGAAAAGAAAACAAGTTTATTTGGTCCACGAAGTGCGATGAGGCTATTCGAAGAATTAAAGAAGCTCTCATCTCACCCCCAATTCTCATATATCCGGATTTTGAAAAAGCGTTCATTCTCACCACAGACGCTAGCGGCGATGCATTGGGCGCGGTTCTCTCGCAAGGTGATCCCGGCAAGGATAAACCAATTGCATATGCTAGCCGTCTTCTTAATAAAGCAGAGCGGAGGTACTCTACCACCGAAAAGGAGTTTCTTGCGATTGTATGGGCGGTTCGAAACTTCCGAAGTTACCTTTTGGGCCGAAAGTTCGCTGTATTTACCGATCATCAACCCTTGAAAGGTATTTACAAGTCGAAAGATCCCGGCTCACGACTTCTACGGTTTCAGTTGAAACTGGCGGAATATGACTTTGACATTGAGTATAAGCCCGGAAGGTCCAATACAAATGCAGATGCTTTAAGCCGTATGGTGCCAGAATGCGAGGAAATCGCTACTTCAAAATTAGATAATGTCTGTGCCGTAGAAAGTAAAGGTTCATTTGAATCAAAATGTTTAGTTTTGACACGTGCACAAACCAAGACTAATGAAGGGAATAAAACACCCGAAATTGAAGCAAGGAATTCTGATACTAGCGATGCAGATACTGATAGTACGGTTGATGAAGAAGAATTTGAAGTAGTACGTGAGAGAATAATAAATCCAGAGGAAAAACAAATAATCTTACGTGATTATCACGACTCACCATTTGGAGGTCACCAGGGAGTTATAAAGACATATAAAAGGATACACAGGAAATATGCTTGGAAAGGTATGCTAAAAGATATAAAAGCGTACATAAAAAAGTGTCCTAAATGTCAGAAGTGCAAAACAAGTAGAGAGTTTCGTATGCCTCTTAAGGTAACAGATACTCCCAAGAAGCCTTTTGACAAAGTGTTTTTAGATATAGTAGGTCCTCTAAAAACAACGCATTCAGGAAATAGCTATATCCTTACGTTCCAAGATGACCTGACCAAATACGTTGACTGGTATCCTTTAACGGGAGTAGATGCAGAGCTCGTAGCTAGGACATTTTTTGACCAAATTATAACTAGATATGGAATCCCCAAAAAAATTCTCACGGACCAGGGTAGTAACTTTATGAGTGAAGTATTTCGTAATACTTGCAAATTACTTAAAATCAAAAAGTTAAATACTTCAGCATATCACCCCCAAACCAACGGATCATTGGAAAGATCTCATCATCCGCTAGGCGATTACTTGCGAACCGTAACAGAAGGTAACCCACAAACTTGGGATCAGTTCTTGAGAACTGCTGCATTCGTAGCTAATACCAGTACTCATGAGGGGACCAAATTAACGCCAATGGACTGTTTGTTTGGTTTCTGCGCTGGTATTCCAACAAATTTAAAGAGGGATCCGGAGCCTATCTACGATCACGAAAATTATTGTATAATGTTGCGATACAAACTGCAACACCTTCATAAGGTCGCACGTGAAAACCTTATCTGTAGCAAAATGCAATCAAAGGAGTATTACGATCGAAACTCAAGGCCAATTCATTTTGCCCTTAATGATAAGGTTCTCTTGAAAAACAACGCCAAGGACCACAAGCTTTCAGATTTGTGGACAGGCCCATATGTGGTAGTTGATGTACCAAGTAGCGTTAACACTACTATTAAAAAGAACAAAAAGCATATAACTGTACACAACAATCGGCTTAAATTGTACAACGAATAAAGACGAAACTATTTTTCACTCCAAGAGCTATTGAATGAGGTGGATAGGCAGGAAACACATATGAGCATATTTACCACCAAAATTATACCAGCAGCCTCGCTGTCTGTAGGGACTCTAGCACTAATTGGCGTTACAGTCGTTGTAGCATATACTTTAATTAGGTTCAAAAGAAAAAAACATTTCAAGGCCAAACCAAAACGTACAGATTTCGGTAGAAACACCCAAGCAGCACTGCCAATCCGAAAATATTGATATCAAACCGAAAAACCTTCAATCCGACAATATTGATAACAAACCGAAAAAGGAAGAGACTAGTAATTTACATGATAGAAGATTCGCCAAGATTATATAATTAGATGATACAGTGTGCAAAAAAAAAAAATACAAAAAAAAAACAATAAAAAAAATGTAAAAACAAACAAAAAAAAACTAATTGTAAGCTTCTTATTTCTTTATATCATAATATGTATGTAAAACATTACCAAATAGCTAGAAATGTAAGCATAAAATCTAAGTTTTTTTTATTGAGGGTAGATATAGATCATATTAAAAAAAAATGCATTCACCTATTTTGAAATATATACATAATACTATGTCTCTTATAACATCAAATATTGTTAAAAAAAAAATTAAACAAAGCAAATTGTAAGGTGCATACTTCTCGCATTTCACAACAACTCCAATGTTATGTAACCACCGTACTTGTGACTTGTACAAGTCACTTTTTCCAAGGGGTAGGGAATGTTGTGTACAATGCGCGGTGTATGCACTAAGCACGTTCAGTGCAATGGACTTACCCGGCGCCATGCACTTTACTCCCATTCGTATATTCACCTTTTCATTGATGACCTAGATAATATTAATTGCATATTAATATTGCTAGCCATCAATGAAATTGCAAGCGGGCGTCAGTAAAATAGCTGACGACCCGTGAATGAATTTCGAAAGCGAGTAGGGTGCGAGGTGACGAGGTAGGTCATCATGTATGTAACAACGAGTTGAGAAATAAACATCAAAGAGAGAAGATAATTATTCAACATTGTTATTTGATTGGATTATCATTATTTAACATTTTATTTGGTTGTACGTTCGTAAGGAATGATGATCAGCGGCTGATTCGGTGGGAGGCAAAGCAGCAAGATCCGCTTTAATTTTCGTTCCTGCGCGAGCAAAAAGTGTGAAGCGGAAATCGCTTAGTGATGTGTCGTTACGTGTACCTCCGTACAAGGCAATCAAAACATTTTTCCGATAGTGCATATAGTGTTTGCATCTGAACACTCTGCTTTAAAAGCCTGGAGCGATTGTAAATCGCGAGTATGTTCCTTCTTTAAAAAGGAGAGAAGCCTACTTTTCCCATATCTAAAAACGGCCGAAGTCGTATCACACCCTGTGAAGGCGTGAAGAAAAAGTATATGCTCTGAAAAAGTTTGGTCTTTGAAACCTGTTGATGAATACAAAATTGTATTTTCGTATCATCGCTCCATTTTTTAGGGTTTTTTAGATTTTACAAAAAACCCTTATGAAATCGATTTTGTCCGTCCGTCTGTCCGTCTGTCCGTCCGTCTGTTCACTAAATAACTCGCGAACAGCTTAACCGATCGTCATGAAATTTGGTAGGAATGTGTAGAATGTGTAGTATTTCGTGCCAAATGTTACCATTGGCACGAAATACTTAAAAGTTTGTAGGACAAAAATAACAGGGTGTCTCGGAAATTTGAAAATTTGTTCACTAAATAACTCGCGAACGGCTTAACGGATCGTCATGAAATTTGGTAGGAATGTGTAGAATGGTAACAGTCTTTGGCACGAAATACTTAAAAGTTGGTAGGACAAAAATAACAGGGTGTCCCGGACATTTGAAAATTTGTTCACTAAATAACTCGCGAACGGCTTAACGGATCGTCATGAAATTTGGTAGGAATGTGTAGAATGGTAACAGTCTTTGGCATGAAATACTTAAAAATTGGTATGGCCAAGATAAAAGGGTGTCCCGGACATTTACAAATTTGTTCACTAACCGATCGTTATTAAATTTTGTAGGAATGTGTAGAATTGTAGCAGCACGAAATACTTAGACGTTGGTAGGACAAAGCAAACAGGGTGTCCCGGAGATTTGAACTCCGACTTTTTTAGTTTTTATCAAATCAAAGAACTCGATGGGTACATTTCATATCAGTCGCTTTTTTCCAGTTTGGAGTGATGGTAACGGCGTTACAGCTAATAAATCCAGTTAATATGTGGAGCCATGATACATAGTAAATCTATTTTTGGATTGGTCTAACTAAAAAGTGTTATCTAGACCAATCCAAAAATAGATTTACGAGAAGCACTTCATTAACATTGTGCATAATTCTTATTTATTACCTATAAAATTTATGTGCAAAATTATTCACTATGTACCTATGTATCCAAAATCTAAAAAACCCTCGTATTGCGGGCGCAGCCCTCTGTACGCCGGTATTTTTAAAATAGACGTTCTAGACATGATATCCAATACCTTGTTCTTGTTATATATAATTTCTATAGTATTCCCACCAACAAAAAAATGTATTCTTCAAAATGCTAGAGAAAAGGGTACATACGTACACAAATGAAATTCCCACAAATTAACTTTGTGCTACTTCCAAGATATTTGTGCCAAATAGTAGCCACTTGCTGCCATTTGAATTGTCACACAGTGAAATATTTTTGAGCAGAAATGCCTGATACAGTTCATCGAACTTTGAGACTATGGAATACGCTTAGACCAGTTAAAAAGTGTCCCAACATCTGGATAAACTTTTTTGGTCTAAAGTCTCTTGAATATGGTCTAATACTGGTCTAAATATCCGAACCGTCAAATTTGACAGTTTCAGCTATCTGTGGTAACCACACAGGTAGCTCGAGAACGAGAAGCCAATTGGAAGTAGTCTAGTAACAATGTGACTGGCTGCCAAATTTAGATATCGAATTTATTTATGCAGTGGTTTATCATTCAGTTGTCAATTATACAGCGGTCGCGGTGTCCCATTTATCGAATACACAGTGGCAATTTTGCAACTTTTGTTCGTTTTTCGTGTGAAACTATAAAATTATTGATTGATCTAACAGCACAAGCATATTGTCCGGTTTAGTAAATAGTTGTATGAACACATTTGTAGCAAATACCCTACAATTCTACATATTTACACTGAATTTTATGTCGATATACACCCTTTTCCGAAGACAAATAAAATAATCTCCTTTTGCACCTCGTTTAGGACACTCTGTTAACATTTCCTAATCTCAAATGTATTTGTAGCAAATACCCTACCATTCTACATATTTACACTGAGTTTCATGTCGATATACACCCTTTTCCGAAGACAAATAAAATAATCTACTTCTGCACCTCGTTTGGGACACCCTGTTAACATTTCTGAATCTCAAAGGTATTCGTAGAAAATACCCTACCACTCGATACATTCATACTGAATTTATTGCTGATTATTATCTACTTTTGCACCTCGTTTAGGTCACCCTGTTAGCATTTCCCAATCTCAATGGTTTTTGAAGCAAATACCCTACCATTCGACATATTTACACTGAATTTCATGTCGATATACACCCTTTTCCGATGACAAATAAAATGATCTACTTTTGCACCTCCTTTGGGACACCCTGTTAACATTTTCCTACTTCAAAGGTATTCGTAGCAAATACCCTACCATTCTATACATTCCCACTGAATTTCGTGTCGATCCGTTGAGCGGTTAATTCGAAATCCATCGAGAAATAATTGTAGTGTATACATATTCACTTGCTGGATAGTTGCTAGTCGAATTGAACATGTCATATTCCACTAGTAGGTAGTAAAATGTATCTATTGACTGTATCTAGTGACTAGCTACTATAGTCCAGTACAATTGGTTCAAAATAGGCCCAAACCTAAACATCCAAAAAGAAAGGAAATTTTTGATGCCAAATTGTTGAATACACTGCTCAATATACCCAGTAAAAAGTTACACTAATTTGCGCCATGGGTTAAGGGGGGAGGGGGTGGCAAAGGGGTGAAAATTCAGTTTTTTGCAAATATCTGAAAAACTATAAGTCTGACCTTGAAATGTCCCGAGGACGAAACAAACTACATAAAATTACCTTTGTAATAATATATAACACTCTAGAAATTTTCGCAGAAAATTATACCTTAGACCCAAAAGTATTATAGTGAATTTACATTTTTTGAGTTTTACATTTCGCACTGTAACTCTTGATATAATAGACCTGCCGTCATAAGATCTTGTCCATATATTGATAACAAAATTCATTTGACTTGTACCAAAATTTGTAGTGCTCCGACCATTGACGCCCCCCTCACTCCTCCTAACATTTTTCAAAAAGGCATGCCTGTAGCTTATTTCAAAATTGAGCCAGGCAGATCAAATTTGATGGGGTGCCTAGTCTATGCTCCATTATGCTCTCCACCAAAAATTATTACCATCCGATCAGAACTAAGGGTACCCCCCATACAAAGTGAACGAAAATTCTAACAAATTTCACTTTTTTTCACTTAAAAATTCTACGTAAAATAGAAAAAAAAATGTATCTTTTAGAACGTCATTATAACAGTTAATTGTAGTCTTCTGAATGTTTATCCAAAAGTTTGTACCAGAGCGTGGCTTACAAGTACGAAAAATCGGGTTTGAAGGTTGCTAGTACACGTTACTCGAAATATTCACAAATAGCCTTAGAACTGGTATCACTGACATTCAAACCCAATTTTTTGATACTTGTAGCGTACGCCTTGGTACAACCTTTTCAACATACATTCACAAGACTACAATTAACTGTTTTAATGACATTCTAAGAGATAAATTTTTTTTTTCTATTTTCCATAGAATTTAGAAGTGAAAAAATGTGAAATTTGTTAGAATTTTCGTTCACTTTGTATGGGGGGTACCCTTAGTTTTGATCGGATGGTAATAATTTTTGGTGAAGAGCATATGGGAGCATAGACTAGGCACCCCATCAAATTTGATCTGCCTGACTCAATTTTGAAAGAAGCTACAGGCATGCCTTTTTGAAAAATGTTAGGAGGAGTGAGGGGGGCGTCAATGGTCGGAGCACTACGAATTTTGGTACAAGTCAAATGAATTTTGTTATCAATATATGGACAAGATCTTATGACGGTAGGTCTATTATATCAAGAGTTACAGTGCGAAATGTAAAACTCAAAAAATGTAAATTCACTATAATACTTTTGGGTCTAAGGTATAATTTTCTGCAAAAATTTCTAGAGTGTTATATATCATTACAAAGGTAATTTTATGTAGTTTGTTTCGTCCTCGGGACATTTCAAGGTCAGACTCATAGTTTTCCAGATATTTATAAAAAACTGAATTTTCACCCCTTTGCCACCCCCTCCCCCCTTAACCCATGGCGCAAATTAGTGTAACTTTTTACTGCGTATATTAGGCAGTGTATTTAACAAATTGGCGTCAAAAATTTCTGTTATTTTTGGATGTTTGGGTTTTGAGCTATTTGTACTAGACTACTAGTAAAATTGCACAACACTTTGTTGATTGTTTACGACGTCGTCACCGTAGTAATTTCTCTTTTGCAACCTTAGAAAAACTATAGTAACCCATGCCATGCGTTAGTCCAGAATGGCTATGTGATCACACAACCCATATGTGTTTGACTCCAAATTTATTACACTACACTCCACGAAGTAATTCAACTAGAGATGTAACGGATGTCCGCATCCGCAATCGCGGATTATCCGCATAAAAATTAAACTCCGCATCCGCATTCTCATCCTCATCTTATAAATATTTACATCCGCATCCTCATCCGCATCCTCATCCGCAATCCTCATTTTTGTATGCAGACAATTAGCGGATATATGCGACCCACGTGCTACTTTGTAACTATAAAGAAATGCATTGAGACAAATTGTATTCTGTATCGTATACACAACTGAGCTTCAGTTTGTCGGTCAGCACAGCAGGAGCGCGTTCCATTTATATGATCTGAGTAGTCAGCGATGACTACAGCTACGACTACGAGTGAATTAAGGAACGCACTCCGGTTCGCATTTTTGTGACTAGTGTTTGAGTGGTTTTGTTTTAAATGAATTGAACTGAGGCGGGTGAAGTGCGTTTTTTTTAAGGTGAAGCAAAGTAAGGAAGCAGAATTTTTAACCACACTAATCAGAGGAATTCATCTTCATGAAAAGTGTGAAACCTAAATATTTTTGTCTACATATTCGATCATATCCTCATCCGCATCCTTAGGCCTGTTCCTAACACCGGTACACCGGTTTAAAACCGGTGTTTACTTAGTACCGGTACCAATATTTCGATGTGCCGATATCCCGGTTTTTTCAACCATGGGCCGGTCCCGGTTTTTTTTTCTCCAACACCGGTGCACCGGTTCTTTCATCCGGTTTTTTCAACCATGAGCCGGTCCCGGTGCACCGGTTCTTTCATCCGGTTTTTTCAACCATGAGCCGGTCCCGGTGCACCGGTTCTTTCATCCGGTTTTTTCAACCATGAGCCGGTCCCGGTGCACCGGTTCTTTCATCCGGTTTTTTCAACCATGAGCCGGTCCCGGTACACCGGTTCTTTTATCCGATTTTTTCAACCATTGGCCGGTCCCGGTGCACCGTTTTTTTTTTTAGATTGTGTAGCACCTGTTCAGTACCGTGTTTTTTTGATAGTCTGTTCAGTATCAGGTTTTTAAGCACCGATGTTTTCAAGTTGTCTTGTTGGGTTGGGTTGGGTTTAGGAAAAATATCACCAACATTATTTCTCTAGCTTTTACCGTTACGGAGTAATCGCATTTTTTGTGAATCTTGTCAAAAACCACGACTTTTTTCGAAAAACTCTTATTTTTCAGCTTCCAGTTTACCCAAATCAATGTTTTTTATATTCTTCTGAAAGTACACAAAATTTCCAATAAAAGGACATATCGAACGATGCGAAGAATTTCCTATCTTCTGAGATACGATGTTTTGAATCTTGCACTTTTAATGTCAAAATTAAACCCAAATTTCGTAACGCTATATTGAAGTGGCAAATCTGCAAAGTTCACAAAAGTTGGCCAATTTCCTAAGCTTTCGAACGGCATATAAGAATAAAGCACAGAGTCATCCAGTTTGCGAATAATATGTGTAAATTGAAAAAAACCATAGTTAAATCATTCACCGTCTACATACATATATTCGAATTTAATATTTAAACTATAGTATTCATTGAAGTCATATAAAAATAAATTTATACCAAAATATACACTTGCGGACTATGTTTTTTTCCCTTTTACACATATTATTCACAAACCGTTCGAAAGCTTAGGAAATGGGTCAACTTTTGTGAACTTTGCAGATTTGCCACTCCAATGTACCGTTACGAAATTTGGATTTAATTTTGACATTAAAAGTTGAAATAAAAATTTCTACAAAATTCAAAACATCGTATCTCGGAAGATAGGAAACTATGTATTCGCATCGTTCGATATGTCCTTTTATTGGAAATTTTGTCTACTTTCAGAAGGATATAAATAACATTGATTTGGGTAAACTGGGTAACGGTAAAAGCTAGAGAAATAATGTTGATGACATTTTTCCTAAAATATCCTGTAGAGTCTACCATAGGTCTATGGCTAACCAGCGGCGGGACACTCTGTATAGTCAAAGAAGAATACGATATTAGGTCGGCGAAAATCCTACATCACTGGATTTTGGCAGGATGGTTGATTTTTTTCCCGTTTTTTGCAATTATTTCAAAAAGGGAATGGTCTGGGGACGAAACTACATCAAAATTCCTTTGAAATGATATATAACACATTAGTATTTTATTGGAAAATTTGGCGATAGATTAAAATGTAAATTAGAATATTTTCATTCTAGACCTTTTTTCAAAGACACATAACTCTTGAAAAAACGCAAGTTCAGCCATGTAATTTTGTGTGAGTATTTATTTAGTATTTAGTTGAAAACGATTTCTGTTAAAAGTTTAGTTGCTCCGATCAAAGACCCATTGTCCCTCCATTTGAATTTGGCAAATCGGCATGTCCATAACTCCCAACAAAATTGGAGCAGAGAGCTAAATTTTGGTTTGTTATTATTGGAGGACATCATCACTCTATCTCTACCCACCAAAAATCATATCAATCAGTTAAAAACTAAGGATACCTCATATACAGTGAGTGTGACCCAAGACAACTTTGCTCTACATTTTATAAAATGAGTAGTGCATAGAACAAAATCCTGGTGGGTCACATTGTGTGGGGGGTACCCTTAGTTTTTATCCTATTGAGCTGATTTTTGGTGGGTGCTCCCCATTGGCAATAAACCATTTTTTTTAGTCTAAAGCCAATTTGTTTGTATCTTTTGCCATTTTTGGAATAATTAATAAAAAACGGAAAAATAAACCCCTCCCCTTAAGGTCGCGGTCTTCCAATCGATGGGAATTTTTTCCATAATCGGGGGGTCATCCCCAACCATCGTGCCAAAATCCAGTGATGTAGGATTTTTGCCGACCAAGTATCGTATTCTTCTTTGACTATACAACTCCGAACGTTATATTTTTAATGAGACGCTAAAACTTTCCATTAAGTCTTTTAGAATGTGTAATTTACATCTTTATAATTTTCTCAACATAAGAAATTCTTTATAATTTTTTTCTCATCGCGACAATTACCTTTTATAAATTTCATAGCAGCTAAAAAATCATATACATAAATATTGAATCATGGCTATCCAATAAAAGTGCTACGCTACAAACAAAAACTCGAATAAATCGTTGCTGGGTAGCACCCACTCAACAACAAGACAACTTGAAAACACCGGTGCTTAAAAACCTGATGCTGAACAGACTATCAAAAACATGGTACTGAACAGGTGCTACGCAATCTAAAAAAAACCGGTGCACCGGGACCGGCCAATGGTTGAAAAAAACCGGATAAAAGAACCGGTGCACCGGGACCGGCTCATGGTTGAAAAAACCGGATGAAAGAACCGGTGCACCGGGACCGGCTCATGGTTGAAAAAACCGGATGAAAGAACCGGTGCACCGGGACCGGCTCATGGTTGAAAAAAACCGGATGAAAGAACCGGTGCACCGGGACCGGCTCATGGTTAAAAAAACCGGATGAAAGAACCGGTGCACCGGGACCGGCTCATGGTTGAAAAAACCGGATGAAAGAACCGGTGCACCGGGACCGGCTCATGGTTGAAAAAACCGGATGAAGGAACCGGTGCACCGGGACCGGCCCATGGTTGAAAAAACCGGATTAAAGAACCGGTACTGAACAAAAAACCGGCTCATGGTTGAAAAAACCGGGTCTTACAAAAAAACCGGCGGGTGCCGGTGCACCGGGTATAGTACCGGGTACTGAGGAAAACCGGTATCCGATACTGAAATCTAAGTACCGAACAGGCCTACGCATCATCATCCGCATCCTCAAAAATTTCTCCATTAATATCCGCATCCGCAACCGCATCCTCACTGTTATACTATTTTGCATCCGCATCCGCATCCTCATCCGCTAAACAAGATCCGTTACATCTCTAATTCAAACGTCAAAATTTTGTCGATGCAATTATTAACCCTTCTGTCGTCGCCTACGAGCTATTATGCCTAAGGTGTAGCTGAATTTTCTGTGAAATCAATCTTAATTTTTGAAGAGGTTTAATTTTGAATCTTGATCTTGAACAGTTTACATACTATGTCTTACGATGATGCGCCATTTTTTCGTTTCTTTAGACATAGTTTACATTTCCCCGGAACGTTTGATCGCATTTGTGGCCGTCGGTTCCTTTGAAATATACATATATGGAAAGGGTGGAAGATATTGTTGAACGATATTTTTCATCAAGATATAGTACCAATGGTCTGTCTGGATCTATACGCCAACAGAAGGGTTAAATATCACGTTGGCATTTTAAGAGAGTAATAAATATTACGCGGATTTTATATTCTCAATTGTAAACAAAAAATTGACGTTTGAATAAAATTTTCGCGCATACTATGAACTGCAATAGTGTGAAAACGGTGCCATTTTTATTTTCTGATGGCCATTCTGGACTAACGCATGGCATGGGTTACTATGCTTTTTCTAAGTTTGCAACTAACTCCTGTATATAGGGTGACTAGTATGTCGTGCTCTGTGGCCGTGATCGTTCGGTCGCCACTCTGTGAATTAGACACTCATAGAGAAACGAGTTTCCAAACTCGGCACGACTCGTCGCAAGTTTATTATTCAGAAGAAGATGATAAGAAATATTCTTATCGTAGAATAATAAACTAACGATGCGACTAGGAAGTGGTATGGCTGACAACCGTATCACACTCCGAATTCAGTTGTCTTTGTAACGTTGATGACTACACACGGTAGTCATCAACGCACCATGCTCCACTAGGAGTTACGGTAATGAAGAGAGAGAGTTATGCGTCTAGTTGCATCACACTTTCGGTGACGACGTCGTAACAACGCATAGCCACCCATTTACATGAGACTCTTTTCGTTGTTCATTACGTGTCGTCGCCTATGGTGATTTCTCGAATGCAACTTTACTAGCGCTAGAAACTAGCCAAATGTCACTGTAGAAGGTATTTGTGCCAAAGACTGTAACCATTTTTCACATTCCTATCAAATTTCATAGCCGTTCTCAAGTTAGTTAGTGAACAGACGGACGGACAGTCGGACGGACAAAATCGATTTCATAAGGGTTTTGTGAAAAAAAAAAATTTCTAAAAAACCCTAAAAAAGGAAAAAATAGCCAACATTTCATACTTCGTTTGCGATTTAGACCCTGTTCGCAACGAAAAATTTATGGGTAGGTACGGAATCGAGCTCAGCTCGAAGCCCCCCAGGTTGGTGCGCTCAACGTCGCGTCGGAGCACAGGCTTGTGCTTGTGGGTGGGTTTGAGTCTCACCGTTAGCGAATTAAATTTATGGTGTTTTTGGAGCTCGCACGATCCATCTGACGGACTATGATCTCACTCTGATGTTAAACGAGTATGTATACATTTATCGAGATAAATAACTCTGCTGAGCGTGCGTTCCTCTGCAAAAAAAGCTAAGATCTTAGAAATTCAATACCTAAGTGATGATTTTGACTATGCCCGACGTCAGGGTCAGACTATCGTTTTAGAGTGCCCATAGACCTTCCAACCGATTAAAGCAATTTTTTTATTGCCCGATAAATTGGAAGGTGTATGTGACCATCTAATCCATTTTTTTATTGGACGTGTGGAACATTTTGCCATGCAATTTTTCATACAATCTGTCATGATAATCATGTGTTTTCAGGTTGCTGATTTATTGACATAAACCAGTGGTCATTTTTCATGTGGTGGTTATGGCGGTCATTGGCTATATCCACACATGAGCGCTTTTGTCTTCCCTATCGTTTTCAAGCTCCGTTTCCACTTTCAACATTGAACTGATTGCGTCAAGTAGTCAGAAGAGATGAATGCTTCATTCTATCCACATCTGTTCATAATTTATCGTTAGATGTGTGTCGCGGCTTTGTTCAGGACAGATTAATGATCAATTCTTTCGTTAATACATAGTATGAATAGATGGTGAGTAGTTGAGATATTCAACATTTGCAATCGCATTCAAGAAAAAATACCTTTCTTAAATAGCGCAGACCTCCCAAGTTTCAATTGTCAAAATGACGAAGACGAACGGAAATTGACTGTCTAGACAGGCCCATTCTCCATCGAAAGTAGCAATGGATCTTCCATCGCCACAAAATATATAATTTTCGGTATGTTGTGTTGTCTCGTGTGAACCGCGAGATTGTATTTCAGATTTCGCGATAAATTGCATAGTGTATGTGCTGTACGGGCGTCAGATCCATTGGTCAATCGATCGGACAGTATATGGGCACTCTTAAGCCTAAGGTCTAAGAACATTTAAAGCGTTGTGATTTTTGTGTTACCTCATTGATCCAAACGATATCGAGAAAAACATGTCCTTTTTCTTTCAAACCTATATATTTCGGGCAGTGCCCATCTTCAGGGTTTGTTTTCTACAAACATATTTGAACAACAATAATGAGTAAATATATAAATTAATTACCTAAAACTATGTATAAAATAAAATACAAAATAACTGAACACAAGCGAGAACAATGTTAGCTAGATGGTATGGTACACTCTAAAAAGTGAATTTAAATTTCCGCTGAAAATGCGGTAATTTTACACTTTTTCCCGCTTATAATCACATACAGAGTGCATTTTTCAACAATTTCTGTGTAAAATAAGAAAATTACACCAAAATGGGTGTGAAATGTATTTTCACGCTACACTTCTGTATAATTCAGATTTTCTGGTGCATTTTTACAACGTTTATGTGTTTAATTCGGATTTGTGGTGTATTTTTACAACGTGCAGTTGAAGTTTTACTCATTTTTTGTAGCGTGCTCTCCAGTTGTCATACTTCAATCGGCTGTACTTAGCACAGTGTAACACATTTTTCCATTTTTCACTGCATTTAGAACTCATGTGTACACGCTCTGTGGCTTAATTTGGTTGAGTCGCACTCTACGATGCTAGTAATCTAGAGGTTCCGAGATCGAATCTCGGCGTGGTCCAAAATTTCCGTACATGTGCGGATAGGAAATATTTAGTGCTTGCAACATTACAGTCCGAAATGATATGCAATGTAACGTTGACTCGAAATTGCCAACGGCTGAGTTACGGTACTGAGAAGAAGAACTAGTGTACAGATCGCACAAAAGAGACCATATTGCAACCTCCCATGTAGACGAAAAACTGATCAGCAAAACTCGTCCGATACTAGTTTATATTTTTTTATATATCCTTAAATAGTTTTATTGATAACTATATTATTTGTAAAGGCTCGCCACTTAAATCGTTACAGCGAAAAAAGAGTGAAACCGCATTATATTCCTATTATTACGGAGTGTTTTTACACATAGCGCGGTGTAAATTTGCTAATATATTGGAGTACTTTTTTAAACATTTTTTTATGTAAAATTACACTTGATTTGCAAATTTAGATTGCAGAGTAATTTCACTATATAAGAGTACAAATTTCATAGAGTGTAGACAAAGAATGTTTATAATAAATTAGTTGTCAAATATGTTAACATAATATGTACATACATATGTAATATAAGATAATAGTGACTGAATAACTGTCAAATTGATGCTAACTCTTAATCAAATTAATATAGATGTTACTAAAGTCCTTTTTATCGGTTTTATCGTTACAAGCTTTATTTTCGTGCCGTGATGTGATTGACTTCGTAAATTTGCAGTTTCTTCTTATTTTTCTGGTTGACTAGAACATGTGCATTATCAAAGTTAAAGGTGTGTTTATTCATGATCGAGTGTTTTGCCAAAGCGGATAAGTTCTCATTCAACGTCTTTTTTGTGTCATTTTTATGTTGATTCAATCGAGTCCCTAATTTTTGAATGGTCTCGCCAATGTACGTTTTGTCACAATCTTTACAGTCGACTTTGTATACAACTCCAGATTTTTCGTGTATTGGAACTTTGTTCTTCAACTGGGTGAACAATTTGTTGTTTTTATTGGGGGGACGCATTGCTATTTTTAGTTCGGGGACAAACTGCTGGCACGATCTTGAGATATTCTCACTTAATCCTCGAATATAAGCAAGTGATGAGAAATGACACAAAAAAGACGTTGAATGAGAACTTATCCGCTTTGGCAAAACACTCGATCATGAATAAACACACCTTTAACTTTGATAATGCACATGTTCTAGTCAACCAGAAAAATAAAAAGAAACTGCAAATTTACGAAGTCAATCACATCATTAGGCACGAAAATAAAGCATGTAACGATAAAACCGATAAGAAGGACTTTAGTAACATCTATATTAATTTGATTAAGAGTTAGCATCAATTTGACAGTTATTCAGTCACTATTATCTTATATTACATAAGTATGTACATATTATGTTAACATATTTGATAACTAATTTATTATAAACATTCTTTGTTTACCACACCATCTATCTAACATTGTTCTCGCTTGTGTTCAGTAGGGATGTAACGGATGTGGTTTAGCGGATGCGGATCAATGAAAATGTAAATTTGCGGATGCGGATGCGAATGCGGATGTGGATGTCATAAAATTTGCAAATGCGGATGCGGATTAGTTAAAAAAATATATGAAATGAATTTTACTAATACCGAAAATCAGATACTATTCAGTTTTCAGAAATATTCGACATGTTAGAAGTAAAAGTACAAGGAAGGGCCATCTTAGCAAAATGTGCAATCCTTTTGAGTGCTGGACAAAGTCATTAGCTTCATTAAAATGCAGTGTCATAGTCGAAAGCCTTTCTTTTCCATTAAATTTTTTCATGTTGGTCCTTTTTTAAATAAGCTCCATAACTTTTTAAAGAATGCTATTTCAGCCGTAAAATTTTGTATACGTATTCACAATAAGTTCAAGATCATTTTAAGGTAAACATTGAGACGCTCCGGTCAAGTACACCCATTATCCCCCCATTTGTATTTGTCAAAACGGCATGCCCATAACTCCCCCCAAAATTGGAGCAGAGTGCTAAATTTTGGTTTGTTGCGATTGGTGGTCATAGTCACCCCACCCACTAAAAATCAGCTCATTCGGCGAAAAACTGGGGGTATCTCCCGTACCCCGTACCCATCAGCAGTTTGTTCTACGTACTACCCATTTTATAATCTGTAGACAAAGTTGTCTTGTGTCATTAATAATTTGATGCAGTTTTTTTCGTCCTCAGACCATTTTTCTGTATCTCTTGCCGTTTTTGAAATAATCGCAAAAAACCGAAAAAAACGCCCCCCTTTCACCCCTTTTTTTAAGGTTACGGACCACCAATCGGTTGGGACTTTTAATGCCATAATCTGGGGACCATCCCCAACCATAATCAAAAAGAAATTTCAGATGTAGGATTTTTGCCATTCGATGGCCATATTTTGGCCCAATTTTCTTAGACTAATATCTACAAAATTAAGCGACGGATACAACTAGCCAATAAGACATATTTCTCGGTCCTCCCTATAATTAATTCGAAACTTGCGCACAGGAACACGAAGCTCCGCGTGTACAAAACGATCATCCGACCCGTGCTATGTTATGGCTGCGAAACATGGACCCTCACCCAAGCCTCCGAAATTTTGCTAGACCGATTCGAACGAAAGGTCCTTCGGCGAATTTTCGGGGCCGTTCGCGAGCGAGACCAATGGCGTATCCGGTACAACCATGAGTTGTATCAATTGTACGATGAGCTGGAAGTATCGAAAATCGTGAAGCTTCAACGTTTGCAATGGGCGGGGCATGTACAACGGATGGAGGATAATCGCATGCCAAAGAAAGTGATGAACGCACAACGAATTGACGGAGCGAGGTTGCGTGGGCGACCGAGAGCTCGCTGGGAGAACTCCGTAGGTGAAGACGCCCACCAGCTGCTGGGCTTCCGAAACTGGAGGACGAGGTCACGTAACCGCGACAATTGGAGGTCAACGATTCAGGCGGCCAAGGCCCGACGTCGGGCTATCGTGCCACATTGATGATGATAATATCTACATGCATTAGATTTGGTTTCTTGCAATCGCTATCAATTCTCTATTCTATGAGTGGTTTAGAATGTAGATGATTAGATGGGAAATTTGTTTTTATTGATATCCGCATCATATCCGCATACAAAAATGCGGATTGCGGATGCGGATGAGGATGTCAACATGAGGATGCGGATGCGGATGTAGAATTTGATGCGGATTATCCGCAGTTGCGGTGCGGATGCGGATATCCGCAACATCCCTAGTGTTCAGTTATTTTGTATTTTATTTTATACATAGTTCTAGGTAATTAATTTATATATTTACTCATTATTGTTGTTCAAATATGTCTCAATTCTTTGTAGAAAACAAACCCTGAAGATGGGCACTGCCCGAAATATATAGGTTTGAAAGAAAAAGGACATGTTTTTCTCGATATCGTTTGGATCAATGATGTAACACAAAAATCACAATTATTCTAATTCGATCCCGGCAATACAACGCTAAACGCAAAACATTGCTAGAAATTATTACTTTCACTCGATAAATATCTGTTTGTTTAGTCCCATATTATTATACCATTCACGCTACGTCACTGTGGATTTTTTGTAAGTATCACGATATTTGGCCAGACCGAGTATTGAACATTCGATTAACTAGTAGGTATTGAACATACCGAGTCACGGGAAGGCAACCGAACGATCTTTTCTACGGAGCATGAGCATGTTCTTGATTATCTTGCGAGATAGGTACAAATGCTTGAAATTCAATTAAAAGGCTTACCCTATTAATGCAATAGGACGTCCAATAAAACAATGCGCCTGTTCTGTACCGGTTTTGTTTAGTTGTGTGATCTAATTAGATTATCCTGTTAATTTAAAATGTACCTATGTCATATTATAAATTCAACAGTTCAACAGTTCTGATCTTTTTAAATTATTGGGATTAAACTATTAAACTGTTTGAAATTTAGTTAATAGGAGTCCTATTGAGAGAGTCCTATTGAGAGATACGCATATGCATAAATTTGTTTGTAATTAATTTTATTAATTGCACCAAAACTACAAAATCAAGTCACAATAGAAAATATTTTGGTCTCGTATGCAAGTCGCAAATCTATGTAGTTTATTATGTGATTATTTGCATTTCGTTTTTATATTTCCTTATTCATTGGGGGCTACTGAAAATGTTAACACCAAGTTTAAAGAAAATACCAATATTACTCTTCGACATACATCCATTTTTCAAGTGGAACTATCCTATTGATTGGGAGTTTATAATTTACCTCCATTATATAATCAAAAATGTAGTAAACGATATCGAGAATAATTTCGGGCGCCACCGGAAAATGGATACACTTTACTTTTCTTCGGGCTAATAGTTTCTTCGGTTTCCCTATGGCTAGTGTTCCGATTCCATTCGTTCCTACACAAGTATGGTAATATATGTACTTTGGGGAGTGGAGCTCCCCATGACCGCATGGTTTGTTTGGAACTGGTGCACAAATGAAAAAGTTGTTCTTAGAGGAACATAATTTAAGGGATTGGGTTTGTATGGCAGCCGCATGACCCCATGGTCCGATATCATCGATGCTCATATAATGTTTTGTTGCCTTAATAAGGACTCATTTATATAAAGTAGGATTAAAATTAATTTATAAACAAACAAATTTTTCTAAGAAGAACTTAATTTTGAGGTTCTAGGTTTGCATGGGACCCCATGTGGGTATATACATATATGTATATTACAAAGTATCACGTTTCAAATAGATAAATTTTCGTGCAAGTGTTAACTTTCTTAATAACCCAAAGTGATATTTAAGCCGACTTAATGAGATGTTATTTAAAAGCTCCGTAATCGCTAGTCATTTTACTGGAACATTGTTTCACACACACGTTTTTAAACCTACAACAAATCGCACATCATCAATCTTGGCGCTCACCAGATTGATTCAATTAATCTGCTTTTATACCCTTTTATGGGCTTTTATAGTCTGTACAAGCCGTGAAAACATGCCAGAGTGTACTTCATTATTTCTCATAAGCGACGATACTTAAAAGGTCGACAGAGCATTAAACTCTGTATTTTTCATTCCGTCATGGCGCCAAAGAGAAAGCTAGCAATTGCAAATTAAACACAGTGGATTCCTCCGAAATCATTAGTATTACGAACGGAGCAAAATTTAGACTTATGTTATTACATACTTATGGGTTATGGGAGTATCCTTACGTTGTTGTGTTTTCTGACCAGTTGTTATATGACCTCACTCTGATGTCAAACGAGTATCCATTTATCGGGATAAATAACTCTGCTGAGCGTACGAACGAGCAAACGAATTTATACCGCTCAACGCATTGCATTGCAATCCTATTTATCCCTTTGAGGACCATACATTTTTGCCGAAGCGATTTTGTTTTTTGTTTTATTTTCGTGATCACTAGGTCAATAGTAGTTATGTCACCAAAAATTGTGCCCCTAGCCCCCCCTCCCATTTTACCCCTCATTTTGCTTGGCAAATATATTTGCCTGTGGGTTGAAAGGGAATTTATCACCTTAAAAGACTGAACATAATAACGGCATTGTGTCGTGTAATTCATATGCATTTTAAGGGTAACTATTAAAAAACGTCCAAATTGAAAACAATGTTAGATGTGGTAAATATTGAAGCAATCGCGATAGGTTGTGGAGCAAAGGACACATTATGTTGGGTACAAAGTGATGTGTTCCTCCGCCAAAGCGGCTCGATATTCAGTGCGACCTTTATCGGATTTCTGTAGGATAGCTATAGGTTAAGGTAGTGTATTGTATATGCTTAATTCGAAAAATATCCAAGAGCAAACTTGCCTTTTTGTATGTAATAGTTGACAGCAAACAGACACATTACGTATATTTTGCTAAATGATGCAAGTTGTATTTCAGTTGTATGTCCCTGGCATATTTATTTATGTCGATGTCAATGCATTACGGTATAACCCTTTAATGCAAGCCTAGTCTTGGTGGGAGGGAAATTAGGTAATTAGGGTAGAGGATCGAAAAGGGTACAACACAAACATCCATGGTCACAGTGTGACTCGAACCCACGCTCCGGCAACTCAAAGATAGAGTGACTTCTCTTCCACTGACCCACCGAATGCCCATATATGCCCCACTGCATAGAAACCGATGTGTCCTCGCTTCATTATCTGTCGGAAATTGTCCACCTGTTAGAATGTTTCTAGAGATTGCGAAATTGATTGACGCTTACAAAAAACTGTCAACATAAATTTCAACCCTTTTCTGCTGTCGATGGGCATTAATGTCATACAACAAACTCATCGAGGTTAAAATGTTTTTTTTTTTTTCAGTGTAGACGTGAAAGTTGTGAAGCCAGTTTCAGACACATATAATTTGACAACGTTTTCTTCGCCATAATCACTAGATTCGCAAAGCAGTAGTTTCTATATTTCGTTTGGTTGCTGAAAAAAAACAGCTGTCGTGAGGTTGAAGGTTTTCACATTTATGAACGCTATATACCGGAAATTATTTGGCAAAGTGGGTCAGATAGGAAATTATACTCTCATTTATGAATTTCTTTCAGATTATTTTGTTATATTTTTAACGTGAACAATAATAAATGTCAAAAACCTCCGGGCAAACATGTAGTCGTTAAAGGGTTAAATGTATATTTGGCAACTTATGTGAAGTTAGCCCGCACACATTTTCAAATTACGCTCGTAACCGTTTGTTCGCCTGCGGCTACGTTTGTTCGTGAATGTTCGTCAATCATTTTCGTTTGTTCGCCTCTAATTGTTTAATAATAGCAACTTTAAAATAAGGAGTGTGAACTTAGCCCGCCATCTGTAAATATGGTCGGATAAATATAAATTTCGTATCAATCGAAAGCCAGACATTTGTCCATTGTTTTGTGCGTTAATTTTGTAATTAATTGGAAATTGAGACATTTACACCTCGATTTTGACATTGAATCATTTGCATTCTAATGAAAATTACGTTCTGATTTATTCAGCATTTCTTTGCTATTAAACTTATTTTTTTTACCTTTAATACATTTTGGCATTTCATATACAAACACCTTGGGCAATTTGCAAAATTTTCTATTCTCGTGGGGCTAATTAAAAATAAAACGGAATTTTATCAACTAATTTAACATTATGTTGAAGGTACAAGGGTAAAAAAAGATGGTCAATTTACAGAGGCGGTCATGCAATAGAGTGGTCAACTCAGGGAGGTTCTACTGTATATTTTTTTTTCAATCAAATTACTGAACCATTCTCATGGAAAAGTCCAAATTTGACACTGCATATCTGGATAACTACAATTATCTCGCTAAAAGGGATTGCAGATTCTATTGTTTAAGGCTAACATTAATAAAATGCAATGATCAAGATTTGAGGGCTCTGGGGTGTCTATTTCAAGGTTTTCTGATTTTTTCCTATCGAATGGTTTTAATCTGCAAGGGTGGATTTATCGGCGCTTTATCCTGTTTTCTAGACGAAATTTATCCTGATAACTTCCGATTTGGTGCGGCCGGCGAGCGGTGCAATATGATTTATATTATAGGGAAATCTTACTACACCGCCTACACCGCAGGTCGAGCAACGCGAAACCATGGAGCGGTATAAAGAACGAGGCAAGGAAGAAGAAGAAGATAGGGAAATCTTACATGTGGATATGTATGATATGCAATCACATATTGTATCTTTAGCATTCTCGCCTTGCGATACACAGGCGTATGTCCTGCTTTGTTTTTGGTTAACGTTTTTTGTAAGAATCTTTTAATAATCCTGTTATTTAACTCTTCGATGCCTAATTTTTAACATTGTTCTCATGGGCGTAGCCAGGATTTCGGTCAGGGGGGGCAAGCCCGAAATTTTTTCAACATCAAGATTTTTTTAGGAGTTGAAATCGTTGGTCGCGAAAATATTATTAGGCAAAATTTAGAGTAGTCAGGCTGGTGTAATGGTTAGTGCGCGCACCTTCGGTGCACAGAGTCATGAGTTGGAGACTCACCATGAACGAATTCAGTTTACGGTGTTTTTCGAACTCACGACCCTTGTGACAAACTTTATTTTCTGCACCATTTAACGAAAAATCGCCCTGACCGTGTTTAGACCTTTACTGGTGATTCTGATTACATTCAACTGGCCTCCGATTCTACTTTTCAGACTTTTCAGTGGTATTTTTGGCTTTCGGACTGCATACCTACTCCACTTGCAAGATCAACATCCGCTTTAAATTCTGGCTTTGCTTGGTTCTACATGATCGCATCTCCTGCCGAAACATACCGAGAAGCCTCTCATCTCACATCCACAACATCCATAGAAAGAAACATTATCCGACAGTCGGATGGAGACATTTAGGGATACTTGCTTTTGCTCTTCCTTGAAATAGGAGCCCAAGCTCTTCGGCTGTTTTCATCTCCCAAGCACTTCAGATGCTCCTCTGTCCTCTTTTTTCAACTGAGAGTCCGATCTCTTTAGCTGCTCAACCAAGCTGCTCCTTTACGCTTCTACAATAACATCGGGAGTCCTAGCTAACCCTCCTCAGAACGAAATCTCACTGTAAAGTTTAGAACCGAGTGGGGCTATTTCCGATGGTGGTATTTTGAACTTGTATGATGAAGCTTCGACATTTACGTAAGAACTCTCGTACAAAAATCAACGATCTGAGCGCTATAGCTATGGATCTCAAGAAGGTTTTAAATGCAGTCGGGTTAAAGAAAAAAATTAACAAAACCAATGTTCCTACTCTGAGTGGAAATTCAACTCCCCCATAAATGTTACTTTATCTATTTAGACAATAGGGACAAGAGGGATCAGCAGAAAAGTTTCAAGGACCGGAACCCAAAATTGCTTTGGGAAACGGCATGATTGAAGCCAGGATACATGGTGGAATTGATTCCATCCATCGCCAACGATGGCGAAGGCTATCCACTTGTAGACAGACTCGTAACGCAGTACTCAGTTACACACGGAGTAGCCTAAGTTGGATAACTGCCTTAGTAACAGGGCATGGTAATTTCAAAGCGCATCTATCTAAGATGAAAATAGTGGAAGATGATGTATGCATACTATGCCTGGAAGCAGCTGAGACAGCAGCACACATTTTATGTGAGTGCCCTGCACTAGGTAGTAGGACGCTAAGGATACAAGCCAAATCCACAATAAGTGTGGAATCCATCAGGGAACTTAACTTCAAAGATATGCTACGCATCACACGGGACTCAGTGATGAAGGAAGAAGTCGATAATTATCAGTCAACTTGGGGAAATCACTGAGGAATGTACGGGGACGTAAATGCTCCCAAATAGTATGTAGTGGTCTGCTTCGCAAAATCCTCCAATCATATTACAAATTCGTTTTTAAAAATGCAATAAAATGAACAAAATTAAATTTTTTCCATGTCTTATTGCTTTATTAGAAAGTAAGTAAGCTCCCATTAATGATGTAACACAACTTCATTCAAGTGGCTGTCCCGGTATGGCCTCGCAGTAGCGCAATCTGTCACACCGATTTTCCAAAACTCTGTTGATGGTTTCGGGCTGTAGCTCACGGATTGCTTGGATGACATTGGCCTTAAGTGCTTGAATCGTTTCTGGATTGTTGGCATAACATCGGTCCTTTACGGTTCTCCACAAAAACAATTCGGGGTCAAATCGCAGCTCCGAAGCAACCAATTGACATCGCCAAGACAGCTGATAACACGATTTGAAAATAAGTTTTCAATATTTCCCAACGTTGTTCAAGCATAAAGCGACTCATTTCGATCAGCGGAGGTATAATACTTTCTATCAAGATTTCGAGCGAAAAACAGCTGTCATCTTAAGACTTTTTATTTTGACAATCTTTGTCTCATCATCTATTCTTGCTTATGGTAATCAAACATTTTTACAAAAAAAAAATGCTTGCAATTTCGGGTTTGCCATTAAAACTAACACCTGAATTGGCGCGGGTATAAACTTAATACTAATCGCCTTTTATGCATTTCTATCGAAATTTAATTTTAAAAACTTGCCGAAACACGAAATAAAATATGGTTCTTCATACCGAACAAATTAAAGAAATTTTGAAATAGACGCGAGAATAAGCTTAATGCTGGTCGACATTTATACATTTCTATTGGAAATTCATTTTTTTTAAACTTGTCGAAACACAAAATAAAATAGTTCTTCATACCGAACAATTTAAAGAAAATTTGCTAACAAAAAAAACATCTCCAACCGAATTTTTAAATTCACTCCGCATTTTTGTTGTGAAACACGGGCATTCATGTTGCCTACCGCCTTGAAAAACATCCGTAGCGCACACGAACAGCAAGGGAAAGCCAGTTTGCTGTCCAGGAATACTTTTGTAAAACAAAATGTACCTGTTGTGGTCCATGCGGTTCCAATGGTCAATTTGCCGAAATTCCATTTGACATTTACCTTGGATTCGCTCTGTTCAGCCCAACAACTTTCCCACCACGAAATTGTATTGAGTTCTTGCCCAACAACTTTCATCGATATAATCGTATTGGAACAATTCCCAGGTATAGAAACACCACACGGGGGGGGGGGGGGGTTAGAGCAATATGTAAGTTCAAGAAGCCGTTTGGGGTTAATTTTGAACGAATTGGCACAATATTTTCACAGGTTTCCCAATGTACTGCACACAAAATATCTGTTGAACTGATCGGAACACATCTTTGTCAGACTCCACCCACGAAATGTAAATTTTCAAACAAAATTCACTTTTTATCAGACTTTCGCAGGGACAAAATGTCGGAAACGTCACCTGGGGGACACTCGGGTGCAATCTTTTTCACTTTTAGTAGGTATACACGTTATCTTTTCCGCTGCAAGTGTATATTATTTTATTAAGTTAGGATTTATTCGCGCACACATTACCACGGAAAACTATAAAAGGGGGTGGGACGAAAATTACAAAAAGAAAATTCTTTTGAGCAGGGGCTCCCGTGGCGTGACGGCCCGCCATTTCACGCGGCGCTCACAACAAGAGGGAGTGGAAAAGCTACACTATTGAGCCCGTCCTAGAGGCGACGAAGTTTTTCCATGAAACACCAATGCGGGGACGACGAAACGTAGGGCCCGCAGCTCGCAACGACCAACTCACAACATACTCGACAAACATGGCCCAATTGGTGCGTGAGGGGTCAGTTAGCAAACACGGCACAAGGTGTAATTCACAAATTGCCCGATTTTTGTGGCTCGGGAGGATCGAAAAGGGCAACAAAATCACGACCTCGGACAAAAAGGCCCCACAAGGCGATACGCCACATCCGCTATATACCGCGAAAGCCAACGCTCGAACTCGACTCGTCGCGGCGGTTGTCGACCATTGCTCGAACGCCGAGACGACCGCCTGAAGACGCAACTCCGGGACCACGTTCAGGAACTCTTACTTTTCGGCGGCGGCGGGCGGCTGTTGGCGGGTCGACTGCTCCAGCGAAATTCTTCCGGTCGGCTGTGGGCGAGACTGTATAAGCGGCGGCTGACCTCGAGTCGATTCAGATTCAAAATATTTTATTAACAATATTTGAATGACAATTCATTATTACTTAATAACTATGGTTGCTTCTTAACTAACAATATTTTGCTTAAAATTAGATGGCTATTTATGTTTGGCCGTTCTTATGCTTAAGTTACTCGCTATGGTACAGCTACTCTTTATAACTAGAGAATCTTAGCTAATGAATGTAACTAGAGTTTCTTCTTAAAACATCTTATTCATGAACTGCTTGAATCAAAGCTTGGCGCGGCTTGTATCCGGCCATTACATCATTTTATTTTTATCTTATAAACTAACTTAAAAACTATCTTAGACAAGGTATTTACAATCTATAAAACTGAAAAGTAAAGAACAAACTGAAAAGAAAACAAAAGAAAAGAACTGAAAAGAGAACTGAAAAGAAATAAAAAGAACAGAAAAATAGCGCGAGGTAAGTGCCGAACCTCTACCATCTCTAAGCCCTATTATTGGAAGCTCTACCACTGTACGAATACAAACCCTCAAAGAAAGTCTGTAGTTCATCACGTAAAATTGTAGCAGGCTGAATGAACTCTCCGATACTCTGAACATCCTCTTCGCACATTTCTCTAACCCTGGCATTATTATGTTCACTTGCTTTCGCAAAGAACCGCTCAGTTGTACGAAGTATGTACCGACTCAAAGGAGTCATTCGAGTGTTAGAATACAATGTTGTATTTCTGACATATCGCTGCCTCCTCCAGTCATAGAAGTTGCCCATGCAGTATCGGAGAATCTTCCGCTCGAGTCTCTCAGCTTGTTGCATCGCAGTTTTCGTGCATATTAGCCATGTTGGACATCCATATGTAAGAATGGGCCGAATCAAAGTTTTGTATAAAATAACTTTGACCCTGCTAGAGAGGCCTACAGATCTCGTCAATAGTCTGCGAATTCTAATGAATGCCGTTCTCGCATTCCTGATCGATATTCTAGCCTGAGGATTGAACCACACATTCTGATGAAAGACAATTCCTAGATATTTTAGCTGTTTAGTCGGTACTACCGTGGTAAGTCCGACTCGAATCTTGCAATTGTTGGCTCGTCTTTTTATAATTCGTGAGAAATTATATCTACCCTGCCTCCTAAAAACCACAGCTTGAGTTTTGCTCTCATTTATCCGAATGCCCCATTTTTTGAAGTACTCCGCTAGGGGAACCAGGTAGCAACTGATTTCCTTCGCAGCAGTCCTTGCATTCATATGAGCCGCATATTGCATGACCTTGATAGGGATGGATCACGTGGAACAGGAATGTCCGATGTGAAGATGTTATATAGAATGGGACCCGATACTGAACCCTGCGGAACCCCTGACGAAACGCCCGAGGATTCCGAAGAAGAATTACAGACACTTACGAGAAAACTTCTGTTATGGAAGAAACTAATGGCTAGTTTTACTACACCTACAGGAAAATTGAAATTAATCAATAATCTTTCAACCAAACCGAGTCGAATGCTTTCTCAAGATCAAGAGCGCATACGACTGTAGGGCGGTTTCGTTCGTTTAGAGGCTTCACTATTGTATGTAGCAAATATGAAGCCGCATGCTGGGTGCTATGTTGTGGCCGAAAACCAAATTGAAATGAAGGTATTAACTCATGTTCCTCAACATAGTTTTGAATTTTGGAGACCCAAAACTTTTCAAAAAGTTTACCCAGAGTGGGTAGAAGGGAAATTGGACGATAGTTATTCGTGTGCTGTGGGTCACCTATTTTATGTATTGGAATTACCTTTGCGATCTTCCAACAATCAGGAAAGTATCCAATATTATAGGAATTGTTGAATAATATCAAGATAATATTCAACACCCTAATTGGAAACTTTTTGATCATGAAGTTTGATATTCCATCTACACCGCAAGATTTCTTACTGTTGAGAGTTGAGATAATACCCCTCAGGCTACTGATGTCCAAGAATTCCGACAAGTCTGATGGTCTAGAAGCTCTGTTGGAAACAGAAAAGGAAGTGATTGGGGAAGAGTTAGCTACAGAATATCGAGAAACAGTGTCCTCCACCAGAGAGTTAAGTTCCCTAGGAGTGCCACAATTTCTCATATTTAGCTGTTTTCTGAAATTCTCCGCAAACAAATGTGCCTTTTCCAATGGTAAATGGAAGAGACTGCCATTTGATTTAAGGGGAGTGTCTTTCTTGTTCACCTGCCCAGATAAAATCTTAACTTCTCGAAAAGTTTCTGGTCCAGGGCGGATCTTTGCCAGCCTTTGCACAAGTTGCTTATTCCGAAAGTTAGAGATCATTTCTGAAATCAGTTTAGTCAAACAAATAATCTGTGAAATGAGTGACTTATAAGCTCTGGAAGTCTTATTGCCTTGAGAATGAAAAATTCTCTTCAGCATTTTCCTCCAAAGCTGTCTGGTCTTCAGGTGCTTAACTATATCTGGGGGAAGAGCATTGCCCCTAAATTTGCCCAACTCAGAAAGTTGACAGTGTCTTTCGGAGACACTGTCTATTTTAGATGTTAATTCCCCAAGAACCTCATCAATTTCTGTACCAGTCAGATTTCTATTGTCGGAAATCTGAATATCTCTAACCGATTGATTCAGGTCAGCCGAAAATGAAAGCCAATTAGTTTTGGAAAAGTTTCTTACCATAACAGGAGCTGCCTCACGAAGTTGTCCGCTCATATTCAATCCAAGGCCCAATCTTACAACAAAATGATCGGACATTCCTGTCGAAGTCTTACAGTTGGACGTATTAATCAGATTTTTTAGATCTTGAGAAACTAAAAAGAAGTCTAGAGTAGACGAGCTATCTGGTCTTGTTGGAGACATAGGAGAAATAATTGAGAGTGAATCAACTGCAACATTCTCTAACCAACTCCTTAGAAATCTGCCATTTTGTTGCTAGACGAATCTCCCCAGTCGGGATGTCTGGCATTGAAATCTCCCCCAACAATGACATTATCAAAGTGCCTCGTACCATTTAACCGTTTGTTTAAATCTTCCCTGAACTCTCGACGTACAGGAGCACCCCGAATATAGAATGAAACTATTAGTATCTTTCTATTATCCGTTGTGCTACAGATCGCCGCAGCTGCTGAACAGTGTTTAAATTTTGGTAAATGATACGGAAGAAATTGGAGAGAGTCCTTAATAAGAATGGCAGTACCAGCATTGTAGTCATTCCTAACAACTTTGTAGTTGCGGAATTTCAGCACTGAATCCTCTTTCATCTTGGTTTCTTGTATCAAGATGAAATCAGAGGCTAGACTATCGATCAGGAATTGAGCCGTGAGAGTCGGTAACTAGGGAACACGCATTGAAAGAAGAAAGACTCACTTGCATACTTGCAAAATAAATTTGAAAATTGCAAGCTGCTTTTCCTCAACTGAGGACGCATTCTGCGTTTCAGACATGAACTTCGAGAAAAGCTCTAAGTTTTTATCTAGTGAAGGACTGCTCGTAGTCGGCTTGATTCCCTTTGCCGCTTGAGCAAATGATACTCCCGGGGATCGAAGACTGTGGCTAACAAAGTTGACTTTCACTTTGCTAGAATTGGCATTGGTAGCTTTCTTGTTGTTTATAGCTTTTTTCCGTTCGACCATTGATAAATAGGCTGGGCAGCCTCTGAAATTTGCGGTATGACCAGTTTGTCCGCAGTTGCAGCATTTAGCAGGCTCTGTGATGGGAAGTTTGCATTCTCCTCTTTCGTGTTTATCGGTGCATCGAATACACCTAAAGGGGATAGTGCAGTTTTTGGCCAGATGCCCAAAATTTTGGCACTGAAAACACTGCACCTCTTCTACTCTTTTAGTTTTTTCCCAATGAATATTTTGATAATATAAATGCCGAATTTTCCTCACTTCTCGGAGGTCTTGTTCCGGATCAAAATTTGCTATGAAAAGCCCCGAGGTTGAGATTACCTGAGAAGAAGGATTATCTTTCAAACGCAATTTATCATTGCGGGACAAAAAATGACCAACTGATCTTATATTGATCTTTGAATGATCTCGCTTAATTTCTTCGAACAGGATGTCGGGAGATGTCTCATTGTGGAGTCCACAAATAAGAAGAGATTTACTTCGTAAACATGGGGGAGAGCTTGTGGAGGCTGCCCACTTCCACTCCTTCAGAAGGCTAAATACCTTTTGGTGGTCGGCAACCGACTCACACAGTATTAAGCACTTCTCAGGTCCTCTGTTTTTAATGGAAACCTTAATGTTGAGCTTTTTAAGTTCAGATATTAAGTTGGGTATATTTAACCCATATCCAGCAATGGGTGGAACTTTCTCTTTTTTGCCAGCTTTAACCCCTGAAGAGGTGGATGAAAGACCCCCAGAAGAAACAGGCATATTAGAAATGGTAGAAGAAACAGCACTTACCTTTTGCTTCGCCTCGACTCCTTTAATGGTGGCCTTCTTTTTCCGCTTTACATCGGCAAAGTTGTACTGGCTGTACGTTGATTCTTCATCGCCGGCATTGACAAAATCGTCCATAGCGAGATCCTCCTCGGCAATTACGGAAAAATTACTCCTCGTTGAATTTCGGCTTTCCTTCGGTCTTTGCTGATCGCTGTCATTAATGAAATCATCCACAATGATTTCCTCTTCGGCAGTTTCGGCAAAGTAACTTCGTGTTGGATTACGCTTCATTCCTGGCAAAACACTATCGCTTGATTTCGCTCGCACATTTCTCTCGATGCCATCCACTCGCTTCATTCGCCGCTCCTTGCTCGGAGCGGTCCAATCCTTTGAAACATCGTCCTCCGTAGCTAGCTCGTTTTGTTGCGCCGTTGAAACCATTCCCGTGAATCGCCTCAAGTCCTCGAGTTGTATTTGCATGTACTCGTTCATTCGAGTAAGCTCTGCCAAGTCCGCTCGTAGCCTCGTATTCTCCTCCAGCAATTCAGCCATAGAAGAAGGAGGCTCGTCTTCATCAGTAGGCGTAATAGGTCGCCTCCGTTTCGCCTTCTCCGTCGCGGCGGAAACTCCAGTGTCCGCACGCTTCTCCGACATTTCCTCGTCTCGCTTCGTCCTTGTAGAGGGTACCGTAGCCACGTTGAACTCGCCAACCAGCCAAAGATACACTCGCTTTCCCAAAGTAGATTGCTCCGCTTCAAAATCAAGTGTGTCCTGTTCAAGGAACAAAACACGACTGACTGACGACCTCGAGTCGATTCAGATTCAGATTCAAAATATTTTATTAACAATATTTGAATGACAATTCATTATTACTTAATAACTATGGTTGCTTCTTAACTAACAATACTTTGCTTAAAATTAGATGGCTATTTATTTTTTTTACAGAAATCTCTTCAGACGATACAGAAATTTTGTAAAAAAAATCGGAAGCCGAATCTTTTGGTATACAAATTTGCTAGTTTGAAGAGGAGAATATTCTTATTGCAATAACAATAATTAATTGTAATAAGACAGAGTCAAATAAATTAAGCACTTTAGAAGGTTCCGGTAATATTACTAAATTTTTATTCGAGCAAAGCTAATGAAAATTAAAGCATAAATTTATTTTGTAATTAAGAAACACCTAAAGTAGGGATGTCAAAAACCGGCCCATAACCCGGTTTTCGGTTTTTTCGGTTTTTTTGCAAAGCCGGTTAGACCGTCCGGTTTTAACCGGGCTCAAAGTACCGGTTTTCGGTTAACCGGTTTTTCATTGAATTGCTTAGAATTTTAGCAAAATTATGCATACACACTCGTTAAGCTGATGTTCGTATAGAAATATGTATGACTGTGTAATGGAGCCCTAAAAGAGAAACATGTTGAACAAAAAAGATAATCAAATAAAATTGTCAGAAGTATTCATAATGTTTCAAAAATAGTTAACTGAGTTTTATTGCTAGACAATGCATATAGTGCAGTCAAAATATCCCATTTCAGGCCTCCAAATAAAAAAAAAATAGAGTAAGGCTATTTTTTTGTAGTTTTTGAATCAGGGAGCTCCCAGGCATCTAAAACTCATTTTGCTAAAAAAAAATGTTGATCGGAAAGGTCCCAAAAAGGACAAAAAAGGATACTCTTTAATTCTTGGCCGGAGGTTAGCATGTGGGGTATCAAATCAAAGGGGACGTCGAGTATATTACATATCCGGTGTTTGTTTCCTGTTTCAAGGACACTAAATGGAAAAATTCGGGCTAAAACGAAAAATTACGGCTTTGGAAAGATACATATACGAGAAACATGAAAATTTTCCATTGGATCCCAATTTTCTCCTGTGAGGGCCCTTCAAACAAGTAATAAACTCCAGATATGGAATGTACTTGACGTCCTCTTTGATATGACACCCCGCATGCCCACGTTTGATCAAGGTTTGGAATTAGTGTCCTTTTTGAGAGCTTACCGATCATTTTTTTCTTAGCAAATTTAATGGTAGAATCTTTAGCTATTATAGATTCGGAAAACTGAGAAACGTAGTGACAATTTGAATTACTCTCGTAATTAGGGCTTCGGAAAGATACACGGGAAACACAATAATTCTCCATTTAATCTCGATTTATTCCTTTGAGGGTCCTTGAAACATGGAACAAACACCGGATATGTAATGTACTTGACGTCCCCTTTGATTTGTTACTCCACATGCCGACCTCCGGTCAAGGATTAAAGAGTATCCTTTTTTGTCCTTTTTGGGACCTTTCCGATCAAAATTTTTTTTTAGCAAAATGAGTTTTAGATTCTTGGGAGCCCACTGATTAAAAAACCACAAGAATTAACCTTACTCTATTTTTTTCTATTTCAAATGCTAATATGACTGCACTAATAGATGATGTAGATTTTGAAGTCTTTGTGGACACGACGGATGTTGAAGTGGACGCGGACGTCGTAGCAACTGCCGATTCGTCTTCCTATAACAATGATCTGATACACATATACATTCACGACGCACAAAAGATACACGTGTAACACGCATCTGCCTTGGAAAGGAAAAATGCAAGGAGCGGTAGCTTGAATAGCACTAACGAGAGTGTTCGGAAATACGAAATTTTTCATAGAAGACAAGCAATAGAATTACAGACTGACAAATCAAGAAAATATAAAAATTTTATGAATTTGGAAAGTTTTTTTTTCGGTTTTAACCGGATGGGCAAACAACCGTCCGGGTTAAAACCGGGAGGATGAAAAAACCGAAAAAAACCGGTTAACCGTTTTGAAAGTACCGGTTTTCGGACTAACCGTCCGGTTTTTGACATCCCTAACCTAAAGGCATCTCACATACTGGGAGCTCTTCTTCTGACTTTGACCATGGAAAGATAGAACACTGGATATTGTTATGTTTTCGATAAGATCATCCCTATTCATAAAATCTCAGAGCAACGGAGTGACTTCAACTATTATTATTAATCATATATGTATGTATGTATTGGGAAGTGATAGCGACTGTAAACCGGATACCATCAATAGATAGTGTGTACAGCATTGTCGAATCAGGCATCTGGTCACCTTACATTAAAGCAACTTTGCAGATTCATTAGTTAAAAGTTCTGTTCGGTTTTCTCCTCACTGGTTTGCATCCGTTTTTGCCGTCGAAACCAAATCGTTATCGTCCCGCCAATGTACATTGTTGTCCTCGCCATATCGTTCTGACTGGATTCCTGAAAAGTAAAAACACAACACAAAGTATCATGTCGTACACTTTGGGATTAAACAATGGTATACTTATCTGAGGATCCATTTCGCCACTTTGTGCCAAGTATTGTTGTCGTCGGCGTCGTCGCAATATTCACTCCATCATCGCTGATATTACCGTCATCATCAGTCATCGTATATCTGCAAAAACAATAGCTATATTAGTTAATTTGATCAGAATTAGAATTTAACACAATTACTCACCTTTGAATTGTATACTTGATTTGTTTACATTTAATGCCATTTATCAGCTGATCAGCTTATGTATACATATTTGACCAGATTAGAACATTCGAATCCTGCAACACGATATAATTGAAATATTAGATAAAGTTATCGCATACTTGAACCAATTACGATATTTGCTAATATGTACATACTTTCACATTACATACATACTCATGTATTAGATTCGTATTAGATTTAACCTTGAACTTGAATAACGTTTCAATCGTTAGATACGAGGTTTCAATTAAGGACAAAATTAGAACACCGCTCACTTGAATTGTTGACCCCAACCGGGAACGTACTTTGCTCTCGTTATTCGATTTTGAATTATTGTACCTTTTATTTTAACTTTGAACATTTTAAGGTTTTTATTGGATTTTGTACCTGATTTGTAAATAATAGATTATTTGAAAAACTATGTATTTCGCGAGTTTATTCTGGTCCGTCGAGTATTTGTTTCGCCCCTTTGATTCTAACCCAAACAGTTCCGTTATGAAATTGTTTTTCAAATATTCAATTAAAAATCGAATTTAAAAGTTCTCTAAAGATTTGAAAACAGTATCTGAGAAGTAACGTTTATAGAAAAGCATTTAAAATCGAAAAAAAAAAAACAAAATTTGTCTCAAAACCAAATTTTAATTTTTTTAATTTGGTTTACCATCTTTATTCATGGCGTTTTTACTCGAAAAAATTGTACCATGGATTCTCATTCTCAGTATTGCTCAATTGTGCATTAAAAGCTGGACACTATGAAGAAGAAGAACATACTCTTCAAACCGACGCTCTAACCAAAAACTTATTGTATCGCTTTTTTGTTTATATACATATAAAGATTAAAGAATGATCAAGACCTACGAAGTGGAAAGCACTCACCTATTGTTAAAACTGCAAAGGGGGAAAGATGAGAATAAATTAAGGCCAATCAAAGAAATTCATCCTGGAGTATTAATTTTCGACGCAGCTTGATTTCGTGGGAAATGATGGAAAAGCTAAACGCCTTGATTCTGGTAACGTCCAGGTCCAATATTCTCGTAGTGCTTGGTAAGGGCGGCAAATTGTCAATAGTCTACTAGCGGCAAATGTGTTAAACCGCCACTGTGATATTGCTAAGTAAAACGAATGAAGTTGACATAAGTTGTGTGATCTGTACAACTTTCGGCACCTCCCTATGTCCTATAAAATGTCTTCTTTATCTATGTATATAGTAAGAAGAATACGATATTTGGTCGGCAAAAATCCTACATCGCTGGATTTTTGGGGATAGCATATTATGGGAAACAATTCCCCACTGTTTTTTTTTTTCGTTTTTAACCCTAGATTTTGGAAAACGCGCATTCTAATAGACTTTTAACATATTCTACATTATCGTATGTAATACTCATAAAAATATAAATTAACAGCGTGTTTATAGTTTCTGCAATAAATGCACCATAAAACATAGCCGACATTTCAAGTTTGCAAAAAAAATGTTTTTTTACTTGCGTGAGAAGGCGCGAGTTATATCTATAGCTATATCTATTCCACGACGGACATCCACCCCGACCTAGATAGTAAGCAAAATATACATATCGCACTTTTATAATCAATATTTCACAATCAATATTTCATAAATGCACAATTGCAACAAATGCACAATTGCAACAAATGCAAAATTGCACAATTTTCTTTATTGTAAAAATTGTAACATTAGTTTAGTCGGTTTTTGATACTAGAATAAAAAGGTTTAAACAAGAGCATTATGGTTTTTTTTATTCCGTGAAAAGACTCTTCACGTAACTCGCGCGATGAGCAAATTGCCGCCTGGCGACACCTGGTAGTAACAACCTCCTTCTCTAGCAGCACTCCGCGCACTGACGACGTACAGCGTTTCGGCACGAGTTGTGAATGAAAATGGGGGCAGCAACTTAACCAAGAATTATTTTACGAATTATTAAGGGTTTTTTTATGGTGATGGCGGCAAAATGTACAAAGCGCGCCCACTCTATGATTATTTCAAAAATTGCAGAAGATACAGAAAAATGGTCTGAGGACGAAACCAACATTTAGCTTTCTGCTCCAATTTCGGGGGAGTTATGGACATGAAGCCAAGTCGCAGAACAAAAGTTTCTGTGAAGCAAAAAATACGTTTTTTTTTTCAAATTCAAATGATCCTTGATCAGAGCGACTTGAGAATACTTACACCAAATTTCACGGCTGAACTTGCATTTTTTCAAGGTCTAAAATGAAAATTTTCTAATTTATTTTTTAGTCTATCGCCGAATTTTCCACTAAAATTCGAATGTGTTATATATCATTGCAAAGGAAATTTTATGTAGTTTTTTTCATCCCCAGGACGAAAATAATCCCAAAATACAACATTGAACTTGAAGTTCAGAATAATGTATCGAATGAGCGGAGTACGCAACGCACGCATAATGTTTCTAATCAAAGGAACCATCTGTATATGTCACTCTGCGAACAGTGTGCAAAAATTACAAGACAAATAGACATCTAGAATCATTAACTATTCATCTCAGCGATTTATCTCAATTTGGGTGAACCTATACTACTTGTTTCCACCGCATGTGGTGGTTTTTGGTGCTTGTGTCCCGCCATGATGTTTTCCATCATGATTCAAAGAAAATGGAAAACATTCCGGCGAAGAGGTCGTGTCGTGAGATAGGAATGCATTGTGATAAATTAGATACTAGGGTCGAATAAAAGCACCGTCAGACCTGTTAAAACGAAGAAGCTGTTAGATATAATAAATGTTTATTGACGTCAGGATTGATTACATCATTTCGAGCGCAATTACACAGTTTCATTTTCATTCTTTCATGGGAATTTTCATATTTACGTCAGCGTCGGAGTCAAAAACCAAATTTTCAAGTACTAGAAATAAGGACTTTAAGCATATTTACATTATCAATTCTCGGCCAGATATTAAACACTAGGTGATTTCAGTGTTTTCTTTTCAGCTCATATTGACCAATCTCATTTATGGACTCAATAATTTTTTTGAAAAAATAGTTTTATATTCTGAGAGTCCTATAGCTACCTACATTTCTTCTTTTTTTTGTGCCTCATTAGGATTTAGCTGGATTTTGCCTGAGCCTTCCTTTCGAGGTCATAAGCATAAGCAAGACCCCAAAAGTCTCCGTCTGTATGAGTGCCGCTAGCGTTGCTGCAGAGGGTCAAAGACACTCAAAAACAGTTTTTTTATGTCTCGATAACAACAATGTAAAAGGGGATTCAGACTATCGACAAGATTGATTAAATTATAGATCTGAAAACAGTTGTACCATATTGTACTGCAGTTTGAATAATGCAAGTACAGTCTACGATGCATTTTGAATTTGATAACATACGAATTAATCTAGTAGGCAAGTTTCAACTAGATTAATTTAGTTGTATTAATTAGTAAATCATGTTACTATTGTGAATCCCCTCTAAGGGCGGATTCACACTATGGACAGGATTTACTAAAACCACTAAATTAATAGAGTCGAAACCCGCCCACTAGATTACATCGTATGTCATTAAATTCAAAATGCATCGTTGAATGTACTTGCATTATTCAAATTACACAATATGATACAAATGTCAACTAAATCTAGGATTTAGTAAATCTTGTCGATAGTCTGAATCGCCCCTAATTTTAGTAAATCTTCTCAGTATTGTGAATCCCCTATTAAATATCAACTTTCATTTATTTTTCGATTTAAAAAGAAAGTAAACTGAATATTTATTATTGGAAAAAATCACATTCGTAAGAACCGTATGCGCTAATAATAAGTTAATTATAATTATTAGCTTAATTATTTTTCTCTACTTTGAAAGAAGGGAAGGGTATTGCTTTCCAATCAAGCTCCTTTTTAGGTTCCACAACTGAATTCGCTAGAGAAAATGAGCTCTCTCCACAGAAAATGAGCTTAATTGTATACAATCAATTGGACAGTCTATTCTATGGCGACTCTAAAGGATGACTTTTTCCATACAAGTTGACAGATTGTCAGTCATTCAATTAGGTTAGGTTAGGTAATGGGCCGCCGTAACCATAAAACATCTGCGAAAAAAACAATAATTCGACGTAGATATTTTTGGTAGACAAGAAGGGATATACACTTTTCGAAGTCAAAACAAATGCTAAATTTATTGTTCCTCTGTCATCAGGTTCCTTAGAGAAGCAAATTTCATACTGTCCTAAAATCTTTGAAAGTTCATGAGATACTCCGGATCCTCAAATTTGCTTGTAAAATTTGCTTCGCTTGGCTGCGCTATTTGCAGTATTGTAGCCGCGGTTTGTAATCCGACCTACACTTTTCCTTACGAAGCACGATATGCGCTAAAAGATTCTTTAGGTTGCTCTGCAAATAAACTCTTAAAACAAAAATCTTAAAACATTTTTGGTGATAGTACCTTTTCTAAACTTTCGGACAAAATTCCAATCGACTTTTTCATAAACTGTTAAACACGAACAAAATCGTTTGAGAGTGGTACTAAACTTAGTTAAAACTAGTTAGTACGGCCTGTATACATATATCGTTGAAGACTAAAATATTTTATCTTGCTTGCAGTATATACCCGGTCATTATGGCTGTGATGCGCATTTGGTTTGAAAGGAGTTTCGCCAAGATTCTGTATTGAATTTAATATTACGTACAAACAAAATTAAAAGATTTGAATTAGAGCACACTTAAATTTAAAGCTGAAACAAGAAATAGAGTAAATCCATTTTTTGGATTCTTCGTTGTGTCAAATTCATACATTTTCTTCGATTTCGACAGAACGAAAAAAATGGATTCGGATTGACCGTGTGTGTGCAGCATTAGGGTAGATAGGGCATTCGTGTTAAAATCTTAAGTCCGCTGGATCGAATCCCATTATATATAGTATAGGCGCAGGTAATTTACTATGCTTACGAACAACACGAGGTCAATACTGCGCCGCGTGAATGATTTTATTTTAAAATAATAAAAAAAAAACGATTGACGAAATCATTAATTTAATGATCTTAAAACAAGAACGCTATTATCAATATAAGAATGCAAAGAGTGAAAGTAGTTCTTAACAAAATTATTTTAAGTACGTCGTTCTTAATTTTAGTAGAAACAGTGTAACGTCAAAATTATAAGTTTCAAAAGAGTTAGTTTAAGGTCGATTCACACTTTTTAGTCATCAGTCACATTCATATCATACTCAGATATTACCGCCAAAACGAGCCATGTGCCTACACAGTGCATATGTGTGAAAATTCACACATGAGGGTACTTAACGTAAGTTTTTTTTTTCAGGGGAAGATGAAGGTTAAACTTGCCTATAGAAATACACCTTAGGATTTTTCCGTATAAGTTAGGTCCGAATGGGCCGTTTCAGATTGTAAGAAAACTACCATACGGGTAAACTTGCACGACGAGAACCAAAAGTACTGTTACATTTTTCTCGTCTTTTCTAGACGTTCCAGTGGGTTCGATTTCGATAGATTTTCGCGTACACACGTTACTGTAACACTATTTATTACAACACACACGGATATATACATGGTTGACAATTTCACTAATTACTGACACGACATAATATACGAGTAAAACTATACTGACTCGTCGACACTAGTCGACGCCTTTATATGCTAGTTTCCACTTTCCGGAAACTTCCTGGAAGTCGTGTTGTTGCCTAATATGTCAACCCTATTTCTCGCTAGCGCCATCTGGTGCCAAGTATAGAAATACAATTTGGGTTGAATTATAAACCAGACACATCACATTACCCCCTCCTTAAACCTGTTCGTCCCGAACAGAACTCGCTTCGATCTTCTCCGTATCATTGCCTTGAAGGCGCCAGTCGATCCACATGTATGTATGTTCATTTTCGCTCTCGGCTTCCGATGCTCGTTCTTTAACAGCTGCACAATTTGTACACCGGCGGCACTACTCCTCAACGTCACCTCGACCATCCACCCAGTAGAATCGTTTGTTTCCCGATTCACAGACAACGGGAGCAGGTTGTTTCGCACTATGCGAACTCATTCTTCTGGTCCGCTGCACACATCTCTTACAGGATGTTCCGGCTTTTCTCGGCAGACGACAATTCCGTCGCAGATGACAATTTTCACTGCAATTCCAGCACCGAACTGAATCACCGTTGACATCCTTCTTGTAGAGTGTGCCTCCCTTCCTCAGCTGTTCACAGTTACTTCGCACGTGCCCATGTTCACCGCATTTCCAGCATCGACTCGAATCTCTGTTTGTAACCTTCTTGCAGAATGTGGCTGCCTTCCTCAGCTGCTCACAGGTGCGTCGCACGTGTCCCTGTTCACCGCATTTCCAGCATCGAATTGAAACTCTGTTAACGACTCGTCTCGATACATCGATTCTCCGACAAACGTAATCATCCGTTACTTCTCGAACTCGGTTTGCTTTTTTCCAACTCGTTTTTCTTGCCTGCTGGTCACACTTCATGCAGAATGTTCAGGTCTTCCTGGGCTGTTGACAATTCCTTCGGACATGACCCTTTTCATCGCAGTTCGCTGGCAGACACTATCCTCTACTATTTCTCGGACTCGCACACAATTATGGGTGGCTTGCTTCGCAGCCTCGAATGTCAGGCTGTATGCAAGTGCGTCCCTAATCGTCCGCTTTTCAGCTAGCCATGACGCCTGTTGTAATTCGCGATCCAAGAGAGCCGTAGTGAACACATCAATTGCTGTCTCGTTTCGATACTCAGGTTCCGAGGTTGGGTATGACAAAAGAGCCAGCCGTTCAAGGTCTTGAGCCAATTGCTGCAGTGTTTCTCCTGGCTTCTGTGTCCGGTTTCGAAGCTCTGATCGATATATTTGCTTCATGTGCTCGTCCCCGTATCGCACATCCATCGCCTTCACGAGCTCCACATAAGATGTCTACAGTGGGGCAGGAATCGATTGCAGGATCTCAGCAGCAGCTCCTATCAACGCCAGAACCCGAGCCGCGCCGCACTCGCTGTCCGGGTCCAACCATTTACCGTCGCAGCAGCCTCAAATTGTATCTTGTAGATGTTCCAAGACATTTGTCCATCGAAAGTCGGCGCTTTCAGACTTTTAATCGTCGAGCCAGTTTTTATTATTCCACTTGTTATCGATGTTTCTAAGTAGCTATGCGACTCCTGGAGTTTTTCAACTACTACTGCATTCTGCGGGTGTTGGTTGATATTCGTTATTTTCAAACGTTCCAGATCGTTCTTTGACATCTGGACTTCTTCGGACAGGTCACTCTTGAACTCATGCATCTCTTCGGCCACCATCTTAATCTTTTCGGAACTTTCTCGAGACTTCTCATCGATTATTTTCATAACTTCCGTTTGCTGTTTTTCAAATTGTTGTTCGAGGCCGTTCTTTAAATGGCTGAACGCTTCTTCCTGCTTGGTTGCTATCGACCTTTCCGAACCCGCAATTTGTTCTTACAATTCCGACTTTATCGATTCCTCTGACTTGGCTGATCGTTCATTAATTTCGGACTTTATCGATTCCTCCATCTTGCTCATTGCTTCCTTGGATCTCACTGACCGTTCATGCTGTTCCTTCCTTAGTTCTGACATCGCTCTTAGCAACTGCATCATTGGGTTTCTGGCTTCTTCTTCGGCACTTGCCTCACAGGAGTCTTTCTCTTCCCGAAACTCAACCGTATCGGGATCCTGTCCGTCATCTCTCAGTGCTTCCATCAACCGAGCGAGTAACGCGCTTTTCATTCCGAAGTCGGCAAATTCCGTTTCGCCAGCTCACGCTTCAATGCGGCCGTTGTTAGTTGTGAGATATTACGCGGCATTTTGTTTCTCGATGAAAAACTGTCAACAGTTCACTTTTACGCAAATCGAACTTTCGAAAAGTTTTTCTGTCCACAATAGTTCGACCCGAAGCTCGTAAGTTCACTTTCCAGAACTTTCCGCCGCGAACTTTAACGAAAATTGTCGTCAAGTTCTTGAATCTTTCCACACTAGTCCGACACGATTTCGATTACTTTCCAGAACTTTCCATCGCGAACTATCCAAAATGCTCATCGCGTTCTCGAATGTTCACTAGTTACACGCGATTTCACGTTTACCGGATTTTCTCACACTAGTCCGACACAATTGCGTTCACTTTCCAGAACTTTCTGTCGCGAGCTATCCCGAAAATTCTCGTCGCGTTTTCGAATATTCCCGAATGCACTCGACACACAGTTTCACACACCGAATCTGTCCACACTAGTTCAACACGACCGCGTAAGTTCAGAACTTTCCAACGTGAACTTTCTCGAAATTTCACGCCGTATATTCCGCGCACGAGTTACACTACCACGCACTTGAAAATTACACTTCTGACACCAATTGTCATATTCTTCTCGTCTTTTCTAGACGTTCCAGTGGGTTCGATAGATTTTCGCGTACACAATAATGAATAACACTCGCGTTACTGTAACACTATTTATTACTATACACACGGTTTACAATTTCACTAATTACTGACACAACATAGTCCACGAGTAAAACTATATTGACTCGTCGACACTATACGACGCCCTTATATACTAGTTTCCACTGTTCCGGAAACTTCAGTGATGCACTTTCCGGAAACTTCCAGGAAGTCGTGTTGTTGCATAATATGTCAACCATATTTCTCGCTAGCGGCACTAGCGCCATCTGGTGCCAAGTATAGAAACACAATTTGGGTTGACGTATAGACCAGACACATTACAGTACGTTCATTTCACACTATCCGATCAAAACACGCACGGGCGAATAATAATATAGGTAATAAAGGAAATGTGTCCATGAACGGTTCAAAGTTAGTGTAGAATGACAAATGAAGTGCAAAGCAAGTTGCCGCTCTATGGGTTTATTATCGTCACAGGAAAAACATCAACGATCGGGAGATGCTATCGTAGATCCAGTTGTAATTCGTTCATACAATTCATACAAAAGAAAGACGCGTTCTTAGAATGTGAAATGCACAATGCTTATGTGCCGGCCACTATAAAAGCTTTCGCCGTACGTTTGTTCGCCGTCCGGTTGCGTCTTACAATGTGAAACGGCCCAATGCGACTTGCGTAAGATGTCTTTTGCAACAAAATTCGAAACAAGGAGCCCACTTCACACACACACACAGTTGTAATTCGTTCATACAATTCATACGAAAGAAAGACGCGTTCTTACAATGTGAAATGCACAATGCTTCTGTGCCGGCCACTATAAAAGCTTTCGCCGTACGTTTGTTCGCCGTCCGGTTGCGTCTTACAATGTGAAACGGCCCAATGCGGCTTGCGTAAGATGTCTTTTGCAACAAAACTCGAAACAAGGAGCCCACTTAACACTTGTTTAGTTTATACACTACGCAAGCAAATGTTGGAAAGTTAACATGCAATTAAATAAACTCAACTTAACAGAGCTTTGAGAAATCGACCCTAAAGCAAAGAATTTTCTCGTAATTGCCTTGCGCTCCATCTATGTGCAGCTAGTCAAATAATGTATATTATCTCATACACTTACCCTTGGCGAAAAGCTGTTGTTCGAACTTGACGAAAAGTTTTGACACGAACCGGAAAAAGCGGAAGAGTGGCTTCGGAAAAATTTCCTATGCATACATACTTACCCCTTCTATGGGATTATGACGTAATTTTCAATTGTGGATTTGAATTTTTCTTAAGATTTTACGTGATGTGATTGAAATAGATATGATGCAGTAAAACAGCGAACAAAAGCAGCACAATGGATTTAAATGGGTGATGTACATAAATGTTGGCTAAATGACATATACCCCAGGAAAATTGGCATTTCACTTCGGAAAAATTAAGGGAAAGCTGGATTTTTGCATGAGCCTTCCTTTCGAGGTCCTAAACAAGTCCCTAAAAGTCCCCATCCCTACGAGTGCCGCTAGCGGTGCTACAGAGGGTCAAAGACCCTCGAAAACAGGTTTCTCTGAATATTTCGATAACGGTAGCATATGCAAAAAAGTGGTGTATGGCAAATTTAAAGCTCTTGTGAATTCTCAATAAACGATGCAAAGACCGAATACTTTCGGGCACTCCTAACGGCGCCAAGAGGTCTAACGGTATTTTTAACAAGGTTTCATTAAAATCTCTATAACGGTAACTCGTACTAAAAACTTTTGTATGGAAAATTTGTAGCCTATGGGGTTCTGAAGAAAGTGGCGAAATTTCATATCAATATGTATAGCTTTAAGGGCGCTATGGGGGTTCAAACCTTAAAAAAACGTGTTTTTTTGAGGTTTTCCGTAAATGGTGCTAAGACGAGGGAGTGCGCTCTAAGGTGTTCTAGGAGAAATTTGCAGCTTCTGTGGCTGTTAGTAAGACGCCAAAAGTCCCCAAAGATGGGAGCCCCCCTAACGAAGTTATGAGGGCCCAAACATTCAATTAAGCAGTTTTTGGGGAATATCTCTATAACGGTAACGTGCACCGAAAGCTGTTATAAGGCAAATGTGTAGCTTATATAACGCTTAATTAAATATCTGAATTTCAGATTGATGCGTGCAATACTAAGGGCGCTATGAGGGTATGAACCGTACAATAACGGTATTTTTTCGTTATTTTCGTGGATTTCTTCATAACGGGACCGCATTCGGTTGGGAAGCCTGTAACAATTTGTTGCTTCTATAACGTCAACTTAAAATGCCAAAACAACTTATTTATGCGGGCACCCCTAAGGAAGCTATAAGGGGTCAAAACTAAACAACTAACTAAACAAAAAAACCGTTTCTCGGATTTTTTGATAACGGGAACCTCTAGAGGGAACCCATCTGGAATAAATTTGTAGCTCCTGTTGCTGTTACTAAGATGCCAAAAGTCCCCAAAGATGGGAGCCCCTCTAACGAAGTTATGAGGGTCCAAACATTCATTTGAGCAGTTTTTGGGGAATATCTTTATAACAGTAACGTGCACCGAAAACTGTTATACGGCAAATTTGTAGCTTATATACCGCTTAATTAAATATCTGAATTTCGGATTGATGCGGGAAATGCTAAGGGCGCTATGAGGGTCCGAACCGTGCAATAACGGTATTTTTCGTTATTTTCGTGAATTTTTTTCATAACGGGAGCGCTTTCGGGAAGGAAGCCTGTAAAGATTTGTTGCTTCTGTAACTTCAAATTCAAACGCCAAAACAACTCATGTATGCGAACACCCCCAAGGAAGCTATTAGGGGTCAAAATTAAACAAAAAACCGTTTCTCGGAAATTTTTTGATAACGGGAACCTCTAGAGGGAACCCATCTGAGGGAAATTTGTAGCTCGTGTGTCTGTTAGTGTGACATCAAAAGTCCCCAACGATGGGAGCCCCCCTAGGGAAGTTATGAGGGTCCAAACATCCAAATAAGCAGTTTTTAGTGAATATCTCTATAACGGTAATGTGCACCGAAAACTGTTATATGGCGAATTTGAAGTTTTTACAACGCCCAACTTAATGTTCAAATTTCAGATCGATACGTGCAGTACTGAGGGCGCTACGAGGTTCCAAAACTAGCAAATTCGGCATTTTTGGTTATTTTCGTGAAAATCTTCTTAACGGTAACGTATACCGGAAGCAGTCAGTAAAAATTTGTTGTTTCTATGGTTTTAAATTAGAGGCTCCACCGATTTGTATGCTCCTGGAGCCTTCATACGTGCCATATAACGTATAAATTAACTAATTTTTAAGCCCATATGGACGTACGTAAAGACATACACTACACATGCCTTCTTTAAAAATTAGTATATTAAAACGTTATAATGCCCGTATGGTGGCTCCAGGTGCATACAAATCGATGGAGCATTTTATTTGAAACATAGAAACAACAAATTTTTACAGACTGCTTCCGGTATGCGTTACCGTTCTGGAGATTTTCACGAAAATAACCAAAAATGCCGAATTTGCAAGTTTTGGAACCTCGTAGCGCCCTTAGTACTGCACGTATCGATCTGAAATTTGAACATTAAGTTAGGCGTTGTAAAAACTTAAAATTCGCCATATAACAGTTTCCGGTGCACATTACCGTTATAGAGATATTCACTAAAAACTGCTTATTTGGCTGTTTGGACCCTCATAACTTCCCTAGGGGGGCTCCCATCGTGGGGGACTTTTGATGTCACACTAACAGACACACGAGCTACAAATTTCCCTCAGATGGGTTCCCTCTAGAGGTTCCCGTTATCAAAAAATTTCCGAGAAACGGTTTTTTGTTTAATTTTGACCCCTAATAGCTTCCTTGGGGGTGTTCGCATACATGAGTTGTTTTGGCGTTTGAATTTGAAGTTACAGAAGCAACAAATATTTACAGGCTTCCTTCCCGAAAGCGCTCCCGTTATGAAAAAAATTCACGAAAATAACGAAAAATACCGTTATTGCACGGTTCGGACCCTCATAGCGCCCTTAGCATTTCCCGCATCAATCCGAAATTCAGATATTTAATTAAGCGGTATATAAGCTACAAATTTGCCGTATAACAGTTTTCGGTGCACGTTACTGTTATAAAGATATTCCCCAAAAACTGCTCAAATGAATGTTTGGACCCTCATAACTTCGTTAGAGGGGCTCCCATCTTTGGGGACTTTTGGCATCTTAGTAACAGCAACAGGAGCTACAAATTTATTCCAGATGGGTTCCCTCTAGAGGTTCCCGTTATCAAAAAATCCGAGAAACGGTTTTTTTGTTTAGTTAGTTGTTTAGTTTTGACCCCTCATAGCTCCCTTAGGGGTGCCCGCATAAATAAGTTGTTTTGGCATTTTAAGTTGACGTTATAGAAGCAACAAATTGTTACAAGCTTCCCAACCGAATGCGGTCCCGTTATGAAGAAATCCACGAAAATAACGAAAAAATACCGTTATTGTACGGTTCATACCCTCATAGCGCCCTTAGTATTGCACGCATCAATCTGAAATTCAGATATTTAATTAAGCGTTGTATAAGCTACACATTTGTCTTATAACAGCTTTCGGTGCACGTTACCGTTATAGAGATATTCCCCAAAAACTGCTTAATTGAATGTTTGGGCCCTCATAACTTCATTAGGGGGGCTCCCATCTTTGGGGACTTTTGGCGTCTTACTAACAGCCACAGAAGCTACAAATTTCTCCTAGAACACCTTAGAGCGCACTCCCTCGTCTTAGCACCATTTACGAAAAACCTCAAAAAACACGTTTTTTTAAGGTTGGAACCCCCATAGCGCCCTTAAGGCTATACATATTAATATGAAATTTGGCCACTTTCTTCAAAACCCCATAGGCTACAAATTTTCCATACAAAAGTTTTTAGTACGAGTTACCGTTATAGAGATTTTAATGAAACCTTGCTAAAAATACCGTTAGACCTCTTGGCGCCGTTAGGAGTTCCCGAAAGTATTCGGTCTTTGCATCGTTTATTGAGAATTCACAAGAGCTTTAAATTTGCCATACACCACTTTTTTGTATATGCTACCGTTATCGAAATATTCAGAGAAACCTGTTTTCGAGGGTCTTTGACCCTCTGTAGCACCGCTAGCGGCACTCGTAGGGACGGGGACTTTTAGGGACTTGTTTAGGACCTCGAAAGGAAGGCTCATGCAAAAATCCAGCTTTCCCTTAATTTTTCCGAAGTTTGGCCAAATTTTTGTTCAAATTTCCTGGCGTAATAACCCATTTAGAATGGTTTAAAATGCATTGGTCCTGCTTTCGTCTGCTGTTTTCTGCATCATATAAATATTTCAAGCAATATGCGTTTGCGCTACGAACGATAGCTAGCTTATTATTTTTGTGATTTGACCCAAAAACAATATGTTTTTCCATCTCAATTTTCTCAACTTTTGCAAAGGTAGGTGCTTGTACGATTCTTTTAAAAATTTGCGCATGGTCTAACGATCATTTCTTTCTTACATCATTTTTTTCTAGCTTCGTTATTTCTAACAGTTTTAATACTCTTAAGTGCAAAAAACTAGGGTTAATTTTGGGCTCGATTTCGACTTACTTTGAATAGATTTTACCAATTGCAGATCTTTAGGAGCAGTGTGAATTGAATTGTATTGAATTCGAGCTAAAATTAACCCTAGTTTTCTACACTTAACGTATTAAAACTATTAGAAATAATGGAACTAGAATAAAAAGAAAGAAAGAACGAGACCGAGGCTAATTTCGGGCGCGGCCGAAATTTGGATACCCTTCGCTCACCTCGGGCTAAAAGTTTTTTCGGGCGTACCTATGACTTGTGTTCAGTCCTCCCCGCTTCCATGCTTTTCCTTGAATTATGACATAAGTGCCGGGGCGAAGATTTATTGGGGGAAGTGGGGGGCGTGGGTTTCTTAAAAGAACAAAAGGGGGGGGGGGCGTTGTATGGCAGCCCTATGAACGCATGGCCTTTCCATCAATTTTTACGTATGTTTGAGGCATCAATTATAAGATTTGGTTAAAATTGGTGGAAAAATAAAAAAGTTTTTCTTTGAAGGACCTAAATTGGGGGTTGGGTTTATATGCCAGCCCCATGACCCCACGGTGCGATTTAATTCATTTTTGCATATGTTTTGTAACATCAATAAAAATACATTTCCATGAGGTTTGGTTGAAATTTGGAGTTTTTTTTAGAAGAACCTAATTTTGGGAGTTAAGTTTGTATGCCAGCCCCACAACCCCATAGTCCGATTTTATTTATTTTTACGTTTGTTATGTGGCATCAATAGAAATATAATTTTAGGAGGTTTGATTGAAATTGGTGGGCAAATAAAAATGTTTTTTCTTAGAAAAATTTAATTTGGGGGTGCTAGGTTTGTATGGTGGCCCCATGACCACATGGTCCGACCCCATCTATTCATATATATGTTTTGTGTCATCAATAGAAACACATTTGTATGAAGTTAGGGTATAAATAAAAAAAAAATTTAGAAGAACTTAATTTGGGGAGCTAGGTTTGTATGGCAGCCCCATGACCCGATGGTCCGATTTGGTCCATTTTTACATATCTTCTGTGGTATCACTAGAAACACATTTGTGCAAAACTTGATTGAAATCGATGAAAAAATAAAAAAGTTTTTCTTACAAAAACCTAATTCAGGGGACTAGGTTTGTATGGCAGCCCCACGACCCCATTGTCCGATTTGGTCGCTTTTTACATATGTTATTTGTCAGCAATGGAAACACATTTGTGTGAAATTTTATTGAAATTGGTGCATAAGTAAAACAGGTTTTTTAAGAAGAACCTAATTTTGGGGAGTAGGTTTGTAAGGACAGCCCCACGACCCCCTTGTCGGATTTTAGCGATTCAAACATACAAGCTGCCTGCAAGAAAAAGAAGCATGTGTACAAAATTTCAGCTCCATTGCTTTTAAACTGGCCGAGCAAAACGCGTCGCAACAGACGGACAGACGGACAGACGGACAGACTGACATCGTCCAATCGACTCAGCTCGTCACGCTGATCATATATATATATGTATATATTTTATATGATCGGAGATGCCTCCTTTAATGCGTTACAAACTTCATGACAAAGTTAATATACCCTTTTCGCTTAATAAGCGAAGGGTATAAAAATGGGGTGAAACATACTCGACGGATTTGATTCAATCTTACATATGTTTTGTGTCATCAATAGAAATACATTTGTGTGAAATTTTGTTGAAATTGGTGCACAAATAAAAAAGGTTTTCTTAGAAGAACCTAATTTGGGGGATTAAGTTTGTATGGCAGCCCCATGATCCCATGGTCCGATTTGATCCATTCTTGCCTATATTTTGTGTTATCTATAGAAACACATTTGTGTGAAATTTGGTTGAAATTAGTACACAAATAAAAAAGTTTTTCTTAGAAGAACTCAAATTGGGGAGCTAGGTTTGTATGGCAGCCCCATGACCCAGTGATCCAATTTGGGTGAATCAAACATACAAACAGCCTGCAACAATAAGAAGCACGTGTGCAAAATTTCAGCTTGCTAGCTTCAATACCCGCCGAGTAAAACGCGTCGCAACAGACAGACAGACAGACAGACAGACAGACAGACAGACAGACAGACGGACATGCTCCAATCGACTCCCCAAGTCACGCTGATCATATATGTATACTTTTTATATGGTCGGAGATGCTTCCTTTAATGCGTTACAAACTTCATGACAAAGTTAATATACCCTTTCACTCTATGAGCAAAGGGTATAAAAAAAGAAAGATATGATCGTAAGACTATGCGCCAATTTTTAATAGAATCGTACAAGCACCTCCTTGGCAGAATTTGGAGAAAATTGAGATGAAAAAATAGATTGTTTTTAGTTCGAATCACACAAATTTGATTTGAAGCTCTGTAAAAACCAAACCTCTTATCGGATTTTAGTGTGGTTAAATTTATTTTATAGGTAAATTTGTTGGCTGTAATAATTTTGTTTCACTATTCTAGCTGGGCTAGTTTTGGAGATATTGAGCTTTAAGTCGTGCAAGAAAATGATTTTTCAACAATCTTCAAATGCCTGTGGCAGCTAAAGGGTTAAGCTAAGGGGGTATGTTCCGTCAAACTTTTTTGCTGGAAATCATATGAGGAATCACAATCCGGTCCGTTTATGCGGCAGTTTCCGGACACCCTGTATTGTTTTTGTTACGCCGATATTATGAAATGCCTTTCTTTTGATAAAATGTTGCAACAAACTTCAAATTTGTGTCAAATTCTAGCTGATAAATATCTTTACAAAGTATGTACCTCTTCCTGCCCTACAAAAAAAACTTGAAATTAAAACGTTGGTATAGAGTATACACTCATCCTGCCATTCGCACGATTAGAACTCGGTCTCGTTAGCTATTCCGTTCCGTTCTATTCTCGATCCTAGTAACTTAGGAAGGACAATAGCAATTGGAGAAGTGTGTTGTTTAATCTTCCATAAAAAAAATAAGTTGCATTGGCTCCGCATAAGGATAAAATAACTTTTATAAGGTTGGGATTTGTCTGCCGGAACCGATGATATAAGTTTTGAGTTGAATGTTGTTTTGCCTCAAGATTATATTCCGATTTTTGATGAAAAAAGTTGTCTTATTGTATTTAACCAATATATGTATTTCATTTCGGGTTCGGGTATTTAATTACTGAAGTGTAGTAGAAAAGAGTGCAGTTTTAATAATTCAATCTTATCGTAACACCGGACATCTGCCATTCATCATATTCATGCCCATATTTGGCCCCAAAATGCGCAACTGACCCAGCACTAATATTTCGACTCGTGTCGTCGAGTATCGGTGGAATAGGTATAGGAGTAAAATTAAAAAAAAATATAATTGTAATTTAGTTGCTGAGAACCCAAAATAAAGAAATGTATTTTTATTCGCGAGTATCAATGTCAAAGAGAAAAGTGGCCCCCAGCAATCACATGGTGAACGAAAAGGAGCTAAGCATCATTAGCAGCCGCTTCGAGGATGCATTAAATATTAATTTTAATTATAGTGTAAGTGAAACTGTTAGATGCGAATAAATTTTACATTTGATAATTGAAAGATTTTAAAATCGATAGTAAAAAGTAATTTATTATACAATCCGACTGAGTAAGTACCAAATTATTATACCCTGTCTATACCCCTACCTCCCTCTAGTCTGTGCAGCAAATGCTCAACCCCAGGAATAGACCTCCATGATGGAAGAGATGAAGGCATTAACGCTGATCAAACAGCCAACATAGCGGAAATTGCCAGCATTCCCGATTTTATAAAAGGGTTAAGATAATATACAGGCACGAATTTAGTTACTGGATCAAAAGTGATGAAAGAGTATTATTGTATGATCACCTGAAAGTTTCTCCAAAATATTATGGTTTGAACCTGATCCACAACAATATAGTTGGTCAGGCGGATGCAGCATTATAATCCTGTAACACTCCGCTAAACTAGGTGCAAATACGTCGTTGTTAAACTCTACATCTGATAAAAGAGGCATAAACAACCTCATGGAAATGTATTTTTATTGATGTTACAAAACATATGCAAAAGAATTAAATCGGACCATGGGGTCATGGGGCTGGCATATAAACCCAACCCCCAAATTAGGTTCTTCGAAGAAAGATAATAATTTTTCCCATGCTGTTTTTCGAAGACGGTGGCGTATTTCAGTTTGAGCTGTTCAATCCGCTTTGATAGTTTCTGCAGTTGTTGAATAGATAAGACGACATTTTCGCCCGTATTGAAAATTTCGTTTCAATTTAGTTTAATCTCGCGCAGCCATTCGCGTCCCATGAGTGGTTTGCGGTTCGATTCGACCACGTACATCTTCATTTTGCGACTTTCGATTCCCGAATTCAAACTCACCCAAACATAACCCAGCACGTTGATCTCTGTACCACAGTAGCTGACTAATTTTGTGTCTGTAGGATGCAATGGTTGTGCACGAAAATAGAGTTGCTTATCGTCATTGCTGATGATTGTGACAGGTGAGCCGCTATCGATTTCGAAACCTAAAATTATGTATGTATATGCTTTATTTTTAAGCCAATATTAATTTTTGAACGTTTTATTAAATTATTATTTGTTTGAATATTGAAAATCTCATCCGTTGAATCCGTTGCATCATCGTCTTCGATATATGTAGTTCGTCTGTTATTTCCCCCTTTTCTTGAAACATACTGCTTGCAGATGTCCCTTGACGTTGCAGAATGAGCAGATTGTATTTTGAAGTGTGCATTTGTTAGCTCGATGATTGCTTTTACCACATCTGAAGCAAAACTCCATCTTCTTCTCGTCGGATTTTGTTTGTGTAGTTTTTGTTGTAAAATTTGTCGAAATTTCTGGCTTACTAGGACCCGCCTTTGACTTTTGGTTCTTGTGGTGGGTGTAGTTGACGAATTCAGCATCCCTTTGTTGTTGAATTTCGGCGCCTCCTTTTGCCTACAACTCAATTGCCTTCGCCGTAGTGAGTGCACCATCCAATGTGAGGTTTGTTGTTTCTAAGCCGCAGTTCCACCAAGGTAACATGTAGCATGCTACATATTGCCTTTTTTTCGCCGGCAACAGAACTCGACAATTAATTAGTTGCTGCTCTCCGATAGCTGCCGCTGTATCGCACTTGTAGCGTTCCACCACACGTTCCACACGATCCACGATCAATTGTGAATTCGACCGTACAGCAGACACGGCGAGTGGAATGCAGCGAAGCGAACAAATGAATCATTCGATTTTAGTGCGTAGTACCGTCCGCTTGTCTTTTGTATTATTTAGTTATTAGAAAATATATAACCATTGTAACGAAATACGTTCGGTTTATTTTCATTACGCTAAAGTGGTGACCCCGATATGTCAACTCAAGACAAGTTTGTCGACGCTCAAAGCGACCCGTCGTCGCCACCAGAAGGAGTTTCAACTGCACCAATTGAAATGGAATCAGTTTCGTCCTGCAAGCTTCCGCCATTTTGGCCCCAGCATGTTAAGTTATGGTTTGCAAAAGTGGAAGCAGCGTTCAGAACGCATCGAGTTTCCAGCGACGCTGCACAGTTCGACCGAGTCATTGGAGAGTTGGACGTTTCCGCCCTCAGTCAGGTAGCCGACTTAATAGAATCTCCACCGAAAAGCAGTAAGTACATACAACTTAAGGCGCGCCTTCTCTCCGCGTTCGGCACACCCGCTCATGAGAAAAATATTCAACTTCTGCATGGTTTCGAACTGGGTGACCAACGACCGTCTCAGCTTCTTCGGCAATTGCGTTGTCACGCCGGCAGCGATTTCCCCGAGTAATTTTTAAAAACCATTTGGCTCGATCGTTTGCCTAAGAGCGTACAGGCTATACTCGCAGCGTCAAACGCATCCTCCCTAGACAATCTCGCGGAGATTGCGGACAGCGTCCTCAGCGTACATGAAGTTTCAAATATTGCCGCGGTATCAGCCAATCCAGGCGCCGGCATTCCAAACGAGAGTGTGTCACAAGCGCAAGAGATCTTATAGCTCCGTGCAGCAGTGCGAAAACTGCAGATGCAACGCTTCGACCGTTGTAAGCGCTGCCAAAATGGCTCTAATACCGACAAGTTGTGTTATTTCCATCGAAAATTCGGTGCTAAGGCGAAGCGTTGCCGCTCGCCATGCAGTTTCAGTCGCTCGGGAAATGAATCCAGTCGTTAGGCGCGCAGGCACCTAATGACGCTAGAAGCAATCGCCTGCATGTCCACGATCGCGACATGAGGTTAAATTTTCTCGTAGACACCGGCGCGGCGCAGAAATATCCGTCCTGCCGTTCAGTGGCCCAGCCAAGCTTAAAAAGCCACAGTCATTGAAATTGTTTGCTGCAAATGGTAGCACAATAAATACGTACGGCACAAAGCGTTTGAAAGTGTCACTCGATCCAAAAGGTGTCGTTTGGTGGAAATTTACCATCGCAGATGTAGCTCGGCCAATTTTGGGCGCTGATTTCTTAAATCACGAGCCGCAACGTACTGTATACACTGTATCGACTAGAGCGCAATTTCAAAATCTACTGAAGCAATTCCCAGATCTTATCAGCCCTACTTCAGTAAAGAAAGGTGTACCCCATGGTGTCCAGCATCATATAATAACGAAAGGCCCCCCTATCGCCGACCGACCGCGCCGACTCTCTCCAGAGAAGTTAAAGATCGCGAAAGCTGAAATACAGTACATAATTGATAAAGGCCATTGCCGTCCGTCTTCTAGTCCATGGGCCAGTCCCCTTCATCTAGCCCCTAAAAAGGATGGTTCCTGGCGACCCTGTGGGGATTATAGAAAGCTGAACTCCGTCACTAGGCCAGACAAATATCCTATGCGACACATTTTCGATATTACTACCAACCTGGCGAACAAGTCGATATTTTCGAAAATTGATTTATTAAGAGCTTTCCATCAAATTCCCGTCGCTGAAGAGGACGTGCCTAAAACTGCTGTGACAACGCCATTCGGCTTATACGAGTTCACAGCGATGACGTTTGGTTTGAGAAACGCGGCACAAAGTTTCCAGCGATTCATGGACGAGATTCTACGGGGACTCGAATTCGGCGCGTGTTACCACGATGACATTCTTGTCGCGTCAGATTCAACAGAACAACATGGTCTTCGAAAGGCTGACGAGCTACGGCGTAATCATCAACGTTTCAAAATACGTATTTGGCGTTCACAGCGTCGAGTATCTGGGGCACTTAGTAAGCAAAGATGGTATTTCACCACCTGCAGCACGCGTCGAAGCCGTTCGAAACTTTCCGTTGCCCCAAAACTTACAACAACTGCGTCGATTTTTAGGGACGTTAAACTTTTATCGCCGATTTGTCCCTAGGGCTGCCGAAATACAGGCACCGTTGACTAATTACCTGGCGGGTGCTAAGAAAAATTCCAAAACCCCAATTAATTGGACTCCGGAAGCAAAAACGTCTTTTGAATGCTGTAAAAAAAGCCTTGCAGATGCAACTCTCCTAGTCCATTACCAGCCGGGTGTACCGTTGTCTCTAATTACCGACGCCTCTGATACTGCCATCGGAGCAGTTCTCCAGCAAGAACAACATGGTCGTTGGCTGCCCCTTGCTTACTTCCAAAGGAAACTTCCACCTGCTGAGAGCAAATACAGCGCGTACGATCGCGAGCTTCTGGCTGTATTTTCTGGAACACGTCATATCGAGCATTTTATGGAAGGCTCGTCGTTCCACGTCGAGACAGACCACAAGCCATTAATATATGCGTTGCAACAGAAAGCCGAACGGGCGTGCCCTCGACAACTTCGTCAGCTAAGTTATATATCGCAGTTTACAACGGACATTCGGCATATAAAAAGGTCTCAGAACTGCATAGCAGATGCCCTATCGCGTGTAGAAGCAATTGACATGCCAAGCTCCATCAGTCTTCAACAACTTGCCAGTAATCAAGCCGTGGACCTAGAACTTCAAAAACTTCTGTCCGATAATACAACATCGTTGAGTCTAAAATCTGTTCCGGTTGCTGAAAATATTAATTTATACTGCGATGTTTCTATTACCAACAATATCCGTCCGTTCGTCCCTACTGCAATGAGAAGATTGGTGTTCGACATGTTCCATGACCCATCCCATCCTAGTGGTCGCGGCACACTAAAGGCTATAGCGCGAAAATTCGTATGGACAAATATGAAAAAAAAAAACATTCGCAGTTGGTCCCGTACATGCGTGCCCTGTCAACGGTCTAAAGTTACACGACACCAACACAATGCTTTGCAACCGATTGCTATGCCTTCGGCAAGATTTGAACACATTCATTTAGATCTTGTAGGCCCACTTGTTCCTTCGCAAGGCTATAAATACTGCCTCACGATTATCGATCGATTTACCAGATGGCCTGAAGCGATACCACTGTCAGATCAAACAGCACAATCTGTAGCGAAAGCATTTTTCAACAATTGGGTTGCCAGATTTGGAGCGCCTCGAACTATCACAACGGATCAGGGGACCCAATTCGAGTCGCAGTTTTTCAAGGAACTCGCAAATTTGATAGGATGCGAACGAACCCGAACGTCACCATACCACCCGGCGTCAAATGGGATGGTCGAAAGGTGGCACCGTTCGTTAAAAGCCGCGATTATGTGCCACGAACGTAGCCTTGAGTGGGTAGATATTTTACCTACAGTCTTACTCGGTCTTCGAAATAGCTTTAAAGAAGACCTTGGGACTTCCAGCGCAGAAATGGTGTACGGCACTACATTCACTTTGCCGGGAGAACTACTCCTCCCTGATCATCGTTCTGCCGGACCGCACGCCTTCCTCCACACCTTACGTCAAACGATGTCTCAACTACGCCCAACAGCAATAAACCATCGAAATTCACGAGCCATCTTTATCAACAAAGACCTGCAAAACTGTTCACACGTCTTTCTGCGTTCAGATGCCGTACGCAGGCCTCTTATACAGCCGTATTCGGGGCCACACAAAGTCGTTAAACGAATCTCATCAGTACTTTTTGCCATCGAAGTAAAACGCCGAGTCACTAACGTATCAACGGAACGGTTGAAGCCCGCTTACTTAGATGCAGGTTGTTTCGAGCCAACCAACGATTCGACTAATCTTCGCAGATTTCTCTCTCGCAATTCGACGACATCATCAGACAGTCACGTACCAACAACCAGTGAAGATCATCAGTCAACACCGGATGCTTTACCATCAAGTTTCCTACCAGGCATTCGTCCAACCAACAGCTTCGGAAACGCGCCTCAATCGCCCCCATTATGTTTCGAGAGGTCTCCTAACATCAGGACTTATCCACCTAGCAGATTCGCTCGTCCGACGTCCTCACTAAGGGGGGAGCACTGTAGCGTTCCACCACATGTTCCACACGATCCACGATCAATTATGAATTCGACCGTACAGCAGACACGGCGAGTGGAATGCAGCGAAGCGAACAAATGAGTCATTCGATTTTAGTGCGTAGTACCGTCCGCTTGTCTTTTGTATTTTGTATTGTTTAGTTATTAGGGCGCTATTACACAGTCATATATTGGTAATATATATTACGAGACCGAGTTCTAATCGTGCGAATAGCACGATGAGTGTATACCCTATACCCATGTACAGACCTAGAAGGCACGCAAAACCCAAAATATTCAATTTCATATTTTATGTGGGGGAGGTAGGGGTAGATGGGTCGGACCTGACACATCTTTATTACCTTGTCAAGGCATTCAAAGGCTACCATTTGATACTAGTTTGAAGTTTTTCGCGGCATTCTATCAAAAGATATGGCTGAATATAACTTTGTAGGGGAAGTAGGGGTAGGGGCAGTCGGACCTACTCCATTTTCCACCAACTCAAAGTATATGTCAGAATGAGACATTGATCAAAATTTCAAGTCGATAGCGATATCCTACCGAAAGTTATGGCCGAATTAAAATATCAAGGAGGGGTAGTTTGTATGGGAGGTAGGGGAACCCTTGGTCCGATTTGGCCCATTTTCAATACCATCCAAGCTTTTATCAAAATAATCATCCGACCAAAATTTCAAAACGCTAGCTTCATTATTTCGGGAGTTATCGTGCGAACTGACAGACACACGGACGGACAGACAGACAGACAGACAGACAGACGGACATGGCTTATTCGAATCAGGGACCGACCCTGATCATTTATATATATATTTTGCCATACCTCCGGTGGCTCCTTTGAGGTGTTACATAAATCGTCGTAACAAAAACAATATACCCTATACCATCTTGTGGGTATAGGGTATAATAATAGATATTGTCATATCCTCACCCTACTATCACCCTACTCGATTTCGTTTAGTGCACGTCTAAAAATTTATACTGAATGAATCGGGTAGGCTTAGGCATATGGCATACATATTATAATATAAATCTGACTATGTAATGGAGGCCTTAGAAAATATATAAACATTGTAACGAAATACGTTCGGTTTATTTTCATTAGGCTAAACACTCGATACGAAAACTTTATTCAACAAAAATCCAAATCGTAGCATTCGCATGTCGAATAGGATAATATTGTGCGAGTAAGGGCTCCATGACACAGTCATATTTATGTATAGTCATATTTCTAGTCATATAATTAAGCCTACTCGATTCATTCGGTTAATTTTTTGCACGTGCACTAAACGAAATCTAGTAGGCTTGAGGATATGATAATATCTATTATAATATATATTACCAATATATGACTGTAATAGCGCCCTAAAGATATTTAATTGTAGCAAGTGAAGTGTCAGTGCATTTCCACTCGGTGCTTAATGTCAACTCAACAAACGGTTGCCGCCGCTTATTTAGTTTTAGCCTTAAATCGGTAAAAACGCGAAAAATCTAAAAGAAGTAAACCCCGTTGGCGGAGGAGGGAACTATTTGTAAACAGTTCAGAAGCTCAGGAAGATTTGTATTATAAATTATTTGGAAATGATGGCGCCTTGTTCAGAAATTTTTCGAGAATGAGCGAGGACGATTTCAAGTACCTATTTGTTGGACAAAGTGCCACCTGCAATAAAAAAAATATGATACTAACTACCGAGAAGCCATCCTGACACATATGAGGTTATTATTAGTAACATTGAGATATCTGGCGACGGGTGATAGTTATGTCTCACTTATGTATCTATTTCGGATTTCTGAACCAAGCATTTCACGCATCGTTCCAGAGGTGTACCAAGCCATTATTGATGTTCTTCGTGTTTTTGTCAGAGTAAGTTAAAGTAGGCATTATAATAAATATTATATTTTATATGTATGTATATTAATCTAATATTCAGATGCCAAAAACCGAAGACGAATGGAAAAAAATTGCAAGAGGTTTCGAAATTTGCTGGCATTATCCGCATTGCAATGGAGCCTGTGATGGAAAACACATTGTCATCCAAAACCCCGCAAACGGCGGCAGCTTGTATTATAACTACAAAGACACTTATAGTATTATCTTAACCCATATTGTCCGGGGCTAAGAAGGAGTTATGTTAGTATTACGAAAATTCGCACAGTAGTTTGGCATAGGAAGAATATGCACATTTCGAAGAAATGTATTTTTAATTTTTTGTATTTTGGGCCGTGGAGCACGTTGCGAAAACGCAACGCAAGGACTTAATGTGTACTTTTTTGGTCATAGAAAAGTCTCTTCCACTCTTTCCACTTAAAATGACTTATTTTTTATAAATAAAAGCCTAAAATTTAGAAAAAAGCAATTATAAGTATTATTATAGATCGCCCCACCAATTTAGTCGTCGAAAATAATCGCCAAGTTTTCTGGGGGAGTCAGCATGGGGATGCATAACCCCCTAAATCTCTGTGTACCTTCGATTTTTACAAGGTTTGTTGGAGTCACCAAACGGTGCTGGATGTTATGCCCAAACTGCTTTACTTATATCAGATAGGTGGAACTCCTCCTTAGAATGAAATCTGGATATGAGGCTCCCTCCAGGAGTAGTGCATCTTCCCTTTCCATTTGTATAAGGTATTTCTATGATAAACCTAACTTCACAAGGACATATCTGGATTCTATTTTACGCCAAGTTTAAACTTCACACCCTATTTGAAGAATATTGGGCCGTTCAATCGGGTGAAATTTGGAAACGATCATTTCTCTGATAATAGGTAGTGGCCGCGCCATAAAACCAAATAAATTAGATGTTCTAATTAAACTTTTTCATTTGCAAAGCCACTTTTTACTAATATTTCTTAGCTTTATCGAAAACTTAAAAAAAATGTTTACCCCGCTTTATCTCAAGAAGTTAAACAGAGTCAAACAATAAAAACATAAATTTATTAAATAGCATCAAAACTGAATTTGTAGTAAAAATAATAGAAAATCTCTCCATAGGATAGGAAAAAGAGGATATCGTTATAGTCCAGCGTTGCGTTTTCGCAACCTTAAATTTAGAGCGTATGCTCTGCGCTCATAATACAACTTTTTGATTAACTCTGTATACTGTCGCATCTGTTGGTGTCTTTCGTATGTTATTTCCTTAGATTTCAGGAAAATATTTGATGTAAGTATTTTTATACACAAATTACTAGCATTCGTACCTAAAGACATGGAATTTTTACAATTTTCAAACCATAAAAAATCATAGAAAATATCAAAATACATCTGTGAGCAAAAACAGGTCGATTAGATAATTCCTAAATGAACCTTTCTTCCTCGGGGATCAAGTTGATATTTTCTACCAGAAAAACGTGAAACATGAAAATGTAAAGCGTTGCGAAAACGCAACCGTAGGACAAAATGGGTTAAAGGCTATTTTTGAGGCGAATTACCAATTTATATATGCTAATGTTGGCTGCCAAGGCATGCAAGATTTACCACATGGATCACGAAAGTCAACACTCGTTGCGAACTGAGTTTATGAGGTATTTTGTGTCAATAAATCAATCAATTAATCAATAAAAGAAATAACATAATGTGTTTTTGCATTAATATACAGTGAACGGCTGTTGTAACGAATAGCTCTAAAAAAGAACATCTGAAATATCCGGACAAATTCTTAGAAACAATTTCTTTTCTGATGATTTATATGTACATTTCATACTTGAGCTACGACGGTCGAGTTATGATAAATTTCACTGCACATATTTGTACAACTCACCTCTGAATCTACTTCCCACGGTAGACAATGTCTCCCTTGGCAAATCCACGTTAAGTAAGAATAAATTGAAGCGATTCATAGGCAAACCACTTCGGCTTCCTATTGGGAGAAGAACCGCTTTTCTTCACCATTTGCTGAAATTGAGTTCGCAAGTTTTCTATTTTTTTCACATCACCCACGGAATACTTATATTTTATTGACATTTCCGTTAATTTATCGTTTTTAATTCTCACGTTCCGATAATTCACACTACTGTTATTCCATAATCCCGGTAATCTTCACCGAATCTTCATTTTTCCACTCCATGTCGACCGCAACAGTTTGATGGGAACCATCGACTCACAGAAACGGCAACAACTTGAATTTGTTGCCGTATATTGTGTATTTGGTGCAATGCATGGCCATCTATCGGATAGTAGCATCCTACACGGTGAATTGATGATTGTTGATTCATGTTGCTCCAGTCGAATGTTGCCTGCAAAAATGTTGTATTCGACATTGTTGCCCAAATGTTGCCTTGGCGGAATTTCGGCTTAATGGCTCCGGATCGTAAATTTTTGTATTTAGCTCCCTCCTCCCTGACTTCGTAATAGGTTTTGTCTGATGGTTTCAAAGGCGCCAGTTAATCGCAGAGCAGGGCCCTATTGCACCAACCACTTTTCACTCAACAATTATCGAATTATCAATTTTTCTGCTAAATTTATGTTGCACTAAATCGCCAAATGAAAAGCACTCAAGTGATTTTTGAAAAAGTAAAAAATACTCGTAGAGACTCTATTTCTGTTGCACCATCGCGAGAATGCGTAAATGATTATTTTCAAACTGTAAGCGAAAAGTTAATCATTTCATCGAATCGTTTGCAAATTGTTGTTGCACCACTAACTTTTAGTTATCAAATTACCGTTTGTGTTTGATAATTTAGCCAACTTTTTTTTTGCTAGCGCGTTAAATAAGTATATAGTAAAAAAAATTTTGCGTTTCGAACGACTTTTTGAAGAAAATTCTGTTGAACGTGTTGTTTCGCCGCGTATTATCTATAATTTGGACTTAGGCACTTTGGAAAATGTTCGCCTAACCAAAACTGAGTACGTGTTGTCAAGAATTCAGGGACGGTTGGCATTTCCGACTGCACGGAACAATGCCTTGACTTTGAGCCCTATTCAGCAGCTGTTAACCACTCTTCATTGGTTGGGGACTGGATGCCAGTACCATGGGGCATTGGAACTATGCACGGAGTAGGTACATAAATCAACGGTTTGCAGAACATTGCACCGAGTAACAGACGCTATTGTTACGGAAATGTTGGGCGATACTATCCGTTGGCCTGTAGAAAGGTGTTCCGAGATAGCATCCGAATTTCTACGTCTGTTAACGATAACTGACCCGGAAGTGTGCATGATTCCAGTGTACTGAGAAACTCCGCAGTTTTCAGTATCAGGAAGATATAGGCCATTACCTGGTGCTATTGTGTTAGGCGATAGCGAATATCCTCTGAAATATTGGCTAATTCCACCGCTTCGAAACAAACCCACTAAACCAGCCGAACAGCGATTCAATCGTGCTCACAAAAAAACAGAGGAGTTATTGAACATAGTTTTGCTAATTTTGCATGTATGTTCCGTAATTAGCTATTTGATGTGCAATATGTACATATTTTCTATTTGGCATTGAAAAGAACTGTACGCCAAAGAAGCCCGATTTTTTGGATTTTCAACCAAAATTGACCGATCCGACTGCCCTTCCGCGGTTCATCTGATGCATTTCCGTCAACTCTTCCTCTGAGATATTCTCAATATTCGTGGTATTGGGCGCAATATCTGCTCGAGGAAATTCTTCATTTACAACTTCATCAAAATACTCTCGCATCCTGCTTCAAATTGCCGTATCGCCAATATTCCTTGCGAGTCCGCCTTAGCATTTTCCTGCTAAGTTTTATTGGAGAAACGCTAATCATATTTACATATCAAACAAACTGAAAATTTTATAAGTGATAAGTTCGATTTGAGTGAAACTTTGGTGCAACGAAATCCACTTACACTTTTCAAAAATTTACTCTTCCAGAATTCGATAAGTCGTAAGTGAAAAGTGTTTGGTGCAATAGGGCCCTGGTCGTACGTTCCCGAGCCCATGTAAACCAGGAGCAAAGGAAGCTTTTTTGCATCTTCTGGCGCGATGATTGTTAGCGAGCTCTCAAAACGCTCAGCCCAACGCGACCACTGCATTTTCGATTTATCGAATTAATCGAATATTCCGTATTCCGGCATAGTACTCGTCGTGTCGATGGAGAGTATTCAATTTGTAATTGAATGGATGTATGGAATGAAAAATTGTAATTTTCCCGGCAACTTTTGAGGTTATGTCACAACTATGGTGAATGTTTCATTTTAATCGGACAGTTTGTTGAAAATATTATTGTATTGTATATACTTTCACGTTTTAACTGTGTAACACTTCAGATGCCCGAGAAAATCGGGAACACTATTAATCGGGTGAAAATTATTCTACTCCTCGTCGCCACTATTGTAAAACACGTTCTTTCGGTTGGAGGTCTGATACAACAGTGACAGTTTATTTGTACTAGAATCTGTGTGTATATGACAGGATACATGAACTTTTTTCAACAATAAGATTTTCTTAGGAGCTGAAATCGTTGGTCGTGAAAATATTGTTAAGCTAAATTTAGAGTAGTGTAATCGTTAGTGCGCGCACCTTCGGTGCACAGGGTCATTGGTGCGAGACTCACCGTGAACGAATTCAGTTTACACGGTTTTTCGAACTCACGCCCCTTGTGGCGAACTATGATCTCACTCAGATGTTGACCGAGTACCCATTTATGGGGATAAATAACATTGCTGAGCGTGCTGCAGATCTCAACGCCTCAACAAAAAAACAGTCAGGATCTTGGGAATTGGATGCCACTAACACATCTGCGGCCTTAGTCCAATATTGGACTGTCGCACCTGTTTGGCCTCCAATTCTGATTTTCAGAACGTCTATATTCAGTGCTATTATTGGCTTTTGGACTGTATATTCCACTTGCGAGATCAATGTCCGTTTTAAATTCTGGCTTTGCTTGGTTCTACAGGATCGCATCTCCTGTCGAAACATACCGAGAAGCCTCTTATCTCACATCCACAGCCAGGGCCGGCTTTAGGTGTAACGGTGCCCGGGGCGAACTTGAAAGAAGCGCCCCTTATAGTTTCTATACACGAAAAAATTGCAATAGAACTTGAACTTTAACGTTTTTTATAAATATTTTTCTCCATTGCCCCGCCGCTATTGAAACTATCCACGTTTAACTCTTTTTAATTTGCCCCTTCCCAATCAATTGATTGCTTAAAACAAACAGAAAAGTATGCCTCTATCCATTCACATTTTTTCATAATTCGTCCTAGAAAATTTATTATTACTTTAATATTATAAAAAAGCGAGTTTTGTGTAAGCAAGAGTAGATCTATTGCAGGATCTATTGTAGTGTTCATTTTTCAATTTTTAAATTAAACCACAAAATACTTTGCCAGTTCATCGTTCAAAAATAAAAACAGGCAATCTCACGTCGGCGAAACATAAGGAACCATACATATTAGCTCACAAACATTCATTATGTTGAATGGGAAGACGATAGCAAATCGCACTTAAGTAGGTTGCACTTTTCCATTCATCTTTTTTGATGTTAAGATTTTTCAAATTAGTAATCATTTCCAAGAGTACACTGCTATCTTCAATTGCGAAATTGACGAAGAAGACGAAAATTAAGGAAATATGGGCAGTTGCAATGACTACGTTCCTGATGATTCACATCACATACTCTGGTCCCTGCGAAAACGCACTTGCGGATGCTTCTAAATACGGTTGAATTTGATGGTACTGAATTCAGTCAGTATCGATTTTACGTATATTTTTCAAAACATAAATCCATTTCATTTTGTAATTTCGACCGTGGTTAGAAATGGGTTGTTTGGGGAAACCTGGCTATTTCGCATTACTACAGGTTATACAATGTAGGTACCACCGGTTCATTTTTGAATCACCAACATTTAAACGTTCATTAAGTTACTAATTTTACAAATACAAACGTTTATAAACTTTTCTATTTTTTAAGTAGTTTTAGTAAATTTAATTGAGCGAGAAAAGACAACAATGTTTGCTCTAAAATGCAATACCTTCGGAGACCACAAAATTAGAACAAAATTATCCCTCAAACAACACACTTAAATTTTTGTGGCATCATACATATTAACAAAAATCCAAAAACTTTTCTACATATGTACATAAATATCAATAAACGTAAGAGGCGCCACAGACCCTCCGATCGATCGGCCAGATTTTTTGATTCCGAGATAAATCGGAAGGTGTATGGGATTCAATTTTTTGATTTGACGTGTGGAACGTATTGCCAGTGCAATTTTCGGTTCAAGCTGGCATGACAACCATGTGTTTTCAGTTGCTGATTTTTTTACATAAACCTGTGGTCGTTCTTCATGCTGTGGTTGTGGCGGTCATTCTCCATAAAAAGTAGCAATGGATGTTCCATCACCAAAAATGATATAATTTTCGCTATTTTGTGTTGTGTCTTGTGGACCGTGAGACTGTCAATTTCAGATTGCCCGATAAATCGCCTAATGTATGTATGTGCGGGCGGCAGATCGATTGTAGGCAGTCGATTGCCCAATCGATCGGCCGAGAAACCGTCAGGTTTTTGGCGCCCTTAAGTTTAATAAAGACAAAAGCATAAACATAATCCACATAAAAAAATTGATGGAAATGGTTCGAAAACGAATGTGTTTATTAGAATTATGTACTGCTTTTTCTTAATTCAAGGTTATCTTTGGAACGCAGTCAATTCCTGAAGTGGGAATCTGATATTATGAGTTCCCAACTAAATTCTTACCTGATTTCTAAAAAGATACAGGTGACAATTTATGTCGTGCGGCCTTGAGTGAACGTTGTGAAATTGCACATAGAATTCTTGTCGCAGGTCTGCGTTTGTATAAAAATATCCCGTTAACTTGTGATTAGAATGCGTGTTAAATTGTTGGTATTAGACATTCATTAGTATTCTTACATCATATACTAATTCAGCAGTTAAAAAAATTAAATTGTCTTAAGCAACAAACAAATTTGTAAAATTAAATTAAATTAATAATACGGGTTTCGGCGTCCCTAAACCTGGCGCCCGGGGCGACCGCCCCGCTCGCCCCACCCTAAAGCCGGTCCTGTCCACAGCATCCATAGAAAGAAACATTATCCGACAGTCGGCTGGAGACATTTAGAGATACATGCTTTACTCTTTCTTAAAATAGGAGCCCAAAGCTCTTAAGCTGTTTTTCCTTTTCCAAATAGGAGCCCGAGCGCTTCTATCCTCTTTATTCAACTGAGAGTCCGATCTCTTTAGCTGCTCATCCCAGCTGCTCCTCTACGCTTCTACAATAACATCGGGAGTCCTAGCTTACCCTCCCCAGAACGAAATCTCACAGTTAAGTTTATTTCGAAGTTGGGCAGGATTGCATCCTATTTCCGATGGTAGTATTTTGCTCATTCGACTTTATTTGCTGGGACGCCCGCAGTGGAACTTATATGATGAAGTTTCGGTATTTAAGTACTCTCGCACAAAATCAACGATCTGAGCGATTGATTGATTGGCATTCAAAGTAAACAAATCAATGTAAAAAAATAAAGTATACAATTCAAAGGTGAGAAATCTCGTTAAGTTCAAAATTGACTATTAATAAATATTCAGTTTCCAGATATATGATGACCGATGTCAGCGATGATGGCGTGAATATTGCGACGACGACAATGCTTAACACAAAAGGGCGAAATGATCCTTAGATAAGTATACGATTATGCAATTCGAGGATTGCGTGGTACTTTGTGTTTTTGTTTTGATTTCCAGGAACGCTCGGTCGGTACGATGATGTGGCGAGGACGGTAACGATTTGGTTGCAATGAAGACGGCAATGTTGTCGAGACGATGGCGATTTGGTGGCGATACCGAGGGCGATGTCCTCGACGGCAATTGGATACGAAGCGGTGAGGAGAAATCCGAACACACTGTATGTGATCGGTTTCAAATATATTTTTTTTTTTAAGAAAAAAAGAATATGATGTTCCAGGGGGGTTCGAACCATGGTCCAAACCGTCGTCAATACCTTCCAAAAAGTCAACAACGAACACCAAACCGCCTTGACCACACTGCGCCTTATCAGTACGAACAACTTTAGTGATCATCATCATCGCATCCAAAATTCATACGATTTATCGCGTAAATTTACGAAGAGTAGAAAATCAAAAATTCCTCAATATATCAATAGTCGTTTTAGTATACAGGGTGTCCCGCATTGGGTGGTCAATACTGTAAGGGTTGATAGCGCAATTTGTTTCAGAAAGAACATTAGCAACACAATCGGAAATTTTTTTACCGTTACCTTGTTATCGCTCTTTTTGTAAAAGTCATCGAAAATCGTGACTTGTCATGCAAAATCATAATTTGCAGCCCTCCTGATGACTTAATCCAAGATTTGATTTCAGTTTCAGAAACTACATAAAATTTCACAAAAACTGAAGTTTTTCTTGTTGCCAACATTATTGCGACTTCCAAGATACAGTTACTCAAACTTAATAGAAATTTTAAAATAGATTTTTCATCAAAAATTCAAACAGTAATTTCATAACGGTGCTTTATACGTACAACTCTGCAAAGTTGCTTCCACATGTTGGCTTTCCAACGGTATATCACGTTTCATATTTACATTGCGGAATTTTGGAATTACACATATTGGATGTAAAAAACAAAGTAATTATTTTCTTGTCGGATTATTCAGACTGAAATTTTATTAATTTATTTTTTATATTTTACTATTGCAATTTGGAAAATTTGTTAAATAAAATGAAAATAAAGTTTTAAATATGAGAAAAAACCAATAAAATAAAAATATTAACTAATGATTAAATGGGTCTGTGTGATGAATTTGAATAATGCTGCTGGAATCGGTCTCCTCCATTTTGTATGCAGACTCGACACCTTCGGCGCATGGATGAGACGTTCCGAAGGATTTCAGGAGGGGTTTCCTTTGTGTTGTCACAAGCGTCATTAATTCGCTGCAGCAGCTGTTCCCGGGAGGTAATCGGCTCGGAATAGATATTGTTTTTTTAAGTTACCCCATAAATAAAAATAAAGGCGAATAAAGTCGGGACTTCTCGCAGGCCACGCAACTGTCCCAAATCTGCCAATCCACTTTCCGGGAAACTCGTATTCCAAATATTCTTTGATAGATCTCGCATTATGAGCGAGGCACCCGTCTTCTTCTTCTTTCTTCTTTATGGCACGATAGCCCGACTTCGGGCCTTGGCCGCCTGGATTGAAAACCTCCAATTGTCGCGGTCACGAGACCTTGTCCTCCAGTTCCGAAAGCGTAGCATCTGGTGGGCGTCCTAACATACAGAATGCTCCAATTGGGCTCTCGGTCGTCCACGCAATCTGGCTCCGTCCACTCGTTGCGCGTTCATTACCTTTTTGGGCATGCGATCGTCGTTCATCCTGTGTACATATCCCGCCCATTGCAATCGCTGCAATTTCACGATCTTCGACACCTGTAGCTCATCATACAGCTGATACAACTCAAGGTTGTACCGGATGCGCCATTCACCTCGTTCACGAACGGCCCCGAAGATTCTTCGGAGAACCTTTCGCTCGAATGTGTCCAATAGGTGTTCAGAGTTTTGGGTTAGGGTCCATACCTAGCAGCCATAGCATAGCACAGGTCGGATGATGGTTTTATACACGTGGAGCTTCGTGTTCCTGTGCACCAGCTTCGAATTCATAATTTGGAGGACCGCAAAGTAGCACTTATTAGCTAGTTGTATCCGTCGCTTTATCTCATCTGTTTCGTTGGCGTCCTTTGACAAATTGCAACCCAGGTAAGTGAAGTTGTCTACATATTCTATATTGAGGTCCCCCACTGTGATGCTTGAATTTACTGGCGTTCTAGTATTTGATTGCATCATGACCTTGGTTTTAGATTCGTTGATATGTAGCCCAACTTCTTTGGCGGCGTTATTGAGATTATGCAGAAGGCTTTCTGCTAGGGATGTCAAAAACCGGCCCATAACCCGGTTTTCGGTTTTTTCGGTTTTTACGCAAAGCCGGTTAGACCGTCCGGTTTTAACCGGGCTCAAAGTACCGGTTTTCGGTTAACCGGTTTTTCATTGAATTGCTTAGAATTTTAGCAAAATAATGCATACACACTCGTTAAGCTGATGTTCGTATAGAAATATGACTGTGTAATGGAGCCCTAAAAGAGAAACATGTTGAACAAAAAAGATAATCAAATATAATTGTCAGAAGCATTCATAATGTTTCAAAATTAGTTAACTGAGTTTTATTGCTAGACAATGTATATAGTGTAGTCAAAATATCCCATTTCAGGCCTCCAAGTAGAAAAAAATAGAGTAAATCTATTTTTTGTGGTTTTTGAATCAGCGAGCTCCCAGGAATCTAAAACTCATTTTGCTAAAAAAATGTTGATCGGAAAGGTCCCAAAAAGGACAAAAAAGGATACTCTTTAATCCTTGGCCCGAGGTTAGCATGTGGGGTTTCAAATCAAAGGGAACGTCGAGTACATTACATATCCGGTGTTTGTTTCCTGTTTCAAGGACCCTCAACGGAATAAATCGAGATTAAATCGAAAATTATTGTGTTTTCCGTGTATGTTTCCAAAGCCATAACTACGAGAATAATCCAAGTTGTCACTACGTTTCTCACTTTTCCGAATCTATGATAGGTTAAGATTCTACCATTAAATTTGCTAAGAAAAAAATTATCGGAAGGCTCTGAAAAAGGACATTAAAGGACACTAATTACAAGCCTTGATTGAAAGTGAGCATGCGGGGTGTCATGTCAAAGAGGAAGTCGAGTGTATTGCATATCCGGTGTTTGTTTCCTGTTTCAAGGACACTAAATGGAAAAATTCCGGCTAACACCAAAAATTGCGGCTTTGGAAAGATACATATACGAGAAACACGAAAATTTTCCATTGGATCCCAATTTTCTCCTGTGAGGGTCCTTGAAACAAGTAATAAACGCCAGATATGGAATGTACTCGACGTCCTATTTGATATGACACCCCGCATGCCCACGTTCGATCAAGGTTTGTAATTAGTGTCCTTATTGAGAGCTTTCCGATAATTTTTTTTCTTAGCAAATTTGATGGTAGAATCTTTAGCTATTATAGATTCGGAAAAGTGAGAAACGTAGTGACAATTTGATTTACTCTCGTAATTAGGGCTTCGGAAAGATACACGGGAAACACAATAATTCTCCATTTAATCTCGATTTATTCCGTTGAGGGATAAACACATGTATTATATATGTAATGTACTTGACGTCCCCTTTGATTCACATGCCGACGTCCGGGCAAGGATTAAAGAGTATCCTTTTTTGTCCTTTATGGGACCTTTCCGATCAAAATTTCTTTTTAGCAAAATGAGTTTTAGATTCCTGGGAGCCCACTGATTCAAAAACCACAAGAATTAACCTTACTCTATTTTTTTTCTATTTGAAATGCTAATATGACTGCACTATGATGTAGATATTGTAGTCTTTGTGGACACGACGGATGTTGAAGTGGACGCGGATATCGATGTGGACGCGGACGTCGTAGCAACTGCCGATTCGTCTTCCTATAACAATGAACTCTAAATGCATTGATCTGATACACATATACATTCACGACGCACAAAATATACACGTGTGTGACATGCAACGTAAACAATATCTGCCTTGGAAAGGAAAAATGAAAGGAGCGGTAGTTTGACGAAGCAATGGTTCCTGCAATAATAGCACTAAGGAGAGTGCTCGGAAATACGAAATTTTTCATAGAAGACAAGCAATAGAATTACAGACTGACAAATCAAGAAAATATAAAACTTTTATGAATTTGGAAAGTTTTTTTTTCGGTTTTAACCGGATGGGCAAACAACCGTCCGGGTTAAAACCGGGAGGATGAAAAAACCGAAAAAAAACCGGTTAACCGTTTTGAAAGTACCGGTTTTCGGACTAACCGTCCGGTTTTTGACATCCCTACTTTCTGCATCACCCAATCTTCGAGACATGATGTTGATGTCGTCGGCGTAGGCTACTAGTTGAGTCGATTTAATGAGTTTTCTAAAAAACCCTAAAAATGACTAATAGTATAGTGACTTTAGCTCTAGACCCAAACATCCAAAAAAAGAGCTGACTTTTGATGCCAAATTGTTCTATGGCCTGACCGCATTACGCAGTAAAAAGCAAGACTTTTTTGCGCGTCACATTTGGGGGGAGGGGGTGGCAAAGGGGTGAAATTATGATTTTTCGCCAATATCTTGTTAACTGTAATATTTACAGCAAAATGTTCTGAGCACCATTTAAACTACACAAAATTTCCTTTCTAATCATATATTATATCATATACCTTCTCTTGGCAGATTATATACTAGACCTTAAAACATTTGGTGTAATCTAGATTTTTTGATAGTTACATTTGGCGCTCTAGCTCCTGAAGTAATTTAATTGGAGCCATGGTAATTGGGATAACTATTCCTAACAATATATAGCTGTCAGCTTTGCTGTAAATATTACAGTTAACAAGATATTGGCGAAAAATCATAATTTCACCCCTTTGCCACCCCCTCCCCCCAAATGTGACGCGCAAAAAAGTCTAACTTTTTACTGCGTAATGCAGTTAGGCCATAGAAGATTTTGGCATCAAAAGTCAGCTCTTTTTTTGGATGTCTGGGTTTCATCATTTTTTTCAGCTAAAATCACTATACTATAATTAAATTATCAATTATAGGAATTCCGCTGAACGGATGTCTTGTTCGATATTTATGAAAAGCTTTTTTGAGAAATGTATTTGGGGGGTTTAAAGCTAGTGGTTTTTCGAGATTTTGACCCTGCTGCGCAACAAAATTTTGTCCCCCTCCCTAAACATATTTTGCAATGTCAAGTTCTAGTCTTTTTCAAATACAGTAGACAACAAATCTTTTGACTTTACAATACATACATATATTATTGAATCTACATCAAAACGAACATGTACAAAATAACAATGTTTACAAGCAAATGATACCTACACATAACTAGGCATTAATTACAAATTACACGATACATTATCTATCATCACAGCTGCTCATATTGACTCCAAAGTGCTTCCTTCGAATTGACAGAAAGTCCCTAGTGTCCAAATAATTAACTTAGGTCTCCACTTTCTTTTCAACGGCAACCTCCTCTTCGCGATCGAATTCCTGTAATTCTTCCTCTTTGATTTCCTCATCAAAAATCTTAAGGTCTTTTACAAAATACCATACGCCAACATCAAAGATAGTTCCAATAAATACAAAACTCGATGCAATGATGTTCAAATTATACCTGAGTAGATAGAAAGATAGAATCAGATGATGTATCCTTTCTAAATATAAATATGAGATATATAGACACAAAAAGCCATGTATGACAATTCCTAATATAGGGATCCTAATTGAACTTACCTTAGTGCTTGGGCATCGTATAGCCAACAATTTCCTTTACTTGAACACGTCTTGCCCCACACCAGACAAAGCTTGTCCAACACCCAGCCAAAGAAAATAGGACTCGGCATAAAAGCCAATAAACTCATCATCATCAATCCAAAGCCCATTGCAACCGTCTTGTCTTTTTCAGGAACACATCTTACGGAAACTAAGAAGTTGCTAGCGCGTCCTGTCGCACCGATAAATTTCAAAAAGCACATGACCGACAAAAACATGACGAACTGCTTGAAGCAGTTAACAGGACAAGCGCCTGGAATAGCTTTACCAGCATACGGTGTCTATAGATGATGCGAAAAAAGAATAGTTTACGACATAGTAAGGGACTGGAAAATACCGAATCATACCAGGAGCATATCAGGCGGCAGATGTGTTGAAACGGAAACAGGTAATGTAGGTATTACGTTAAAAGTTCTGTTGACGACTGGAGACAAGCTGGTAACAACTGGAGTGGGTGATGTGGCATTTAAAGTTGACGTAATGCATGAACAGTCAAAGAAAATCTGCAAATATTTAGATGCGAAGGGTTTCATTTTTTAGCGTTTCTAATCAATATCATGGCAATATTATACCGACTAACCTTTTTCCCATCGGGTGATATCCTTTCCTGTTTGCAGCCAGCATGACACGGTGATATGTAGGTGTTTCCATCTTCTCCACATATCGGTGAGTATCTAACATAATCACACTGGCACAAAGAATTGCAGGTTGGATTGAGAAGAGTTGCCGAATCGCTGAAAAAGCAAAGCAGCATTTGTGAATTGCATTTTCGTATTGAGTACAGCAAACTTACTTTTCGGGTATATTGATGACCATGGAACTTTCATTCCCCGGACAGCCTAAAAATGAGTAACTAATCATGCCTAGAACGGACAACAATCCAACCGCAACATTCCATGCAGCCATATATCGGGCTTTGGGCTTATATTTTGAAATAATAAACCCTGATAGTAAAATACCAACGGCTGAGAAGGCCAAAGCTACAGTACCGGTAACCAAACTGTAAATTGTTTTTAGTTAGAGCCAATCAACTGTAAATTATACGCTTAAGTTACCTGGATGTTGCTGCTGACTGTCTGTACTGAATTTCAATATACTTTGGAGTGAATATCCAGTAAGGCATGTAGCCGAAGAAGTAAAAAATTGAAGCGAAGTTATTGCACATTAATGTTGTATTTGTGACCAGTTTCTTGAAAGTTTTTATCATATCTGTAAAGAAAAAAGTAAAAATATCACTGCACATTTTTCTAGTATTTAGACCAAAATTCACCACATTAAGATTATGGACATCAATAAGTTGTTAGAGTAATGTTTGCAAATTGCAAATGTACTCGTGTGACTAAGCTACTTTAGAACGAAGCGTGAATATTAAAATTGTTTCATTTTTACCTTTAAATGATGCAGGCAACTCCGTTTCTTCGGGCTCCTCTTGGGCGTCCTTCAATTTCTTCTGCTTTTCTTTTTTTAGTATTCTCCGGGCCGCTGCACGTGGAAGTTCTTTGGGGAACATTGTCAAAAATATACCGGAAATAAAAAGAATAATGCCTAAAATTATCCAACCGAGCCACCAGGCCCCTAGCCATCGAGGATCATTGTTTGTAATAATTGGTGTTAATGTTGGTGAAATATACATTCGCAAGCAAAATGAAGCAAGAGCATATCCTATAGCTGGTCCAAGCATACGCATAAAGTACGAAAGACCTGAAACACACATCATTATTTTTCTTAAATGCTGTTAATTGTAAATATGACTGCATACGTACTTAACAAAGCTGGTGTTTTGGATCTTTTCGTGTTATCATCCATATACGCGACACCTAATGTATGATAAAGAGAACCTCCGACACCAGAAATAAATTGTGCAATAAAGAGAACAACTTGGGGTGCAACGTTTCCCTCCACATTTTCACATTGTGTTGCAGTTTCATTTCCTGTTCAATAAAAATTGTTAAATATAGTATCCGCAACAGTTATCTTTCAAACACCTTGCCTTGAAGTTTACACAAGGTTTTAGTACGCTCTTTGTGTATAGCCTCCATTGAGGCATTACCGTCGAAAATGCCACCATACTCGGTAGTTAGGCGCAGAGCGTCCTCACCAGGACCATATAATGCGTGCGGCAAAGCATTCATTAAGCAGAAAATAACTATTGTTAATAATCCTGCAAAAAAAAACAAGTTTAAATCGATAAGCATAAAGTAAATATAACAAACATCAACATAACTTACCGAAACCTATCCACCTTGGTCTGTGTCCTTTGCCTGCGTAATAACTTAAAGCGGCTGATACGAAAAGCTGGCTTATGTCATTACCTACGGTTATAATACCTGTATTTCTGGACGGAATTTTATAACGTTTTTCAATTGTCGTGATGGTCCCATTGAAATAAGCATATGTCATAGAGAATATACATCCAACTACACCGTAAAGTATTACATAGGCTTTCTTATTTGCAAATCTGTAAGTGAAGTCATATATTAATAGGTATACTGTCAAATGATAATCTCCATTTTGCAGTTTAGTTACGGTTAAACTAATTTTTACAAAAAAAATTGAAACTAGGCAAAGTCGATTTTTGTTAGTAACGGCTAGGCCCGCCTTTCGATTCTTTGTTGCTTTTCAAGTTGTCAATTTTATGGGACTCTGTTTCGCAACGATGTTTTGGTGAGTGCTCCAGATTCGTGGAAACAAAACAATATTATGCACTGCATTTTCTATCCACAAAGTGATGATCTAATAACATAGAGCATGGGCATGGGCCAAGATATGGCAAGTAGGTGCGCTTAAGCCCCTTACTTACAGCTGTACTCTACAAAAATCGCTGTACTGCCATGTTTGAAAGCATAAAAAATCGAGTTTGACTATTAGAAAATCACGAGAATTTTCGTACTAAAAATGAAGAACTACAGGGCTTTGATGTCTTGACTTCAATACCAGATCATGTAATCTGGCTTTTCGCCAATCCTTCGAAACTGAAAGCTTTCCCTTAGGCAGACCCTAAGGCTATGGACAAAGAAATCACCGAGTACATTAGCTAAGGTCTAAAGAAGAGAAATCGCAGGCTGGTTAGTTTCAATAAAGTGTAAAAGCCAAAACATGTGCACGTGACATTAATCCTTAAAGGTGTAGTTATCGATTGTTCTTCTAAAAATTGGATTTAAAACACACACCTTTTCTTACAATATTTTGAGGCAAGTTAAATTAAGGAAGATCTTAAATTGTCGTTGGCTTAATAAGAATAAACCCATAGATATATAGTGAGCTTTTCCATCCAGAGTCTTTAGCAACCTCTAACTTCATTAAATTGTTTGAAGTTAGATTATGAATTTTAATTATTAACGAGCTGCCCTTTAATATGAGTACCCACACGACAACAGGCGAACAGACAGGCGTCACATTTCCCTTTGCATAAAATCACGGATCATGCAAGGAACTAAATGTTCAATTGGAAGACGAGGTTGGAGTAATTCTCCAATTACTATCTGTTTCTGAAGAATAATTTATTTAGCACATAGCTGAGCGAATAGTCCCAATTTGCTTGCTTGCACTTTGCGGGTGCTAGCATCACATTAAATTTAAGAATTCTAAAAGCATCAGTTTGTATAAATTCTGAGATCTTCTAGGAAGAGGAATACCTTAATAATTTTTAACAAGTTTTTAACGTTATTTAAGTTTGCTCTTTTCTAATAAAATGTTCAGGGTTCTGTTGTAAATTTTATTCTTGCAGGTTGTTATTTTGTTTACCTTCAAAAATTCTACATTCTCACGTAAAGCGCAGTATAGACCTCGGGCGGAATGAAAATGAAATTTTTGTCCGCTGCGATTTTCTCAATGAAAATGCATGCTTACTGTCGTGGAACATGTCGGAAATGATGGGGAATTCCATAAGCTACAATCCGAATATGGTTCCAAAATTTTTCTCGGCCATTTTATGTATTATTTTTCGATTCCCCCGTCATTAGATATTTTCCACGGTGAAATGACCGGGGAATCGAAAAATAATACATAAAATGGCCGAGAAAAATTTTGGAACCATATTCGGATTGTAGCTTATGGAATTCCCCATCATTACCGACATGTTCCACGACAGTAAGCATGCATTTTCATTGAGAAAATCGCAGCGGACAAAAATTTCATTTTCATTCCGCCCGAGGTCTATTCAGGCCTTAAGAAAGAAATAGAATAATCAAGTATAGAATGAAAGATTGTATTCATGTGTTCAATTTCTTATTATATACATATTTTGTAAGATATTACAGTTATATTACAGTTACAGTGATAGAGTTACAAAGAAAGTTTAGGGGCGAAAGACTCATGCGGGCGCCCACTGGTAACGGTAGTGGGTAAAACCTCCAACGGCCAAGTCAAATCCCTTGAGACGACATTTGGAAAAATATACAATGAACATCTTCAGCGTTTCAGGATACTTAACTTAATAGGTGACAAAAACCATATTTAAATTAGCCAACAATGCAGCATCTTCGAGACATCCCACAGTTTTAATTTGGGGAAAAATCGAACAAATAGCTTTACTTTTTTATTTCGAGTATAAATCCCCACCCCACCCCCTCCAAGTTTACTAAATTGACTAAAGGAAATGTTTCAAGAGAGAAAATTAATTTTCAAAATAAAGTTATAAATAATAAAGTTGTAAGTAAGTTTTATATGACGAAATAACATCCATCGTTTATTCGTTTCTGTCGGCAGGGCATTCTAGGATTTTAGCCAAAGCATCATGGATGGATTTGCTAGATTTTTCAATTCAGTTTACGAAGTGCCAGACTCCGTTTCACCAGAAATGAATACTAACACCAAGCCAAGCCACAGTGCATTGGTCCCTCGGATAGCTCAGGAGGACCTTACGAGTGCTCTTGAGATTTCTGAGGATGACCTATTGAATGCTTTCCGTGATCTTGATGTTAGTATTCAGGCCGGACCTGATGGCATTCCTAATATATTTTTGAAGAATTGCATGCAATCGTTATGTTCGACCTTTAGCCTTTATTTTTAATTTGTCCTTGTCTTCATGTGTTTTTCTTGATGAATGGAAAGTTTCGTACATAACCCCTGTTCACAAAAAGGGTCCGAAAAATCTTATTGATAACTATAGACCCATAGCCAAACTATCAGCATTACCGAAGTTGTTTGAAATGCTTATTAAAAATAATCCATGTCAACATGGATTCCTTAAAGGAAAATCAACTACAACAAATTTGGTACCATTCACTAAATTTGTTGCAGATGGTATTGAGCAGGGAATGCAGGTTGATGTGGTTTATACCGATTTCTCGAAGGCTTTCGATAGAGTAGATCATAATATCTTACTTAAGAAACTTGAAAATTTAGGTATACAGTCGGTTTTTCTTAGCTGGGTGAAATCCTATCTAACGGATAGGACGCAGTTGGTAAAGTTGAATGGCTGTACATCGCGCTCTATCATAAAGTGTTCGTCAGGAGTTCCACAAGGAAGCCATTTAGGACCACTTTTCTTTTTAGTTTTCGTAAACGATATCATACAAAATTTTAAATTCGTGCGTGTATGGCAGTATGCCGATGATATGAAAATCGCAATGAGAATACGCAATATAGGTGATTGTCTTAACTTGCAATCCGATTTAGAAAAACTGCAAATTTGGTGCCTTAATAATAATTTAAATCTAAATGTTAGTAAATGTAAAGTACTTAGCATATATAAATTGAAAACTCCGATCTTCTTTGAGTACTCCTTAGCAGGTAGTGTTCTTGAAAGGGTTGCCGAAATATCAGATCTTGGTGTAATTCTCGACCATGATCTTTCATTTCGACAACACATTGATTACATTATTTCAAAAGCGAATAGTATGTTCAGGGCCGGATTTACCATCTATGGCGCCCCTGGGCAGTAGTCGAATTGCCGCCCTCCGTCACTGGTTATGGCAGTCGCATTTACATATGTGGATTAATGGGGGTGTAAGTGATGTAAAAAACTTGATGGATTTTATGCGAAAAATGCAATTTTCTGTTATTCTTCCGAATGTTTGTAGTAATTATTTTTATGCGATTTTAAGGAGCAGAGTTTGAGTGAAATTGTAGTTAATTCACTTCGAGTGAACTACCAAACCAAGCACACATTGAATTAAGAATATGCCATTGAATGTGAAATTCGATGATTCCAGGAGTGAATATATCTAAGGAATATATGAAAAAGATATGAATCTAAGCATGAGATGCGGAAGATAGCAGGACCAAAACCAGTCCGGCTTTTGATAAAATGTAGAAAGGAGAGGCTACTCATGACACAATTTTTCGTGTAAGCCGTAGATAATGACCGGTAAAGACCTTTTGTTTTCTCTACTTTTGCTTCGCATTGAAACTGCGATATTAATATTGTCTTGCATAGATAAGCTAGTGAGTCTAGTGATTCTGCAGCCACAATTTCAAACCAAACTAAGAAGTTTATATCTTGGGCAACTATATTGTCAATCTGTTTAGTTGGAAATGTTTTGCAGAAAAGGTACAAAATTCCGTACGGCTCACAAAAACGGCCCCACCCCTAGCGAAAAATACCGTGACTTAGTGTTTGCAGTAGGGAGCGCAACGTCATCTACTTAGGGCAAGTTTTACACGATTTTCAACAATATCGCCATGAAACGGAGTAGATGGCGGGAAAATAAATTTGAAAAATTATGACGAATAATTGTATTGTTACAATAAAAATAGTGCAGCTTCATATTTTTTATGATTGATGATTTCCCACCGTAAGGGGGAAGATAAAGGTTGAAAGGCTTCGGCTAATTCCTATATCTTCTTCAGTTGTGGCATAACTGCGGACCCTTAGCTATGCAGGAGGAGTTTCATAGGAAAAGGACTTCGGCCAATTCCTATGTCTCTCTACGGGGCGTTACTTTCCCGCGTTATCCGAGTAACCGCTGCGCCTGAGTGCTGCATTAACATCTGCAGCGTCTCAGGTTACTTAGCGTGATAGGTGACAGAAAACATTTAAGTCAACCACTAAAGCAGCATCTTCGAGGCATGCCCATGATGGCCTTTACTCAACGATTAAACCCTATCATGGTTTAGCGATGTGCCGACAACTCACCCTAAGAAAAACTTCAAGTCAAGAAACCTGAAACAAAAGCCTCGGATTGGACGGATACAAAACAACGACGACCCCGCAAACGATCTTTCGAACTTTCGGATCCTGGAATGTACGCTCCCTGAATAGACCGGGGGCCTTAAGGGCCCTCCTGGATCAGGTAGAACAATACAAGCTGAGCATAGTTGCAATCCAGGAAACTAAATGGCTCAAAAGCGAGATTAAAGACCTCAATTCGCACACTATTTTTACGAGTGGTAAAGAGGAGGGCAACAAGGAGTTTGGAGTAGCTTTCATCGTAAAAAAGCAGTTCAAGGACCACGTTATCGGCTTCAAACCCATCAACGAGCGGCTATTTGCGATCCGCATTAAGACCCGTTTCGCTAATCTCTGGCTCATTAATGCGCATGCCCCTACAGAAGTAAAAGAAGACGCGATTAAGGACGAGTTCTACAAGGACCTAGAAACACTCTTCGACTCACTTCCATCAAACGACGTCAAGCTGCTGCTAGGAGACTTTAACGCCAAAGTCGGAAATGAAAGCTGGCATAGGGGAACTACTGGAGGTCATAGCCTCCACGACGAAAACAACAACAACGGTCAGCGACTTATCGACTTCGCGAGCGGCAGAAACCTGGTAATAAGCTCTACATGCTTCCCTCATCGACGAATCCACAAGCAGACCTGGAAGTCTCCAGATGAATACACCGTGAACCAGATCGACCACGTACTGATCAGCAAGAGATGGGCTTCTAATGTCCTAGATGTTCGATCCTATCGAGGAGCCAACTGCGACACCGATCACTATTTGGTGAAGACGACCTACAGGTGCAGAATCTCTTCGGTGCACCTAACGAGAATCAACCCTGCCAAGATCTTCGAGGTTGACAATTTGATTGATGATGTCACGGCGGCTGCGTATACAATAGCACTAGAGGAAAAACTGTCGCCCATGCTTGATGACATCCACAATTTAGGCATCCATGAGTTCTGGGAGGAGCTCAAAGACAGCATCAAGGAGGTCGCGGAAGAGGTCGTGAGCTATAAAGGCCGGCGCAGACGAGCAGACTGGTTCGACGACGAATGCAGGGCCTCGATTGAGGCGAAAAATGAAGCCTATCGCCAATACACACAACGCGCATCCCGAGCCAAGAAAGAAAGATATAACGAGCTTCGGCGAGTATCTAATAAGTTAATTAGACGTAAGAAACGCAAACATTTTGACGAGCAGTTACAGCAAATAAACCAAAGATTAGCCAGTAAGAACATTAGACAGGCGTACAAACTTATAAATAATGTTAAGAACGGATATCAACCCAGGACAAGCCTATGTAAGGACAAGGATGGTAACATCAGCAGCGACATCGAAAGCGTCAACAAACGATGGGCCTCGCATTTTTAAGAGCTCCTCAATGCACCATCAACATCCCCCGCGGAGCCAGCTCTTGAGCAGTTAGCCGAACCAGGCACTCCCGTTCTACCCCCAACAGTAGAGGAGGTGAGTCTTGCCATACAGTCGCTTCAAAATAATAAAGCGCCCGGCGCTGACGAGATCCCAGCAGAACTGCTGAAGCATGGTGGAACGTGCCTGACCAACGCTATACATGTGCTACTGCTGAAAATATGGAACGACGAGGAAATCCCCGAAGATTGGCGCAAAAGCATAATCTGCCCAATCCACAAAAAGGGTGACAAGCTGAAGTGTGAGAATTACAGGGGCATATCATTAGTTTGTACGGCCTATAAGATATTTTCTAAAATTCTTGAAAAGAGAATTAATCCGTACGCAGAACGAATCATTGGCGAGTATCAAGGCGGCTTCAGACCTGGTCGCTCAACGACCGATCAGCTTTTCACAGTGAAGCTACTACTCCAAAAGTGCTGGGAATATAACATCGACGTATACCAAATCTTTGTCGACTTCAAGCTGGCATACGACAGTATCGATCGAAGTGTACTGTACAACATTATGCTGAATTTTGGTATACCGGCAAAGTTAGTGCGACTCACAAGGATGACGATGACTAATACCGTCTCGCAGGTCAGAGTGCAGAATCGACTCACTGACCTATTTGAAACTCGTACTGGACTCAAGCAGGGCGACGGGCTGGCGCCGACGCTCTTCAACCTTGCTTTGGAGTATGTAATTCGAGCCATGAATATGGACAGCAGCGGAACGCTACTCATCAAGTCGACTCAATTAGTAGCGTACGCCGACGATATCAACATCATGTCTCGAAGGTTGGGTGATGCAGAAAGCCTTCTGCATAACCTCAATAACGCCGCAAAGGAAGTTGGACTACATATCAACGAAAGCAAAACAAAGGCCATGATGCAATCGAAAACAAGGACGCCAGCAAATTCAAGCATCACAGTGGGGGACCTTAATATCGAGTACCTATGTAGACAACTTCAACTATCTGGGTTGTAACTTATCAAAGGACGCCCGAAATTAAGCGACGGATACAACTGCCAATAAGACATATTTCTCGGTCCTCCCTATAATTAATTCGAAACTTGCGCACAGGAACACGAAGCTCCGCGTGTACAAAACGATCATCCGACCCGTGCTATGTTATGGCTGCGAAACATGGACCCTCACCCAAGCCTCCGAAATTTTGCTAGACCGATTCGAACGAAAGGTCCTTCGGCTAATTTTCGGGGCCGTTCGCGAGCGAGACCAATGGCGTATCCGGTACAACCATGAGTTGTATCAATTGTACGATGAGCTGGAAGTATCGAAAATCGTGGAGCTTCAACGTTTGCAATGGGCGGGGCATGTACAACGGATGGACGATAATCGCATGCCAAAGAAAGTGATGAACGCACAACGAATTGACGGAGCGAGGTTGCGTGGACGACCGAGAGCTCGCTGGGAGAACTCCGTAGGTGAAGACGCCCACCAGCTGCTGGGCTTCCGAAACTGGAGGACGAGGTCACGTAACCGCGACAATTGGAGGTCAACGATTCAGGCGGCCAAGGCCCGACGTCGGGCTATCGTGCCACATTGATGATGATGATTTCCCACCATTTTTGTTGCTCACTTGGGTGTGCCTTCTGGTGGAGGATAATAAAAGCAAAAGTCGAACTCGGGACCACTCATTTGTGAGTGAATGCACTCAATAGCTATGGGTATAGCTTGTAACGGGTGGAAGTCTGCCGCCCCTCAAAATTTGCCGCCCCGGGCAGCTGCCCAGGTTGCCCATATGGGAAATCCGGCCCTGAGTATGTTAGGATTTGTTAAACGTAACTTTCGTGAATTTAATGATCCTTTTACCTTAAAAATATTGTTTACAGCTTTCGTTCGCTCGCATTTGGAATATTGTTCTATTGTGTGGAATCCGTTCTATAAGGTTCATATCGAGCGTAGAGAAAGAATTCAACACAATTTTACGCGATTTGCCATTTATCAAATTGGTTGGCGTTTTAAGCCAGAATATAGAACTCGGTGTTCCTTATTGGGCTTACAAGCTTTAGATTATAGAAGAACTTTTTTAAACGCCATGTTCATTAGAGATCTGTTTTGCTCTCATATTGTTTGTGAAGATATATTAAATAACTTTGAAGTCAGAACTATTCCTCACAATTTACGGCGGAACAACCTTCTTGTTCAGCCTTATCATAGAGTAAATTATGTTCTTAACGAACCAATTACAAGGTCAATAATTCTTTATAACAGTTTGAAGGACTTAGTTAATTTTAATTGCATTAACAAATTCATTTTTAAAAGAAATTATTTTGATAAATTTCCTTTTTAATTTATTTTTTTGTTTTAGATTTTATTTTATCGATTTTAGTCACTTACGTACGTATAGTAAGTAAAGTGATGCCGAGAAGCCCTGTCCCGGGGCAGAAGCTTCTGTGAGGCACAAAAAAAAAATCAGTTGCCTTATATTGATCCGAGTTAGAATTTCAAGGAGGAAGGCAAACTCGATTATGCTTAGCGTGTCCCACCCTTTCCCATTCTTCCCAATGATTCAATTTCAATACAAACCATAAAATCAGTCGTCTCTACAGTGGAAGGCAGAATTATCGATCACGGACTAGGACCCTTCCCGGAGGTATGTAACATACTCTGTTAATGTTTAAAATCAGTTTAAAGGGTCACAAAACACTGGACCAAACACCTAATCATAAAGGCACTAGAAGCGAATAAAAAATGCAAAATTTTCGATATTTTCGCTACAAAAAAAAATTAATCGATTTTAGACAAGAATGGAAAAAATTATAATTTCTTACTCTTTTTTTAGTGTTGCATATATCTATTGTAAATTTACAAAAACTAAATTACAAGCGGCAACAAGTGAAACAAAAAGGAAGAAAAAAGTTTATAATAAAAAGTTATCCGCGTTTTGCATGGTAGGTCTCATTTGGCCCACCCTAGACCTCACTTCAAAAAGAGTTAACTTTCGATACGAAATTTGTTGATACATTTCCTTCTACATGCAGTTGAAAATTACACAAAAGTGCGTAATTTAAATAATTTTGGTCAATTCAATTATAATTTTATCCCATAAAGACTTTGTGAGCTTATATCACTTAACAGGGGTTCTTCACATTTCAGCCATACTCGCCACAAAAAAAAACTACAAAAATACTTTCCACAATAGAAACTATACAAAAATACTGTCACATTAGATAACATACACGCGACCAAATATATTTCAAAAGACATTTGTCTTGATAATCATTGAAATTGAATTGTATTTACATGACACATGCCCTCTAAAAGATATTCACTGAGATTTATTATTGTTTGTTGCAGTCGCAATTATGTATTCAGTGATTACTTTGAGATAAGGTGTCTTCGTTCCTTCTTCGTAAGCCTATTGATAGCTGGGTAGTCAATTAAAGCCAATTTATTTTTTAATTGATCTATCATTTTGCATTTATCACTGCAAAAATTATCTTAATGAGGTAGTCATGAGTCGAAAGCCTTTGAACTATAAAACGCAACAGATTGTGTATTTTTCAGGAAGATGCAGCTGGCCCTAGTGTAGGCAAGCTGGGTGCCAGTGCCACAACCTCCAGGGAGCAACGAATCGCTAAATTTTAATATTGCATTGAACCAACCGTTGTTTAAATATTTTATGAAAAGGGATCCTACCTATACTTCTGAGTAACTCTTATCATGTTGGTAACGAAAGTCATTTCCTTAGACCACTCACTTAAAATGCATTGTACTGCATTATCGTCCCTGTGCTACATCATATCTATTTCAAGCATAAGGAAGATATCGAGCAAAACACCAAAAACAAAAAGATGGCGTTTTTTGTGAGTTATAAGGTCCTTTCGGTTCCTAATGACTAACTCAATTTGATAAGGTAGGGGGTTGAACTCCATTTCTTTTTACAGATTTTTTGGGTTTATGTAAGGGTTGCTTAGTTCGCTGCTCAATTTTTCTTAGGAACATATCATTGGGACAAAACTCTCGTCGACGCGGATGAATTTGGGATACGAAGCCATATAGATAAAATTAAATAGATACGTTTAGCCTGAATGAAAGTTGACCTCATGCAAAATTAGCTTCTTTCACTAATTTTGTAATTATTTTAGAACAGCGAATTATCCATGGATTTACTTGAAAGTAATTAGTAAACATAAAATTAAAAAAAAAAAAAAACAGAAATACTCCTACCTTTGAAAAAATGCTCCTTTAAAAATCCAAAATCCACATGTTGTATCCTCGGTCAGTGACATAGTCCGAAGAATCCTATCGATATCATCTTTCGTTGATTTCTCGTCATTTTCATTCAAATCTTTTCCACCATTTTGCATCATTCCATTGTTGAGTACGTCTGCCATTTTATCCTTTTCGTTTAACTGTACATCATTTATAATCCGTGTATTTTCGTGGGATCTAGTAAGCCGTTCCAATTCTTCAGGATCGTTATTATCCGTATGGTTTCGGTAGTCATGGTGACTGTTTTTCATTTTATTAAAAACACTGGATATATTTTCAACTAATATTGTACGTTTGTAATCAGGGAGCAAATACACTTCTTTTTCCACTTGCTACACTTTCACCAATAAACTAACTATTATTTGACGATTTCCAAACTAATCAAAGCCAAGACACTTTTCAGAAATTACTATACTGCTCATAAATTTTTTCAATACAATCAGTAAGCACAAATATTGAATTTCGATTTCATTCACTTCACTTCATCAATGTGGTTAACCGTCAACCGAGAAGCATTTTGAATTATACCGAATGAACGTTATCAACGGAGTATCTTCTGAGCAAAGATTAAGATGCTGCTAAACGATCCCTTTTATACATCAGACATAGTTCAGCCGTATTATCTTTTTGTTGCGATATCAGACGAAGTACACAAGAGACAATTTGATTATTATTTATGCAAATGACTTTCATTTTTGATAAACATTAAATTTCATTGAAACACAAGTGAGTATTTAAATATATATCAAATTTAGACACACACACAATGCTAATTAAACACGGGATTTTCCTCATTATTGAAGTTTTCAGTTGAATCCATGCTTATTTGCAAAATCCATTAGACAATTCATCTAGCTAGATGTTGGGCGCCAATAAGTTATCTTATTTTGGCGAAACAATAGGACGGGAAAGCGTCGTTATCTATCCGAGAACATGCCATTATTTAGCATATGTATATTAATCTGAAACGAAAATTAAATAAAATGGATTAACAGTGAAGTCAAGCAAACAAATAATTAAAGTTAAAAAATTATCGTTCTTCGTATCGTCCACCGAACTTTCAAATTAAATCTCCTTATACAGTGTGCCCCCAAAGGAAGCTGAAAGCGGATGATAGCGCATATTAAAAAAAATATATTAAAAGTGGTTATGGATACGACAATTTCACTGCACTGGAAAGCAGATCAACGCTCTTTGTGCTCCTACCGGATGTCAACTACGCATAACACATAGCAAAATTCCACTCACGCCTGGGTCCTGATAATTGAATTGATGCAAACCTCTAAAAGCCTACCCTTCGTCGTATGAGTGAAACATTTAAAGCAAACCTCATACAAATGCATATCCATTGATGCCACAAAACATACGTAAATATCGGTGCAATCCACAGCCCCCTCTATAGTTGAAAGCCAGAAACTAGAAAACTCTCATACAGGCAATCATGGGCTTGAGAAGATTCCAAATTTACATTGCGTTAAAGGGAAATCGGACCGTGTCGCGAGAAACTTTACACGATAGGGTAAAAGTGGGTTAGATACCTACCCCAGTGGGATAGATGCCGCAGTTGCTCAAACTAGTATTTCCCGACATAAAACGAACAAAAATGTTATAGAAAATTAAATAGCATCGTCTGACACTAACAGTAATTGCATTTTTATTTTTAGGGTTGTCCACACAACCGCGTTGTAACGATATTACGAAAAATGTATTTTCAGCTTAAGTGAATTTTCAATTTGGCAATTATTCAATCGCGCGCAACTTTTTTCTATTTCATGCCAGCGGCAGCTTCTTTACATATTTTTTAGGTCGTTGCTTACTTTTATACTGCCAGTCAACTTTTATTTCTTTTTACTACATTTTGTACTAAAATGTGTGGCATCTGTCCACACAGAAAACAATAGATGCCCCTAATTTTTGGGGTATAGATGCCTCAATAATTTTCCTAAAGGCATCTATCCCTAATTCCCTAGTGGGCTAAATTACAACCTTTAAAATTGAAATATGAACTTTAGTGCTATTAAAATTGTTTGTTATTACACGTGGATAGTATAGAAGCAGCTCTCTACGACACTCTCACGCAAGATTCTCTTTGGTTGCGTTCATTGATCTTATAGAACGAAACAGCTGAGATAAACTAAAAATGTCGCCACCTCAGTATGTGATGAGCAAATCCGGCTCGAAATATATAGGCTAAACAAAAAACTTTTGGTTTTATTCATCGGGTTAAAAACAGGAGGCAACACAAAAGTTGCATACCTATAAAAAATTCAAACCCGGCAAAACAACACGAAATCACGCATTATTCAACTCGTTTCCTATATGCATGTATATGAAACGAGTAGACACACGATACGTCGAAATCTTGACTGCGAATCTGATTTGCATTACAGATATCATTTGATCAAATAAGCGCATTCATATTCATACATTTTATCACAATTCAAATATTGGAAAAACGATACACCCGAATCCCGAAACTACACCGGTGTTTTGTTTCTTTCGAATAGAATACATTTTATGTTGAAATGTCAGATGATCAAAACCTTGTACACAATTAATGGGCCTGTCTACACGCGAAACAAGAACAAGATGAAAAACCGGTTTTTTTAAAAGAGATTCGTGAGGCAAGGAAAACTTCAATTTTCATTTAAAAACCGGTTTTGTTCTCGCATTTTTGTTCCCGTGTTTACACGCAATGAAAAGAGTATTTTAGAATTTGATTTGAAGTTGAGGTAAATTCCTGCGGCATAATGATTATTTAACTTCAGCATGTAGTTCCATATAAAAATATGTATTTAATTACTTCTATGAAATATTATTAAACAAAGGTTTTTTTGTTACAGAAGCAATCCAGCAAAACGTTACAAATTTGTAGGTGCTGGATAAAATTTAAAAGAAAAGCTCATTCGCTGCCTTTCGATGTGACCATGCGGACTCTCTTCGACCCGGCAAAAAGTGTCAAAATGGTCAGAATGCGGATTGAACGTATGATGCGCTATTTTTCGCGCAAAGTTGTTGCAATGGCATAAGCTTATCTTTATGGCCGGATTTCTCATATGGGCAACCTCAATTATTTTTTAGGTTTTCGTTTGTGCTTTCGAAAACTCATTCACCGTTTCCATGATAAAGTCGAAAAATGTCACTTTTACCCCCACATCCCCACATTAGCTCATCTCCCAGGTCCAGGTACTTTTCTTCTTCTTTATGGCACGATAGCCCGACGTCGCGTCGGGCCTTGGCCGCCTGGATTGAAGACTTCCAATTATCGCGGTCACGCGACCTTGTCCTCCAGTTCTGGTGGGCGTCCTCACATACAGAATGCTCCCATCGGCCTCTCGGGCAATCTGGCTTCGTCCACTCGTTGCGCGTTCATCACCTTTTTAGGCATGCGATCGTCGTACATGTCCCGCCCATTGAAGTCACTTCAATTTCACGATTTTCGACACCTGTAGCTCCTCATACAGCTGATACAACTCAAGGTTGTACCAGATGCGCCATTCATCTCGTTCACGACCGGCCCCGAAGATTCTTCGGAGAACCTTTCGCTCGAATGTGTCCAACAGGTGTTCAGAGTTTTGGGTTTAGGGTCCTTGTCTCGCAGCCATAGCATGGCTCAGGGGATGATGGTTTTATACACGTGGAGCTTCGTGTTCCTGGGCACCAGCTTCGAATTCGTAATTGGGAGGACCGAAAAATAACACCTACATATTAGCTGGTTGTATCCGTTGCTTAATCTCATCTGTTTCGTTGCCGTGCTTTGACAAATTGCAACCCAGGTAAGTGAAGTTGTTTACATACCCTATATTGAGGTCCCCCACTGTGATGCTTGAATTTACTGGCGTTCTAGTTTTTAATTGCATCATAACCTTGGTTTTAGATTCATTGATATGTAACCCAACTTCTTTGGCGGCGTTATTGAGATTATGCAGAAGGCTTTCTGCATCACCCAATCTTCGAAACATGATTTCGGCCTACGATACTAGTTGAGTCGACTTAATGAGAAGAGTTCCGCTGATGTCCAAATTCATGGCTCGAATTACATACTCCAGAGCCAGGTTGAAGAGCGTCGGCGAAAGCCCGTCGCCGTGCTTGAATCCAGTACGAGTTTCAAATAGGTCAGTGAGTCTGTTCTGAACTCTGGCCTGCGAGACGGCATTTATTAGTCATCGTCATCCTTATGAGTCACACTAGCTTAGTCAGTATTCCAAAATGCAGCAAAATGTTGTAACTACGCCTTGATGGATACTGTCGTATACCTGCTTGAAGTCGACAAATATTTGGTATACTCCGATATTGCATTCCCAGTACTTCTGGAGTAAAAGCTTCACTGTACTTTTAGTATACTTATATCTCCTCACTACTCTTAACAAAACCCTGAAATATAAAAACCTCACCTCTTTCGATGTCCCCTAAAATGTCTTCGTTGATTGGAATAATTCAGCTGGTAAATTATGACATTTGCTCCGAATAATTGTCCTTTTACAGTTGGTAACACTAAACAAACATTAGCACAATTCACTAAATGTTTCTGTAACACATCCATGGAATCAAATATCACATCGTACAAAATAAAGCAAACATGGAATTATCTTACTAGCTCTCTATCACCATACACAAGTCGGGTGGTGTTCCAACTATACATCCTACTTGGTCACATTTTTGTAACATAGTGAATTACATCACCTCAGGAAGTCACTAATTCAATACTGATAGGTTAGGTAATAATAAGTAAGTAGGTTCGAACTGCGAAACATTTGAATTTTTATAGACGATATCATCTACAAAGTCAAGTGTACAGCCTTCGACTAGAATAAGTTTTATGAAATTTGGCTTATATTAGTATAAAGTTATTGTGATCTTACTTTTGCATAGAAATATTGTCGCACATGATCTTAATGTGCGCTTCAGTATAAAGTTACATCCTACCGCGTTTTCTAGTATTTTCTGATATCGATTACATTACATTATACATGTACATACATATAGGTACGGGTTCATATGTGCATGTGTTTGTGTATAATAAAATTTAATTGAAGTGTAGTATATATGCAAGCTTCAAATATTCATTATAATAATAATAATAATAAGCAATTGGACTTAACCATAGAGGTGGGCACTGCTACCTACAAGGTATATTGTGCCATAGTCCTTTAGTTTAGAAGGTCATCAACCCGTTTGATAAACGCTGGAAGATCCTTCAGAGAGGAGCACCTAATCATACTAGTGCTGAGTAAATCACGCCCAAGGAGTGATCTCCTGGACCTGGCGATCGCCGGGCATTCCAGTAATAAATGAATGGAGGTTTCGTCTTCCTCCAGGCAAAGGCGACATTGGGTCTCCCTTGATAGACCTATTTTATGAAGGTGGTAGCGGAGCCCAAAATGCCCCGTAAGAAAGCCTATTAATAGTCTGAGCTCGGTCCTGAGCAGACATTTAATATCGGAGAAGCTGAAAGGGCGCACTAACTCTTTAGTAACTCTTAAACCAGGGTGCGATGTCCAGTAGTTATGCCTCAGGTTCGAGGACCGCAGTTACCAATTACGCCTCTAGCAGCTTTCCAGCTAATTCCACAGGACCAATGAGTGTTGTAGATGAGCCCTCTCTGGCTAATTCGTCCGCGTATTCATTTTCTTCAACGCCTCTGTGACCCGGAACCCAATAGATGGAAACATAGTTACGGCTGGAGAGGCTCTGAAGGATGCCAAAGCACTTGATGACCATTTTCGAGGTAAACTTGTGTGAAGTTAGCGCCTTAATTGCTGCCTGGCTCTCAATGCAGATGGCGATGTGTGCGCCACGGAGACCACGTCCCAGGATCTCCCTGGCACAGATTTCGATGGCATGAATTTCGGCTTGGAAGACACTAGGCCATTTGCCCATTGCAACCGAGATCCTGGTATTGGGTCCAAGATTTTTTTCTTAAATTCATATTAAATTAGTCACCATAAACCGGACCTCTACCACTTTAATAACGATATCAAGAAGTGATTATGAAAAGTAATAGACCAACTAGGATATTACGACTTAGGAATTACAGTGGGATCAAACCCATTGTAATTCCGAAGTGTTGAAGATTATAAACGTATTTTCTATTTGGTATACTTTTATAAAATTAATAGTCAAACGATTTTTTCCAAAGGTTGTTTTTCGGTTTCCTCGGGAAACGAGTTCTTTCATAATTTTTGACAGATTTAAATTCCCTGTTCGATCCCTGTGAACATGGAGAAGATGTGTCGGATGTCTTAAGACATCGCAAAGCACTGAACGACCTTCCTGATGATGTTGCTGATACTGGAACCGTCAGCAGTAATGTTACTAGCCGTATTATCTCGCTGTGCCCGATATACTTCGAAAGTGATCAGCAATTTCGGCGCAATACGCAGGTGAAGCTCCCGGCATATTCTTCAAAAGAGTTAACTGTGAGCGAAGATCAACACTATCGAAATCTTCAGCAAAGCAGCCCAATCTTACTGTCGCAGTGGCGTACAGTGACATTTATGAACGGGGATGCGGTGGAATGAGGGTAACTCAAATGTATATTTTAAAATATTGCTTTTTGACAGGCAAGACTAAGACTAAGACTATTCCCAAGCACACTTTTATGATATAAACATACTTAAGTAGCAAAAAATTCGAAGTTTGTTATACTTTTAAATCATGATGATTCATTGATGTACTCCTCTTACAATTTAAAAGTTAGCAGTTCTATAACTTTTTATTTGATTCAGCCATTCCTTTTCAAATAAAGAGCCTAAGGTGGAAGAATAAAATCTGATTTAATGTTAGGAAATCGCTAAGTGAAAAGTTTTTTTCAACGTATATATACTTAAAATATCGTTTAAGGTGGATGCACACTTTTGAGTCATCAGTCCCAGTTGACAGATTGAGCAATTAACTAACAATCTGTCAACTTGAATGAAAATTGAAGTGCGACTGATGACTGAAAATTGTGGAAAAAACAAGAGATATCTGGAACCAATATTTCCTAAATATGTGGCTCACTTGGTTGAGTTGCACTCTACGATGCTAGTAATCTAGAGGTCCGGAGATCGAATCTCGGTGTGGTCCAGAGTGCTTGCAATATTAAATACACTCCTCCATATGCAATATAACGTTGACTCGAAGTAGTATATAAACGGGTTACGGGTTACGGTACAGAGAAGAAGAACCAATATTTCCTAAATATCTTTTATTTCTGAAAAGTGTAAAACCTTTTTGAATTCTTAAAACTGATTTTTTTTAATGCAAAATTTTGTATTAAAATTCATAAATTTGCAAAATAAGAAAAAAATCGAGATAAAGTTTGCAATCAAAATAAAATCAACAAAGTTAATGAAATACTGCTGCAGTTCTTCCTTGATTTTATTTTGATTGCAAATTTTGTCTCAATTTTTTTATTTTTTTTATTTTACTACACAATTTTGCAATAAAAAAATAAATTTTTAGATGACATGATATTCATTCACTAAACATGAATGTACATTATTATGCAACTGTGCTATAATGAAATCACTTACAGAGGCGTTGAGCTGATTTTAATACAAGCGGTTCCCAGGAGCAATCTTCTCCTATTTTTCTTCTTACCAACATAATAGTGAATGAGCTGCAGTCGTTCTCAATTTTCGTTTTTCTCTCACTCGTGTTCTTTTGGCGTGGATGTGTCGTGTAGGGAACCGGCCTACGCATCCACTTAATGGTACGGAGCTTGTGGTGTGTCGACTGAATTTTGGCTGAAATGGATTCACTACTGAGGAAAGGCTTTTTCCGTATCCAGTGAAAAAGTTAGTACACAGAGCGACTGGTACTATGAACAAGCAAGTACATAGATAGTCGTACTATGTATACATATGAGTGTACAATATAAGCGCTGGCGTTTGCATAATGTGTACGTTTATAACATTTGGGTTAAACCAACTTAATTCTGTGGATCGTATTAGGGCGTAGGTATATTTTATTTAAGTAGGGTAGGGCGGGGCTAGTTGAGCATAGGGGCAAGTTGGGCAATCGTATCTTGGAAACTATTCACCGCACGCAAAATCATCACATAGCGGAAATAACGAGTCGCGGAAGTATAACTTATTGCACAAACGTCAGTAGCGACTCGTTGATCAAATGAAGTACACGAGCGCATTGTTTATTTTATGACCAAAAAGTGAAATAATCGTAAACCTCAATATTTCGTATGTAATAGTCAAATATTATCCTTCTTTAATCAGGTAAGTGTTAAAAGTTCATAAATTGATTGTAATGGGTGAATATGAAATTCAAGCTTTTGTTATGTAAATATTAAAGATTTGTTGGCCCGTATTTTAGTTTTTGGATTACTGGTTTTTGGGGTTTCAGTGCCCGAAAAACGGAGCAACCCGTAAAATAGGAGCATCTGGCCACCGTAATGGCAATACTCCCTATATCGATTTGGTATGAATCTAAAATAGTTCATTGACTTCAAATCAAGATAAGCAATAACTTAACCCAATTTAAAAACATTCTGGAAATGCATGAATTGTGCAAATTCAGAACTTCTTTCTTGATACATTGTCAAAATTTCAGAATTTTCTTTGAATTTGTGTAAAAAAGTTTCAAAACAGGATGTAAAACCTAACATCACTTTAAAACTCTCCAAAACATCGTTTTCAACGCCGAAGCCATAGCAAGAATTTAGAGTTTTGTGAATCTGTCTGTCTGGTAGCATATTAATCGCACATCTGTATGGAAACTCTAAACATAAGGGATATTTTTCTCAAAAAAAAATATGAAAATTCAAATTTACATGAACCCCACCCTACACTACCAAAATCCGATCCACTTTAAATTGCCACACGGAAACCAGACGAGATACCTCTTCGTAAAGGTGGGGCAGGTCAGGGGTTGGGAAGGCATTGAACGAGCAATCGAACGCTCTGAGTTGGAAAACCGATTCTTTGGTCTTGCCTATAGTAGTCCAATAATTATTTTCAAATAGAAAAAAAAATAAAATAAGGCTTAATTTTTTCGTTTTGGATCTAGTAGGGTTCTAGGAGTCTAAAAATATGTTCACAGTGAGGGAAATCATATAATTTGGGGCTATTTTCATGTTTTCGTATGAAAACAGCTCGAAAACATTTCAATTCCCATAAAATTGACACAATGAAAATACGCTAATTTGCGTGTTTTCTATGAAACCTTGATTTTTTTTTCAAATGAAAACATATAAGCACCCAGGTCTCAAACCTAAATTCCCCTATTCAGCACATTTCGGCTCACTCCGATATTTTAACTGACACCCGAAAAAATTGTTCAGTTTCGTGTGTTTGCCAATGTTCTTAATTTCTCCATGATAAGAGAATGGAGGTCAGTTTGAAGTGACGATAAATATGTTGCAAATTACTATCGATGACTGCACCAGCACATTTTTAAGCTTAGAATGATTTATAAGCAAAATATTATTGTCGGTTGTCATATGAAATTACATATAGTGCACTGTGAACACTTTTCTGTGGTTTATGAAAATGTACGGCGAAATCAATCCGTTTTATCATTTTGTTAAGAAAAATGTTGATTAATTACGAGGAAGACCAACATTATTCATTCAAATGCGAATTACTCTGTTGTTATGTTTGATCTATTTTTGTCTCACTGTTGCTCTTAATTGTTGAATTGGTCAAATTTATTCCTCATCTAAGCAGCTTGGTTTTTTCCCTTTATGTATATTATATTATATTTTTACGACGTTTCGTATTATTTTTGATACATCCTCAAGTTAATATAATTTTATTTTCTATACTGATTTATTCACTTGTTGATTTTTTGCGGTCTATACTGATTTTTATACCCTTCGCTCATAGAGTCAAAGGGTATATTAACTTTGTCATGAAGTTTGTAATGCATTGAAGGAAGCATCTACGACCATATAAAATATGTATATATATGATCAGCGTGACGAGCTGAGTCGATTGGACGATGTCCGTCTGTCCGTCTGTCCGTCTGTCCGTCTGTCTGTCTGTTGCGACGCGTTTCGCTCGGCCAGTTTAAAAGCTATGGAGCTGAAACTTTGCACACATGCTTCTTTTTGTTGCAGGCAGTTTGTATGTTTGAAACGCTGAAATCCGACAAAGGGGGTCGTGGGGCTGCCATACAAACCTACCCCCCAAAATTAGGTTCTTCTTAGAAAAACTTTTTTATTTATGCATCAATTTCAATAAAATTTCACACAAATGTGTTTTCATTGCTGACACACAATATATGTAAAAATCGACCAAATCGGACAATGGGGTCGTGGGGCTGCCAAACAAACCTAGACCCCCAAATTAGGTTCTTCTAAGAAAAACTTTTTTATTTTCTCATCGATTTCAATCAAACTTCGCACAAATGTGTTTCAAGTTATATCACAAAACATATGTAAAAATTTACCAAATCAGACCATGGGGTCATGGGGCTGTCATACAAACCTAGCTCCCCAAATTAAGTTCTAAGAAAGGATGAAGAAAAACTTTTTTATGTATCCACCATTTTCAACCAAATCTCATAGAAATGTGTTTTAATTGATGCCACAAACATACGTAAAAATTTATGGAAAGGCCATGTGTTCGTAGCGCTGCCGTACAATCCCCCCCCCCCCCCTTTGGTTCTTCTAAGAAACAAACATCCCCCGCTTCTCCCATTAAATCTTCCCCACGGCACTTATGTGAAAATTCAAGGAAAAGCATGGAAGCGGGGAGGACTAAACACAAGTCATAGATACGCCCTAAAAAACTTTTAGCCCGAGGGGAGCGAAGGGTATCCAAATTTCGGCCGCGCCCGAAATTAGCCTCGGTCTCGTTTCACTTTTTTTTTCACTTTCACTTCACTTTACACACAACAAGTGAATAAATCCAAACCGCCAAAAATCAACAAGTGAATAAATCAGTTGAAAATAAAATTATATTAATCTGAGGATGTATCAAAAAAGGATACGAAACGTCGTAAAAATATAATACAATATAAAGGGAAAAAACCAAGCTGTTCAAATGAGGAATAAATTGAACCAATTCAATACTCTTTTGTTGGTACTTGGAAAAACAAACATAGAAACTGGATATGTGATGTACTCGCCTTGTCATCCCCTATGATACGGATTTGACACCACGCACTCCTACCTAATCAAGGATTAAAGACCTTTTTGTTCCAACGTTTTTTTCTTGCAGAATGAGTTTTGCTAGTTAAGGATCTCCAAAAATATGGTATTAGCAACAAAATGGGGTTGGATACGATGAACAACATTGAAGCATTTTCTATGCAATATAATTTCAATGAGAAATGTGCAGCCAAATTATAAATGAATGTGCATTATGATAGTTGCCCTGTTATCATAACTAAAACCCCACTGGGAATAGTTCGGGAGGGGTCAGGACCTCATGGACCTCTCCCGCGTCTAAGTCCCTATGCCTGGGTGTATTTTTAGAAATATCTGCCAGTCTTTCAAATGTTAATAGTAATGCACGTACATGTAGGTAAATACATACAATACATTGTATTTTATTATTTAATTACGCATTTGTGAATTAAAGAAGAAAATTGTATAGCATGTTTCTACTTACCTTTTAAAACGTTAAAGTTCTTAATGCTGCCAATGTCATTGCCACAACGACAACGCCTCCGCGCGCCTGTCAATTGAATATGTAGAGTATATCCAACTTATTCAAATCAAATCTCAGCATAATCTCTTATCATTGTCATTCTTGATAGGAAGTAATTTATTAACGTAGTCTTGCAGAGAAAAACATGAGCCAACCACAGAGCAGAGCCTTATATCATTTTCTTTAAATTGACTTGAAATTAGGCTTCTTGAAAATAACCACAATTTTTGAAAAAAAATGAAAAAAATGCAACGGTTTTTAGATTAGTAATAAGAATTGGATATGACTTTGAACAGAAAGGGTTTTAATTTAGATGTAAGGGTAATACATTTAAAAAAATATATGACCATATCACTTAGATCACTTATTATCCTTTTTGTGCATACTGTGGCGCACAGTACCTCAGGACGAACACTTACTAAGGTCCAATTTCTTAACCGAAAATTTTGAATATTCGCACATACCTACTATCTGAACAAGAAAACGACCCGCGCAATACTGACAAGGGAAAATAATAGCGATATGTGCATGTAAATTTTTGGTCTTGGATTAGAGTGTACACACTGTTATAAAATTCAACTCTATGATGCTGTATCTGACAATTGTCCAGTTTATGATAATAAAGTAAATTGCCTATTTAAGATACAATTTGTGAGTTGTGACTCAATTTTGAGTCCGAACTCACGTACGAGTATCAGTATGTTACTATATACGCGCGACGCACTAACACCGTTTACGTTCAATTGAATTTATACATACATATACGTATGCTTCCCCGGTGCTCATTTTAATCATAATAATGTTAACATATCGAAATATTTATTAAATAATCTGTATACAAGAACATAAACACATATGCATTCTTGATCTTGAATTACACTGAGCCATGGGTTTTAAAAACTTATGATAGAAAATGCTTTTTTATCATTTAAAAAAAATATAAAACATAGAACCCGAAACATAATACAAACTCTGAGCATATTGGTAAGTCCTCTTGATATAGGATACACGTTATATTCACATACCGATAACTCAAAGTCAGACGTATTAATAAACGATATTTCTTGCTGGAACGTATTAGAACTGAATGACCATGTGGTATTGCACACAGACAGAATAATAATATAAAAAAAAAACAGTGTATGTTTATTATTCACAGAAGATCTGAAAATACTTTATTTTATGGCTAGTGTTGAGAAACTGGGGCTTTCGATGATATGAGTGCCCATGTACCCAAAAAGGGTAAGATGGTTACGGTATTTTATCTGTTTGAGGATCTCATGTCAAACCCTTGCGAGCTTTGATGTGATAGTGAAGCTCGTAAGCGCTTTAGTTGCAGCTTGACTGTCAGTAAATATATATATTTTATTATTTGAATAGCAAAGTCTGTGGCATTCTCTGTTCACTGAATCCTGTATCGGTCTTTGAGCCGTCCATATAAAATATAATCCTACTGATGTGGGGTGCTCTGATCTGATCAGTCCATTTTAGCCTCGCCCAAATCGCCGCATCATGTGAGGAGTCAAATCAAAAAGTCATTGCCAGATAGTCTGATTAAATACTGAGTAGGTTATCCATCTGAGTGTACCTACTAACGGCTGTTGGGCTTCAGATAAATTTCAGGCATACAGGCCTCCGAATTTCGCCCAGGTATAATCTTCCGTCCGTGGCGGGAGCTGTTTTTCACCAACCTAGCGCCCCGTATTCCACAATAAAGATCTGACTATTGTTGTGGTTGCATTTGGCAAATTCAGAGGTTCTAAACTGCTTTTCTGAGACCACACCGATTTGATCTCTCCAGAGTAATTTATTATCAAGAGTGAGCCCCATTGTGAGTTGTACATTAAGGGACATTTAAGCGGCCGAAACGCCCTTTTCCTACTGAACGGTATCACTACAGTTTTAGCTGTGCACTGTTATTGTCCTGTTTGCAAAACATCAGGTGATATTTCTTCAAATTTGCCCTGAACCCTGCTTATCAAGTAATCCGCATATCCCTGGGTAGAGAACGTACCTGATGTAAGTGTCCAAATCGATCCGTTAACTCCTAATCACCACGAATGGAAGAACGTACTCCCCCGCCCGTGGTGAGCAGGGAGAGTAGTCTTGCACTACTAATTACTTGTAGAGATAATTCTAAACGTGAGCATGCGCTGCAACCAGCTAGTGATGGTGTTCCTTTGGCTCTTAATGCCGTTTCAATTAACTGGAACTCGTTTTATCTTTGTGGGAATCCTTCCAGTTGTTTTTGGCAAGACTATAAGACACATGGATGTTGCGCTTGATAATGGCCTCCATAGGCATTGGATCTACCGCCGCGATAAATCCTCCGTCGGGCGCACCCTGCCTGATATGCCAGCAAAAGACTTTCTTCTCTGCTCCCTCTCCACGCTAGTGAAAGGCCCCAAAATTTTGCGTCAAATATTGTTTTCAACAACTAATTTTGGTTTCTCAATGTCCATTCCTAATAAGGATTCCCAACTTAGAATCCTTGCTTTTCATTAATTTCAATTTTTCTTAAAAAGCATGGATGTAGTATTTTTACAATCTTCTTTCATGGCTTTTTTCTGGGAAATCGACAAGTTTGTTTAAATTGAAGTTGATGTCTATTTTCTTGCAGTTGGTTCAATGAAACGCAGTTGGGGTTTTCCTTTTACTGCAAGTCTTTATTTGCTTCTAGCTTCTAGCATACAATTGTTCCGGCAGCCACGTACTGCCTTCTTCAGTGCTTGCCCTAACTTAGGGCAGAGCACTGAAGAAGGCAGTACGTGGCTGCCGAAACAATTGTATGCTAGAAGCAAATAAAGACTTGCAGTAAAAGGAAAACCCCAACTTCGTTTCATTGAAGTTTGTTTAGTATTATACTGTTCAATATACACGTTTTTTACTACTCAATTTAGTTAAATTACTTCCCTTAAATACTGATAAATGAATTTCTAAAAAGTATTTAAAACTTAAAGTCACATTTTAGGGAAAAGAATCAAAATAGATAGGTAGCCTCTCAAGCCGGACGCACCCGACATTTGTTGTTTTGGTTGAAGGTGCTGCGCCCGATGAAGGGTTAAGGAAAGGTCAGATCCCTCCGTCGATGAGTTAACCAAATCACTGCTGTCGCCTGTGCTATGTGTTCACCATCGTAGAACAAGGTATGTTGTCACCAGTGGCCGCGTTGTCGTAGTCCGCGAGTAAAAATCTGTGACGGAAGTGGATACTTTCGAACTATGATGGCGTCTCGCACCATACATGGTGGTCTGGAGTTAGCAAGATCCACTAGGAGTTAGGGCAAATCAAGATTGCTTCAGCTGCTGGATGATTTCAATAATCCCTATAGAAATAAATCGATGCACTGGCAGTGTGATCTTGCTAAAATCACACATTCTCAAGGGCAAGTTTGTTGAACTATGAAATGGGATTAATTCTGCCCACAAGCTTTCCTTTCATAGCGCGTTCCCTGTCCAATTGAAATGAATCTGCTACAGGAAGAGAACGCATTATTATCAATGAAATAAAATAAATCCATAATAACTTTGTCTTCATACAATCATCATAGTTTAAACAAATCATTCTGTCGCTTTTAGGACCCTAAGTCCCGTGAGCTATATCTAATATCCATAAGTATATGTATTACTCGTATTTTTTTAGTATCCAGGATATTGACTGGATTAATTTGAATCAAATCCAGGATTTTTTTTGTTGGTTGTAATGGCTACAGCTGGCTCTGAATCTAGTGTGATGAGATTTTCAGACAAAAACGATTTTTTATAATGAAAACGATGTGAAATCGGTAACTTTGTGGGTCCTCCTTTTACGTTTAAAATATTTTAAGATGTTATGAAGTTGGGGAATATTTGTTTGGATTTGGGAATATCAGATAGGGTATCTACACTTTCTCTCAATTGTGATTTTCAATTCGGAGTGAAAATGGGTTTATAAACGGTAAGATCGAAATTTTGAAAAATAAAGTGAAATTCAGAGCTTGAACAATGAACTTTATTTTAGTTTGTAGCATGTAAAAACGAAACAATTTTGAAATCATATGGAATGACTAGAATCTCACCAAAGCATTTATGTGTGGAATTAAGAAATATCTGAAGAAATGGACACCAAAGGGCAGTGGATAGAAAAACAGAAACAGGTAGGTGTGAATAACAATTTTAATGTCAATTTCTTGGTGGTAGGTAAGATAAGCGCGGGTTTGTTTGGTGAAATCCGTCACTAAGTCAGATTTTGCAATAAAATTGTAATGAGACGGAAAAGAGGCTTCCTAGAATCGACGGATCTGCTGCAGCTTATTCCAGTCCAATATAGTAAAACCCAAATGAGGTTTAGGGTTTGGGAAGGCTTTGATTTATTTGGAAGAAATGGGCTTCACGGAATACTCATAAATCTGTTTAGAATGATTTTTATAATTTACTTTTTTCCTTGATATATATCGATCCATGGTGTTGCGTTGCTCGGCCTGCGGTTTTAAGCATACGTAGTCCGTCCTGGCGGTTATGTCTTAGCCTATTTTTACAGGTAGCTCTATCTTGGATCGTGTCATCGCGGAGAACACTGTGTTGTTGTTTTTTCAATCGTTTGACACATCCACGTATTCTTGGGTCTGCCTCTGTCCTTGGGTCCATCAATTGATATCGCCTTCTTCGCCAGGTTCTTAGCCGGACGCCTTTCAAAATGCCATGGATTTTTATAATTACGAGAGTGTTAAAACAATACTAAATAATTCACAACTTGTAAGTTTGATCCGTACGGAGACATGTGAGGGAGATTTGCAAAATTTCAAACTATGCAGGTTTTTGGTACCCTAAATCTTTTCTTCCAACAGCCGAATGCATAATGTAACACTCCAAAATTTAATATTTTGAGTTCACACAAGTCCAAGCACTTTTTTTTTTAATTTGAATAGCAGAATTTAGCCAAAAAGGTGTAAACATTTATTTATTTAATTCTTATTAGCAATAATTTGCCGCGGATGATTTTTTTCAACATAAAGATTTTCTTAGGAATTGAAATCGTTGGTCCCGAAAATATTGTTAGGCAAAATTTTGAGTAGGTAGTGTGGCTGGTGAATGGTTAGTGCGCGCATCTTCGGTGCACAGGGTCATGGTTTCGAGACTCACCGTGAATAGGAATTCAGTTTATGGTGTTTTTTGAACTTACGTCCCTTGTGACGAACTATGATCTCACTCAGATGTTAAACCATTATCAATAAATAAATAATATTGCTGAGCGTGCTGTTGATCTCAACACCTCAACTAAAAGTAGTTAGGATCTTGGGAATTGCAATTGGCTGTCACTAATAGTTGAAATAGATTGGATGCGTCAGCATCAGCATCGGCATCAGCAGAAAAATTTCAATTTAGAACACACGCATTTGCCTTTGATGACCCACATTGACAGCAGCGGCAGAAGCATCGGCAGAAACATTTTCTGCTTCTGCCGCTGCTGTCATTGTGGGTCATCAAAGGCAAATGTGTGTGTTCTAAATTGAAATTTTTCTGCTGATGCCTCTGCCGATGCTGATGCTGACGCGGGATATCTAATTCAACCATGACACATCTGCGGCCTTAGTCCAAAGTTGGACTGTCGCGCCTGTTTTTATTTTTTTTAAATTTTAGAGCTAAATTTTAGGACTGGACAGTCGAGAATGATTTTCTGCACCATTTAACGAAAAATGGCTCATGAGTGTTTAAACTTTTACTGGTGATTCTGATTATATTCAACTGGCCTCCGATTCTGCTTTTCAGACCGTAGCTCGTCTATATTCAGTGCTATTTTTGGCTTTTGGACTGCATATTCCACCTGCAAGATCAATGTCCGTTTCAAATTCTGTCTTTCTGCTTGGTTCTACAGGATCGCATCTCCTGTCGAAACATACCTCTTATATCAGATCCACAGCATCCATAGAAAGAAACATTATCCCACAGTCGGCTGGAGACATTTAGGGATACATGCTTTTCCTCTTCCTTAAAATAGGAGGCCATGCTATTAACCCATTAACGACGAGACCCTTAAATCTTACCGATTGAGCTGAAATTTTCCATGTCGGCTTAAAATGGCTAAAAACACATTTTGTAGAAAAAAAAATTTCCCCGGATGCCGGGTTCAGGCTCCCGGCACTGTTACATATACCTATGTAACATCAGGCACTCGAAGTACTCGAGGGTGTTACATATATGTAACATCAGGCATGATACGGGGAAAGTGTATTCAAAGTATATTTTTGATTTTTTTTTTTCAAAAAGAAAACATTTCAGTAAAGTTTTTTTAATAGAGCGAAAAATATATGGAAGCCAATATTTTACATGAAGTTTGGAATGTAGATAATGCAACAATAACGTAGAAATAATACGAAATGTGTGCGAAAATTGAGCAGCCTTACAAAAATATTATGTCAAATATTGAATTATTTTATTTTATTATATATGTGTTTTTGCATGTGGAGTTGTTGTTGTTTTATTGAGAAGTTTCTTGAACACCAACAGAACTAATAGATTTGACAGTTTGTGAATAGGAAAATATTTTATAGAACTACAGTACAGATTTTGAGGATTATGGAAGATTTACCAGTAAATTGTAAAATTATTGTTTCAATTTTTTTGTCAATTTGTCCATCCGCCCAATTTGTCTAGAAAGGACTAAATAAAGAGCCTATAATTCCTCCTTGTCTATAATTTGGTATACATTAGAAACCATTTCTTCTTTCGTAGCTCAAAATATATCCTTTCAAATATTATATTAGCAGAATTAAATAGAATAACTAATCCTTGGCCTCATGAAAATAAAGCCTTGAGTCCTTGACACAAGAGTCTAGAGAATCATGTGACATGACTAATTTTAAGGAAAAACCTAAATAATAGTATTTTTTCTTTTAAATTTTAACATTTATGACGACTATTTATGCTATTTTCCTTGATAAAAATGTCTTGTTAAAATCCGGAATTTTCGTTAATCCGGAGTTTTTGAGAATCCGGACTTCATTTTTTTTATAATTTATCCGGACTATCGCGTCAATAGTGTAAAAATTCCATAAAATAAAATAAAAACACTAAAAAAGTACATACTCATACACCTCGTATACGAAGAGTGCACTTTCCCCATATCAGGACGGATGTTACATATATGTAACAGTGTTATAAAAGTACTTATAAAACGTAAACTACGGACAATATTTATTTCATTTATTTTTTGTATTGTGTCAAAAAGACCATGTAATGCCATACGATTAATCTTTTCCCAATTTTTTTCATACAATTAAATATAAAAATAAAATTCCTCTACTACTTTTGCCATCGTGACGATTTTCGTCAACATCGAAAAATCCGTCAGAAAGAAACCTCTATAACTTCCACAATAGTGAATCAAATTCAGCTAAATTGATTTCTACGCATTGCTAATAGTGTCCAGTACAGGATAAAACACTTTTTAGTGCCGAATTGATATCCTATTCCTTTAGCAGGCGTTTGAAACGAAGGATGTCTTACTGTTACATATATGTAACATCAGGCATTAATGGGTTAAGCTGTTTTTCCTTTTCCAAATAGGAGCCCAAGCGCTTCAGATGCTCCTCTGTCCTCTTTATTCATCTGAGAGTCCGATCTCCTCTACGCCTCTGCAATAACAGATGCACCGATACCAGATATGTACGTCAAAGGAGAGCAGCTTAAGTCTTGTACCAAGTTCAAATACCTTGGCTCGATGGTGAACAACGGAGCAACATGCGATGATGACATCAAACATCGCACAAAGGTTGGGTAAATGATGAGGCGAGAAAACTCTGGAGTTTTCTGCAATGAGAAAAAATCACTGAGGCTAAAGGGCAAGTTGTACAAAACGGTTGTACGTCCCGCACTCATGTATGGATCAGAATGCTGCACCATGTATGAACGTTACGCGAAAGAAATGACAGCGACTGAAATGAAAATGTTACGCATGTCAGTTGGTGTAACCAAAAGGGACCACATAAAGAGTAGCTACATCCGAGGCAACTTGTCCATAGACCAACCAATCACCGAAAAGCTCGAAGACCGAAAAATGGATTGGTATTGCCTTGTTAAAAAGCGTCCGCCTGAGAACCCCGTAAAGAAAGTGATATCAATGGAAGTTCTAGTTGTTAGACCCAAGGCCAGAGGCAGACCGAAGAACACCTGGATGTGTCAAATGAAAAAGCATCAACAACGCATTGGTCTCGACTATGATACGATCCAAGATAGAGCTACCTGTACAAATATGCTGAGATATTACCGCCAAAACGGGCGATGTGTCTACACCGCAGGTCGAGCAACGCGAAACCGTGGAGCGGTATAAAGAACGAGGCAAGGAAGAAGAAGAAGATGATGATGATAAAATCCTAAAAGCACTAGCTGGTAGCACCTCGGGCAAGGATAAAGAAACCATGCCAGTCACATACAAAGCGGTCGGTCGAGCAGCTGCTGATTATGCAGCCCCAGTTTGGTCACATAGTCTATGTGATACAAACTGGACCAAAATTCAGGTCTGCCAAAATGCTGCTCTACGCACAGCCACAGGTTGTCTCTTGATGTCTGCCCAGGATCACTTACATCAAGAGACAAAATTGATGCCAATACGTGACCACAATCTCCTACTGTCCAAACAATATCTTGTTGGTTGCTACCGTGAGAATCATCCCAACAACAGTCTCATGGACCGAATTCCTCCACCACGACATGTCAGGCGTGATTTGCGAGACCTAGAGAGAGAGAGGTCCAGGAATACATGAGGGACCCTTACGACGATGATGCATACCGAGCTTCCATCGCTGAGATTCACACTGCAGAAGTGAGTCGGTCTATTGCGAGATTACATGCGAATAGAGTCCTCTCAGTGCGCCCTCCACCCATTTCGCCTGAGGAGATTAGGTTCCCGAGAGCCACCAGAGTGACATTAGCTCAACTTCGGTCGGGCTTTTGTTCACGCCTCAATTCTTACCTTTCTCGCATTAGCCCGGACATTCAAAACATATGTCCAAACTGCGCTGGCGCTCCACACGATGTGGGTCACTTGTTTCAATGCCCAGCTGCGCCATCTGACTTAACCCCTATCTCACTGTGGGAAAACCCTATCGCAGCAGCTATGTTTTTATCCCTTGACATCACGGACGAAAGCATTGACGAACCATAACTCGAATCCACATAGGTGCACAGCGGTTTCACACCTTTCTGCACCGCTAAAAGAAGAAGAAGAAGAAAGAAGTAAAAAGGCCGAAAAAAATCATGCTAGATCTCTGAATGAATAGTGTTCGACTGAAAAACTGTGGTCAAATTAAGAGACATTGCGTATACGTTATGGGACGTAAGTGCAGTCGACTATTTTCCACAAGTGGTTAAGGCACCCTGTAGTAATAATGAACATTTTTTCGCACTTTGCATTGCAACTTATTTTAAATAGCTAAAAAATAAGTAATTTTTCCAGACATTTAATGTTCATATTTTAGGGCTTACAAGATTTGTTCACGTTTGATAGTAGTCTGGGCTCACATAAAATTGTTCACCCTCACGTTTGGCGCAGTTCACGTTTACGCTAGTCTACTGTATACACATTAAAAAAGGCCATCCATAGCGCTCAGGATTCCTGTAAATTTGGACGAAATAGAATAGAGTTAGGTATGTCCATATGTATCTATGTTGATTACTTTGTAAGGTAGAAGAACGGCTTGTAATAAATTGATATGGCAATGTTACTGTGTGGCTTTTAGAGCATGTAAACTGAAAACAAAATTGCGAAAAAGTGAATCCTCCCTCCCCTGGCTACGCCCATGTAAGATTCATCTATGATATTTTCAGTATATACAGGGTGTCCCGCATTAGGTGGTCAATACTGTAAGGGTTGATAGCACAATTTGTTTCAGAAGAAAATTACCATTACCATCGGAATTTCTTTTACCGCTACTATGTTATCGCTCTTTTTGTGAAAGTCATCGAAAATTGTGACTTGTCATGCAAAATCACAATTTGCAGCGCTCGTGATAACTTAATTTAAGATTTGATTTCAGTTTCAGAAACTACATAACATTTCACAAAAACTGAAGTTTTTCCTGGTGCCAACTTTGTCTCCACTTTCAAGATACAACTTAATAGAAATTTTTAAATAGATTTTTCAACGAAAATTCAAACAGTAATTTTATAACGGTGCTTCATACCTACAACTCTGCAAAGTTGATAAAAGTTGCTTCAACATGATGGCTTTCCATCACTTTTCATATTTACACTGCGGGATTTTGGTATTACACATTTCAAAATTCAATTCAAAAATAAATCTTTCATCGCGGGGAATTTAGTTTTTTTTAATCCCTGTCATGACTTAGGTGAGGATTACACTTGTTTCCTATAATGTTCAAGAAGCTCTATTTGAAAGGAGGAAGTTCATAATGTGTCCCATAGCCACGACGTAAAAAAAAAACAAGGTAATTCTTTTCGTATCAGATTATTCAAACTGAAATTTTATTCGTTTATTTTTTATATTTTACTATCGCAATTTGGAAAGTTTGTTAAATAAAAATAGATTTTTGAAAAAGTTCGAATATTGCTCGAAAGAAAATAAACTTTTGATTTTTTCAACACTCAGGCAAAGGAACAATAACCGAATAAAAAAAATCTATTCCAGTAAACAGCAACTTTGGTTGGTTTTTCTCAACCAAGATAACACTATTATTTTATGATCCGGTTCGCATTTTTTCCGATTTAATTCACAACTCGACTGTACTATAAACCTGATATTCGAATAATACCTATATCGGCGCCGTTTAAAATTGACGGTCTTCTGTACATTCTGTACTTGGTCTTTGTTGCTTGAGTTGAGTACCTACATTTGTATTAACCTTCAAGCGGACGCGCGGGCGGTAATTTACCGCACTGATCATGTAAACACGCGTAGCTTTTCTCCCGTTGGCCGGATCGAGATCAAAGAAGTATCAAGTATGTATTCTTAAGTCATACTCTTTTACAGACGATACAATAAATGTTGGATAAATTTTACCTTCCATACCTTTCCAGCGGTCATCAAACGTTCGAGGATTATATATTTTGATATATAGTCGTGTTCAAAATGTGTGTGCTTTGTGTAATATCACTGAAGTGATGTGCTACGCTAAAACTGGAGAACTTGTTTTATTGTTCACCAGATAATACTTTTTATGATGATAACTTATTTGGGACATGCTCTTCTTTCAATTTACCGTAATTATGAGAATGGAAGTTGTACGGTTAAGTGCAAATGGAGGGGAAAAGACGAGGGCGGTAAATTACCGCCGCGCGCCCTGTTATGTCACCAAATGATGCGCGCCCGCTTGAAGGTTAAATAGTGTCCTCGGCAAATTTCTCCTGTCATAGATATGTACTAACAATATACCAAAACGTTTAATTATGTGTAATCCTTAAAAAAAGGAAAGGAAACAAAGCCAGCTCAAACGCATCTTTTGCTGAACGCAAAGCAAATGCCATTAGCCAATTAGAGACGCCCTTAAAAAAACGTGGGTAAGCGAGCATAAAATTTACTCTTAAGCATTTTTTCGTCGGTCGTCTCAATTTCATATTTAAAACCATACCTATTTGGTCATGAATGACTCTTGAATTTGAATCAACTGTTTTATTTTTTTGTCAAACTTTCCCGAAAGAAAATTACGAAGGGGAACAGGGAAGCTCTATAGAAATAAGTCCTCCACAAAATCATGGTTATGGCTATTATCCGTGAAACATGAAAAAAGTTGAAGATCTCCCATTAAAAAAATGTATTCCGAATCAACAATTCAAAAATAAATCTTTCATCGCGTGTATTTTAATTTTTTTAATCCCTGTCATGACTTAGGTGAGGATTACACTTGTTTCCTATAATGTTCAAGAAGCTCTATTTGAAAGGAAGAAGTTCATAATGTGTCCCATAGCCACGACGCGGCGGTGTTTTGAAAGATATCTACGCTCGCCTGAACAATTTAAATTTCATATTTCTTCCTGTTTTTAAGTCTTCCCATTCACTGAGGGCGATTTCCCGATTCATTGGATTTCTTTTTGAGTTCGTATATTTTTTTCTGTACTCTGGTCCATCTTCGCAAAAGTCGACTATTTTCTTAAGGATTAACGAACTCAAAGAGAAATTATTAATGATGAACAAGATGTGGGGTTTCATAGAGCTTCATAAAAGGCTATGTAACCTTAGAGAAGGACTAAAAATGGCTACTGTAGAGAACAATAAGGAGTTTTACATAAATTTGAACAGTTCAGTTGATTTGTTTCGAATGAATTCAAATTTTTATTAATCACTTATTACACTTAGGTTTAAATCTAAAATCTAAATGAAAACATCACAGTTAGACTTATATGTTTAACGACAAAAAAAAATTAGCTCTGTTTATCATATTAGACAACACATATACATTTTTCGCTTTGCAACCCAAATGTATTCCATGTTCATCCCAAAAATATATTGTTTTTAGGGTATACAAATTTACACCATATTGTATTTTTTAAACTTTCCAAACCATGAACAAAAGATATTCATTAATCTTTGCAGCTTTGCATCCAAGTAGCTAATTTAAAAAGCAATTTAAAACTTAATTTTTCTGCGATTATGAAAGCAAACATTACTCTCTCTCTCTCAGTCCGAGAATAGCACATTCCGTGGAATTGATTACACTTCGAATCAACCCCAGAACAATTCTTTTGTCACCATAAACATAACAACGGCAAGACGAGTAGCACGGCAATGGTGAACCGTGAACCTTTTCTTGTGCGCGTTTACACTTTCCTCTATTTTTTTCCCTTGTTTGTGTTGTCTCTAAATGTTGTTTTTTTCCAATACAATATATTCAACTAGGGGGAGGATTTTAGATATTTTAAGAGGTTTTAATTCTTTTCACGAACCATTGGTTGGCCTGTGACCTCCGTCGATTTTTAGAGCATAACGATACGACTCCCAACGAGGATTAAAGCTTAAACCCTATGTTTTAATGAAATTAGAATCTTTTTTGGGTTTTCGTTTTTCACTCCGTTTATTCCAGATTATAGTAAAAAAAATATTTGCACTCTCACTGAATAAGAAATTTGAATGCCAATTTCGAAAGGAAAATACAGAAGTTCTTAACTTTTTTTTACAAACGTGATAAAATCAAATAAGTGAAATTCAGACTCCAGTATTTAGTTTGTAAACGAAACAATTAGATCGAACCAAATTTATGGGTAATTTCAACTCATCACAAATGATTCAATGAAAATATTGCATTTTTTTACCCTTCGTTAGGTGCGCGCCTTTTTGTCACGTGGTTAGGCGCGCGGGCTCCAATTGTAGCCCACATTAAAAATTATATAAAAAATATTGATTAGCTTAAAATTATTTTTTTTTCTCGAACATGATCCATGAATTACTAAACAGCATAAAAAATACAATACCATTTATAACAAAATGCAGATTAGTTATATTTTCAGTCTCTTTCTTTACATTGACTTACTTTACCCTGGAAGGTCATGCTTATTATACCCTTCACTCGTAGAGTAAAGGGTATATTAACTTTGTCATGAAGTTTGTAACGCATTGAAGGAAGCATCTCCGACCATATAAAATAATTATATATATGATCAGCATGGCGAGCTGAGTCGATTGGGCGATGTCCGTCTGTCTGTCTGTCCGTCTGTTGCTACGCGTTTTACTCGGCCAGTTTAAGAGCTATCCAGCTGAAATTTTGCACACATGCTTCTTTTTATTGCAGGCAGTTTGTATGTTTGAATCGCTAAAATCGGACCGTGGGGTCATGGGGCTGCCATACAAACCTAACCCCCCAAATTTAGTTTTTCTAAGAAAAACTTTTGCATTTGTGCACCAATTTTTACAAATTTCACACAAAATGTGTTTCTGTTGATGCCACAAAACATATGTAAGAATGGATGGAATCGGACTGTGGGGTCATGGGGCTGTCATACAAACCCAGCCTCCAAGTTCAGATTTTCTAAGAAAAACTTTTTTATTTGTGCATCAATTTGAATCAAACCTCGTAAAAGTGCATTTCTATTGATGCCATAAGACATATGTAAAATGAATGGAATTGGACCATGGGGTCATGGGGCTACCATACAAACCCATTATTTTCCCACTTATTCCAACCAAATCTCACACAAATATTTTTTATCGACGCCACCGAATTTGTCAATATCAAATATTTTGCGAAAACAGAAGGACAAGAATGGGGAAGGATTAAACACAAGTCATAGGTTCGCCCCAAAAAACTTTTAGCCCGAGGAGAGTGAAGGGTATTCAAATTTCGGCCGCGCCCGAAATTAGCCTCGGTCTCGTTTTTAGTACGGAAAGGTCATGCTTCGTCGAATCTACGACACTCAACTTTGACGCCTCATAAAAAATCGACCTTTCGCAAAATATTCATATTTGCCATATATTCAATCCTTAGTTTATTTAGAATGGAAAAACATAAACTTTGAGTAATTTTGTAAGTAAATTGATTTACGAATCAAATTTTCTCAATTTAATGTTATTTGGCAGAAAATATGAAACATTACATTTAAATATTAAATAAATAAACACTTAGGGCGGAATTCATAGTCCTCACTTATACTAAGGGAATCCTTATTAATTTTGCGATTCACAGTCGCTCGTAATTAAAAAATAATTTTGAATTTTGCTACTACTAGATAGTTTATTATAATTTATTTGTCAGTTACTATAATTAGGATCCTGAATTGAATATTTTATTGAGTGTGGCAATGCCTTTATAAGTGACGTTTTGCGCGAATAAGCATTCCCTCATACTTATTCCTTAAGGGAACCCTTATGCCTTAAGTGACGACTATGAATTCCGCCCTTAACCTTGATATAATTAACAAAATCTGCTTGAATGACAAAATATATATTCTTAACTTAATAGGCAATTGGGTTTAATGATTGAGAAGCTCTTTTATATACAAGAGGCACAGCGATCCATTTTGGGGTCTTAGCACGGGTTTTCTTTCACTTCGCATGTTCCAGTTTTTACAGTAGATTTTATAATTATTTACATACAATAAATTTAGGAAGTTCTTCTCCCCGAGTTCCCTTGACTGATTCCTATTCTATGTATGAAGTGTGGTTTTGACATTGAGTGCCTTGCAGGCGATTTTCATGAGTTCGAAATGCAATCTTTCTTAAATGAGGAACAATTTTGAGCCATTTTCCTGATTTGTCCTATTTTTGTCCTAGTAATTTTTTTTCATAATTTTTGGAAAAAATACGTCCCACATTTCAAAAAGAAACATATTTGTTACGAGCTAGTTGTATGAACACAGCATTGGCGGATTTACCCATTTGCCGCCAGTAGGCTTTTAACATATTGCCGCCTCTACTGAAATCCTACTTATTGTCGGGAAAAAATTAGGCTTTACTCACCAATTATTTTCAATTCACACTCTATACTTAAATACGTATGATCTTTGAGCTTTCCGCTTCGTGGGCATTTTTCAATATTCATCACAAAGTGTAAAAAAAAAAAAATAGTGCAGAGCGTAAAGGACCACATAGATTGAACGATTTATCGGCCGATAAAAAAAAATTCTGTGGAGAAAGCACATTTTTTAGGTTCCACTACCGAATTCGCGAGAGAAAATGCGCTTTTTATACAGAAAATGTGCTTTCTCCACAGAAATTTTTTTTTAACGGCCGATAAATCGTTGAATCTATGTGGTCCTTAAAGCTTATGCAATAAATTTTTTGTTTGGACAATCTGTTTATAGTGGTGAATCCTTAACTTAACTTAACTTAACTAAGGCTCAAATATTGATGCCGTTTATGAATTATGGTTTGCTTATAGGCCACCATTTTGAATCAAAATTATTTTAAAATTTCCCGGAGGAAATCCGTTATTGCAATACATCGGCCAAACATTTTAAATTCTTTGATTAAAAAGAAAAGCTCTAATAAAATAACACCGCTAAGAATATTTGAGCCGAAAAAAAATCAAAAATCACTTGATATTGCTGATTTAAATTGATGCCTAAGCTCGCGCTTCTTATATAAACGGCATCAGTCAGCTTGTCATTTTAGGATATAATTATCCTTTGGTAGAGCACTTGCGGATTGTGGTCGCTCCAGTAATGGCAATTATGTTTCTCGAAGTATCACTGAATCCATGGTGATGGCCGAACTAACCACGAAAAAAAAACACATATTTTTGGTTTTTGGTCAAAATTTTCTCGGGGAGCGCAAGGCTCAGAAGACTTCACAAGGGAATATGAACTGGAACAAATTTGAAGCGACTGCGGTGAAAAGGAAAATCTTATAATAAAAAATTGAAAAGAAACTTGCTTTGTCTCTATATTATGTGGCGATTGTGTGCCCTGCATTGGTTGTGGACAATTGGCAAAATCGATAGTGAAATTTGGTTGAGCAAAACGACCCTTCAATAGGAATTGCAGAACTCCAAAATTTGAGTTCATTTTCAGTTTTCCGTTTTGAAATATTGTAGTATCCAGGCTAAATCCTCAATAATTGACCATTCAGTCTGTATTCTCTAGGCATGGCTAGTTGGCAACTACAGTGCTGATAATGCTTCAAATGTGAAAGTTGCATCCAAGATACAGATATACAATTTAAGAGAAATTTAAAAATTGATCTAAGCGAGACCGAGGCTAATTTCGGGCGCGGCCGAAATTTGGATACCCTTCGCTCCCCTCGGGCTAAAAGTTTTTTCGGGCGTACCTATGACTTGTGTTCAGTCCTCCCCGCTTCCATGCTTTTGAATTTTCACATAAGTGCCGTGTCGAAGATTTATTGGGAGAAGCGGGGGACGTGGGTTTCTTATAAGAACCAGAAAGAGGAAGGAGGGGGGGAGGGGTTGTATGGCAGCTCTATGAACGCATGGCCTTTCCATCAATTTTTACGAATATTGGGACCGCGAATAACGGGGGTTCACTGTACAATAAATTTAGGAAGTTCTTCTCCCCGAGTTCCCTTGACTGATTCCTATTCTATGTATGAAGTGTGGTTTTGACATTGAGTGCCTTGCAGGCGATTTTCATGAGTTCGAAATGCAATCTTTCTTAAATGAGGAACAATTTTGAGCCATTTTCCTGATTTGTCCTATTTTTGTCCTAGTAATTTTTTTTTCATAATTTTTGGAAAAAATACGTCCCACATTTCAAAAAGAAACATATTTGTTACGAGCTAGTTGTATGAACACAGCATTGGCGGATTTACCCATTTGCCGCCAGTAGGCTTTTAACATATTGCCGCCTCTACTGAAATCCTACTTATTGTCGGGAAAAAATTAGGCTTTACTCACCAATTATTTTCAATTCACACTCTATACTTAAATACGTATGATCTTTGAGCTTTCCGCTTCGTGGGCATTTTTCAATATTCATCACAAAGTGTAAAAAAAAAAAATAGTGCAGAGCGTAAAGGACCACATAGATTGAACGATTTATCGGCCGATAAAAAAAAATTCTGTGGAGAAAGCACATTTTTTAGGTTCCACTACCGAATTCGCGAGAGAAAATGCGCTTTTTATACAGAAAATGTGCTTTCTCCACAGAAATTTTTTTTTAACGGCCGATAAATCGTTGAATCTATGTGGTCCTTAAAGCTTATGCAATAAATTTTTTGTTTGGACAATCTGTTTATAGTGGTGAATCCTTAACTTAACTTAACTTAACTAAGGCTCAAATATTGATGCCGTTTATGAATTATGGTTTGCTTATAGGCCACCATTTTGAATCAAAATTATTTTAAAATTTCCCGGAGGAAATCCGTTATTGCAATACATCGGCCAAACATTTTAAATTCTTTGATTAAAAAGAAAAGCTCTAATAAAATAACACCGCTAAGAATATTTGAGCCGAAAAAAAATCAAAAATCACTTGATATTGCTGATTTAAATTGATGCCTAAGCTCGCGCTTCTTATATAAACGGCATCAGTCAGCTTGTCATTTTAGGATATAATTATCCTTTGGTAGAGCACTTGCGGATTGTGGTCGCTCCAGTAATGGCAATTATGTTTCTCGAAGTATCACTGAAGCCATGGTGATGGCCGAACTAACCACGAAAAAAAAACACATATTTTTGGTTTTTGGTCAAAATTTTCTCGGGGAGCGCAAGGCTCAGAAGACTTCACAAGGGAATATGAACTGGAACAAATTTGAAGCGACTGCGGTGAAAAGGAAAATCTTATAATAAAAAATTGAAAAGAAACTTGCTTTGTCTCTATATTATGTGGCGATTGTGTGCCCTGCATTGGTTGTGGACAATTGGCAAAATCGATAGTGAAATTTGGTTGAGCAAAACGACCCTTCAATAGGAATTGCAGAACTCCAAAATTTGAGTTCATTTTCAGTTTTCCGTTTTGAAATATTGTAGTATCCAGGCTAAATCCTCAATAATTGACCATTCAGTCTGTATTCTCTAGGCATGGCTAGTTGGCAACTACAGTGCTGATAATGCTTCAAATGTGAAAGTTGCATCCAAGATACAGATATACAATTTAAGAGAAATTTAAAAATTGATCTAAGCGAGACCGAGGCTAATTTCGGGCGCGGCCGAAATTTGGATACCCTTCGCTCCCCTCGGGCTAAAAGTTTTTTCGGGCGTACCTATGACTTGTGTTCAGTCCTCCCCGCTTCCATGCTTTTGAATTTTCACATAAGTGCCGTGTCGAAGATTTATTGGGAGAAGCGGGGGACGTGGGTTTCTTATAAGAACAAGAAAGAGGAAGGAGGGGGCAGGGGTTGTATGGCAGCTCTATGAACGCATGGCCTTTCCATCAATTTTTACGAATATTTGTGGCATCAATTAAAACACATTTCTATGAGATTTGGTTGAAATTGGTGGACAAATAAAAAAGTGTTTCTTCGAAGAACCTAATTTGGGGGTTGGGTTTATATGCCAGCCCCATGATCCCATGGTCCGATTTAATTCATTTTTGGATATGTTTTGTAACATCAACCAAAATACATTTCCATGAGGTTTGGTTGAAATTTGTGTATACAAATAAAAAAGTATTTTTTGAAGAACCCAATTTTGGGGGTTAAGTTTGCATGTTAGCCCCACGACCCCATAGTCCGATTTCATTTATTTTCACGTTTGTTATGTGGTGTCAATAGAAATATAATTTTCTGAGGTTTGATTGAAATTGGTGTGGTGATTTGAGAACACTAGGGGGCTTCGCCCTCTGCTCGCTACGCTCGTCACCCCACCCCCCCCCCCTGCCCCCGCCCCTGCCCTGCCCTGCCACAGCCAACGTCTGCTCCCGGCTATAAGCAGGGTCGCAGCCCAAAGGAGAAGGAACGCTCGGGAAATACAGGCGCCAAAGTACGTGGAGGACTCGCAAGGAATGTTGCTGATTGACGATACGGCAATTTGTAGCAGGATGCGAGAGTATTTTGACGAACTTCTAAATGAAGAATTTCCTCGAGCAGCTTTTCAAGATGTTGAGCCGAATACCACAAATATTGAAGATATCTCAGAGGAAGAGGTGATGGAGGCAATGCATCAGATGAAACGCGGAAAGGCAGTCGGCCCGGACAAAATCCCCGCGGAATTTTGATTGAAAATGGAAAATGTCGGGCTTAGTTGGCTCACAGTTCTCTTCAACAAAATCAAAGGTGGGCAACCGATGCCTGATGCTTTCAGGGAAAGTTTTCTTCTTCCTTTCTATAAGAACAAGGGAGACTCACGCAAACTCAATAACTATAGGGCTATAAAGTTAACACCTCATACACTGAAGATCTACGAGCGAGTTGTCTGCAACCGATTGAGAAAGATTGTGCGGTTGAATGACAATCAATGCGGCTTTGTTGAAGGTCGATCTACAGTCGATGCGATTCAGTGCATTCGTATTGCGATGGAAAAGTATAGAGCAGCACGAAAGGACTTGTACTTTGTGTTCATCGATTTGGAGAAGGCATTCGATAGAGTACCTCGTGATCTGATATGGTTGGCCTTGAGAGCACTTAATGTCCCCGAGGCATACGTCAGGATGATACGAGACATGTATGATGGAGCTACGACTAAGGTTAGATGCACAGCCGGTGAATCAGAAGAATTTCCGGTGAATGTCGGAGTACACCAGGGCAGTGTATTGAGTCCGTTGCTCTTCAACATCATCATGTGCTACTTATTAACACGTGTCTCAGACGGCCTGGAAATATCTCTTCTTTTTGCTGATGATATAGTCCTCAGTAGCCCAAACATCGTTGCCTTGCAAGCTGCGCTTACAAAATGGTGTGACATTCTGGAGGAGCATGGACTGAGGGTAAGTATAACAAAGACTGAGTTCTTATGCTGCCATTTCTCAGACCCAAATGCACCGATACCTGAAATGTACGTCAAAGGAGAGCAGCTTAAGTCTTGTACCAAGTTCAAGTACCTTGGCTCGATGGTGAACAGCGGAGCTACATGCGATGATGACATCAAACATCGCACAAAGGTTGGGTGGATGAGGTGGCGAGAAAACTCTGGAGTTTTCTGCGATAAGAAAATGCCACTGAAGCTAAAGGGCAAGTTGTACAAAACGGTTGTACGTCCCGCACTCATGTATGGATCAGAATGCTGGACCATGTATGAAGGTTACGCGAAAGAAATGACAGCGACTGAAATGAAAATGTTACGCATGTCAGTTGGTGTAACCAAAAGGGACCACATCAAGAGTAGCTACATCCGAGGCAGCTTGTCCATAGACCAACCAATCACCGAAAAGCTCGAAGACCGACAAATGGATTGGTATTGCCATGTTCAAAGGCGTCCGCCTGAGAACCCCGCAAAGAGAGCGATATCAATGGAAGTTCCACTTGATGGACCCAAGGCCAGAGGCAGACCGAAGAACACGTGGATGTGTCAAATGAAAAAGCAACAACAACGCATTGGTCTCGGCGATGACACGATCCAAGATAGAGCTGCCTGTAGAAATATGCTGAGAAATTATCGCCAAAACGGGCGATGTGCCTACACCGCAGGTCGAGCAACGCGGAACCATGGAGCGGTATAAAGAACGAGGCAAGGAAGAAGAAGATTGAAATTGGTGTGCAAATAAATTGATTTGGGGGCTACGTTTGTATGGTAGCCCCATGACCACATGGTCCGACTCCATCTGTTTATACATATGTTTTGTGTCATCAATAGAAACACATTTCTGTGAAGTTTGGTTGAAATTGGTGTGTAAAAAAAAATTCTTAGAAGAACTTAATTTGGGGAGCTAGGTTTGTATGACAGCCCCATGACCCCATGCTCCGATTTGTTCCATTTTTACATATGTTTTGTGGTATCATTAGAAACACAGTTTTGCGAAACTTGATTGAAATCGATGAGAAAATAAAAAAGTTTTTCTTAGAAGAACCTAATTTGGGGGACTAGGTTTGTATGGCAGCCCCACGACCCCATTGTTCGATTTGGTCGATTTTTATGTCGTGTGTCACCAATTAGAACACTTTTGTGTGAAATTAGATTGAAATTGGTGCATAAATAAAAAAGGTTTTCTAAGAAGAACCTAATTTTGGGGGTAGGTTTGTATGGCAGCCCCACGACCCCCTTGTCGGATTTTAGCGATTCAAACATACAAACTGCCAGCAGCAAAAAGAAGCATGTGTGCAAAATTTCAGCTTCATAGCTTTTAAACTGGCCGAGTAAAACGCGTCGCAACAGACAGACAGACGGACAGACGGAAATCGTCCAATCGACTCAGCTCGTCACGCTGATCATATATATACATATTTTATATGGTCGGAGATGCTTCCTTCAATGCGTTACAAACTTCATGACAAAGTTAATATACCCTTTTCGCTTAATAAGCGAAGGGTATACAAAGTGTATTCTTCTTCCCTAAGACTGAATTGATGCCGATGTCCTTTTCATGCTTAAAACTCCTCTGAAACTTGAACGTCTTAATTGCAAGATTAGTTAGTTAATTTTTTTTTGGATCAAAGTTAATCTATGCTTATCAGATTAATTTTTTTAGTGTATTCCATTTCTGCGTTTCTAACATCAATTTTTGCAATTTCTAAAGGGCCCAATAGACTCTGCGATTTATCGGCCGATCAAAGCTCATTTCTGTGGAGAAAGCACATTTTCTGTGGAAAAAGCTCATTTTCTCTTGCGAATTTGGTAGTGGCACCTAAAAAATGTGCTTTCTCCACAGAAATGAGCTTTGATCGGCCGATAAATCGCTGAGTCTATTGGGCCCTTTAGAAATTGCACAGACCCTCCGATCGATCGGCCAGATTTTTTTATTGCGACATAAATCCGAAGGTGTATGGTATCATCGGACTCATTTTTTTGATTTGACATGTGGAACGTATTGCCAATGCAATTTTCCGTACAAGCTGTTATGACAATCATGTGTTCTCAGTTGCTGATTTTTTTTTACATAAATCTGTGGTCGTTCTTCATGCAGTGGTTGTGGCGGTCTTTCTCCATCAAAGTAGCAATGGATGTCCATCTTCCATCGCCAAAAATGGTATAATTTTCGCTATTTTGTGTTGTGTCTTGTGGACCGTGAGACTGTATGTTTTCAGATTGCCCGATAAATGGCCTAATGTATGTGCTGTACGTTCGGCAGATCGATAGTGGGCAATCGATCGGCCGAGAAATCGTCAGGTTTGTGGCGCCCTTAATATGCCGAACTGACAAAAAGCCGAAGCAGCAAATGTTGTTCAAAGGTTGAGCATAGCAAGTCATGAAAAAGAGCAGGAAGGATCTTTGTTTCGAATTTAAGCTTAAATTGTCTTCAATATTTACCCTCAGTGTTTGACGCTCTTAGACATTGGCGACAAATGCCTTTTCAGGTTGATATTAAACTGAGGGTTAGTCGCCTATTCAAACCGATGATAAGTGCTACATCTTAAAGTCCTCCACGACAGTGTGAACAACCTAAAACATATTTTGCCGGATTTTGCCGCCCCCTGAAATTTGCCACCCTAGGCTCAAGCCTACTCAGCCTACTGGTAAATCCGCCACTGGGACACAGACTTATCGTCAAAATGGACAACCAGCCATAAGAAATTCTGGAGTTCTGAAAGTTACACAAAGTTCATCCTTCGTCGTTTCGACGACGCCAATTTCCAAAAATCCAACTTACCCTGCTTACTTCAATTAGCCGCAATGTACCCGGCAAGTACATCGACACGGTAAGTGCTGTACGAAAAATCAGATCAAAATAATGAAAAATGTCAAGAATAACGGGATAAATGTGATGATGCGTCGTCGATTCGCCCAGTTTTTCGAATGCCAAACCCATACTTTTCATTTGTGGGTACCAAATTTTCACAAATATACTTGCTAAAGGCCTGGATAGACCTCGGGCGGAATGAGAATGAAATTTTTGTCCGCTACGATTTTCTCAATGAAAATGCATACTTACTGTCGTGGAATATATGGCAAATGCTGGGGAATTCCATAAGCTACAATCCAAAAACGGTTCCATAATTTTCCTCGGCCATTTTAGGTACTATTCAGCAGAGGAAATAAGAGTGAAGATCCACAATTTAACGAATCGATATATGTAGGTAATTTAAATGTGTTGTGCATATGAATATTTATGCTCAGTTTGATTTTTATTCTTTGCATTATTCTCTTGAAGGAAAAGAAAAAAATTGGTCCGTCTGGGGGATCGCCATCAGCGTGGCCGTTATATAATAAAGTACACAGTTTTCTGGGAAATTTTTAATCAGCAACGTTGAAACAGTTGTAGAAGACAGCCTAAGCTACAATAATGGTAAAATTTAATGATGTTAAATTCACAATTCAACACATGTGTTTTTAATAATAGACAATGGAATTTGCTTATTATGAAATCCTCGAAGAATCGTCACCAACGCTGTCCCCGCATATATCCCGACCCGCAACTCCAGGAGAACTATTCGATGAACCATCGACTTCATCTCTTGAAACTGCATCGTCATCAAATATTTGCTGCGAACCGAGTGCTGGTTCTTTAAATTCCATTCGTGAACCAGCATCTAAAAAAAACAAAAAATGAGTTTTCAAAAGAATATATTAAATGTTATAACCGACTCGAGTGAGATGTTGAAAAACTATATTAAAAAATCGGATAATTTAGATACAAAATAGCAGAGACGGAAGAAAAATTCTTACAAATCGAAACTGAAAGGAATAGTGTTTTAAAAAAGTTTCAATTTTTTCAACGCACCTCTTAAAAGCAATAAATTTATTGTTATTTTTCTTTTAATTCTGTTAAATATATAAATATTTACTTACATAAAAAGGTCGCAATAGCATTTCTTACGGCTTCAGCATCCGTATTAAAATCATTTGATGTATCTTCCCAAACAGGCTGTTCGCGTGCTGCCTGCTCTTCTGTTTGTTGTTCATGCAACCACCCCGCAGAAAATTCATCGTTCTCCTCGTTTAAAAAATTGTGTAGAACACAACAAGCTTTTATAATAAGAGAGGCATTTTCAATACGATTTTCTATTCCACGTCCGATTCTTCTAAATCTGGCCTTCAGTTGCCCAAATGCATTTTCAACCACACGTCTCACACGTGAAAATACGAAGTTAAAGTACTTCTCTTTTTCATTTCTTTTCGTGCTGAAGGGGTACGGCTTAATCACATTTTTAGAAAACCGAAACGCTGAATCTGCTAGTATCATTGGGGGAACTTTTTCTCCGTTAATAACTCTACCATGTTTCGAAAATACTGGTTTGACCATTTCAGTTTTCAAAGTCGATTTTTCGAAAATGGATGAGTCGTTGCATCGACCAGGACTACCGACGCTTATGTATAAAAATCGATATCTGCAGAGTGAAACATGATTTATAAACGTTTCGTCAAACGCATGTGCAAGGTGGTAGACATGAACCTGACGACAGTTAAAACGTTGTAAAAAAAAGGGAAATTCATGCTATACATTTTTTCAGAGTAAAACACTTAGGACATTTGGAAAGTTTAAGCCAAAGAATAGAGTAGATTTCCACTAGCTATGGCGTTTCTGAAATCGTCAGGTCCCCATGTTGCACCATGCATAAATTAAATTTACTTGTAATCGACTAGCGCGAAAAGAACTATGGAATGCCATCCCTTATAATTAAAATAATCGGTGCCTTCTTTTGCAGATGGTTTAACTTTCGTATGACATCCATCTGCAAAGTAATAAGATAAGAATGTTAAGTATTTTTTCGAAATTTAAAATTAAAATAAAAAGTAAAACCATAATTATTAATTGTTGAATTTAGTCAGTTTTGAAAAAAATAGATGTTACAGGAACACATTATTCAAGGCAATAATTTATTGATTTTTGTGTCTTAAGTCAGCCGCACAAATTAGTTAAATTTGTTGTATACAAAAATGTTGAAATCATATGTGGTTTTTGTTAAAAAATGCATATACCTTTTTGGGGGATTTTGTTTTTGCAAAATATGTGAAGACATATTTTTGAAAAAATATTTGCTAATGTGAGGCTTGCTTGAAAATATAAATTTTGTGCATCGTTTAAAAGAACCTAATACTTTTAATTTTTTTTCTCTACAAGCAGAGCATTGACCTCTTGTAAGAAATCAAAGGAGTTGAATCGGGAAAAATGAAAATGAGAAATTGGTTATTCTCTCAAACAAAGACTCTAATTGGAAGAAGAGAAAGGTATTCCTAACAAAAAATATATTCGAAACTCATTTCTAATTTACTGTATACTATATAGATTTTTTTAATCTCGGGAATACATCGCCACCATGATACAGGTACCGTCTGAGTTCATTGTCAGTCTTTTACTGCGTTATCTCTTATAATATTAAACGTTACAATAATATTTCTGTCTATCTACTTTAAGAAAGTTTTGTTATTCTTTAAATCAATATTTAAAAATACTTTTTCAGCATACCAAAAAATGGTTATTAATAAACAATGTACGCATAAAATATAGTTTTAATCAACAATGTCAATGTTTCTATCCAACATTTTCGCTGGTTGGTTTCATAGTTATCCTCAACTTTCGAAATAGTACATTTCAACTGCGAAGGCAGTATTTAGTCACTCAAATCAACTGCTTGGATTGTTGATTTCAATCGTGGGAATAGTTCACTTATTGCACCAGTTCAAACGTTTCAATAGTTAAATTTGACTTCATATATTCATAGTTATATTCCGCCATTAATATTGAAGTTCAAAATAACTATTTTTAATAGTTAAATTTCACTATTAGAATAGTTTTCCAGATTCGAACCATCATAATAGTTGATTAATTGTTGAAATCAACTACTTTTTTCTCTGAGTGTAGGTTCACCAAATCGTTCAATAGTGTGTTTTTAGTAAAATAAGCTCACATTTTTTAAGCGGTCGAGTTGTTGGAGGTTTTTTAAATATTGAAGCTATTGAAAGCGGAATATTCTTGGAAAATTGAAAAAGTGAAGGGTATAAAACTTTTTGAGCCAGTTTTTGTTTCTAAAATTTCGTAGAACTGTTTCAACAAGACAATGCAATAATAAATAAAATATACAGAAACTTAGTTTCATCCCTTTTTCTGCACTTAATCTGTCAGATGCATTGCGCCCGATCGTGTTATGATTAGTATTGCGCCCGCCGGAAGGTTAATCTAATTATGAAACTTAAAACCATTTTGACATTCCCAGTTTCAGCCTCCCTACCTTTGAGTGAAACTATACACGTAATCTTTCTTCGCTAGTCAAAGCTGGGTCATAGTTAGGCCTTCTCCACCTTCAGTAGAACAGCAACATATTACCCGCAACTTTACTAGTACTCGCTCATTGTCGATAAAATTTCTTCATAAATTACTTCGATTTTATGATTTGGAAAACTATCATAAGCTGAATCTGTCAGTGGGTTTCGAAACCCCTATCCCGTGCTTCAAAGGCGATTACCCTATCCACTATTTTAACCAACCTACTCTCTAAAAAAATAACATTAATATGTGAAAATTTCAGAGGGGGTTTATATGCTGTTTGGAGTTTATGAAAGCTCCCATAACCTCGTTCTCGTTGTAAGCCGCAATTGAATAAAGCTTTTATCTCTAAACCTTCATTATAACCTCCATAAAGCTCTTTTTGGTTTAATTTTATCGCAGTTGGCGGGGTATATTTCAATAATGGTTGATGTTCATACATTATGTAAAAGTAAGTTTTGGTTAGAATTTGACATGATATCTCTGTACGCTTTTACGCATCTGCTGCGCATAGATACACTGATATTAATGTAATACATACATATGTATATTAAAGTCAGATTTGATTGACTTGATTGTCGTCCTTCCCAGCAAACAATTTCTATCGTCCGCGATACGAATTCAATTCGCCTGATAGAAAACATTCCTCGAATTTCGTATCGAATTCGGATTATCTCGGAAAGGAACAGTGACCGATATTAATTTGCCAGGTTGATAATTTGGCAATGATAGACTAATACATAGAAAATGTGAAAGAATTTCTTTTTATTTTTCCTTTTTTTCTAATATTTTTTTTCTATATTATCCTTAACCTGTTTTTACCTTATTTGAACTTTACCTTTTTACACATCGCTTCTACTGGGAATCGAAACGGAAACCTATCGTTTCGTAGTCCAACGTCCTACACCTGAGCTATCTAAGATTACAAATTATGTGAATAAATTAGTCGTTTTATTTTCTGATAATTTCATGATTCTTTCGTTGTGAGGGTTGTCACTTACACAGGGGCGTACGCAGAAAAATATTTCGGGAGGGGTTTTATGTAAGAGGTTGAAGTTTGAATTTGAATTAATATTTATACCCTACACTCGTAAAATTGTGTTTTTTTCGTTAACTATTTTTGGTTAATACATTTTTATTGTCCCTCAATCATTTCTTGTATTGTTCGGTTACAAAGCATCAGTAGCGTTTCAATATAGATTGTATTAAAATGGGTACAGAGTTTCATAGTACTTTATCATGACTTGAGCTTGCTAGTTAGTTATTTGGCCGCCATTATTTCAAAGGACCGGAGAACTTAATATACAAAAAAACTGAGAGACTCCTCTCAGTATCAATTTCAGCTAATTGAAAAAAAAGTGTGAATGCAATTTTGACTGATCAGGGAGCAGTTCCAGTTGTCGTACTTCCGAAAGGCACTATACTCGAAATTTGTCCGCCGCTCGGGCCTGGTTAAACATAATCTGAGATTTTTTTTTGTGGTGCTAGAAGAGTCTTTCGAAAAGCATCTTAACGCAGCACCATCTCTTTGATGCTGAGTTACTTGCTCAATTTTCTCATTTTCCCTTTGTTAGAATTATATTTTTGTGGGAAACGTCCTGCTTTTGTATTAATCCTATTTGTATTTTATATTACATCGAGCAATTTCGGAGGGGGTTTGAACCCCCAAAACCCCTAAGTAGGTTCGCCACTGCACTTACACATCTGTGACCTTGGTATTGCCTGTTTTTTTTTTTTCATTTTAAAGCCAAATTTTAAGAAAGGACAGTCGAGATTGACTTTTTTTCGGGCCGAAACTTTTTTAACATCAAGATTTTCTTAGGAAGTGATATCGTTGTTCGCGAAGATATGGTTAGGCCAAATTTAAAGTATTTTAGCTGTTTAATGGTTAGTGCGCGCATCTTCTTTGCACAGGGTCATGGGTTCGAGACTCACCGGGAATGAATTCAGTTTATGGTGTTTTTCGAGCTCACGCCCTTTGTGACGAACTATGATCTCAATCAGATGATAAACGAGTACTTATTTATGGGGATAAATAACACTGCCGAGCGTGCTGTTGATATCAATACCTTAGAAAAAAAGGTCTTGGGAATAGAATGTCGCTAACACATCTGCGGCCTTAGTCCAATGTTGGACTGTTACACCTGTTTTATGTGATTACCTATTTATATATTTGCAATAAATCTGAATTTGAATTTGAAATTTTAGCAAAGGACAGTCGAGATGATTTTCAACACCATTTAAAGAAAATGGCCCCTGAACGTGTTTAGACTCTGATAACATTCAAGTGGCCTCCGTTTCTGCTTTTTAGACCGTAGCTCGTTTATATTCAGTGCTATTTTTGGCTTTTGCACTGCATATTCCACCTGCGAGATCAATGTCCGTTTTAAATTCTGGCTTTGCTTGGATCTACAGGATCACATCTCCTGCCGAAACATACCGAGAAGCCTCTTATCTCACATCCACAGCATTTATAGAAGAAACATTATCCGACAGTCAGCTGGAGACATTTAGGGATACATACTTTTCCTCTTCCAAATAGGAACCCAAGCGCTTCAGATGCTCCTCTATCTACTTTATTCAACTGTGATCGATCTCAGTAGCTGCTCAACCCAGCTGCTCCTCTACATTTCCACAATAACATTGGGAGTCCTAGCTGACCCTCGCCAGAACGAAATCCCATAGTAAAGTTTAAACCAAAGTTAGGCAGGATTGCATCCTATTTCCGATGATAGTTTTTTGCTCATTCGACTTAAGTTGCCAGGATGCCGTGAAATTTGTATGATGAAGTTTTGACATTTATCGATTTAACCCTCCGTCCGGCGCACCTCAAATCAAAACAAGATCGGGCGCACTCGGCCTGAGAGGCCACCCATCTATTTGGGTCCTTTTTTCTTAATATGTTACTATAAATTTCAGATACTTTTTGGAAATCAAGTTATTAGTTTCTAAGCGATATAAATAAACTAAAAATAGTACTAAGAAACCTATTTACTAAACAGTATAATACAGAAATAAAATTACCAATTTACCATAAGAAACCAAGAGAGAACATTTTTCTGAAAAATACCTCATCAATTTGTTAGAAAAATTGAAATAAATAAAAGGCAGGTCTAAATTGATACCTAATCGTTATTTGAAAAGGTTTTTAATGCTCCAAATTAAATGTGGAAAAACATATTTGATGCAGCACTTTCGCGTAGTTTAGGCACATTCTAAATCATGACGCGATCAGGCGCTCCCAGCCTGTGAAGCCAGTATCCTTACCACACAACTGTATAAAGGACCATGGAAAACTATTGGTAGGCATTGTGTGAGATTCTTAAAGTTAGACTAGTGAACAAAGCTAAAAAGTTGTGGGTCCCCCTACTAGCGTGGAGCAGAGCAGAAACTGTTTTGCGGGCCTTTCACGTCGGGTGTACCCGACGGAGGATTTAGTACTCTCGCACAAAATCAACGATCTGAGCGTTATAGCTCTGGATCTCGAGAAGGAGTCAAATGCAGTCAAGATAAATAAATTAAATTAAACAATACCAAAGTGCTTAGTTTTTGTGGAAATTCAACTCCCCCCATAACTATTAATTTATCTATTTAGACAGTATTGTTGCCGTTGATGGCGGTATCAAGAGCATTCCACAGCCAAGTTGTTGTCCAAAATTTTGCAAACCAGATTATAAAAACCAAAGCTGTTGAAAGGAAGCAGAACTTGGAAAGCTGTTACTACAGAAAAGCAATAAGACTTAAGATCTTAGCTAAGCTAGCGAATTAAATCGCAATCGAAAGTGACGTACCTACATTACTGGTCGATGCAAATAGGCCGCTAGATCTCTGAATGAATAGTGTTCGACTGAAAAACTGTAAAATTAGGAGACATTGCGACAAATCGTATACATTATGGGACGTAAGTGAAGTCGCTATTCTATTTTCCACAAGTGGTTAAGGCACGCTATAGTAGTATAATGAAATTTTTTTTCAGAGTTTGCATTGCAACTTATTTTAAACAGCAAAAAATAAATATTTTACCAGACATTTAGGGAAGAATTAATAATCCTTTCACTTATACTTAAAGAAGCCTTTAAGGTAAATTTTGCAGCTACTACACTAAAAAAATCATTTGCTAAAAAACAAGAAAAAAATACAACAGAAAACAGCCAAGGAAAAATTTTTCCTGATTTAAGAAGTATTTTTTTTTGTTTCAAGATAAGTTTTTGCTTAAAATAAATAAATAAGCATTATTTTAAGCAAAAACTTTTCTTGTAACAAGAAAATATATCTTAAATCAGGACAAATTATTCCTTGGCTGTTTTTTGTTGTATTTTTTTCTTGTTCTGGCAAATGATTTTTTTCAGTGTAGATACTTTTTTATATGCTATTTGTCAGTTACCTTATTTAGGCTTCTGAATTAAATTAATTTATTGAATGAGGTAATGTATTTATAAGTGGCGTTATGTGCTTTATACTTATTCCTATTATCTATAAATTGACCAATGTTAGGTAGCTAAATTGTGTCGAAGAAGTTTTACTACTTCATGGAAATATAAACGATTTTTTGTAGCTAAATTTAATGTTTGAATAGTACAATCAACAACTTTTGTGGATGAATGGACTAAGCTTGTTCTTCTAATCTTGCGTGGTTAAATGAACGTATTTAATAGTATTTTCAGCTGCGGAGATTAGATAAAATCAACTATTTCTTTGGTAAAACTATATAAATTTAAGTCAACTAATTTACTCTAGATAAAAAGTCTAAATCATTTTTTTCAGTGTACGATATTTTCATTGCAATCCATCTTCAGATCGATCGGAAGGTGAACGACGACTATAATTCCATTACAAGTGTATTTCTAAAAGTTCTTAGTATTAACCGATTAACGCCATGACTAGCATGATCATGATGAGAACGTGTTGACTTAGCCAATAAGGGGAGGCAGGGGGTATCCAAAACAGGGATACATTGTGATCGCCATTAGTTGATAATGATAACATTATAGGATTTTGTAATTTTGCGGTTTGCCTAGTTTTTGTAAGCTGAAATTCTTCCGTTAAATTGGTTTCGTTTTCGTGAGGATTAAAAAAAAAGATATACATTGGGTGACAACGGTTATTATGATGTAATCATGGGCGTAGCCAGGGGGGGGCAGGGGGGGGCGACCGCCCCTCCCTGGCCGGTGAAACTTTTTTTATTGAATTGAATATTAATAATACTGAAAGAAAAAAAATTATTTCAGGGATAATTTTTTTCAGATTCACTTTTTCGCATTTTCGTTTGCAGTTTCCATGTTCCGAAAACCACACAAACATTTCCATATCAATTTATTACAAGCCGTTCTTCTTCCTTACATAGTCATCTATGTACATAGATACATATGGACATACCTAATTCTATTCTATTTCGTCCAGATTTACAGCAATCCTGAGCGCTATGGATAGCTCTTTTCATGTCTATACAGTAGACTCGGGTAAACGTGTACTTCGCCAAACGTGAAGGTGAACAATTTTATGTGAGCTACTACTCTGAAACGTGAACAAGTCTTGAAAGCCCTAAAACATGAACATTAAGGGAGGAATTCATAGTCCTCACTAAAGGAATACGGATTCCCTTAAGGAATAATTATAAAGGAATGCTTATTGGGACAAAACGTCACTTTTAAATGCATTACCTCATTCAATAAAATAATTTAATTCGGAAGCCTAATTAAAGTAACTGACAAATAAAATATAAAGAAGTATCTAGTAGCTGCAAAATTTAAATTTATTTTTCTAATACGAGCGACTATGAACTGTAAAATTTATAAGGATTCCCTTATAGGTCAGTCAATTTATGATTTTAGGTCGCAAAAAATAGGTCGGCTCTGTTTTTTTGGGATACTGTTAGGGTAGATACCAGAAGTGTACCACCAAGTTTGCAACTTCGAAAACCTATCCTAACCCCGTGACCCTCAAAAACCTCAAAGCTAATAAAACCTTCTTTAATTTGAGTCCAGCTTTGTAGGTGCAAAGGATCTCAAAATACTCGTACAGCACTTTAAACATTGTTTTTTTTTGTAAAAAAGTTCGAAATGCTGTATCTTGGGATACTTTGTACCTACAAAGCTGGCGTTGCACTCAAACTAAAGAAAATTTTGTTAGCTTTAAAAGTGGACGACTTTCTTGTGCCTTACAGGCCTTCTACATCTGCAACTTCGTTGCCAACCTAGGTTGCAGGTACCTAACTACACACTTGCAACATTCCGGCAACCACGGCATTCACGTTCTTGCAACCTGGTACTGCAACCTGCACCATACCTACAAATCACTTATTTTCCGTTTTTTTTTGCGTGTTACCAACTTAGGTTGGCAACCAAGTTGTGTATAAAGGCTGTGTATAAAGGCTGTAAGCCACTTGTGGAAAATAGAGAATCGACTGCACTTACGTCCCATAACGTATACGGTTTCTCGCAATGCCTCCCAATTTGACCACAGTTTTTCAGTCGAACTCTATGCATTCAGAGAACTAGCGTGAAATTTTGTCGGCCTGTTTGCATCGACCAGTAATTTAGGTACGCTCTCCAAGTACTGCTCCCTTTCAACAGCTTTGGTTTTAACAATTGGGTTTGCAAAATTTTGCACAAGAACTTGACTGTGGAATGCTCTTGATACCGCCATCCGCGGCAACGATATTGTCTAAATAGATGAATTAATATTTATAGGGGAGTTAAATTCCCTTTCAGACTAAAGGTACGTTGTCCTCGACGCGGCCGCACGACAGCGACTCGCTCATTCCATATGAAAACTAAAAAATGAGAGAGAAACGAGTTTTTATGGAATGAGCGGTCGTGCGGCCGCGTCGAGGACAACATACGTAAGCTGGACTCAAATTTAGCACTTTGGTCTTGTTTAATTTTTTCTTTAAGTCGACTGCATTTGACTCCTTCTCGAGATCCAGAGCTAGAACGATCAGATCGTTGATTTTGTGCGAGAGTACTTAATTGTCAAATGCAAGCTCCACGGCGTCCCGGCAACTTAAGTCGAATGAGCAAAAAACTACCATCAGAATGGAATCCTGCCCAACTTCGGTTTAAACTTTACTGTGGGATTCCGTTTTGGGGAGGGTTAGTTAGGACTCCCGATGTTATTGTAGAAGTGTAGAGGAGCAGCTGAGTTGAGCAGCTAAAGAGGGCTCTCAGTGGAATAACTGAGCGCTTGGGCTCCTATTTGGAAAAGGAAAAACAGCTTAAGAGCTCCTATTTTAAGGAAGTGGAAAAGCATGTACCCCTAAATGTCTCCAGCCGACTGTCGGATAATGTTTTTTTCTATGGATGCTGTGGATGTGAGATAAGAGGCTTCTCGGTATGTTTCAGCAGGAGATGCGATCCTGTAGAACCAAGCAAAGCCAGATTTCAAAACGGACATTGATGTCGCAAGTGGAATATGCCGCCCAAAAGCCAAAAATAGCACTGAATATAAACGAGTTACGTTTTAAAAAGCAGAAACGGAGGCTAGTTGAATGTAATCAGAATAAACAGTAAAAGTCTAAACACTTTCAGGGGCAATTTTTCTTTAAATGGTCTTGAAAATCATGTTTCTATCCAAATGAATATATGTATTTTCAGAGACAATATTTTTATCGATTCCACTTGAATTATTTATAAGTTATTTCATTAATACGGCGGGGTTATCGTTATAATTACATATTTATTAATTTAATTCACTTAATTTAACTTATAATTCAATATATAATTTAAAGGTAACGATAGTGTACGTCCATCACGGAATGATGCTAGATCGAGAGTGGGCGAGTGACTCGGCAACCAGACGTCTTATTTGCAACTTAACGAAAGGGACAAGTTGAAAGTAGAACGGAAGTAATAACAAGTCAGAGAATGTAATTCACTGAACACAAATTCAATTACCGAACGAATTTATAATCTACTTTTAGAATTTGAATTAAGTATAATACTAATCAGTCGCCACAAATCATTCTCGACTGTCCTTTCCTAAAATTAAAAAAAAAAAAACAATCATGAATGGGTACTCGTTTAACATCTTGAGTGAGTTCATAGTTCGTCAGTGAGTTCGAAAAACAAATTAACTGAATTCGTTCACGGTGAGCCTCGAACCCGTGTGCAAAGAAGGTGCGGCCACTAATCATTACACCAGCTAAAATACTCTAAATTTTGCCTAACAATATTTTCGCGACCAACGATTTCAAATCCTAAGAAAATCTTCATATTGAAAAAATTTCGGGCTTGCCCCCCCCTGACCGAAATCCTGGCTACGCCCATGGATGTAATAATGTTCCGCGGTAAAAGGCTGAGCACAACATGCAGATGCCATTTATCGCCAAGCAAATTTAACATTTTTTCTAACAATAATTTTGGAAATGACAATTTAAACTGAAATGAAATCTTAATTTTTGTCGGGCTGGCTATGATATCCCGCCCATCATGTTCCCGTTTTTCAAAATCCCAGCTTTCATTATCCATTTTTCATGCCATTTTTATAACCTGCCAATTAAAAATCAAAATTGAAATTCCATCTAATTAAAAGTCGCTAGTTCAAAATACCGCCTATAAATTTCCCACTTTTTGATATCTTGTCATAGAACCTTCAATGAAGGGTTATTAAAAAGCGGTGTCAGATTTACCGTTTAAATAATGGGTATCCTTCCTTACATGACTTAATTTGACAAAAAGATGGCCTGATCTTTCAGTCGTGGAGACTTTAGTATTGCATGTGTGACAATTTTGTTCTCCTGGGGGTCAATTACCATCACTGAAAAAAATCATTTGCTAAAAACAAGAAAAAAATACATTAAAAAGGAGCCAGGGAAGAATTTTTCCTGATTTAAGATGAATTTTCTTGTACCAATAAGAAGATTTTTTACTTAAAATAAATAAATAAGCATTATTTCAAGCAAAAACTTTTCTTGGAACAAGAAAATACATCTTAAATCAGAAAAACTTATCTTTGAGCAACATACATCTTAAATCAGGAAAAATTATTCCTTGGCTGTTTTTTATTGTATTTTTTCTTGTTTTTAGCAAATGATTTTGTTCAGTGATCTAGACCGATTTGTGCATTATCTGCTAGAAATCCAAATCACATAACATAACTACAAATTTGTTTTTTGGTAACAGTTGAAAAACTAGTTTGGAATTTTGACGGGATTTTAAAACGGCGGTGTTTTTAGTAGGCGGGATTTGTAAATGACGGAATATAGTGATGTCGAGTTAACGTAAAGCGGGATTTTTTTGTAAAAAGCGGGATTATGAACGGACGGGATTTAATTTTTCGGGACTATGTAGGTGTCTCATTGTTTTCATAGATTCGGTGGTGTTTACCCCGACCCGCTCCTACGTCTCAGAAGCGCCTAAGAAAAATTTAAATTGTTGTCACTTCTCATCCGACAACTGTATTAAGTTGTGCTTCACGGCCAACTTTGACGTCAAATAACCCTTTAACTGGGCAATTGCGTTAAGTAGGTATGTATCGTACACTCTAAAACAGCATTGTAAATTTAAACCCATTTTACATTTACTAATATTTTACAAATACACAATTTTCGACGTGGAATTATTTTGGTGGCGTATTTACACCCTTTCAAATGGCGCAATATAATATTTTTCACCTTTCTACGTAAAAATACACAGAAATTTGCCCAAAATGCCTATATAATGATTATTTGTAGATGTTAAGTGTGTAAATTTTAACAGTGATGTCGGTTTTTACTCAATTTACGCAGGAATAGTGTAATTAAGAGTTTTATAGGCATTTTGTGTGTAATATTTTACTTGATTTATAGAGACTTGCAATAATTTCTTTTGTATCTCATTTCCATTTTGAGTGTGAAGCGATAAAGTTCAGTTGGCGATTGGTGAAGAAAGTGTAGAGTTAAGTTTAATAATATATTATGTATTTAGCAAGTACTCTTAACAAAAAATAGCGATACAATAAAATATATTGAAAATGGACATCGCTTCGTTTTATTCAATAATAAATTTTATTCAATAATACATTTTCAGATATCTTATCATTTTCCTTTTCAGATTTGCATGGAATAGATTGATAATTGAGGAGGAGTCATGCGCTCCCGAGACGTATGGTTATCTTTTGTGTCACTTTTAGTGTTGGACAGTTATTTTTGTTGTTATTGTTGTTTTTAGATTGAATTATAGAATTTGATGCTATTTTTTTCCGCGATGAAGAACGTGTAGCAATTCCATCAAATGGCAATGCCTGAAACTATAATGTTTTATAATCAGACCAAAGGAGGGGTTGATACTTTTGACAAAATATGTTCGGTTATATCATATTCTCCGAAAACCAATAGATGACTATGATCACAGTATGTTGAACATGACATACATATGTTAACTGTTATATAATTTATCGCCACAATATTTTGTCGAAACAAGGCAAATTCATACATCACAGGGACTTTATGAAAAACCTCAGCAATCAGTTTTCAGATCCTTGAATGAGATTGGAGATTGGAGGTAACAACTTTACCCACAAACACCTGGGATAAAATTCCGAAAATTCTTCCTAAGCCTAGCAATGCCGCTTATGTAGATAAAGAATTGGCTGATAACGTCCGTTGCCAAAAAAGGAAAAAACAAATTTGCGTAATAATAAGATAGAATGTCTAGCATGTAATAAGTGCCAAAAACCCGTCTGTGGAGAGTATAATGTTAAAACTTGTTGGCAATGTATGAATTACATACATACTTTTTCACATTTATTCGCTTTTTATTATTATAAAAAATAGTAAACATATTAACAACAATATTAAACAATAAGTTAATAAAAATTGAAGTTATAGATGAAATATGAAGACTGGTTTCTTTTTGTTGTTATTTTATCTGTTTTTTGTTACCATGAAAATGAGGATTGTTACTAATGTATCTAGATCGTAGTATTTTCATGAGTAATATTTTTTTCCTAGTCACTATACAGTACATTAATAGTATATAAGAAAAAACCCTATTTTTGTTAATTTTTTTATGAAAAAATCTTAAAACCTGAATTATGTCTCTTTTTGTATGTTTTTAAAGGTTATTTTTGCTTTTATTTTCTTAAATCACAAAAACTAACGAAATGAGCATACAATTGTGTTTTACTTCTTAAAAAGACATCAAACTTCCAAAATTTAATGATATATGTGAATAAAGTATAGTAAGAATGGAGAAAACTGGTTATAAAGAGCATGCGCCTCGGAGACGTATGGTTATCTTTAACGTTACTCGCAATATGGTTATCTTTCTAGGGTTAAAAAAACTTTGGGCTTCAGTTTCAAGTGTAACGGCTTTGATTGAATTTATCGATATTTGTGGGTCCTCTTCTAAGAATGCAGTTAGGATCTCTTGCGAATTATGAATTGCTTAAAATTGCGTTTATTTTTAAGATTAATAGAACGACGGGACGTATGATTTTCCTATTACCTATTCACATTACGTGAACATTTTAAAAACTGTTGCAATATAAATTTTAAGTTTTTTTTTACGTTTGACAAACATACATCTTATTGCAATGTCGAATTTGCATGTAGCTAAATAGTTTACCTAATTAGCAAAGATAAAAAAATCAATTTGCTATTTTTACCATACCTAGTAGACAAAATATTTTAAAAATTAAAAAAAAATCCACAATCGTTACGATAAATTTCTTTATTGTCATCTGTACAAACATAATGGTAATGGTACCAAGAATGTGATAAGAAAAAGTTTACCTCCGGAAAAACCGCAAAGCCACCACCCTACGTTTTGCCTAGGTCTCGGCACTCGGCCTCAGTTTCCTAGTAAATTTCATTTAATAAAATTTCCGTTTGTATAAACGTCTGCATCGTATTCCTTTTCGATAAGCTTCTAAGTCTTTTGATAACTTTTTCTCCACGACGAATTTATTTATGACCCAATGTTTGTAGCTACCAAATGTATATTTATCATAAACCGTTTGCCACAAAGGAATAGATAACACATACATGCATATTCACACAATACAAAAATACATACGCGCCCCGACAAGAAGAAAACAACCCCACCTCGTCAATGAAAAACAATCGAAATACACCCGAGATTTTATATTACACATTAAGGGTTGGCCAAATTTACGATTTCAATCCATGCCAAATAAGAGATGATTTAATTTTTCTCAATTACAAGAGTGGGCGCTGACATCCTTAATGATTTCTTCTATGTATTTCATTCTTTTGATTTTCCCGCCACGTTGAGGAAGATGATTTTTTCCTTAAATCCTTTTTTCCTTTGTTTGCCTAGTTCTGCTATCCGTTCTCACAAGGAAAAGTTTTTCCGATATTTTCCGCTATATGGTTGATATAGTAATGTACGTGTCGTTATTGTCGATAAAAATAAGAAAAAATCATTTTTACGAGAGCTCATAGCGTAATTTTCCTTCTTTTTTAAATTAAACCTCTTAGAAATGCTATTTTTTTTTTGAGCTAGTTATAAGAACAGTAGCTGGAAGGGATTGGAATTACATGCATTTAGGTGGACTTCGACAAGCTCCATAAAATGGGATCGAATGCTATTCGGGTTGGCTGACTTGCGGATCCGACTTCAGCTTAAAAATTCCCTGAAAATTATCCTATATGGTAGGTATAGGTGGCCTTCGTAAATAGAACTTTACTAATCTATACTACAAAAAAATCAAGCGGGCGAAATAATTTTTTTAAACAATTTGTCGTGTAAGCTCTAACAAATATATTGCCAGCACGGGTTGGTTCTCGGCTTAGGTGTCAACTGTAAGGACGTTTTAATCGGTGGTATCACAATGGACCTATTTTTGGTCTAAGTGTGCTAATTGTTTGATCACGTAGCGACCCCTTTACCTAACCTAACCTAAGCTCTAAGTATAAAAAGCAAATATTAATTGTACATTATTATAATACTAGTATGAACTATAACTGGAATAAATTAAATAAGTTATTTTGAATATACATAGGTATGTACCTAAATAAGTAGGTAGCTCATCAATCATCATATATTCTTGATAATCGAATTTCCAAAAATCCTAAACATCGCGAGAGAGAGAAAAAGCATCGAATAAAGTAAATCAATCGATACTTTTCCCTGACAATTCCAAATCTGCACCCCTATTTGATTTGCGAAATTTTCCCACTGGCAATTTGCATACACAAGTCAGGCAGTACAATACAGACGATTTACCCAGCAAATTGACAGCAGTAAAGCGAGTAGCAGGAATTTTTCTCAGGGGAGTTGGATTGAATCAACCAATTTTAAATCAATGACTAGGAATTTGGCATAGATCATAAAATTAAGTTATGGCGTTTTGCAACAGATGATGCACCAGTTATTGCTGAAATTTAGCCATTATGGTAACAATAATAGTAATATACTCGTACATACAAGATACTTACATATTTCTATCTGACGATTTAGATTTAATAATAAATGTTATACATACTCGTATATGTACTAGGGCGCTTTTTGTAACCAAGTACATGCATGCAAAATGCTAGGCTAGATAAGTTTCAATTGAAATGTGGTTTTTATTTAGACATAAAATGTTTGGAATTTATTACTGATTTTGATATACATACATGTTTTTCGATGTTATCCTTTTCATGGGAGGACTGAATCGTTTTTAAAAGATTTACTGCAGTGTACGAAGAGTATTTTTTTATTTTGGTATTTATAATGCTTCAACATCATTTAACATTTGGAAATACATTACAATAAACAAACATACAATTTTGTGTTACTCTAACCCTATAGCTTTTCAATCAGGGAAGTGAAAGTAGATGTCTCACATCCAACGACAAAAGTGAAACGTAGGTATTCAAATTTCGGCCTTGCTCGAAACTAGCGTCGGTCTCGTTCTTCTGAATAAAGTGGCGTCGTCAATTTAGTGCTGGTATGTTCGATTATCTTAGTTTAGCGCTGGTATAAATTCGAGTATCTCAGCTCGGCAACAATCATCGAGCTCATGCCAGATGCTGATCTTTTTGCAAAGGGACATGACGACAAATGCCGCTCATGGACAGGTTTTCACATAAATGTACAGTTTCGGAGTTATAAGCCAAAAAACTGAAATACTCTGATTTTTTTTTCGGTTTCGATTCTTTTCCGCAACGAAATATTTGATGCAAAGCTCCGGATTCCGCAGCTTAACACCCCAAAAATAAACATAAGAAACAAAACAAAAACGTCCTCCACCACACTTTGCAGTCTCAAATCACATAATGACAGCATTATTTAGCCAGTCAAGCCCGTTATTTTCATATATGAATGTAGGTACTTAGTAGTACATACTTAGTTTGAACTGAAGCTATATAATAGACAATTTTCCAGAAACTTTATCAAAATCAGCGGCTAAGTGTCCTACGCTTTGACTACTTAGTCAAAGTGATACTACTTTGATGGAGTTGGACATCTTGCATGGAGTTTCGTCGCAGTTCGATATTGAATTGCAAGCAAATAATTTCTGCTAATTGGGAAGTATTAATTGAACGCGCGTATAGATTTTTAATAAGAGACAGTTCAACTCAACTAATTTAACTAAAAAGTCTTCTTAATTGCTGCATATACTCTCTAAAAGATACTCTCTAAAAGTCCTCTTAGTCTGTTCAGTCGTCAATATTTTGTCAAAGAAAAAGTTTCTCATCTTCGGCGAATAGCGATATCGATATGGTATTAGCAGTCTATACACTCTACAATACTGCAAGCCACCATCTCTTTCGTTTCAAAGGACATTGGTTCCGGTCATAATATATTCGGAAGGACGCATCGTTCTATTGAATGTGAAATACAAGTTTGAAAATGTGTTCCACTGTCGGTGAATAATGTCTGTGTCTGTGGGCGAGCGGTAAACTTTTTCGAGGGTGTCAAACTTGGAATTCATGGATATTTGCTCTTTATGACATCTTTTTAATCTGCTTTATTAGGAGCGCTCATTAAAAAAAAAAAGCGAATTCAAATAAAAAAGACGACAGACTATTAGGGCTATAATTGTGTTTGTATCCATCAAAAGATTGCAATAAGTCCACTGGGGATTTCCTATTTTACCATCTTTGATGGTGGGCAATTATTTAATTTTTCTCTAAATTATCATTTAGGTAAATGTTAAACTAAATGATAACCATGGCTTCCAAACATAATATTGGGAATTAACCATAACATTGCCCAATATTTTTGGTTCCATAAGGCGTCCGCGGGGTTCGACGCAAAGAGACAAGCAAATCCTTTTTCAGAAAAAAACCTTCTCCTACATTTTCTGAACTTTTTTTCGTCCTTTGTCTCAGGATAGTATCTTCGTTGTTATTAGAACTTTAGTAAATTATCCACAAAATATGTGTTTATTAACTTTTTCTTACTGGAATTCAGTTTTCTAATATTGAAATTGAGGAAACGACGGTGATCGTCTTTTAGCCTCGGCGCCGCGGTGCCCTTCCCGACACTATCTCCCTCTTTACGAGATACGATTACAACAGTTTACCATTTGATTTTATTCCGTTTTGCATACCAATTGTTAAACAAACGCCCATCATTTTCGCATGCTCGTAGAACGTTTTCAACAAAAAAGCATTCGTGACGGTCATTCCGTTTCGCGTCTTAAAACAAGGATTTAACATTTGGGGAGCGTAGCTCGTTTCACATTTCAAGCAGACTTTGATTTCCATTTTATTATTCCGCGATGGGGTTATGTGGCTTGATCCCCTTTTGGATGTTGGTCGAATCTTTTAATTTATTTATTTTTGTTGTTGAACATAAAGGATGTCTTATGGTAACTTCAGTTTTTTTGCTTCATTCTATATTAGATATAGAAGATATTGTTATTTCGGGTCAAGGGAATGGATCTCGCTTTTTCTTGGGACTGCATTACGGAAGCGTTTTTCATTAGATGCGTATAAATGCTTCGTTCGGAAGCTGAAGCCCTAAGCCAAAGACTTAGGCGAACGGAATTAATTGATGCTGTAACATTTTATTGTACCGAATTAATGTGGCGGAATAAGTAGCGAGAAACATTTGAAATTGAATCAATTAAGTTATATTCTCGTGGCTTATTTATAACTGGTTAAAGGTGGAGAAGATGAACATATTGTACGAAATTTAGGTAAATGTTCGCCGATACAATTAATTATACATTTTCGACTCGAATTTAGAAACCAATAACAATGCAATTGTTCTCACTCAGAGACGTATCCTGAACCTGTCTGTTTTGGCTTATATATATATATATAAAATACCGGCATACAGAGGGCTACGCCCGCAATACGAGGGTTTTTTGGATTTTGGATACATACATAGTGAATAATTTTGCACATATATTTTATAGGTAATAAATAAGAATTATGAGTAATATTAATGAAATGATTCTTGTAAATCTATTTTTGGATTGGACTAAATAACGCCTTTCATTCTGTAACTTTTTTAATTAGACCAATCCAAAAATAGATTTACCTACTATGTATCTTGGCTACACATATTAACTGAATTTATTAGCTGTAACTCCGTTCCCATTACTCCAAACTGGAAAAAAGCAACTGATATGAAATTTACCCATCGACTTCTTTGATTTGAGTACCCATACGTCCATGTCCGATAAAAACTAAAAAAGTCGACTTTTTCAAATCTCTAGGACACCCTGTTAGCTTTGTCCTACAAACGTCTTAGTATTTTTTTTTAAACGGCAAAAAATCCGGCTAAATAAATTTCTGCCAGAAAAACGGCCACAAAACCGGCTAAATCATACAAAACAGTCACATTACGAAAAATATAGTAAAAAACCGATTTTAATAATTTTATTTCCTTTTTGGAGTACTACATGTAAACTATGCTTTAGGCGGATTTCTTAGTTTTATTACATATATGGACCAATCGCTGGCATTACAGTCAAAATTTACTTTGCTCGGAGTTAGATAGCTCAACTAGTCAAAATTGTTGTATACAGGTATCTACAATTTCTCGGTCAAGTCCATAACCACATTAGGTTTGAAATTGTGGAACATAAAATTCGTAAAAGGAACGTCCTTCCAATGCGTAACTATGGGCAAGGGCAACCGCATTTATGTGTGGATATCTTACCATCATCGCACCTGAACAATCTTATATTTTGATTAAAATTTAACCATTTTAGGCCCAAGACACATATCCAAATCATCATGATGATGAAAGTTCGAAATTGGAGTGGCACATATGTTTTTGTCATTAGAATTCGTCATCTATTTTTGACGTTTATGTAAATGGTGAAAATGTCCCTCACAATTGCGATATTTTGGTGAATGAGGACACACTTTTCTTAAAGAATTTGAATAGAAATGTGTAAAGATTGATAACAAATTTAATATTTTTGCAAACATTCTTGTTCTTCAATTTTACAACAGATGTCGTCCCCAGTCATTATTGAGCAAATAATGGTCCAAATGCGTAATTTGGAACTCGTGCTAATGATGATAAATTTGCGTCATTCGAAAATATGTGTGTCAAGCTTATTATTCATTTTCGAATTTGAGCCCTCCAAATTTTATTTTATTTTCCATAGTTACGAAATTGATGTTCCATTAAGTGAGTATATATTTCGGGGGTAACTTACCCCCATAGCTTTTGTGCTGAGGAAGGGGTAATGCTTAAATTTAATTTTTGTAGTTTACTCGCCAAGTTACTTGCACAACGTTAGTGTTGAAGACTACAAAGTTCCGGTGATATTATCAATGAATCTTACTATCTATGAATCGCGCTAAAAGTTTTTCACCCTTGTACTTAATCTGGCATGATTACGTTATCTGTGGTAAAGAATTGACACTTCGAAAAATGGAAAAATGTTCCCCCATGCTCCAAGAATTGCTCAGCAAAGAATTTTATCTAAGAAACTCTTCGATTTTGCAAATTATTCAGCATATTGGTGGTTAGTAAATTACATGCTTAGACTAGGTACTAATATCGTCAGTTTACATGAAACCCATTACCCTAAATTTATTGAAAAAAAGGCAAGTCTCCGCGTTACCCTAATACACGATAATAGGTGTATGTAGAAATAATTTCCCGGCGATTAATTATTTTGTTTGTGAATATCGAAAACTTGATTCTAGTTTCAAAGTAAAAAAAAAAATCATAAAATAGTTTGAGCCGCAAAAACGGCCGAAGAAAATCAATTCAGGCTAAAAGTCCGGCCGGCCGGAATTGGGAATTTCTTCCGGCTAAACAGCACGGTTTCCGGCTAAATTTGGCCGCAAAACGGCTAAATTGGCAACACTGATACCAAATACCAAATGTGACATTTCCGAAATCGAATAACTCGATATTTCCCCCGCAGGGGGCTCTTCGCCTCCAACAGACAAAGTTCCACATAGATCCCATAGAGCTGTTAAGTTGCCATGGCAAAAATACTACAGACATGCACCGCAGTTGGTGTATAGAATGGAACGATAAGTCAAGATTTCCACAATTGGTTAATACTCGTACCCACGAAATTTGGGAACCAGAATTAATAAAATAATTGCGATGTTATTTATTCTACACAGTGAATGATATCAGCTTCCAAATTTTATTCATATTTGTGACAAAATATCAAGGTATATGGCACAGAAGTCCTTTTTCCAAATCCTCGAGGCTGGCTCAAGTCTCCCCTCTGAGCAAATATTAACATGCTTAGTATTTATATATTATGCTCATACTAACCAACGTTTGTGCAAAGTTTCATATGCAGGGGCGAACCCAGGAATTTATTTCGGGTGGTGATTTGTATTTCCAAAGTGGTTCATGAAATACAACGTTTTATATGTTCCTAGACCTTACGCTTTAGAGTGCCCATATACTGTCCGATCGATTGACCAATCGATTGCACACAATCGATCTGATGCACGTACAGCACATACTTCTTCTTTATGGCACGATAGCCCGACGTCGGGCCTTGGCCGCCTGATCCGTCCAATCCGAGGCTTTCATTCCAGGTTTCTTGACGTAGAATTTTTTCCAAGGATGGGTTGTCGGCCCATCGCTTAACCATGATAGTATTCGTAAAACGAAAGAGGTCCATCATGGAGACCTCGGAGGTGCTGCTTCGGTGATTGACTGTTCGGTTTTTGTCACCCTATTACGTTTAGTAACCTGAGACGCTGAAGTTATTAATACAGCACTCAGGCGCAGCGGTTACTCGGATAATGCGGGAAAGTAACGCCCCGTAGAGAAACATAGGAAATGGCTGACAGCAGTGGCAGAAGAATCGGCAGAAGCATTTTTCTGCTTCTGCCGCTGCTGTCATTGTGGGTCATCAAAGGCAAATGCGTGTGTTCTAAATTGAAACTTTTCTGCTGATGCCGATGCCTCTGCCGATGCTAATGCTGACGCGGGTGATGTAATTCAACCATTAGCGACTGAGATTTATATTCATTTTTAAAAAGTAATATTCTGCGATTCTGTAATAATCTTGAAATAAATTTCCATAAATGTTTTTATGCAGCAGCCCGATTATTCCGGAGGAAAATGATATTTGGCCCGGCCAGGTTTTGAGTTTGACACCCCTGTTCTAGTGGATATTTTTTTTCATGATGGAATATTTGGTTCGCAGAAGTTGCATACGTGCATCTAGTGCATGTACCTATACTCGGAGTATTTACATTATCATTTCGTTTTAATTTCATCTTCGTTAGCAAGAGTACCTCAAATTAAGGACAAGACCAATGATAGTAAAACTATTGTCCGTTGATCAACAATAACGAGGAAGTTTTTCATTCTCCTTGTCAGAAAACCGTGCCGATGGTAGAGAATCTCACAGTAAGATTGGGTTGCTATGCTCGATTTCGAATATGCCGGGAGCTTCACCTACATGTTGCGCCGAAATAGCTGACCACTTTCGAAATATATTGAGCACTTCAAGTTAACAAGGCTAGTAACATACTCTTGGCGGTTCCAGCATCAGCAGTATCATCAGAAAGATCTTTCAGTGCTTTACGACGTGCTTAAACATGGCTACATTCAACAATGACACAAAAACGTCTGACACATCTAATCCTTCTTCATGTTCACAGGGATCGAACTTCGAACAGCAAATTTTGATCCCCCAAAAATTGTATATGGTGACCGCTTAATTTAATATGAATTTGAGAAAAAAAATCTTGCCCCCCCCCCCAATAAAAAATTCGTTCCGGCGCCACTGGGCCTGAGCCTTTCAACCTTTATCCTCCCCCCTACGGGGATATTATATATTATATATTTTGTGGCGATGGAAAATTGATATCCATTGCTACTTTCGATGGAGAATGACCGCCACAACCAACATGACAAATGACCACTGGCTTATGTCAACAAATCAGCAACTCAAAACACATGTCATCACGACAGATTGTATGAATAATTGCATGACAATATGTTCCACACGTCCAGTAAAAACATTGGATTGGATGGTCACAATTTCCAATCAAAAAAGTGCATCAATCGATTGAGCAATCGATTGCACACAATCGATCTGATGACCGTACATCGCATACACTATGCAATTTATCGTGCAATCTGAAATGACAGTCTCACAGTCCACACGACATAATTCAACGTAGCGAAGATTATATATTGTATGGCGATGGAAGATGGACATCCATTGCTACTTTCGATGGAGAATGGGCCTGTCTAGACACTTTCAATTTTCCTTCGTCTTCGTCATTTTGACAATTGAAACTTGGGATGTTTGCGAAAACGCGCATGTGTGGACATAGCTAACCGCCACAACCACAACATGAACATGGTTTATGTCAATAAATCAGCAACTGAAAACACATGATTATCATGACAGATTGTATGAAAAAATGCATAGCAATATATTCCACACGTCCATTAAAAAAATGGATTGGATGGTCACATACACCTTCCAATTTATCGGGCAATCAAAAAATTGCTTCAATTGATTGGAAGGTCTATAAGCACTATAAAACGATAGTCTGACGTCAACGGCAATAGGGAAAATCATCACTTAGGTATTTTAAAATTTCGGGGGTGCTTTATCCCCCAAATCCCTCCCTTGCGTTAGCCCCTGTTCATATGCATATAGCGGTGTAGAAAAACGAAGGGGGGTACCGTTAACTTAACTTAAAACTCTAACCCACAACTCCATTACCGTTACTCGAAATCAAAAACAAATAACTGATATGAAATGTACCCGTCGGTGTCACAACTAATCTCTTTTTCCTTAATAATTCCTGTATCCTTCCGTTTCCAGGATGAACAAACGCCCTACAAAATGAACAAACGTCTGGCTTTCGATTGATACCAAACCTATACCTTTCCGACCCATATTTAAAAATGACTGGCTAAGTTCACACTCACAATTTTAAAGTTGCTATAATTAAATAATTAGAGAAGAACAAACGATATTATTTGGCGAACAATCAAGAACAAACGTAGCCGCTGTAGAACAAACGGTTCACCGAGCAAAATGACCTAATTTCAAAAAAATGACTGGCTAACTTCACACAGCCCCCGTCGGTGGTGTGATTTAAGTACCGCCCACTTCCGATAAAAAACAAAAAAGTCAATTTGTCCACCTCTTCGGGGACACCCTGCTATGTTATCCAGTAAGATATGTGTTGTACATTTTTCCATTTTGTCTCTATTAATATCATCACATGATGTGAACACTGAACAGTATCACTTCTGTTGATTAGAAATTTAAAGTAGCCTAGACGTATGCAAAACGGAATAAAAAAATATTTCTACAAGAAGAATAAATTATGTGAGTTCACAATGAACTGCATACAATAAAGGTTTGTTTTTTTGTTCATCCCGTGTCGTTTGGGTAACGAAACTTCACAAAAAAGTTACTTTTGACATGTAATTTGTTTTATATAGGCGTGTGTTTTATTACATCATCTGTATCATGAACGGTGGTTAAACACCAACGAATCAGTATGGCTATGGCTAAACAAATAAAAAAAACACACATCGATGGATAAGCGTGAAGTCTTCGGAGTTTTTTTTCGACAGGCCAATTTCTCATTATTTCTTATAACTCTTATCTAATGGTTAGTCTTATCGTATAGAGAAGACACAAACAATTTTCACATAGCTTTTCCATTTTATTGAATTGCATTTTTGTTTATTTCGCATAGTTATGCCATAACCTCCTTCGGTACGCCAACATATGAAATTGAAAAAAAAACCATTACGGAATTTCATAGAATGGCGTAACCAAGCCAAACATGGCGCGTAACTATGCAAAATAAGCAAAAATTCAATTCAGTATAATGGAAAACTTTCTGAAAATAGTGTGCATCTTAATTATACGACTAACTAAGATAAGAGTTATGACAAATCCACCCACAAAGAGACTTATTCTTCTTCTCTGTACCTTAAGCCTTAACCCCTTGTGGGCATGGTTCGTTCACTCAGCCGTTTATAGGTTACTTTGAGGCAACGTTACATTGCATATACAGGGTGTCTCACGACTCTTGGTACATACAATACTGGATGATAGCACAACTCATTTGGGTAGAATTAATGTTCCACATCTTTAACTATTTTAATGTTTTAGCATTTCTTGTAAATAGTGTCAAAAAGCTCGACTTACCGAGCAAAATCACTATTTGCCACACTCCCAAATATTTAATCCGAGATTTGACTTCACTTTCTGAAATTGCACAAAATTCTACATAAGGGCTCTCGTCTACTGCAAGCGTAAACTTGAACGGCGCGGCGCTCCAGCGGCAAAGCTTTCACAAAATTTGCGGAAAAAAGCTTTTACAAGTAAGCACATCTTCCACTGGAATAGTTATTTAGTCGCTTGTAATCTACAAAGGAGAGTAGAGTGTTGCTCGGGTGTTCAAATTAGCGATTAGTATTGCGAAAATTATTTATATTATACGATTTTGTGGGCAGTTTTCACGATTTGAAGGTAACAAGATGTCTTATGCTTGAAATAGATTACGCGCATCAGCAGCAGCATCGGCATTGCGAAACGTCAAGCGCAATGCATTTTACATTGCTGACAAAAATGTTGAGCAGAAAACTTGGCATTCAACATATTTTTCAGCTATGAAATTCTGCCTATGCTGCTGCCGATGCGCGTAATCTATTTCAAGCATGACACTGGAAAAGTTTTTTAGTCGTTTTGGATATCCAAGCGTGTTACCACATTAGGGCCGGGTTGCTGATAGTCTATATTCAGTACCTGTCGGCTGGTTAGTCTTATCGCATAGAGAAGACACACACAATAGTACTCAGAAAGCTTTTCCATTGTATTGAATGGAATTTTTGCTGTGCTGTTCCTGTTGTGCGTGCAGTCAAAGTAAAGCAAATTCCAGTTGTGAGAGTTGGAATGCACTCTCGGTAAAATTCGGAAAAGCTTTAAACGCGGGAGCGCCGCGCCGCTCGAAGCAGGTAATGGACGGCAGGCGTAAAATAACTCTTTTCACAATTAACCCATTAACGACGAGACCTTAAAATACCGATTGAGCTGAAATTTTCCATGTCGGCTGAAAATGGCTAAAAACACATTTTGTAGAAAAATATTTTTCCCCCGGATGCCGAGTTAAGGCTCCCGGCACTGTTATATATGTATATGTAACATCAGGCACTCGAGGTACTCGAGGGTGTAACATATATGTAACATCAGGCATGATACGTGGAAAGTGTATTCAAAGTATATTTTTGATTTTTTTTTTAAAGAAAACATTTTAGTAAATTTTTTTTTAATAAAGCGAAAAATATATGAAAGCCGATATTTTACATGAAGTTTGGAATGTAGATAAGGCAACAATAACGTAGAAATAATACGAAATGTGTGCGAAAAATGAACAGCCTTACAAAAATATTATGTCAAATATTGTATTATTTTATTTTATTATATATGTGTTTTTGCATGTAGTGTTGTTGTTGTTTTATTCAGAATTTTTTTTTTAACACCCACAGAACTAATAGATTTTACAGTTTGTGAATGGGCAAAAAGTTTATAGAACCATACAGATTTTGAGGAATTTGGAAGATTTGCCAGTAAATTATAAATTTATTGATTCATTTTTTTTGTCAATTTGTTCATCCGCCCAATTTGTCTAAAAAGGACGAAATATAGAACCTATAATTCCTCCCTGTCTATAATTTGGTCTAAATTAGAAACCATTTCTCCTTTCGTAGCTCAAAATATATCCTTCTAAATATTATATGTATTGGCCTTGACTCCTCGCTCCGGATACCCTTCAATCCGGCTATCATTTTAATCCACATAGGACAACTATTGTATCCATATTCCGGATTTCTAGAGCAATTCTAATTCCGACTCTCAATATTTTTGGTATGTTATGCCAAATATGGCCGCTGAATCTGCCAGTCAAGAAGACAAAAGGGTCTAGAAAATCATGTGACATGACTAATTTTAAGGAAAAACCTAAATAGCAGCAATTTTTTCTTTTAAATTTTAACATTTATGAAGACTATTTATGCTATTTTCCTAGATAAAGATGTCTTGTTAAAATCCGGAATTTTTGTAAATCTGGATTCTTTTGGGAATCCGGACTTTTTTTATAATTAATCCGGACTATCGCGTTAAGAATGTAAAAAATCCATAAAATAAAAAGAAACACTAAAAAAGTACATACTCATATACCTCGTATACGAGGAGTGCATTTTCCCCATATCACGACAGATGTTACATACATATTATGTAACAGTGTTATAAAAGTACTTATAAAACGTAAACTACGGACAATATTTATTTCATTTATTTTTTGTATTGTGTCAAAAAGACCATGTAATAACATACTACTATTTTTTTCCTAATTTTTTTATACCATTAAATATAAAAATAAAATCCTCTACTACTTTTGCCATCGTGACGATTTTCGTCAACATCGAAAAAACCATCAGAAAGAGACCTCTATAACTTCCACAATAGTAAATCAAATTGAGCTAAAGTGATTTCTACGCATTGCTAATAGTGTCCAGTACAGAATAAAAAAAAACTTTTTAGTGCCGAATTGATATCCTATTCCTTTAGCGGCCATTTGAAACGAAAGATGTCTTATTGTTAGGTACATATATGTAACATCAGGCATTAATGGGTTAAGTAATTCAAATTCAAATTCAACGTTATCGGCTTCAAACCCATCAACGAGCGGCTATGTGCGATCCGCATTAAGACCCGTTTCGCTAATCTCTGGCTCATTAATGCGCATGCCCCTACAGAAGTAAAAGAAGACGCGATTAAGGACGAGTTCTACAACGACCTAGAAACACTCTTCGACTCACTTCCATCAAACGACGTCAAGCTGCTGCTAGGAGACTTTAACGCCAAAGTCGGAAACGAAAGCTGGCATAGGGGAACTACTGGTGGCCATAGCCTCCACGACGAAAACAACAACAACGGTCAGCGACTTATCGACTTCGCGAGCGGCAGAAACTTGGTCATAAGCTCTACATGCTTCCCTCATCGACGAATCCATAAGCAGACCTGGAAGTCTCCAGATGAATACACCGTGAACCAGATCGACCACGTACTGATCAGCAAGAGATGGGCTTCTAATGTCCTAGATGTTCGATCCTATCGAGGAGCCAACTGCGACACCGATCACTATTTGGTGAAGACGACCTACAGGTGCAGAATCTCTTCGGTGCACCTAACGAGAATCAACCCTGCCAAGATCTTCGAGGTAGACAATTTGATTGATGATGCCACGGCGGCTGCGTATACTACAGCCCTTGAGGAAAAACTGTCGCCCATGCTTGATAACATCAATAATCTAGGCATCCATGAGTTCTGGGAGGAGCTCAAAGACAGCATCAAGGAGGTCGCAGAAGAGGTCGTGGGCTATAAAGGCCGGCGCAGACGAGCAGACTGCTTCGACGACGAATGCAGGGCCTCGATTGAGGCAAAAAATGAAGCCTATCGCCAATACACACAACGCGCATCCCGAGCCAAGAAAGAAAGATATAACGAGCTTCGGCGAGTATCTAATAAGTTAATTAGACGTAAGAAACGCAAACATTTTGACGAGCAGTTACAGCAAATAAACCAAAGATTAGCCAGTAAGAACACTAGACAGGCGTACAAACTTATAAATAATATCAAGAACGGATATCAACCCAGGACAAGCCTATGTAAGGACAAGGATGGTAACATCATCAGCGACATCGAAAGCGTCAACAAACGATGGGCCTCGCATTTTGAAGAGCTCCTCAATGCATCATCAACATCCCCCGCGGAGCTAGCTCTTGAGCAGCTAGCCGAACCAGGCCCTCCCGTTCTACCCCCAACAGTAGAGGAGGTGAGTCTTGCCATACAGTCGCTCCAAAATAATAAAGCGCCCGGCGCTGACGAGATCCCAGCAGAACTGCTGAAGCATGGTGGAACGTGCCTGACCAACGCTGTACATGTGCTACTGCTGAAAATATGGAACGACGAGGTAATCCCCGAAGATTGGCGCAAAAGCATAATCTGCCCAATCCACAAAAAGGGTGACAAGCTGAAGTGTGAGAATTACAGGGGCATATCATTAGTTTGTACGGCCTATAAGATTTTATCAAAAATTCTTGAAAAGAGAATCAATCCGTACGCAGAACAAATCATTGGCGAGTATCAAGGCGGCTTCAGACCTGGTCGTTCAACGACCGATCAGCTTTACACAGTGAAGCTACTACTCCAAAAGTGCTGGGAATACAACATCGACGTATACCAAATCTTTGTCGACTTCAAGCAGGCATACGACAGTACCGACCGAAGTGTACTGTACAACATTATGCTGAACTTTGGTATACCGGCAAAGTTAGTGCGACTCACAAGGATGACGATGACTAATACCGTCTCGCAGGTCAAAGTGCAGAACCGACTCACTGACCTATTTGAAACTCGTACTGGACTCAAGCAGGGCGACGGGCTGGCGCCGACGCTCTTCAACCTGGCTTTGGAGTATGTAATTCGAGCCATGAATATGGACAGCAGCGGAACGCTACTCATCAAGTCGACGCAATTAGTAGCGTACGCCGACGATATCAACATCATGTCTCGAAGGTTGGGTGATGCAGAAAGCCTCCTGCATAACCTCAATAATGCCGCAAAAGAAGTTGGACTACATATCAACGCAAGCAAAACAAAGGCCATGATGCAATCGAAAACAAGGACGCCAGCAAATTCAAGCATCACAGTGGGGGACCTTAATATCGAGTATGTAGACAACTTCAACTATCTGGGTTGTAACTTATCAAAGGACGCCAACGAAACCGACGAAATTAAGCGACGGATACAACTAGCCAATAAGACATATTTCTCGGTCCTCCCTATAATTAATTCGAAACTTGCGCACAGGAACACGAAGCTCCGCGTGTACAAAACGATCATCCGACCCGTGCTATGTTATGGCTGCGAAACATGGACCCTTACCCAAGCCTCCGAAATTTTACTAGACCGATTCGAACGAAAGGTCCTTCGGCGAATTTTCGGGGCCGTTCGCGAGCGAGACCAATGGCGTATCCGATACAACCATGAGTTGTATCAATTGTACGATGAGCTGGAAGTATCGAAAATCGTGAAGCTTCAACGTCTGCAATGGGCGGGGCATGTACAACGGATGGACGACAATCGCATGCCAAAGAAAGTTATGAACGCACAACGAATTGACGGAGCGAGGTTGCGTGGACGACCGAGAGCTCGCTGGGAGAACTCCGTAGGTGAAGACGCCCACCAGCTGCTGGGCTTCCGAAACTGGAGGACAAGGTCACGTAACCGCGACAACTGGAGGTCAACGATTCAGGCGGCCAAGGCCCGACGTCGGGCTATCGTGCCACATTGATGATGAATTCAAAAAACTTCCCAGTTACTATACCATTCAAACTTTAATAAAATTCGAAAAAAAAATTTTCATTGAAAATTCAAATTGTAAAATCATAACGGTACTTTAAACTGACAAATTTGCAAAGTTGACAAAAGTTGCGTCATATAATGTTACATTTCGAACAACATATAAAAATTAGGGTCTTAGGAATTGAAACTAGGGGGCTCGCCCCCTGCTCGCTACGCTCGCCAACCCCCGGGGGCAGAGGCTAATTTCGGGTGCAACGCACAGAAGGAAGCATCTCTGACTATAGAAAGTATATATGTATATATTATTGATCAGTGTGACGAGGGAAATCGATCGAGCGATGTCCGTGTGTCTGTCTGTCCGTCTGTTGCATTGCAAACCAGTCCCTCAGTTTTGAAGCTATCTGGCTGAAATAGTGTATGCAAGTTTCTTTTGAGTATACGCTGTATACATGTCGGAACAAATGGAATCGGACCATGGCGTCATGGGGCTGCCATACAAACATACCACTGAAAAATAAGTTCTTCTAAGAAAAACTTTTCTCTTTTCAATCCGACCTTAACCAAACTTTACCCAAATGTGTTCCTGGCGAAGCCTCAAAACATATCCAAGAATGGATGAAATCGGAACACTACGTCATAGGGCTGTCATACAAACCAACTCCAAACAATTAGGTTCGGCCGCGCCCGAAATTAGCCTCGTTTTTATAAAAAACGGCAAAAAAACGAGACCGAGGCTAATTTCGGGCGCGGCCGAAATTTAGATACCATTCACTATTCTAGGGAAAATAGTTTTTTCTACCGTACCTATGATTTGTGTTTAACCGCCCCCCCCCCCCCATTGTTTTACTTCCGTTTTTACATAAGTTGCGTTACCTCGATAAAACATATTTGTGTGAGGTTTGGTTAGAATAACGGCACAAACAGAAAAACAAATTCTTCTAAAACCTTTTTTGGTGGGAGAGGGATGGCCTCACGGTACGAATATATTTGTTTTTACAATGTGTCTTTATAGAAAGTACAAAACATATGTAAAAAGAAATATGTTCGTACTATGGGGCCATCCCTCTTCCATCAAAAAGTCTTCTAACATTTTTTTCTGTTTGTGCAGATATTCTAATTAAAATAAGGGAGGGTGGATTAAACACGAGTCATAGGTACGCCGGAAGAAAACTATTAGCACTAGAAGAGTGAAGGGTATCCTAATTTCGGCCCTCAGTCTCGTTTTTTTCCTTTTTCTTTTTAAACTTGTTTACTAAATAAAACTCGTATAAAAATTGTAGAGACGTTTAATTACTTTGGTTTTCTTTTGGAACCACGTTTTTTCTCTTTAATAGTATTCCAGATATTTAAGAAAAAAAATGTCCCTCCTCATCATCCCAACCCTCCCTAACTTGACAAATTTGTGTATCTTTTAGTGCGTATAGAGGGTGTGCATAAAATTAGCATCAATATTTCTCTCTTTTTTGTGATGTTTGGGTTTGGCCCTTTTTCTCCTTAAACCCATTTTGTACTGGTGGTTCGAAAATAATTTGTTTTATGTTGAATAATTTATATTTTCAACTTTATTTTGATGTTATCAGCATTGTTAGACTGTCGTCTATCGATTTTGGTAATTTTCAGGTATATATGTTATTAATAATATTATATTTTTGAAAAATTAGATGACCTTTTTTCGACCATTTTTCAAAATTAAAAAAAGTATTTATAAAATCCATGAAATTTATTGAAATTATTGCATTTAATAAGTAAAAGCATGTATTTTTCTATTGAAATTATAATTTGAAAAGAATAACAAGAAGTTTTTAGTTTATGAGCTTCTATATTTGGGTGGTTCGAAAACGAACCGCGTATCTAAATGTTGTTACGTTACTCAACTTTAACGACCAATAACTCCGTTACTGTTACTCGAAACCGGAAAAAAGAAACTGATATGAAATTGACTCGTCGTACCCTTTGATTTGAGTACACACACGCGTACTACGATAAAAAATAAAAAAGTCTACTTTTTTCATCCCTTCGGGGACACCCTGTTATCTTCGTCCTACCAAGCTTTAATGTATTCGTGACAAGGACTGCGACCATTCTACACATACCTTACCGATCGGTTGAGAGGTTCGCGAGTTATTTAGTGAAAAGTCGAACGTGCGGACAGACGGACAAACGGACAGACAGACGGAACCAAACCGGTTTTATGTGGTTTTTTTTTTAATTTTCGAAAAAAAAAACCCTTAAACCCCAAAATAAATATAAAATTGAAGAAAAACTGTATTTTATTATGTAAACCCACGCCACACCTTCCTCATTGCATACAACACATACCATGTCGCTTACTTACCAACGGTTCGTTTTCGAACCACCCCATAACACAAAAACAACAAATCGGAAAATTTTTTTTTCTTCGGAATCGTCATCAAAGTATGTTTATAGACAAGATATATCAAGGATATTACCATAAAAAATGTATTTCTGGTACCGGTACAAAATGGGTTAATTCCGCTACACCACATAGTATGTACCCCAAACCAATTTTCACCAAGCATTGACTTTTAGTAGTTTTGTAGTCTGGCTGCTTTAGTGGTTAGTACGTGCACCTTCGGTGCATAGGGTCATTGGTTCGAGACTCACCGTGAACGAATTCAGTTTATGGTGTTTTTCGAACTCACGAGACATGTGACGGACTATGATCTCACTCAGATGTTAAACGAGTACCCATTTATGGGATTAAATAACACTGCTGAGCGTTTAGTTAATCTCAACAAAAAAACAGTTAAGATCTTTGAAATCGGATGTCACTAACACATCTGCGGCCTTAGTCCAATGTTGGATTGTCGGTTGTCGCGCCTGTTATTTATTTATTTTATTGACTTTTCAAAAATTTATTTCAAACAAGCCGAACGTACAGAGGGCATACCAAATGCATTTTAATTGAGACGGATAAGCTTAATTGGGCCCTAATTAAGGTTTGTGTTCTAGAGTCAACTTATGGGAAGCTCATTCAGCGATCGTAATTTAGCAACAAATTTCAAGCCCAATTTGCATATTTTTTGAATGTGGCTAAATTCTTTGCATATGGTGTTTTTTTTTATAGAGGTATGGTTTTCAAGAAGAAATAAAACGCATATAATTTAATGATATGGCCAAGAACTTAGCTTTATTATAAGGATAATGTCATTAGGTTTTTAAAATGATTTCGGGCAAGTGGCCGCCGCGGCTGGCTCGAATAAATTCCAGCTAAGAGGCCAATTTTCGACCACTTTTTGCGGCGATTGGGGCCGTATGTCAACAATAACTCGCCGAATATTCTCTTCCAAAGCGTCAATCGTCTCGGGCTTATCTCCGTAGACAAGCAACTTCACATAACCCCATAAAAAATAGTCCAGCGGTGTTAAATCGCACGATTTTGGAGACCACGCCATAGGCCCACGACGCGAGATAATGCGCTCACCAAAAGCTTCCTTCAATAAATTGTTTGTTTCGTTGGCTGTATGGTATGTAGCGCCGTCTTGTTGGAACCAAGGGTCGTCCACATCAACATCTTCCAACTCAGGCACGAAAAAGTCATTAACCATGGCTCTATAGCATTCCCCATTGACTGTAACATTATGACCGGCTTAATTTTTGAAGAATGATTCCCTCTGCCCATAGAGCACACCAAACAGTGACTTTTTGAGGATGTAACGGCGCGTCTCAACAATGGTTTGTGGATTATCATCACTCCAAACGCGACAATTTTGTTTATTAACACACCCATTCAACCAAGAGTGAGCTGATTTTTGTGAAAATCGGGATCGGTGGCCATCTCGTTTTGGGCACGATTTGCAAACATTGTTCCGGAGTAAGTCTATTTATTATGAAATGGCAAACTAAACTGAGCATAAATCAAGTGACAGCTGTCAAAAAAACCAACTCCGAAAAAAGTTATGCCAGATTGAAAACCACACATCTTAAAAAAACACCATATATACAGGGTGTCCCGCATTAGGTGGTCAATACTGTAAGGGTTGATAGCGCAACTTGTTTCAGCAAGAAAATTGCCAATACAATCGGAATTTTTTTTTACCGTTACCTTGTTATCGCTCTTTTTTTTTTGAAAGTCATCGAAAATCGTGATTTGTCATGTAAAATCATAATTTGCAGCCCTCCTGATAACTTAATCCAAGATTTGATTTCAGTTTCAGAAACTACATAAAATTTCCCAAAAACTGAAGTTTTTCCTGTTGTCACGATACAGTTACTCAAACTTAATAGAAATTTTAAAATAGATTTTTCATCGAAAATTCAAACAGTAATTTCATAACGGTGCTTTATACGTACAACTCTGCAAAGTTGATAAAAGTTGCTTCAACATCTTGGCTCCAACGGTATATCACTTTTCAGATTTACATTGCGGGATTTAGGAATTACACATATTGGAAGTTAAAAAACAAGGTAATTATTTTCTTATCGGATTATTCAAAACTGAAATTTTATAAATTTATTTTGTATATTTTACTATCGCAATTTTGAAAATTTGTTAAATAAAAATGAAAATAAAGTTTTGAATATGAGAAAGAACCAATAAACTAAAAATATTAACTAATGATTAAATGGGTATGTTTGATGAATTGGAATAATGCTGCTGGAATTGGCCTCCTCCATTTTGTATGCAGACTCGACACCTTCGGCGCATGGAAGAAACGTCCCGAAGAATTTCAGGAGGGGTTTCCTTTACGTTGTCACAAGCATAATTAATTCGCTGCAGCAGCTGTTCCCGAAGGGTAATCGGCTCGGAATAGACATTGTTTTTTAAGTTACCCCATAAAAAAAATTCTGGGGGAGTAAGGTAGGGACTTGTCGCAGGCCACGCAACTGTCCCAAATCTGCCAATCCACACTCTAATTTTTTTCAACTAGATTCTAGTAAATAGCAACTAGAAAAGGACAACTGATATTCCTAGTGGAAAATGTTCTACTAGAATTCTAGTGAAATTTTTTATTGATCTTCTAGTAACATTTTACAGAGAATCTAGTTCGGTTTACTAGAGTTTCAGATGTATTGTGACGCGAAACTCTGATAATCTAGTAATATACTAGACCTTCAAGTAAGTTTAGTAATAGAAACCACAAATCCAGTGAAGCAAACGAAAGTAACGACAAATTGACACTGGAAATTTATCAAACGAAGTCTTAATGCCGCTAGAACTTTATTACGGAATTATGTGAACAGAAATCCAGTGAAACATATTGAATCATCTGTAGTACCTTAAAATTAGTAACTAGAGAGGAAACTATTAGCCACTAGAGAGGAAGTTATAAACAGACAATCATCGAAACTATAAAATGAGTAAAAAGGCGTGTTATATTTTTCATGAAAAATTCACTTTATTTGCACATCATAACTATGTATATACACAGATACACATAAAATATAACTTAAATTTAAATATATAATAAAATTAACATTACATTTGATTACAAACTTCTCTACACTACATACACATTACAAAATATGTATTACACAGGTGCATAATAAATATACCTACACTTTTCACTAAATACATATCACACACGTATACACGTCCGGAACACTTTATCCCCGCGACGAGAATGAAGTTAATATTTCAGATAAATTTTTGAATGGTAAGAAAAAATCAAATTGATAGTATAGTGAATATAACTAGAAACTACATTTCAGTCACTGCATTTCTAAACATTTTTACTGAATTAGTAGATAATCTGCAGTTCACTAGAAAATCAGTAGTAATCAAAACTGGAAAATCAGTGGTGTAGCAAATATAAATTGATTTTCTGGTGTCTTTCAGATGAAAGATGTATTTCTAGTTATTTCCAATATAATTAATGTGAAATTTATTTTTTTTTCTAGTTTATCGGTGAAAATATTTACTAGACTTTGTCTAGTTGGAATTTTACTGGGAAAAAAACTTAGTGTGGCCACTTTCCGGGAAAATCGTATTCCAAATATTCTTTGATAGATCTCGCATTATGAGCCCGTACCCGTCTATCTACCATAAATAGCAAATATGAAATTTTAACTGTTATAAGTACCGTTGCATTTGCCAAACAATGTACAAAATTTCAAATATCTTACAGTTCTGGTCAAAATAATGTAGCGAGATTCTATCCCGAATTATAATAGCCTTCGTTTGCTTTGTTTCGAGTAAAGGAAAAATTGTTAGCGATTCCACTGAAGCCTTGAATTTTACCATTCAACGCGTGTTTCCCTAAAATTCTGCAATGTAATTATAAAAAGTAATATACCGTTGGAAAGCCAACATGTTGGAGCAACTTTTGTCAACTTTGCAGAGTTGTACGTATAAAGCACCGTTATGAAATTACTGTTTGAATTTTCGATGAAAAATCTATTTTGAGTTTGAAGTATCTTGAAAGTGGCGGTAATGTTGGCAACAGAAAAAACTTCAGTTTTTGTCAAATTTTATGTAGTTTCTGAAACTGAAATCAAATCGATTTCGCTCCAGAAAATGGGCTTTCACTGCAGAAAAAAGGACTTAGTGGGAAAGTGAGCCGCTGTGGGAACTTGGAATAGAGAGATTGGCAAATCGACATTCGGAGGACATTCGAGTGAAGTGCAGCTGTTCTATTACTTGAGACCTTCAAAAAACCCTCAGTTTCAATTTCAATTTAAAGAGATCTGCATTTGTTCATTGATCATTCTGCATCGGTTTTTTTTATTTCAAGATTTCAATTTCTAATTTCTCCAGAAATTACCAAAAAAAAAGTTAAACTATTTTATCTTTCTGAACAAATTTTTAAAACTACGTAGGTGAAACATTAACACGCTCTGTGGCTCACTTGGTTGAGTCGCACTCTACAATGCTAGTAATGTAGAGGTCCGGAGATCGAATCTCGGCGTGGTTCACAATTTCCGTAGGTACAGGGATACCCCGATTTAAGTCGCTTCGATTTAAATCGCTTCGCACTTAAGTCGCTGAATAATTCCCACCTCACAACTCGATTTACGGCAATTTTGCTTCGCACTTACGTCGTTTCGTGATTTTTTTTTAATATTTTGGAAATCAAAAATAGGAAATCTTTGGCATTTTAGAAAATATCTTGGTAAAACAATCACATCCTTTCAGAAAAAATTTATTACATTACAAATCAGACCTTTCGATAGATAGTCGGGTTTCGGAAAGTGTGCACATGAAGTTGTTACAGGAAAAAGGACTACTTTTCATTGTGGAAAAGCTACTCAACGGGTAGATCAATCGTAATTCCTATAGTTTTGTTATCATATATCAAATGTGGATTAATGTTCTATGAATTATCTTATCTGTAAACTACAAGCAGCTATAGTTTTCACACTCTTGAGTAAAGGTGTCAACCGCAAAACATGGCTTGGGCCAAATAATTGATGTATACTGTCTTATGATTTGAGTGCAGAATGAAAATTTCGAAAACATCTGCAGAAACTCACTTTCCAGTTTTAAATGTATTTCAAACCCCTATGAATCTGATTCACAAATGATTTCAAGCTTACTCCGAGTTTCACATTTCCATCTATTGACAGTGTATGTACCTACTTCAACCAATTTACAGAAACTTTAGACGAGAAGTCGTTTTTCGACAATTGAGTGAGCACCCGCTCTAAGGAGGGGCAAGCCGGGCAGTCGCCCGGAGCGCCAAATTTTTGGGGCGGTATTTCGGCTAGAATTTTATAGAAAGAAGACTACAACAAAGCTGGAATTCATGTTCGGTAAAAAAATAAAACACTATTAAATTAATGGTAACAAACTTGACGCTGAATCAATTGTTACTCAGAAAGGACAGCCGCTCTATAAACTCCAACGGGGAAAACTGACATCAACGTAAACGTAAGAAAAGTTGTTGTTAATGAAATACCCTTAAAACAGTTCGTAACAAAATTGCTAAGTGCATCGTTCTCTTTCGAAATGAGCACCAAACGTTTGCGGTTGAAATAAAATAAAAAATAGTTGATTCGAATTTACATGAAACTTCGATATTTGGCATTTCAGCTTTGGTAAAGAAAACAAAGCACCCGAAGGAAGGCACTGTGTTCTTGTATCTTAACCTTAAGCTAGAAGCTAGAGTCTGAACTGAACAAGTGCCGAGAATATAAGAAGGTTGGTTTACTCAGGTGGTGCTGAGATTGGCCTTTCTTTAATCCTAAGATTCAAAGGACCTATATGGTCCTTATATGTATAACCTTCAATATTATTCCAGTAATGTAGTAGAATATTTTTCCACTAACGACTTAGTATAGTAACACAACCCAGACAGGTGTTAAATCTATCTGACAAATTTTAATTAACGACAGAACAGAGCGACATTAGTGTAATTACGTTTCTTGTGTTAAATTAATGGCGCAGTTCTTAACGATTCTATCACCAACACGATCTCTCAATTTATTCATAAGGGTTCTTATGTTTTAATCCCCTCCGTTATTTCTTACAGAATAACTAGTTCAAAATTTTATCAATCAGCACACCACGATGACCATAAAGAAAGGATCGCTGAGTTGGAATATGGCTGGTCTTTCCCTTAGTTTTGTATCGAATTTTTGGAACGGAGTACTAATTTCTAGGTGGGATCCAAATTTTAAATATGTCAAATAAACATCCTGTCCTAATACTGAAATCAGTGCATCCCAAGAAGCAAAAAAAAATCCAAATGTTTAGGGGCTGGATTTTGTCGTCTTGACCGGGGCGGCATAAGTGCTAGAGCGGGCACTGATGTGCATGTAACTGATTTTAGTGGAAACGCGAAAATCTTATGTATCGGTCTGGAAATATATCGATCAGATGACTTATACTTGTCAAATTACCAATTGATATCCCGAAGACGATGGAAATTATTTGCCTTATTAGAGGCTCAAAACCAAAGGAAGGATGAATGATTTGATTTGATGAATGTCCTGATTTTATTTCTTGTTAGAACGAAGAATTTTAATTCTTGCTTTGTGGAGGAGCATACATCGTTATATTTTATTGTCTAATTTCTTACGGGGTGAAAATCACACCTCCACTGATCCCTGAGTGAAAAATTTAAGTTTGTCTACGTTTCACTTTCTCGTTACCACATTTTTTTCACTCATACCTAAATTTGATTCGATTTAAGTCGTTTCGACTTAAGTCGCTTTTTTCTGGAACGTAACCCTGACGTAAATCGGGGTATTCCTGTACATGTGCGGATAGGAAATATATAGTGCTTGCAACATTGTATACACTCCGAAATGATATGCAATGTAACGTTGACTCGAAATTGCTTATAAACGGCTGAGTTAACGCACCATGGCCCCACATGGTGCAACATTGCACAAATAAAATGGTTGGCTTAAAAGTATCTGGTATACAGGGTGTCCGGAAACTGCCGCATAAACGCACCGGATTATGATTCCTCAGTTGATTTCCAGCAAAAAAGTTGTACGGAACATACCCCCTCAGCTTAACCCTTTAGCTGCCACAGACATTTAAATTTTTTTGAAAAAATCATTTTCTTGCACGACCTAAAGCCTAATATCTCCAAAGCCAGACCAGCTAAAATAGTGAAACAAAATGATTATTACAGCCAACAAATTTACCTGTAAAATAAAACTAACCACACTAAAATCGGATAAGAGGTTTGGTTTTTACAGAGCTTCAAAATCAAATTTTCGTGATCTGACCCAAAAACAATCTTTTTTCCATCGCAATTTTCTCCAACTTCTACCAAGGTGAGGTGCTTGTACGATTCTTTTAAAAATTGGCGAAAAGTCTTACGATCATATCTTTTTTACATCATTTTACTCTAGCTCCATTATTTATAACCGTTTTAGTACCTTAAGTGCAGAAAACTAGGGTTAATTGGATTTTAATTAAAATCCAATATATGCATCCATCACTCCTATAAAAATGGACAACTTAGCATCGAATACACGCCTAATTCACAACGACCAAGGAGCATCCAACATCGTTAAACTGGCTAAACAAACATCACGCCTAGTGTTCCTGTTAAAATGTCGACGCTGGAACATTTTTCCGAATTTTGTCACGAACAAAACGAAAAGGCTTCATGTTAAAACGAATTGCAAAAAAGCAACATCATATGTAACAACGGCTATACAAAATCTACACAATCAACTTTTACGAGCCGAAATCGCTGACTGCAACTATGTCATCAAACACCTGAAAACTAAATGTCCACCTGATAGCACCTCTTCTACAATATACAAACAACAACAGCAAGTGAGTAACCAACGTCTCTATAATAAGTTTTTAAATCTACAAATCGAACAAAAGCCGCTCGAAAACATCCATGTAGATGAAACTTTCATAAAAAACGTATCAGATGTTGACATTCCCAGAGAAATGCTCGTTCTTTTGAGTCTGGGACCGAAATTCGCACTTCCAATTAAACGAGTTCCAACGCTTGAGATTGTTTCGGATATTGAGTTCATCATATCGAAATTTGCCGACGAGCATATTCGGAAACAGATGCGCTCACACCTCACGTATCAAGTTACACACTACATCAAAACGAAGAGAAAATTCAATCGTATTGAAAATTTTCTCTTAAAAGCGGTGAGAATAACAACAAAGTTTCTCAAAGACCATCCTGAAATATACATTTCCAACAGTGATAAAGGCAATATCACCATCATTGCCAACAAGTCAGAATATGAAAGCAAAATGAATTTGTTATTGAATGATACAAATAATTTTGTGGAATTAGATGCAGACCCGACAGATTATCTACAAAGGAAAAACAACCGCCTGATTTCCACCTTACATAATAAATGTCATCAGTTTATTAATGAGAAACAAGCGAAAAATCTCAAAACCTACGTAGCAATCCCTCCACGTATTTTCGGACAACTAAAAATACACAAACCAGATCGCACATTAAGACCTATTGTTTCAACCGTTGACTCTGTGGCATATAAAACATCAAAGTTCCTAGCAAATATCCTTAGGAAAGCGTTTCATTCCAATTTTGCGCTAAAGAACTCAGCGCAATTTGTAAAACAAGTAATTAAACGAACCATACCGGCAAATTATAACCTTGTATCTTTCGACGTTACGAACTGTTTTACAAACATATCAACAGACCTAGCCTTACGTCTAATAGAGAGAGATTTCGATCGGTTCGTCAGCAAGCACACCAAAATCCCAAAGAAAGTATTTTTAAACCTGCTGAGATTCTGCCTCATTGATTGCAACTATTTCAGTTACAATGAAAAGTTGTATTCAATGAAATCGGGATTATTTATGGGATCGAGTCTAGCTCCGATATTGGTTGAACGTGTGCTTGATGATCTTGTTGGTGAAGCGCTACTAAAGTTGGATTTCGTTCCTTTATTCTGGAAGTCGTATGTCGATGATCATATTACTGCGGTCCCTGCAGATAAAATTGAACAAGTCCTCAATGCACTGCATGAATATGATCAAAACATTAATTTCACATACGAATGCGAGCAAGACGGCAAATTAGACTATTTAGATCTAACGTTACATCGTACCAACAATTGCCGTATAATTACAAACTGGTACCACAAACCCATTGCTTCGAATAGGCTGCTAAATTTATTATTCAAACCACCCGGCTAAAATGAAATTCGACGTTGCGAAATCTTTCATCCGTAAAGTTTTCAAAGTCAGCCATAAGCAGTTTTGGAGTAACAATCTTACTAGGATTAAAAATATTCTGTCAAAGAATAATTATCCACATGCTACCATACAAAAGCTGATTGGTGAAGTAAGACAACATCGAAATGTAAACCAAACTAGCTATGCGTTCTTATCAACTGACGAAAACTCTAAAGCTCATCAATCAAACACGGATAAAACGTTTTCGTCGTTGACTTATGTACCTAAGCTGAGCGAATCGATCTCACGAACTTGTAAATACTTTGTTCCGCAGCTCGATCTAGCTATGCGACCACATACGAAAAACCAAGCAACAACAATTCCAACTGAGGATCGATCTGGTGTTGTCTACAAGATAGACTGCTCTTCACTCGTAGAGTAAAGGGTATATTAACTTTGTCATGAAGTTTGTAACGCATTGAAGGAAGCATCTTCGACCATATAAAATATGTATATATATGATCAGCATGACGAGCTGAGTCGATTGGACGATGTCCGTCTGTCTGTCTGTCCGTCTGTCCGTCTGTCCGTCTGTCCGTCTGTCCGTCTGTTGCTACGCGTTTTACTCGGCCAGTTTAAAAGCTATCGAGCTGAAATTTTGCACACATGCTTCTTTTTATTGCAGGCAGTTTGTATGTTCGAATCGCTAAAATCGGACCGTGGGGTCATGGGGCTGCCATACAAACCTAACCCCCCCAATTTGGTTTTTGTAAGAAAAACTTTTTTATGCGTGCACCAATTTCAACCAAATTTCACACAAATGTGTTTCTATTGATATGACAAAACATATGTAAGAATGGATCAAATCGGACTATGGGGTCATGGGGCTGCCATACAAACTTAACCCCCCAAATTAGGTTATTCTAAGAAAAACTTTTTATTTGTGCACCAATTTCAACCAAATTTCATACAAATGTGTTCCTATTGATGCCACAAAATATATGTAAGAATGGTTGGAATAGGACTGTGGGGTCATGGGGCTGTCATACAAACCCAACCCCCCAAATTGAGTTTTTCTAAGAAAAACTTTTGGATTTGTGCCCCAATTTCAATCAAACCTCATAAAAGTGCATTTCAATTGATGCCACAAAACATATGTAAAAATGAATGGAATCGGACAATGGGGTCATGGGGCTGTCATACAAACCCAACCCCCCAAATTGAGTTCTTCTACGAAAAACTTTTTTATTTGTGCAACACTTTCAACCAAAACTCGTAAAAGTGCATCTCTATTGATGCCATAAGACATGTGTAAAAATGAATGGAATCAGTCTATGGGGTCATGGGGCTACCATACAAACCCAACCCCCCATTTTAGATCTTCTAAGAAACATTTTTTCCACACCAATTTCAAAAAAACTTAATGCGTTCTTGTCAAAACAAAAAAAAAATTAAAACGAATGGAATCATACTATGGGACCATGCTCCCGCATCCCCCAATAAAGTTTTCTGAGTAAATATTTTTATTTTCCCACTTAACCAAAAACACACAAATATTGTTTTATCGACGCCACAGAAGGAAAAAAATGGGGAAGGATTGAACACAAGTCATATGTTCGCCAAAAAAAAACTTTTAGCCCGAGGAGAGTGAAGGGTATTCAAATTTCGGCCGTGCCCGAAATTAGCCTCGGTCTCGTTTTCTGTTACATTTTTGCCATTTTCGCGACTTGACATGAAAACTAAATGTCAGTCTTTGTTCCTACAATAGTTGTTTCAATTATGTAACCCTTTTGTAACATAAAAAGGTATTATTTAACTTTTTTTTATTTTAATTACCGTATAATTAAGTTTTGTATTTATTGTTTCATAAAATTAGAACCCTGATGATGGTCTTTTGACCGAAATATATTGGTTCGAAACAAGAAAATACGACTTTCATTTCATCGTGGATCAACACTGGAGGATATACAACATTTTTCTCTGACTAGGGTTAATTTTGGCACCGGATTACGATTGGCTGTGATAATCATTTTATTTCACTATTCTAGCTGGTCTAGCTTTGGAGATTTTAGGCTTTAAGTCGTGCAAGAAAATGATTTTTTCAAAAATCTTTAAATGCCTGTGGCAGCTAAAGGGTTAAGCTGAGGGGGTATGTTCCGTACAACTTTTTTGCTGGAAATCAACTGAGGAATCGTAATCCGGTGCGTTTATGCGGCAGTTTCCGGACACCCTGTATACCATGTGTTTTACTTTGAAAGTGTGTTTTTTTTCAAAATGTTGAGATCTAAATGCCTAAGGAGCATACCGCGGATAAGCCAACACCCTGACGCAACTTTTGTTAACTTTGCATATTTGATATCTTATCCCGCCAAACCTTATTATTTCGTGTCGCTATGGGATCAAATTCTCGTCCATTGATTGCCTGTGTTTGCGGCAAAGAAATCATTATTTTTTTAATTTTAATGAAAAACCAATTGTTAAATTTCTCTAAAGTTTGGATATCTCGGTGGCAATATTCGAAGCCGCGAAAATGTCAGTTTGTGTAAAATTGTATGCAGTTTTAGTAACTGAAATCAAATTTTTCATTTATTAATTCGACGAGTGATTATTTTAAATCTAATAGTACAAGCGGCAATATTTTCTTTTACAAGAAACTGATCAAATTAGAGCACAAATCTAATGAAACTGTAAGCCTAAAGAAAGAAATTGAAGTGTATAAAACAGTTGGTTTGCATCGTCTACCAGCATAATGCTTGCTAATTATTTCCAATTAAAATCCCATAAATTAAAAAAATAGGGTGGAACAACGATTACGAACATAACGACTAATAACTTGGTGAAACGTTTGAGTTTTTGCATGGTTTTGCGGAACGATTGTGGCCAATCATCCAATTCGAAATAGTAACGAATGTTAAATGCCAACATTTTAAGTTAACTGAAAATACTCGGTTGTCGCTTAATTATATGCATATTTACCTGTTGTTTAATGTATTAGTTGTTAGACGTCCATATGTTAAAGATAATAATAGATTTTAATTGATTTGAGATTGCAAAATGTTGTGGAGATACATTTTTTCTTTCTTATGTTTTTGGGGTGCTAAGCTCGATGATGTGTCATAGGCACTGGCTTACGAAAATTTGCAGCTTATCTCCTTCGATAGCCTTGCAGATAAAATAGCGAAATGGAAACGCTGAGTTCAGTTGAACTTGTAGGACATCCACCTGAATTCTGCTTAAAAATATGCTTCCCAATCCCATTTTTTTTTTTTGAAAAAAAAAGATTCGATAGCCAAAACTAAGAAAATTACGGGCTTTATTATCCTTGATTTCCAGGCAACAAACCTTCAGAGTCCTTTTATCTCGACTGTTCTTGCATATCTGTACAATCTTTCCCTATCATTTCATTGAATCTTTCAACCCTGAAATGTAGATCGAAGTAAGCCTCATACATTCAGAAAAAAAAATACTTTTATTAAAGAAAAATTACATGGGCCGTATGAAATTCTGGATATGAATTCACTGAAAAAACGCTCTTCATAATATTAATGAATTTCAATCATTAAAAAATATTCATTGTATGTATGCAGAAATCATTGATATTTCATTGAGATTTTCGGCATGGCTATGAAGGGTTTCTTATATTTAATGAAAGAGATTCATTGGTTTCAACTTTCCAAATTTCTGGTGAAATATATAATTCCTAAAACAAGTTTTACATAAATTCAATGAAATAAATTTAGATTTAATGAAATTATTTCATTGAAATATATTTGCTAAAAGCCTCTCATATCTATGACTACATTGGATATTTCCATCATGCACATATTAAGATTTTTTTTTATTTCGTCTTCTGAAGCGCATATTAATGAATTTTTCATAACATTAATGAACGCTATTGATAACTCTGACTAATACTTTATGTGTGTCTAGAAACCTTCATCACGTATAGTCTGGTTGGTGCAGTAGGTAGGGTGTAGGTCTTGAAATCATAGGGTGACGGGATCGAATCTCATTGTAGATAGGTAGGTATGCTTTATGCTTTATGATGCGTTTATAGGCAAAAGAAATGTGTGCAAAACTTGTACCGGCCTAAATTCAATGCTGAACTCCAGAAGCTTTTTTTTATTTGAAAATAAATGAAAAAAAAAAACTATGAAACCATCATAGGTAAAGTGAATATTTTTCATTAAATCAATGAAATTTTTCATTAAATCAATGACATTTTTCATTACATATTAAAATAATGTAAAATCAATGAACTGAATTCATAGTAACCATGAAAGTATTCTTTGGCTGAAAATGAATGAAAAATTCATTGCATACACGAAAAATTGCATTACTATTATGTTACTATTAGGTTCAGTGTTGGAGCCGATGAAATAGGCTTTTTGCTACAATGATAGAAATATCATTGAAAATATGAAGTGAATATCAATTATGACAATGACATTTTCCATCGATTCTATGTAAAAATTTTATTAAATTTTAGAATTTTTTTCTTATTGCAATTTATTTTATTTCAGTCTTTTATTTTTTAATCATAAAAAAAGCATGCCGAAACTTGGATTCGAGCCCGGTCTGCGTGCCAGTCCGTTTACAATGCCACGAGACCAGATGTGGCATGTTGTCAACGTTTCTAAAATCTGAACTACTTGATACGTAGTGCAATACAAAATAAATTCTTTTAATTGAAAAAAATATTTCATATATTTAATGATGCGGGTTACATCTTACCTTAGAAAAAGCATAGTAACCCATGCAATGCGTTAGTCCAGAATGGCCATCAGAAAATAAAAATGGCACCGTTTTCACACTATTGCAGTTCATAATATGTATGAAAATTATATTCAAACGTCAATTTTTTGTTTACAATTGAGAATATAAAATCTGCGTAATATTTATTACTCTCTTCAAATAAATAAATAACAGGCGCGACAATCCAGCATTGGACTAAGGCCGCAGGATGTGTTAGCAGTGGCGGAACAACTTTACTCGGGGCCCTCCCGCCAACTTCTTGCGTGGGCCCTCCTACACTGAGAAAAAAGCAGAGTGAAATCAATCGAAAACACTCTTGAAGGTCGATCCACAATTTTCAGCAGTGCCGGACTTACCATCTATGGCGTACCTTGGCAGTAGTCGAATCGCCGCCCTCCGTCACTAGTTATGGCAGTCGTATTCACATGGATGGCTTAAGGGGGTGTATGTGATGTGAAAATCGCTTGATGGATTTTATGCGAAAAATGTAATTCTCTGCTATTCTTCCGAATGTTTGTATTAATTATTTTTATGCGATTTTAAGCAGCAGAGTTTCAGTGAAATTCACTTCTTATTAAAATGTTTTTCATTCGACTGAACTACCAAGCCAATTTCATGTTGAATTAAGTATACATATACGAATACGCCATTGAAGGAGAAATTCGAAGATTCCATCCAGTGAATAGATCAAAGGAATGTGTGAAAAAGATATGTAAGCAGTAGATTCGGAAGATATAACAGGACATAAAACTAGTCCGGCTTTTGATTAGAAAGGAGACGGGACTCATGCCACAATTTTTCGTGTAAGCCTCGGATAATGACCGGTAGAGACCTTTTTTACTACTTTTGCTGCGCACTGACACTGCGTGATATTACTATTGTATTACACAGATAAGCTTTCTAGTGATCCTACAGCCACAATTTAAAAGTGGGCACATGCCTAGGGCGGCTAATTTTCTGGGCGGCATTTTAACAGAAACGCCTCGTATTCAGGGTTTTAATTAAAACTTTGGTGCTCAGATATTTAGACGTGTTATCTTAGTTTGATCATTTTTCACCCAGCCATATTTGCCAAATTTTCGCTTTGTGATGGGAGAGAATATTAGCAGAAAAGGTACGAAATTCTGGACAGCTCACAAAAACGGTTCTACCCCTAGCGGCAAACACCGTGACTCAGTGTTTGCAGTAGGGAACGTAACGTCCTCAACTTAGCGCAACTTTTATACCATTCACAACTATGTAGCACTGAAGCAAAGTAAATGGCTGGAAAATAAATTTGAAAAATTATGATGAATTGTATTGTTACAATTAAAATAGGACACCTTCATATTTATTGTGATGATTTCCCACCATTTTAGTCGCTCACTTGCGTGTGCCTTCTGGTGAAAAATAATAAAAGAAAACATCGCTCTACAACTCAGGACCACTCATTTGTAAGTGAATGTACCTACTCAATAGCTACGGGTATCGCTTAAACTTGTAGAGGGCGGAACATTTAGAAAAACCTACTAGCAATATTTTACAAAATCAAAGAAAATGTATAAATTTGACAGAACCAAGATTCCAACAAATGGATTCGGACGCTTCGTCTGTGGGCGGCCAAGTTTTACTTGCTACACAATTGAAAAAAGCGACACTTTATTAATTCAACTCTATTTGTACTTAATATTAAATTCAATACAGCAAGACAAGACTCCATTCAAACCAAATGTGGCCTCTGCACCACAGCCCTAATGACCGTGTATATACCGCAGGATAGATAAAATATCTATCTAGTTCTAACTAGTTTAAACTAAGTTTAGTACCACTCTCAAACTATTTTGTTCGTTTATTAAAATTATACAATTTTTGAATGATTAACGCAAATCCCGATATATTAGATTAAAAATCAAATTTAAAACACCGTTTTTTAGCTTTGCGAGTCAAATAAATTTTATTTTCGATGCATTTCGGGTGGCATTCCACCCTGCGATGCGAACGCTGATTTTCTGTCCTCGTAACACAAGCAATATGTGTACAATAACGAGGACAGAAAATCAGCGTTCGCATCGCACATCATACAACATCAACATTTACCAGTCTCGACGAGTGAAGTGCGATTGGTAAAGTGGATAACCGACGAGAGAAAGCTCGATGCATACGAAAGCATTTTCATACAAACGGACAACCAAGCACTAAATCTGGACAGTGGCAATATCGAGTCGGAGCTTTTTACTCTTTTGTAAATGTAACGTAGTTTATAGAATATGTTAACTCTTTTGACTCACTTAATTTAATTTTAATTTTATATTTTGAATTAGCTGTTTTTATTTTCTGTATTAGTTTTATTAATTTATTTATTTCATTTAGTTTTTGCCTAATTCTGCGAGCTTTAATAATTTGTGCAATATTTTCCATCTACTTTTGTCTGTATTAATGTCAATGTTCGCCCATAATATCTGTAAATCATATATGTATTTAGTAGAATCATTTTCTCTCAATGCCATCCAAAAATGTTTTAGTCGTGTTGCTGAAGATGGGTGGAATGCCACCCGAAATGCATCCAAAATAAAATTTATTTGACTCGCAAAAGCTAAAAAACGGTGTTTTAAATTTGATTTTTAATCTAATATTTTGTTCGTGTTTGCCAGTTCATGACAAAGTGGATTGGAATTTAGTCCGAAAGTTTAGAAAAGGTACAATCACCAAAAATGTTTTAAGATAATTTATTTACAGAGAGACCTACCGAATCTTTTACCCATATGGTACTTGGGAAGGAAAAGGGTGGGTTGAATTACAAAGCGCGGCTACAGATACAGCAAATAGCGCAGCCATGTCAGGAGCAATTTTTTTTTTGTAAAAATTTGAGGATCCGGATTGTCTCATGAACTTTAGTCTCTACCCTTACACCAACTTTTGTTTTGACTTCGAAAAGTGTATTTCTCCTCTTGTTTACAAAAAATATCTACGTCGGAATTTTTCGCAGTTGTGCTGTTTTTATGGTTCGACAAATCTGTCATGTGGCTTTTGGGCCCCTAAATCTCGTGGGCTCCCCCGCCACGCGGGCCCTGCGGGCCCTTATGCGCCGCCCCTGTGTGTTAGTGACATCCTATTTCCAAGATCTTATCTGCTTTTTGTTGAGGTAATGAGATCAGCATTACGCTCAGCAGTGTTATTTATCCCCATAAATGGGTACTCGTTTAACATCTGAGTGAGATCATAGTCCGTCACAAGCTCGTGAGTTCGAAAAACACCATGGAACACGGTGAGATTCGAACTCATGAACCTGTGCACCGAAGGTGCGCGCACTAACCGCTCGACCAGCCAGACTACTCTCTTCAAATGCCAACGTGATATTTAACCCTTCTGTTGGCGTATAGATCCAGACAGACCATTGGTACTATATCTTGATGGAAAATATCGTTCAACAATATTTTCCACCCCTTTCCATATATATTTCAAAGGAACCGACGGCCACAAATGCGATCAAACGTTCGGGGAAATGTAAACTATGTCTAAGGAAACGAAAAAACGGCGCATCATCGTAAGACATAGTATGTAAACTGGTTCAAGATCCAAAATTAAACCTCTTCAAAAATTAAGATTGATTTCACAGAAAATTCAGCTACACCTTAGGCATAATAGCTCGTAGGCGACGACAGAAGGGTTAATAATTGCATCGACAATATTTTGACGTTTGAATTAGTTCGTGGAGTGTAGTGTAATAAATTTGGAGTCAAACACATATGGGTTGTGTGATCACATAGCCATTCTGGAAGTCGGACGGGAAATGACCGCATATAGAATTTCGATATTAGGACTGAGCGAAACAAGATGAACCGGATCGGGAACGACCTTATCTCCTAGTTCCCAAACTGTGTTGCTTTACTCTGGTAGTCAACTTGAAGCCACACCCAGAATGGCTGGAGTCGGCATCCTTTTGAACAAGGAAGCTCGCCAATCTCTTATAGATTGGAGGCCTATTTCCGACCGAATAATAACTGCCAGATTCAAGTCCAGAGTAAGGAACATTACCATAATTCAGTGCTACGCCCCAACTGAGTCAGCCGACCAGCATGCTAAGGACGCCTTTTACCACCTGCTTGGCGACACCTTTGACAAGGCTCCCAGAGGTGACATAAAAATTATTATGGGGGATCTCAACGCTAAAATTGGGTCTGACAATGTTGGACTGGAACATCTAATGGGCAATCATGGTTTGGGTGTTAGGAACGATAATGGTGAGTTGTTCGTAGAGTTCTGTAACTCTCGTCAACTTGTCATTGGCGGCACCCTGTTCAAACACAAACCTTGCCATTTAGCTACCTGGATATCTCCAGATGGCCGAACAGAGAACCAGATTGACCATAAGGCTATCTCCAAAACATGGAGAAATTGTCTCATGGACGTCAGGGCTAAGAGTGGTGCTGATGTAGGCAGCGATCACCAACTTGTCATCGCAAAAATTCGCTTGCGGACCGCTGCTATTCATCGCACACAAAATGAGCGTGTATCGCCACGATTCAATGTGCAAAAACTTAAAGATCCATCAACAATACGTGCAGTTTCTAGCGCATTGCACGAGATAGCTAATGCACAAACGCCAGATACTCCTTCATCAATTGATGATAGATGGAACATTGTGAAGGACGCTTTTATATCGTGTGGCGAAACATTTGTGGGCAGACTTCAGCGAGGTAGGAGACCATTTATCAGCGACGATACATGGTCTCTGATAACTGCACGGAAGAGAATTAAAGAGCAATTGAACTCGGCTACTGACACTACAGTCAAGCAACAACTAAGGACCGAGTACAATTCTCTTCAAAAAAGAGTGCAGAGAAGCGTAAGACGTGATAAACGCAACAACATCAACGCGTTAGCGGTGGGGGCAGAAGCTGCGGCTTACCGTGGTGACAGTGGGACCCTTTACAAGCTCATTAAGCCATTGACTGGCAAATCTTTTACCCATGAGCATCCTGTAAAAGATAAAGACGGGTCTCTGCTATAGTCACAGACGAACAACAACTGCGCCGTTGGAGAGAGCATTTCATGGAGGTACTTAACAACAACTTCAACCCTTCAAGCCCACCTCCACCGGAAGCAGCAAGTCTTCCGCAAATGGCCAGAACTAATACCGGTTTACCATCCAAGCTGGAAATAATTAAGGCCCTTAGATCATTGGAAGCTGGTAAAGCCCCGGGGGCAGACGGTATCCCCATGGAACTTTTGAAAGCGGATATCAACGCTACAGCGGATATTCTTCTATCCCTGATCCAAGAGTGTTGGACAAACGAGACTCTTCCTCAAGAATCGAAGAAGGGCGTCATTGTTAAAATCCCTAAGAAAGGAAATCTCAAGGATTGCAATATTTGGCGTGGAATCTGTCTCCTCCCTGCAGTCTCTAAACTGATGGCCAAAATAATCTTGGACCGGATCAAGACAACAATCGACCGCACTCTGAACAATGAACAAGCTGGTTTTCGTGAGGGTTTTTCATGTAGCGATCATATCAACACCCTCCGAATTATAATTGAACAATCCGCTGAATGGAGATCCCCGTTACATCTTATGTTCATTGACTTCGAGAAGGCGTTTGACAGCGTTGACCGGGCTTATATCTAGATAGCCTTACGTAGGAGAGGCATACCAGAGAAACTTATTTCCATCATAAAGGAGTCCTACAATGGAGCCCAATGTCATGTCTTGCACAAGGGTGAATTGTCCAGTCCTTTTGAGGTGAATAATGGAGTCAGACAAGGCTGTATCTTATCACCAATGCTGTTCCTTATTACCATCAACGATGTAATCTGCGATTCTCTACGCGACCATAAAAGTAAGGGTATCAGGTGGAAGTTATTCGATTACCTTCAGCACCTGGACTACGCCGACGACATTTGCCTTCTATCAAACACACCAGATCACCTGGCTCAAATGACGCATGCTTTGCATCGTGCCTTAAAAATTAATGCCGCTAAGACTAAATACAAGAGCTTGTCATTAGGAGAGCAAAACACCATTTCTATCTCCGGACAACCGATAGAAAAAGTCAAGGGCTTTACTTACCTTGGGAGCGTAGTGACTGCGGATGGTTGGGCTGATGCCGATGTCGAGTCGCGTATAAATAAAGCCCGAGCAGTATTTTTCAGTTTGACTCCTCTCTGGCAAAACCACAACATCTCCAGAAATACCAAACTCCGGATCTTCGAAAGCAATGTAAAATCTGTGCTTTTATATGGGTGTTCCACGTGGAACATTACCACCAAACTGCAAACTTTTGTGAATCAGTGCCTACGGCGCATCCTACGAATTCGCTGGCCTGAGGTAATATCTAACGACGACCTCCTCAAAATTACTCGCCAAAATAGGATAGGCATCGACATAAATAAAATAATAATAATAAATAAATAAACGGCGAAAGTGGCAGTGGATAGGTTACACACTTCGAAAAGAGCCAAAAAACATTGGAAAACAGGCTAGATTGGAATCCTCAGGGAACCAACGCTAGCCGTCGTGTGGGACGACCCAAAAATACATGGAGAAGATCTGTTGAGGCAGAGGGAAAATCTATAGGCAAATCGTGGGACCAGCTAAAGGCGATGGCTGCCAATAGGCAGAGGTGGAAAAGAGGCGTAGTCAATGCCCTATGCCCCACTAGGGGTTAAAAGGAACCAGAGAGAGAGATAGCCATTCTGGACTAACGCATGGCATGGGTTACTATGCTTTTTCTGAGCATCTTACTTAATAAATGTTTATACATAGAAGCTATGCAATTGAATATTTTGTTCCCATGAATTTTGTAGGTATTAGATTTATTTCCTTCATTCTAAGTAATTTTGTGCATTAGTTGTATGTGGGTATTTTTTAATTCTATTACTACTGACATCATAAATTCTATAAAACTGTATTTGACCCAATGGTGTTTTTAATTACAGTAGAGACTCGAAAATTAGAATCCGCTAAAATTAGAATTTCTTGGAAGTTAGTACACATATTTTTCTATTAGCATACCTCTGAAATTAGAATTGGAAATTTCTAATTTACGAGGTAACTCTGAAATTGGAAGTGCTGGCCACGCAATATTGTGTCGCACCCTCCTTCATCTCCTATCTCAAAAATAGGGAGATGGAAATCATCAATAAGGTAACTAACGCTTATTTACCCGTCAAAAAGAAAACGCTGCATTCAGCTGAATTGTCGGAAATGGAAGATAAGCTTTATGACTGGATATTAAAACAACGCGAAAAAAATTGCGTATTAGATGGCAACATCATTAAAGAAAAGGCACTTGCAATTATTGGAGCTTCGTCGAATTTGGCAAATAAATCGTTTAATGCTAGCAATGGATGGTTGCAAAACTTTAAGCGCCGTTTCGGATTGCGGAATCTTAAAGTATGCGGCGAAAAACTATCGAGCGACACCACAGCGGCTTTCAATTTCAAACGTGCATGAAAACGTTAATGAAAAAATTCAGCCATTGGGGCTAACGAGCGACCAAATATATAATGCCGATGTGTCTAGCTTATTTTATAGACTTTTGATAGATAAAATATTTGTTACACCAACTAAAAAAAAGTGCTCCAGGACGTAAAACGTGCAAAGAGCGATTGACGTTTATGTTGTGTTCCAATTCCTCGGGTACACATAAATTGAAACCGCTTGTTATAGGAAAAGCGAGGAACCCAAATTTTTTAAAGATTTCAATAATCCGCCCGAATAAAGCTCATCAAATACGGCCTGGATGACATCATTTATCTTCAAAAATTGGTTTCATAATTCTTTTATAAGACAGGTAGGACATAAAATCTAATTTTAATAAATTTATCAGTAACATTTTGTCAAATATCAACAGGTGGAAGATTTCATGCAGGAGCGAAATTTGCCAAAAAGGGCGCTGCTACTGGCAGATAATGCTGCAAGCCATTTGGAATTGAAAACCGATGATAGCAACCTTTTTGTAATGTTTACCGCCGAATGTTACCTCAATATTACAACCCTTGGACCAAGGCATTATACGTTCGACTAAGCTCAATTACCGAAAAAGCTTGCTATCAACAGTTATTACTCAAGAAAATAGGAGAATAACTGACTTGTTGAAGCAAGTAAAAGTGCGGGAAGCTATTTTATTTTTAAAATCCGCCTGGGATAAAACTTCAGCAGACCAGCTGGCGACGAGTTGGAACAAAATCTTTAACACCGCTTCTGTTGACGAAGAAGATTTTGATGATGAGGATAATATTCCCCTTGCTAGACTTCGGGTTGATGCGGAGGTTCAGGAAATTGTGACACTTTTCGCTTTTACTCAATCAAACTGTATCAGTGCAAGAAGTTCAGCAATGGAGCTCGGATCATGCGTGTAGCAGCATACCAGACTTTTCTGCTCTTACCGAAAACGACGACTCCTCCATAACGATGGGCTTTTTTCATCGAACCCAGAAATGTCACCTACTTCGTAGGTCACAATTGTAGCGCAAGCAATAACAAATCAGAAAGAGAGGAAGAAAATCAATCTAAGAAACCAAAATTGAGGTAGTCATATATTTTCGCTGTTACATCAATAAAACTATGACAATGTAAAGAAATTCATTTTTAATTTTTTGGGACGATTCCTCCGACTGCGCTAATTGACCTAGCTTGATTTTGGTCTCGTTTAAGAGATAATAATTCAATCAGCAAGAACATACATTTATACAATTTGACATAACGAAGTTTTTAGCAATCACTAAATACGCATTTAAATAGGCAATTTACCCCAACTTCCTCCATCCCCACTAATACCAAAACTCAGTTACGTCTCTTAACATCTACATTTAAGAAAATATCCCTTTATTGTACTGTTTTGACCCTTGGCCGGTAATTACAACAGGTCTACTTGACCTATGATATTGATTAATGTACCGGTGAATAGATTATTTAATTGGAAAGAAAACCTCTACCATTTGACTGTAGGGTCGACAATAAGAGTGATATTAAGCAAAACTGCAAATTTAACCAATAGATAAGTAGGCAATTTACTATATCAACTCCCTCCTATAAATACGAAAACTCAGATTTAGATCTAGGACGTACCCCTTAACATCTCCACCAAATTTCAGTCATTACGTCTTTTACTTAAGCAAAATATTCTCATTATTAGTGCAATTTTGTCCTTTAACCTGTCATTATAACGGAACTATTTTGCCTATGATATTGACTTAGGTATCGTTGAATAGACAATTCGATTAGAAACAAAACTTCTATACGTCGCTTTACTGTAGGAATTCCAGTAAGAATGATATTAAGGAAAAACGCAAACTTCACCCATAAGTATAGTCAAATTACTATAACTTTCCCCGTTCCCAAAAATACGGAAACTCAGAATTAGACTTAGGGCACGTTGCTTAACATCTCCCACAAATTTCAGTCATTACGTGTTTCACTTAAGCAAAATATTCTCATTATTAGTGCTAGTTTGCACTTTAACCTTCGGGCGGGCGCAATGCATCTGGCAGATTAAGTGACCAGTTTTTGTTGCGCCAATCAGCGATATGAAAAGGGAGAGATCTGAAATTCACAGTAGCTTAATCTTTATCGATCAACTACCCAAAGCAGTTTTCAGTTTCTATCTACCATATGTCTGAGGGGCGGGAGGGGATGAAATAATCTCTCAGATGCATTGCGCCCGATTGTGTTATTTTCTCCTTTTCTATGAAAATGTCCACTTGTTTTGTTATACTCTTCACATTGCGTAATAACTTTGTGTTGACTTTTAGGCTCACCAAATCGTTCAATAAGTCAAATAAGCTCAGATTTTTTAAGCGGTCGAGTTGTTGGAAGTTTTTCAAATATTGTAGCGATTGAAAGCGATATATTCTTAGAAAATTCAAAATGTGAAGAGTATCAAACTTTGTGAGCCAGTTTTTGTTTCTAAAATTTCGTTGAACTGTTTAAAAGAGACAATGCAACAATAAATAAGAGTCTAAAATATACAGAAACTTAGTTTCATCCTTTTTTCTGCAAATAATCTGTCAGATGCATTGCGCCCGATCGTGTTAGGATTAGTATTGCGCCCGCCGGAAGGTTAACCGGTCACTATAACGGAACTGTTTGGCCCATTATCTTGACTTTGGTTCCGTTGAATAGACAAGTCGATTAGAAACAAAACTTCTACATCTCTTTACTGTAGAAGGTATTAAGGAAAAACGCAAGATTCCCCTATAACTAGGCAAATTACTATAACTTCGCCCACTCCCACAAATACGAAAACTCAGATTTAGATTTAGGGCACGTTTGTTAACATCTCTACCAAATTTCACCCATTACGTATTTATACGTAATACGCTAATACGAGTAAACCATACTCGTTTACTATACTAAAAGATACAATTTTAAATCGCAGAGGCACCTAAAAAGGGATAAATCTATCTATCTATCTATCTATGCGATATTACGTCATCCCGATTTTTTTTCTAAAAGTTATCCCTACTACTTCAGGGACGAAGTTATCCTTCAGTCCAAGGCAGAGAGGCGAACAATTAAGAACATTGGCCGTTACAATCGTTCGAATTGTGTATGGCTTGCAGTGTGTATAACAAATTTTATCAATAATTGTATTGAAATATGTAGTTCAAGAACATAACAAAGTATTCGTAAATAATTGATTTTTACATTTTGATACTTGTTAACATTTTCCATATTATGTGGGGTCAATAAGCTTTGGGGTCTCCACGTGCCCGTCCGCGTTGATCGCGGGAAGTGCCTGGCGAAAAGTTAATAGCTGAGGAAAAGAAAAGCTGGCAAATTGCAGTCTTGCCTCGTTCCTCTGGCCACCTCAAAAGGATCTGAAAGTTTACTCTTGTGGAAAATCTGGAGCATGATATTAGTTCTCGTGATAAAAATATATATCTGCTTGCTTTACAATTAAAAGGCGTATCATTAATATAAAAGGGTACAACACATATAAAACAGTTTATCTTGGTGTGTTTTTTTTAATGTAATTGATTTTACTAACTGTAGTCAAATATACCAACAACGCCAAATATTTCCCCAAAGATATTGGAATTGGAAAATGCCATCACACTTTCGACTACGCCATGAAAATAGAAGAGAAAACTTGTACTAGTAATACCTCAAAATATGTCTACTTAAAAATGTTTCCAGTATATCTACAAAAATGATATATGTAAATCTTCTTCTTATTCTTTATGGCACGATAGCCCGACGTCGGGCCTTGGCCGCCTGGATTGAAAACCTCCAATTGTCGCGGTCACGCGACCTTGTCCTCCAATTCCGAAAGCCTAACATCTGGTGGGCGTCCTCACATACAGAATGCTCCCATCGGGCTCTCGGTCGTCCACGCAATCTGGCTCCGTCCACTTGTTGCGCGTTCATCACCTTTTTGGGCATGCGATCGTCGTTCATCCTTTGTACATGACCCGCCCATTGCAATCGCTGCAATTTCACGATCTTCGACACCTGTAGCTCATCATACAGCTGATACAACTCAAGGTTGTACCGGATGCGCCATTCACCTCGTTCACGAACGGCCCCGAAGATTCTTCGGAGAACCTTTCGCTCGAATGTGTCCAACAGGTGTTCAGAGTTTTGGGTTAGGGTCCATCCCTCGCAGCCATAGCATAGCACAGGTCGGATTATGGTTTTATACACGTGGAGCTTCGTGTTCCTGTGCACTAGCTTCGAATTCATAATTTGGAGGACCGCAAAATAACACTTATTAGCTAGTTGTATCCGTCGCTTTATCTCATCTGTTTCGTTAGCGTCCTTTGACAAATTGCAACCCAGGTAAGTGAAGTTGTCTACATACTCTATATTGAGGTCCCCCACTGTGATGCTTGAATTTACTGGCGTTCTATTTTTTGATTGCATCATGACCTTGGTTTTAGATTCGTTGATATGTAGCCCAACTTCATTGGCGGCGTTATTGAGATTATGCAGAAGGCTTTCTGCATCACCCAATCTTCGAGACATATATGTAAATGCTTCTTTTGATTAAACATTCTAGTTTAGGCAGATAAATAAATAAATAAATACAAATTTCACTTTTTCTAAAAAAAAAATCTCAGTAGGTCCAGCCAGACCTATTCGGTATAGAATATGGATATTGTAGTAGGTGCCGACAGAAGAGTGAAAACATTAGACGACCAAATTCCATAACGCAGTAGATCTTTAGCCCTGGTCAGGACAACAGATCTCCTCTCCTTGTAAGAGTTATCTACGCTGTACTGCCACCAATAAATAAATAAATTCCATTTGTTATAATTAAATGTTGTTTATTGCAATACTATGTAAATAAATATTTAGATCAACCTGTTATGGTTAAACATTTGATTTAAATTAAATGATTTTCTCAGAACCACGAAAAGTATGCCCATTCACACGATATCTACCAGAGCCCTACATACCTCTTAAGTATCTTAATTTGATATCCATTGAACACAAACCGTAAATCACCATATGATTCACTTCCTTAAGATTCCTCCCTTCAGATAAACATTTAGATACCGGTGGCAATTCTCACAGCCAGATTATTGACACCAATGCCATAGCATAAAATTATCCCTAAGATGATTTGACTATACACATTCGTGCTGTACTAGTACGTTATATAGGTGTGTTCATGTACCTACACATACATATTTAACAAAGTGTCATTGCAATCATAGACGGAAATCTTGTTGTACATATATTTCTTTTTCGCCTCTTGAATCTCTATGGGGAACAACTCGACCCTCCGTAAAAAGGGGTGAGCAATTTTGGTTGATTTGCAGCCAAGCCAGGCCAAAATGTTTGTATAAACTTCTTATCATGCTACTAAGAGCTAAGAGGGTTAAATGTACTCTCATTATGGCAATGAGAAAGACGACTGTTGATATGATGCTGTGTTGATGATGATGTTCCTGGCAATAAGCATAAGGATTTTATGTCGGGCTCACCTTGGTTTCAGTTGTTATTCGTCCTATACCCTTTCCACATTGGTGTCGTGCGGTTTGTGCGGGTGTGGATTTTGTTTTGCTTTCAATTCCGGGTTTAACCCTCATCCAGCGGCAGATTTTTACAACGCTTGCCGGCGGCAAAGGTACACCTGTACCTTAGTACATTTTGTATGAAAATCTTCACTATTTGTATGAATTTTGACCGTAAAACCGTTATATTATGTTGAGTAGTCACAAATTAGTAACTATTTTTCCCGAAGTGAATGTTTTAAGAAGTTGGGTTTATGTGGATTTAATTTTTGGAGTGGGTAAATTTAGGAAATAGGCAAAATTTTAAAAAGAAAATTGAAAAAATGGGTTGCTTGGAATTTTAATTTGACGAAATCTAAAATTGATTTACAAATGAAAAGTAGAAAACGGTTCAAATTAAGTCATTAATGATTTTCGAAGAATTTGGTATGTTTGATTTGCGAATTGTGGAGTCTTAGGTTAAAATTTACCCCCCTGCCCCCAATATATTATTCTGTTACTAGAACCCGTTATCGCAAACGAAAAAAACGTCAATAATTATCACATTCTCGTTATTTTCCATAAAACAACAATATTTGAAGCAATAAATATATTGGAGAAATGAGTAAATGTGTTATTATACGAAAGAAAGGTCCTGTCAAGCAACAAGCAAGTATAATCGGCTAGTATAATTTTCAGTCTCTAATCTTTGTAAATCTAAACTCAGGCCAATTCCTATAGAAGAAAAATATCTAAAATTTTAATTGTGATTGCTGTTGGTTAATTGTAATATATTTGCTCGTATATGTAATTAAATCCAAGGATCAATTGAAAAATTAAAACAAGAAACCGAAAACATGTGGCATATTCTATAGCAGTTATCGGTATCTATATATGGTACCAACGTATACAATTCAACCAAGTTTATGTACCACCCAAACATCCATTTAGAAATTTGGTTGGATGCTTCTGCTGGTTTTCAGCTGAAACTTCAAAAGGAACTCGGGTGGAGGTCCCGAATTACACATATTAGGTGATGGAATACAAATTATGGGAATTTGTGGTAAAGAAAATCAACCGCTAAAATACAAAATTTTAGCATTTGTTACAAACCTATAATTTTCACTGGATGTTATGGGGGAAAGAAGGCGTAATACATTGTATTGGTTGCCCCAAGCCATTACTTCAAAAAGTTTGGTATGCCAGTAAAAGTCTTCAGATTGATGTCAAATAACCAACAACCGCTGTATGAGTTAAGTCCTTATAGATCGATATCTCCAAGGACCTTGATCATTACAAATAAAATTCGTAAATCAAATACTTCTGTACATGACTCGATTCTCAACTTATTGATGCTATAATAAATCTCTCTAAGCATGAGCATTCACCAAAAATATTTTATTTTCGTTTTTTGTAAATTTTCTTTCATACAAAATATATGAAGGTACAAATGTACCTTTGCCGCCGTTAAAGGGTGTAAGATTAATTTTGCTCCCTAACTTGGGGATGGGTGGTCACACATTTCTGAAATTTGGAATACATATTTTAAACTAAAATCGTAGAGATGTCAGAAAATTTCAGCCCGATTGGACCTATATTAAAAAAGTTACGGTGTTTTAAAAACCTAAAAGGTACACCTGTACCTATCCCGCTGGATGAGGGTTAAGTGCCACAAGGATTGTTTAGCAATTCTTCTTGCACTCAATGAATAATTCCATCATTTATAACTTTCATTCTTTCTTTCGCTCGTCAACATTTTTAATTTAAATTTAAATCCTTTTTTAAATATGAATAGAAGAAATCCTTTTTTGTTTTTCAACGGTCACGAGAGGTAAAGCCATGCTTTCGTTATAAGTGGAGTATCATTTATATTCTCATGGGGGTCATCAGCTATCGCCTTCCTGCTACAGTGCGGGTGTAAATTAGTAACATGTTAACTGAATTTATGAAATTGGAATTTGTTTAAGTGAGAAATGATAAGAATGCACGAAAGCAATAATTGCTATAACTAATCAGTGTTGTGTGGGTATAATATACACCCAAAATATATGATCCTTCTTTACTACCGATAGAGTAGTTTGTCACCTAATTTAGCATAATTTGACAACTTAGCTTATACTAGAGAGCAATTTTTTAAACTTTTTTATCGTTTTATATTTTTCATGAAGCTTTTATTATAGATAATATCCTAATATTTGAGCACGTGACTGTCATTCCTCTTCAGTACAGAGCCTTTCCAATTATATTACGGCTTCGGCTACCCATAGTGCTTTTCAACGTAATTTAACTCTTCCTACAAAAAATACAAGTACAATATTTATAGTAAAAGAAGATTCGTTAAGCATTAGGACAATGTCTGATTTTATACGAAATCCTTTCGTTTTATAATGACCGTCATAACATTCTAATCCCTCGTCCTTTTTCTCGCTTTTCAAATTGACTGAATGATCTGCATTACGAACAGACTCGACAAAATGTTCCTTAGCATTCGACGCTTCAATTGGATGTACACAATCGGCGGCCAATAGATAGACCGCACACAAGATATTCCTAAAATGCCAATACTATACCGTACAAAAAGCCATAGGAAAAACTTGATTCAAGTGTACGACAACTTAAATGTCCACAAGTACAATGCCATATTTTCGGCAGTCGGGCAGTTCAGGCAATCATGGAGTAATCCTGGGATATTAATGGTTCAGTTCCTTCGATTTACGGTTGGACAATTTTCATGGAATACGACCAACTCACAGCTAGTGGGAGAAATGAATTTGTGGAAATTGAAAGATTTCTCGACTTTCTTATACTTTATGAAGAGGATTAGAGTTGATGTCGAAACGAATGGTGGAATGTTTTGTGTAAAAACATCGCGAATAGTCTTTGTCAGTGTCTATCTAATATACTAATAGTAGGGTTAATGGTGCTTGTTTAATATTGCTTCGTTTCACCAAAATATTGTTTCGTTCGGAACAATAACATTCAATAAAAGCATAATGTAGTTATATATAGAAATACGCGGGGAGTCAATTTCAACCTTTAGACTTGAAATCCCATCCGTAGAGCCTTGCTAAACGGACGATTCAAGGGTTTCATTATGCACGAACAACTTGTCACTGCATTTGAGGAACGAACGAAACTACTTTTATTCAGAATGGATTCAATATAGATTCACAAAAAAAATGTAATAAACTCAAAATCCGTTCGAGATCTACAAAAATAAATAACAACCACCTTAAAATTAGAGGTTTCACTTACTATCCTAATATGCCATGTTGTACACTCATAATGTGGATGTGGTTAATAGTTCACGTTCTTTGCGTATAAATTACAACTAAATCTAAATTAGACCGAAATCCAATCATTTGACTCTGGCCTTCATTTACTTCGCTAATTTTTCAAGTCCATGAGCAGCGACGTGATATGAATGCTACTCTCATGTTCTCGAGACCGTTACATCGCGCACAAGGATAATTTTCACGGGTAAAAAAAAATGGTCAGAGGGCAAAAAGCAATGAACTTATCAGAGAATATAGTTGAACAGGGATCACTTTTTTATAGGAATCCCTTTTAAAAGGACATTTCGGTAATTACACATTTAGCTGTGGAGACGAATAATTTTAATTGGCTATTATAGGATGACGAGCTTGAAGGGGAACAGAAATTATTCATTTACATATTCATATTTATATTGAGATGCAAAAGTAGGTACGCGTATTTTTTAGAATCCATGAGCAAATCTAAAAACAATGGGTTTAAAATAAGTTTTTAATCGCGACTGCCCGAAATGTAAATATATATACATTTCTGGCAGCCGCGATTAAGAACTTATTTTAAACCCATTGTTTTTTAATTTGTTTATGGGTTCTATTAATCACGGATAAAGGAATTATTTTAAATTATTAAATTAAATTTACACTTTAGAGAAAAATAACAGAAGTCTTTAATAGTCTTATTACTCATCAAGGGGCTATTTCGAAAAGATAATATTACTGACTTCATAGATTTCATTAGCTTATTTTTTTTTCCTTTTTAAATAATTGTATCATCTGCATATTATTGTTATCGGGTTATCGCTCGTGTTAAATTATTTTATACGTAGCTCAAGAAAGCGGACCTTCAAAATGAGCACTGTCCAAAATATATTGGTTTCGGCGGAAAATTAAGTTTTAGTCGTTGGATCAATAAACGTTATACGAAAAAAAAACACTATTCATTTTATTTGATATAAAGTAATTTTATTTAGGTATTTTTTTAAAACTTACGATGATTAACTTAAAAAAAATAAAATAATTCGGTGATGTGATGTTTGGTTTACTCAGTTTCATCTTCGAATACTTCATCTGTTGAAAAATATCCATCGTCCATCGGTCGAGAATTTTGATTGCGCTGATACTGTAATTTTTCTGTAAACCAAAAATGTATTTCCTGATAGTGAGTCGCCATATTATATTGCCACTCAACGAGCCGTCGAAGGTATGCACATCCATGAATATTATGTGAACATTTAGTACATTGTGAGTATCTGTGATACAGCTTATCTCTCATAGCTCGCGCATAATTGAACTTGCGCGCGCAATGATCAATAAGACTTTGGTAATATTCGATTCCCTCCATAATTAGTACGACTGATTGTTTTAAATTTTTCAAAACTTCGAAGACTTATCTATAGGAAGGTACTGATACAGTACTAACGCATATGTATTTCACTATTTTCTGCTCAAATCCTTTTGGTGACTATAATGGAAATGCCCTCATATTTCATTGATATTTATACTATGTTCATATTTATTTTCATCAGTTAAGCATAACTGCATCTCTTGCAATATGGTAATTACATTCCATATAACAATTTTTCATTAGGAAAATCCCTTAATATTTTTTCCGTAAGTCATAAAATGTGCTTTACGTTACCTGCTTTTCTCATAATTAGGTGCTGACGCCCCTGACGCTATTTTGTAACCCTATGGCCGTTGTTCGTTTAATATTTTGTTGTTATGTTATATTATTATATTAATAACTTTCTATACATATAAGGAGCAAAACAAAAATCTTCTGGCCAGTGGCGTAGATAGGGTGAGTCAAGGTGGACCAAATACCCTGCAGTCATATTTTTTTATTGGTTATATCTATCCACTTTCAATTTAGGTAAATTTGACTACATTGCTGACCGTCGCGTCGTCAGGAGGATTTAAAAATTGAACCTTTTTATAGTATTTATTTGATATTGTCTCCAATATACCGGAACCGTGAAACTATGTGACTTCATATTCAAATAAAACTTAACTATTGCCTTTTTTAATAGATATATTTTTTAAACTTTCCAAATAAAACAAATTTTTTTTAGAAATAAATAAGCTACATACCTATTACGATAATATTTTTATTTATTAATTTTTAAATGATTGTTGGGCTAATGGGTTAAGAGTCCAAGGCATGTTTTGTACACCTTTTTTACTGCAAATTATATGAGGAATAATTTTCCGGTGCGTTTATTCGGTAGTTTTTGGGCAACCTATACACGTAACCTAATAAGAAAAACGATAAACAATAACGCAATAAGCGGGTTCTATACAAAATCCACAAGTCAAAATCCAAAAGTCATAATCCATAAAGACAAAATCCATAAAGACAAAATCCATAAAGTCAAAATCCACAAAGTCAAAATCCATCAAGACAAAATCCATAAATTTTTGTAAGAAGAGAGCCATAATGCTTATTGCGTGGGCACTAGACAATTACCAAACCTCGGAGCATATGCGCTTTACCTAAAGACACGGAGAAGGATGCACCCGGAGCATATGCGCCTTAGGTGTTTCTGTCTTTACCTGAAGCGCTTATGGTCCGGTGCATTCCTCTCCGTGTCATCGGCCAAATCGTATATGCCACGGATGAATCCTTTTCCGTGTCTTCAGGTAAAGCGCATATGCTCCGGGATTTGGTAATTGTCTAGTTAACGTAATAACGTACATAAATATTCAATTGTGATAAGCAAACTGATGTAAATTTGAATTTATGGATTTCGTCTTTTTGGATTTTGACTTTGTGAATTATGACTTTATGGATTTTGTCTTTGTGAATTTTGTCTTCGTGGATTTTGACTTTGTAGATTTTTCAATTTTTTGGATTTTGTCTTTTTGGATTTTGTATTTTTGTATTTTGTATAGAACCCAAAAAACCAATGGCAGTGATTAATATAATTAATAATACATCTCAACACACGACATTTATGAAAAATAACGCAATAAATAATTATATATATCGAAGACTAACATTAAGTGAAATATTTTTCTGGAAAGAACAAATTAATGATATATACCGTAATCTAACTATTAAAAATTACCCTGGTAACATAATAAAAAGATATATAAACAGAAACATAATAAATAATAATAATACACATAATAATAGCACCACACAAAATAATAACAATAATATAATATAATACGAACAACATATAACAGCCTAACATATATACCTACACTATCAGAAAAAATCAATGCAGTCATACCAAAAACGACCCTCAATAGTAAAAATGAAACGATAAAAATTAACATTGCATATAAACCCCATAACAAATTTAAAAATTAGTTATACACGAACTTAAAACAGAAAATTAAAACAATAGACAAAAGCAAGGTAATTTACAAAATATTATGGATATTATGGTTTGACTAGTAGAAACTTAAAATTTAGAATGGCTGAGCATCAATATCCATCAAAAATGACAACAAATTGTAATAGCAAATTAGTAACACACCAAAAACAATATAATCACGTAATGGACTTTAATAATCCGATAATAATAGATACAGACAGAAGTAAAGAGAAAATTCGTACGAAAGAGGCCATATACAGGGTGTCCCGCATTGGGTGGTCAATACTGTAAGGGTTGATAGCGCAACTTGTTTCAGCAAGAAAATTCCCAACACAATCGGAATTTTTTTTACCGTTACCTTGTTATCGCTCTTTTTGTGAAATTCATCGAAAAGCGTGACTTGTCACGCAAAATCGTAATTTGCAGCACTCCTGATGACTTAACCCGGGAACACTAATCTTAATTCCGGGCGCTTGTTACTAACCATGAGTCATTTTGACTCACTATGGAAATTGCTAGATTTAAAGTGGAAGAGTATAAAAACTTGTGCCAGAATTCTTCGGAATACTTCTTTTATACAAGCTATATTAAGAGTTTGTGCATTATATCCGAATCTTAGAGAAAACATTGCAACTCATGCCATGCCTTAGTCCAGAGTGGCTATGTGATCACACAACCCATATGTGTTTGACTCCAAATTTATTACACTACACTCCACGAAATAATTCAAATGTCAAAATATTGTCGATGCAACTATTAACCCTTCTGACGCCACCTACGAGCTATTATGCCTAAGGTGTAGCTGAATCTTCTGTGAAATCAATCTTATTTTTTGAAGAGGTCTAGTTTTGGTTCTAGAAATAGTTTACATACTGTGTCTTACGATGATGCGCCGTTTTTTCGGTTCTTTAGACATAGTTTACATTTCGCCGAACGTTTGATCGCATTTTGGTCGTCGGTTCCTTTGAAATTTATATGGAAAGGGGTGGAAAGTATTATTGAACGATATTTTTCATCAAGATATAGTACCAATGGTCTGTCTGGATCTATACGCCAACAGAAGGGTTAAATATCACGTCGGCATTTTAAGAGAGTAATGAATATTACGTGGATTTTATATTCTCAATTGTAAACAAAAAATTGACGTTTGAATAATATTTTCACGCATACTATGAACTGCAATAGTGTGAGAACGGTGCCATTTTTATTTTCTGATGCCCACTCTGGACTAACGCATGCTTTCTCTAAGATCCGAATAAACTGTAGAAACAACCAAGAAACCAAATATGCCAACTAAAGAATGTAGACGGTTGTTACTAACGTGAGCCATTTTGACTCACAAGAAACGTTCGTTTAGTAGGTACTAACCCCGTCACAGAAAAACACAAATAGCTGCTTACCATAAAATCGGAAACGTTTGCTTACTCGGACATATTTCTTAAAGAATACATGGGTAGCGGAACCCAATGGGCCAACCGCCATTTCTACGAAAAATGGAAATATGTGGAATATGCGTCAAAATGACTCACATTAGTGTTCCCGGGTTAATCTAAGATTTGATTTCAGTTTCAGAAACTACAAACGAATTGCCCGGAAAGTGGATTGGCAGATTTGGGACAGTTGCGTGGCCTGCGACAAGTCCCAACCTTACTCCCATAGATTTTTATTTGTGGGGTAACTTAAAAAGCAATGTCTATTCCGAGCCGATTACCTCCCGGGAACAGCTGCTGCAGCGAATTAATGATGCTTGTGACTACATTAAGGAAACCCCTCCTGAAATCCTTCGGGACGTTTCTTCCATGCGCCGAAGGTGTCGACTCTGCATACAAAATGGAGGAGGCCAGTTCCAGCAGTATTATTCCAATTCATCAAACAGACCCATTTAATCATTAGTTAATATTTTTAGTTTATTGGTTCTTTCTCATTTTCAAAACTTCATTTTCATTTTTATTTAACAAATTTTCAAAATTGCGATAGTAAAATATAAAAAATAAATGAATAAAATTTCAGTTTAAATAATCCGATAAGAAAATAATTACCTTGTTTTTTTATATCCAATATGTGTAATTCTAAATGTAAATATGAAAAGTGATATACCGTTGGAAAGCCAACATGTTGAAGCAACTTTTATCAACTTTGCAGAGTTGTACGTATAAAGCACCGTTATGTAATTACTGTTTGAATTTTCGATGAAAAATCTATTTTAAAATTTCTATTAAGTTTGAGTAACTGTATCTTGAAAGTGCCGATAATGTTGGCAACAGGAAAAACTTCAGTTGTTGTGAAATTTTATGTAGTTTCTGAAACTGAAATCAAATCTTGGATTAAGTCATCAGGAGTGCTGCAAATTACGATTTTGCGTGACAAGTCACGATTTTTGATGACTTTCACAAAAAGAGCGATAACAAGGTAACGGTAAAAAAAATTCCGATTGTATTGGTAATTTTCTTGCTGAAACAAGATGCGCTATCAACCCTTACAGTATTGACCACCCAATGCGGGACACCCTGTATATAGAGAAACATTACAAAGACTCCCTCAACAGCAAAACAGAGATAGATGACGTAGTGAGTAAATACAAAAAACTAGTTATACTATAGAATAACTGAACTAGATAGAAATAGCAGAAAATTGACAAAAGCACTAGACAAAGTAGAAGTAGAGTTCAGCGATCGAGCATAGAAACATCTTTTTTTTTAATTTTTTACAAAATAACAATAATGTAAGTAATAATATGGATAAGACAAAATGTATTATAGAATAATTATAAAAATACCAATTGTAGAAATATAATTCTGAAGAAGCCGAAGATTGAAGTAGGCGAAACGTCAATAAAGGAGAGATAATATGGAAATTAGCTGATGAAGTGAAAATTATTGCAACAAACATTCAACACAAATAATCTGTTTCAAACTTATATTTCTTGTTTGGGTATAGTTACATACAACATCTTCAGGTGGGAGATTGGTTTGACTTATATGGTGGTATGCATTTCTAATTGATCATGTGTGATTCATCATTTATTCAATTGGCGCAAGAAATGAATATTTTTACGAGTGATGCATTAAAAATATATTTGACATACATACTAGGGATGTCAAAAACCGGACGGTTGGTCCGAAAACCGGTACTTTCAAAACGGTTAACCGGTTTTTTTCGGTTTTTTCATCCTCCCGGTTTTAACCCGGACGGTTGTTTGCCCATCCGGTTAAAACCGAAAAAAAAAACTTTCCAAATTCATAAAATTTTTATATTTTCTTGATTTGTCAGTCTGTAATTCTATTGCTTGTCTTCTATGAAAAATTTCGTATTTCCGAACACTCTCCTTAGTGCTATTATTCCAAGAACCATCGCTTCGTCAAACTACCGTTCCTTGCATTTTTCCTTTCCAAGGCAGATATTGTTTACGTTGCGTTTCACACGTGTATCTTTTGTGCGTCGTGAATGTATATGTGTATCAGATCAGTGCATTTTGAGTTCATTGTTATAGGAAGACGAATCGGCAGTTGCTACGACGTCCGCGTCCACATCGATATCCGCGTCCACTTCAACATCCGTCGTGTCCACAAAGACTTCAACTTCTATACATCATCTATTAGTGCAGTCATATTAGCATTTCAAAAAGAAAAAAATAGAGTAAGGTTAATTCTTGTGGTTTTTGAATCAGTGCCCAGGAATCTAAAACTCATTTTGCAAAAAAAAAAAAATGTTGATCGGAAAGGTCCCAAAAAGGATACTCTTTAGTCCTTGACCGGAGGTCGGAATGTGGGGTATCAAATCAAAGGGGACGTCAACTACATTACATATCCGTGTTTGTTCCATGTTTCAAGGACCCTCAACGGAATAAATCGAGATTAAATGGAGAATTATTTTGTTTCCCGTGTATCTTTCCGAAGCCCTAATTACGAGAGTAATTCAAATTGTCACTACGTTTTTCACTTTTCCGAATCTATAATAGCTAAAGATTCTACCATTAAATTTGCTAAGAAAAAAATGATCGGAAAGCTCTCAAAAAGGACAATAATTACAAACCTTGATCGAACGTAGGCATGCGGGGTGTTATATCAAAGAAGACATCGAGTACATTCCATATCTGGCATTTATTACTTGTTTCAAGGACCCTCACAGGAGAAAATTGGGATCCAATGGAAAATTTTAATGTTTCTCGTATATGTATCTTTCCAAAGTCGTAATTTTTCGTTTTAGCCCGAATTTTTCCATTTAGTGTCGTTGAAACAGGAAACAAACACCGGATATGCAATGCACTCGACGTCCTCTTTGACATGACACCTCGCATGCTCACTTTCAATCAAGGTTTGTAATTGTTGTCCTTTAATATCCTTTTTCAGAGCTTTCTGATAATTTTTTTCTTAGCAAATTTAATGGTAGAATCTTAACCTATCATAGATTCGGAAAAGTGAGAAACGTAGTGACAACTTGGACTATTCTCGTAGTTGCGGCTTTGGAAAGATACACGGAAAACTCGAAAATTTTCGATTTAATCTCGATTTATTCCGTTGAGGGTCCTTGAAACAGGAAACAAACACCGGATATGTAATATACTCGACATCCCCTTTGATTTGATACCCCACATGCTGACCTCCGGCCAAGGATTAAAGAGTATCATTTTTTGTCCTTTTTGGGACCTTTCCGATCAAAATATTTTTTTAACAAAATGAGTTTTAGATGCCTGGGAGCTCGCTGATTCAAAAACTGCAAAAAATCGCCTTACTCTATTTTTTTCTATTTGGAGCCCTGAAATGGGATATTTTGACTGCACTATATGCAACATGTAATACACTGCTCGTCATCAGATTAGCACACCCCTTCGCATGAATAGATTCGGCTGATTTCCAACCAAACTAAAAGAGCTAAAATTTCATAATTATAACTGTTAATAGTCTATTCAATTCTAAGTTAATTAAAACAAAAAGTATTGTGTTTACATTTTTTAATATGGTTTTATAATTGTTTTTCGAAAAAGAACACACAAAACAGCCATTTAAAATTTGTCATCAGGATAGCACATGTAATTTCTTTTTTGTCTATCTTCCACAATTGAAGACGTAGAACCCCCACTTTTTTGTTGTTGTTTAAGTAATATATTAGCTTTAATATGGATAAGAGAAAATCATTATGTGCGAAAAAGGGATCAAAAATTAAGGCTTGCAAGGAGTCAAGACGGTCAGAAAGTGAAATTTCGAGAAAAAATTAATAAAAGTCAATAAGTTGAATCCGAATTCGTGTGTAATAAGCACCGTTAAGGTAAAAATAATAGAGGCGATAAAAATTGAGTTCTTGTCAATCCTTATGAGAGAGTAATTTTGAGAGAAGCATCGAGCCCTCATGACTCGGTCGCAAGGATTAGGGTAAAATTTCACATTAAGGCGAGCCTACATTGTTCAAACAGTGATAAGAAATGCTGCATATCTAAAGAAAGTAAAGCTACAGGAAAATGCGCTTAAATAAAGCACGAGAACAATTGACATGGAGCAAAGAATGACGCTATGTTGTCTTTTCGAATAAAAAGAAGTGTCATATTACAGTCCCAGTTGGCCCTCGAGACCATTGCACCATCTATTTATTTATTTATAACATATATACACAGAAAATATTCCAATAATTGTATTATGTAGGTTTCAAAAAAAAAAAAAAAAAGTAATTCAATTGATAGTATAAATGCAAATGTATGTAAAAAAATTATAAAAGAAAAGGTAAAATTAAGAAATATTTACAAAATTATGAAAAATTTACGTTATCGTAAGATATAAGTCGTTGCAAAATGGCTCTACGAAACGAATTGAAAGTGAGAGTAAGAGGACCAAACTGGAGTTCATCGTGTACTCTCATCATCCTAAGTAAAGGTGAGTTGAAATAGATTTCCAATCTAGCAAATGGTGGATCAAAAATATTAAGATTACGCGAAGGGCGATTCCGAGTTCTGAAACGAATACTTTCCGCTAATATGGAGTCAATTAGTCCATGGCAAAGTTTAAAGAGAAAACATTCATCCAAAAGTAGCCTTCGCGCTTTCAGTGAACGCAAATTCAGGAAAAGCAGACGATCGGGGTAGTTAGCATAAGTAGTTAGCATCTATTCCACAGTGGAGGCGATTATTATGGTGTCCTTCCCAGCAAAGATCCTGGAGGTAGACATTATAACTGTGTCAGTCTTCTAAAGTGAACTTACATTTATTCGAAAAGATAACATAGTGCCATTCTTTGTTCCACGTCAAGTGGACTCATGCTTAATTTAAACGTGTTTTTCTTCGGGCAAAGTTAAGTTGGGGTTTGTTCTTCAGTTTTAGTTTCTTTAAATGTGGAGTATTTCTTATCACTGTTTGAACAATGTAGGCTCGCCTTAATGTGAAAATTTACCCTAATCCTTGCGACCGAGTAATGAGGGCTCGATGCTTCTTTCAAAATTACTCTCTCATAAGGATTGACAAGTACTCAATTTTTATCGCCTTTATTATTTTTACCTTAACGGTACTTATTACACACGAATTCGGATTCAACTTATCGACTTTTATTAATTTTTTCTCGAAATTTCACTTTTTGACCGCCTTGACTCCTTGCAAGCCTTAATTATTGATCCTTTTTTCGCACATAATGATTTTCTCTTATCCATATTAAAGCTAATATATTACTTAAACAACAACAAAAAAGTGGGGGTTCTACGTCTTCAATTGTGGAAGATAGACAAAAAATAAATTACATGTGCTATCCTGATGACAAATTTTAAATGGCTGTTTTGTGTGTTCTTTTTCGAAAAACAATTATAAAACCATATTAAAAAATGTAAACACAATACTTTTTGTTTTAATTGACTTAGAATTGAATAGACCATTAATTGTTATAATTATGAAATTTTAGCTCTTTTAGTTTGGTTGGAAATCAGCCGAATCTATTCATGCGAAGGGGTGTGCTAATCTGATGACGAGCAGTGTATGTAATATGTAATAAAACTCAGTTAACTATTTTTGAAACATTATGAATACTTCTGACAATTTTATTTGATTATCTTTTTTGTTCAACATGTTTCTCTTTTAGGGCTCCATTACACAGTCATATTTCTATACGAACATCAGCTTAGCGAGTGTGTATGCATTATTTTGCTAAAATTCTAAGCAATTCAATGAAAAACCGGTTAACCGAAAACCGGTACTTTGAGCCCGGTTAAAACCGGACGGTCTAACCGGCTTTGCAAAAAAACCGAAAAAACCGAAAACCGGGTTATGGGCCGGTTTTTGACATCCCTAATACATACTAGTTACACAATCCTTATGCATAACGATAATATAATCTTTTTGTATAAGACCACACACACACGGCGAATGCTGCCGATAGACTGACGCTCTCCCCGGTGCCGGCGGTAGATCAGGGCGTTAATTAAATCAATCCAATAATCACGTGTGTGAAGGTGCTATTGCAGAAGCAGACGCTCGCTTTTTTCACCGCAGGCGAATGTCATGATGATGTACCGTCGAAAAGACTATTAGTTTATGGGCCACTAACATACTCGATTTCGATCGGGTCTCAGCTATTTGATTAAAAAATAATAAACACAATCTTGATTTATTTTACTCTTGCTTATTTATTTATTAACCAGTAAGTATAATAATATTAAAACTACCCAGACACTCAAAATATTTCACACTAATGTATGAACAAATTATTTATAATCCTTGCAATTGAATTACAATTGTATTTCAATTATATTTTATTGCATTTCTTACTTATCAACTTATTTTCTTCTATCCTCCGTCAGCTGGACGAACATGATTATATTGTAAAACCATTAGTTCACGTTGAATTCTCCAGCTTTCAGTTATCCAAAATGTCAAATCCTCATTAATCGAAGCAATATATTGATTAATTTGAGAAACGCTTGTTTGGTAAATGTAACATCTGACATTTGTTTCTTCGTCATCGTTGTTGGAATTAGCACACTCTTGAAACAGTTTTAAAGCTTCGTTTCGCATGCATCGAGCTCGATGAATCTTTGCTTCGCAAAGAGCAATTTGTCGCTGGCAGTGCAAAATAGACTCCATTGAAACTGATGAAAAAGCGTCAAACTATGGATTTTTATATGCATGTACGAAACAAACACTGCTGATATACTTTTTCATTTTATATTTTAACTTTTAAAGAAACCCGTTACCAGGTAATTATAATTTTCGGGCTGAAAGGTACGCGCGCGAAGGTTTTCTAATTTTTAACGACATTATAACAAGTAGGCGTTTACGGTTTTATTTGAGGAATTTCTAGGAGTGGTTCCAATACAATAAACGTAAAGATTTTACAAAAAAAAAAAACGTTAGGTATGGCTGAAATTTGGTATAGGTATGCTCTGAGACTGGGTGCCGATTACTCGTACATCTTATTTTGTGCCCGCCGGCTGGTTAGTCTTATCGTATAGACAAGACGCACACCATACACATATTTTGTTGAATTGAATGTTTGTTTGCTTTGCATAGTTGCGCCATATTCTGCCTTATGATTGTACTGAATACACAAACTAGAAAAAAACATGGTGTGCTTCTTGTCTATACGATAAGACTAAACAGCCGACGGGTACTTTATAAGATGTACGAGTAATCGGCCCATAATACCCAAATCTTCAAAATCAGATCAACTTTTTGTTTTTTATTCTCTTCTATTCTCTCTCTCTACACGTAAATATAAAATTTAATTAAATAAGAATGGAAACGAAGCAAAATCCGTGCGAGGCTTTGACCAGCCCACAATTGACGCACTAATTGAAATTTTCGTTAAAAGCTACCTGAATTTTAAGCGTGTCACGCTGGCACTTCACTTCCGAAAAGCGAATCGCTCAATTATGTGCTTAAGTTCTTTTTTTTTAATAGAAACTTATTGGAGAGTTTTGAGCTCTAATTGAACATTTACACGTTTCGTTAGCATAATTAGAGTTCATATGCGCAAATTGCTGACATACATATCCTATCGACAAGGCAAGAACACTGAGGTTTATTTTGTTCTCACACCACAGCGGATTTACTCGGATAATGCGGGAAAGTAACGCCCCGCGGAGAATATAGGAATTGGCAGGGGCCGTTCGACCTATGAAACTTCCCTGCATAGCTAAGTGCCCGCAGTTTTGCCACGTATCGGCCGGGGTTGATCGACCTAAACGCGCTATGCCCTACATTTATGGACACGGACAGTACTTTCTTACCCGTTCTGAACAAGCGACTCTCTAATAAACGGACAGTTCCATAGAAAACGGAAATTCTTACATTACAATTGTATTTCGGGCAAAGAGTTTTTCGATTTTCAGAAAATTGATCTTTCGCGTATTAAGCAAGCAAGACCCAATGCACGGGAAATGTAAAATTATATCTCAACGACTGCAGATCTTTTTTATCTATCGGTTTGGTTTTTAGAAACTCGCGTAAATTAAATTTATGTTCGGACGTTTAACCCTTCTGTCGGCACAAAGGTGTGGCCAGACCTTTGGCACTATATTTCGGTCAAGATGAAATCGCAGCGACTTCGTACTTCATGATATCCTAAAAAAATATGTTTAGAACCATTTTGGAACAAATTGAAAAAATCGTTTGAAGTTTTGAGCATGTTTTTGTCGAAATTCAATTTATTGTGCTTTTTGATACCCAATAGGTCTGACCAGACCTATAGTTTTTGACCCCATTTTTCTTTACAGGTAAAAAGTGAAAACTTCACTTTCTCTTAAAATTATTTTAAATATGATGTAATAATATCATTAAAATTTAATTTGCACTATAAACAATAGAAAATTCTGAGATTTTCTTTCAGAAGCCGTGAAGTTCGGGAATTGGGTATGCCTAATTTTATCATGTTTTATAACATCACCTGAGATTTGATTCTAGGAAATTCAAACCAATTTTATTTCCTTTGTAATAGTAAGGACTAAGTATGAATAACTTGCGAATGTCTTTCTAAATAGATTTTACAAAGAAATTTACGAAAAATTTAAAATGAAATGATTTTTACGCCTGAAAATTTCCTATTTACTTCCACGCATTTCCCTAAATCTGCAGACTAAAACCGGGTTAAAATCGACCAACAAAGCGCTAAATATTTCCCCAAAGGTATTGGAATTGGAAAAAGCGATCAAACTTTCTACTAGATATACGCCATGAAAATACAAAAGCAAAAAGGAAAGAAAATATGTGAAAAACATGTTTGTACTACACAGCAAAAAATCCGGTGTGAATTTAACTCCGAAAATTGTCGAATAGGGTCCCTCCGTTTGGATAAAATATTGTTTTATCCAAATGGATGAACACAAAAGTGTACTTCCAATTACACCAAAAGGAGTAATACTCGATATTTTTGGGATAAAAATAAAACACAAGTTTCACAGAACATTTAACTTTATAAATGAGTTTTGTATAATTAGCATTTACCTCTCTATAGGTGTTGGCGACATTTCATTTACCTCTTTAAGCTCTAAAAATGCATAATAAATTACCTGCCTACAGTGGGATTCGATCCAGCGACCCTATGATTTGAAGACTAACGCCCTACCTACTACACCACACACACTATACGGGATGACGTTCGTAATTTGCACCATATATTACGTGCGGAATTAACTCCATTTTAAGTAAATTTTAACACCATATAAACAAAAACTGATATAATTTCGAATAAAAGTTATTATTTATCCAAATGAATTTTATTTTGAGTGTTTTATCCTAATGGATAAAAGGAAAATGTTATACTCGGGACGGAGTGAAATAAATGTATTTAACTCCATAGGTATACAAAAATTAAACCTTTTTGGATAAATTTTGGTTCACACCGCCTGATTTTTTGCTGTGTAATACCACCTCAAAATATGTTTACTTAAAAACGTTCTCAGTATATTTACGAAAATGATATAAAAGCTTTCATTGTGTAAAAATGCTAGTTTAGAATTGGCAGAATGACTCTACGTATACAAATTTCACTTTTTCTAAATAATACAATTTTTTTCTCAGAAGGTCCAGCCAGACCTATTGGGTATAGAATATGCATATATTGTTGTAGGTGCCGACAGAAGGGTTAATCGTGCAATTTTCTATTCTTTTCAAATAAGTGTCAAACAATTTTGCGAATTAACCCTAGTTTACTCTTTGGGGTGCAAATGCACCCCAGCGCATGTTTCACTTAATATAACTTCGAAATTTTTCAAGTTTTCATTATCAATTTTTCAATAGCTTAACAAAATTTAGGGCGGAATTCATGGTCCTCACTTATACTTAAGGGAACCCTTAAGCAGTGGCGTGGCGTGAGTTTGAAGTAAAGGGAAGCAGTTACGTATAATTCGACATTCATGTAAATGAAATTGGGAACCTGCGTACACCTGTCTAGAAATGAGAATGAAATCCTAATAAAATAAAGATAACTGGAAACTAAAAAAATATTCTCTATTTCTAGACTTAAGAAGACGCATGTAAGCATTTGTGCAGTATGCTTTGTATTATTCAAATATCAACATGCATACAAATATATGTATGTACATACTATGAACTCCGTATGTTGAAGACGTTATCGAAAAGTTGTCGTAAATGTATCACGCTCTGGCTCACTTGGTTGAACGCGGTACAGAGAAAAAGAAGAAAATGCTAAAAACGTTAAATATAAATTGCAATATTTCTTCGTCGACGTATCATAGGATACCGTGAAAGGTGTGTTTTGCTTAATTTAAGCCAGAAGAACTCGATGCAATGACAATTCGTACTTTTATCATCACCTACTTCAATACGTATAATGTCGATTCGTACACCACAACTGTTTTTACGACTTGCCTAAACTCTCTATTCTCTATTTTACTATAAATTTTCTCTAATAACGTTCCACGTACAAGAAATTACGAACACACATACCGTCAAGCATAAAACAGCTTCAAATTAAAAGCAAACTATCGCATTGCTGCACCGAAATACAGATATCTTGTACCTTGGTGCATTGCTGTGCTATGCCAATTCTAATTCCAATCAGAATCCAATTTCAATCAGAATGAACAAACTTTTGGTACGAACTGTACACACCGGTTGGCAAATTTTAAAAGAAGCAATTAGAAACCCACCTCCAACGGCGAATTCATTCTCGTACTAACTCTACTCCGCCGCCCAATGCCCCGGTAAATCTGCTCCGCAAGCTTTCATCTTTCATACAGGCATTTTTTCGCTCTGCTTCTGTCTCGCCGAGACTGGCGACTGTAAACTCTCTCGCTGTTGATTTTTTTCGTGAGACAGGTGGGTTGGTGTATTGGTTGGAGAGTGCGCATGCTAAAGTAATTTTATACGTTGCGACAGGGTTGCGTATGATTTTATGTAATATACATAAAAAAACCGTGTATAGTGTACAAGAAAAATTATAAACAATGTTGATAATACGTTATGCTTCTAAACGTTTTTATTTTGAAAGAAGAAGGGAAGCAATGCTTCCCTTGCTTCCAAGGACGCCACGCCACTGCCCTTAAGGGAATCCTTATTCATTTTGCGAATCATAGGGCGGAATTCATAGTCCCCACTTAAGTAATAAGGATTCCCTTAAGGAATAAGGGGTTTCTCTATATAAGTGAGCCCTTAAGGGAGCTTCGTAGGGCGTTGCCTCATTAAATAAACGATTCACTTATTTGCAATATCTATTGAAAGTGACAAATAAACGAGACCGAGGCTAATTTCGGGCGCGGCCGAAATTTGGATACCCTTCGCTCCCCCGGGCTAAAAGTTCGGTTCAAATTTGTATGCAAATTAAAAAGTTTTTCTTAGTAAAATTTGATTTGGGGGAATAGGTTTGTATGGTAGCCCCATGACCACATGCTCCGACTCCATCTATTCATACATATGTTTTGTGTCATCAAAAGAAACACATTTGTGTGAAGTTTAGTTGAAATTGGTGTATAAATAAAAAAAAATGCTTAGAACTTAATTTGGGGAGCTAGGTTTGTATGACAGCCCCATGACCCCATTGTCCGATTTGGTCCATTTTTAGATATGTTCCGTGCTATCACTAGAAACACATTTGCACGAAATTTGATTGCAATCGATGAGAAAATAAAAAAGTTTTTCTTAGAAGAGCCTAATTTGGGGGACTAGGTTTGTATGGCAGCCCCACGACCCCATTGTGCGATTTGGTCGATTTTTACATATGTTGTGTGTCACCAATGAAAACACATTTGTATGGAATTTGATTGAAATTGGTGCATAAATAAAAAAGTTTTTCTAAGAAGAACCTAATTTTGGGGAGTAGGTTTGTATGGCAGCCCCACGACCCCCTTGTCGGATTTTACCGATTCAAACATACAAACTGCCTGCAACAAAAAGAAGCCTTTGTGCAAAATTTCAGCTCCATAGCTTTTAAACTGGCCGAGCAAAACGCGTCGCAACAGACAGACAGACGGACAGACGGACATAGTCCAATCAACTCAGCTCGTCACGCTGATCATATATATACATATTTTGTATGGTCGGAGATGCTTCCTTCAATGCGTTACAAACTTCATGACAAAGTTAATATACCCTTTTCGCTTAGTAAGCGAAGGGTATAAATATAAAAAAATATCCAGTAGTTAAAAATTCCAAATTTTTAAAAAATTTCAAAGTGTTTGAATAGGGATATGTCAACAAATATATGAGTTCATATAAGGCTACTAGATAAGAACCTTAACGAATAAGGGAACCCTGTAAGCGTTTGCTTATTGAGTGACTATGAATAGCGTCAGTCCCTTAAGGGTTCCCTTAAGGGTTCCCTTAAGTATAAGTGAGGAATATGAATTCCGCCCATAGTCGCACATACTTAAAATCTAAATTTGAATTTTGCTACAACTAGAGAATTTTTTTATAATTTATTTGTCAGTTACTATAATTGGGCTCCTAAATTAAATTATTTTATTTAATGTGGCTATGCCTTTATAAGTGACGTTTTGCTCAAATAAGCATTCCCTTATACTTATTCCTTAAGGGAATCCTTATTCCTTAAGTGACGACTATGAATTCCGCCCTTAGTTTTGTTTTAGTTTTTAAAGTTTGAACAAATGTAGCTACATAAACTTATTTTTTACGATTTTTTTGTGGAAAGAAGTCATTGGTTCTGGCGTAGGTGCATTTGCACCACAAATAATTTTTTTAAATTCAGAACTATTTATTTTAATGTTAAACTGATATTTATTTTGAAATAAAGGTAATAGGATCTAAACTTACATATGAGATGAGAAAACAAACTTTAAAAATGTTAATAATAGTACGAAATTTTGTTTCTTCAGAATGAACTTTGGGACATCAAATGTGGCTGTGTTTCAGACACGATTTGAATTTGAAACTGTTTCATATTTCTCTAAATTTCATAAATTAACAACAGAAACTTAGTCGAATGATCAGAAATACTATGTAATTGCAGAAGAGTGTGCTGACTAAAATTTCGAAAAAGAGTTGCATTTCGGAATTTGTGAACAAAATTTCTCTTCGAGCCCATTAGTTTCGGCCTGCTATTTTTATCAATGCGAGGCGATTTCACTTTTATAACTGAAGTAATAAGTTCTGCTAATGATGAGGAACCTGAAAAGATGCATAGCTCTCGCAAAATCAGTGAATTGGACGCACACCGTACAGAATGTTTCATGAACATGACTCTTATTTTAGTTTATCATGTCACTCAAGTATGAATATCAGTGCCTGCCGTCCAACCAAACTCAATATGTTTGCCTCCAGTATTCGCACTCACTTTCTCAGTTGTGGTCTGGCTGGTCTAGAGGCTAGTGCGCGCACCTTCGGTGCACAGGGTCATAAGTTCGAATCTCACCGTGGATCATGGTGTTTTTCGAACTCACGAGCTTGTGACGGACTACGATCTCACTCAGATGTTAAACGAGTACCCATTTATGGGGATAAATAACACTGCTGAGCGTGATGCTGATCTCATTACCTCAACAAAAAGCAGATAAGATCTTGGAAATAGGATGTCCCTAACACATCCTGCGGCCTTAGTCCAATGCTGGATTGTCGCGCCTGTTATTTAATAATTCATTTAACAGGTGCAGTGTAGTACAACTTAAAGTTGGTGTACCCAAAAAAGATGTAGATTTGGAATAAGTTTGTTTAGGTATTAACCGATTGACCATTTAAGTTTTGAATGAACTATTTTATGGTATCAGTGGATGACTGAAAGAAATAACATTAATGGAAACATGAATTCCAAGGAAGGTAGGTTTTTACTCGTTGTTTGGACTTACACAAATAAATTTCCCTATTGTGGCAAATCCAGCGACACCCCGATCGTATCGCTTGGCCAAAGAATTGCAGAGATATCGACGATTTTCCAAAGTACATAGTACGAAGTTGATCGTGAAATTGCTGTGGCCGATATCTAGGTTGACAACTAACAAAAGCATACGTTTTGTGAATTATTGTACTTATCTCGGTTATCCCTGACGACACTGTGAGCTGGGCAGAAAAGATGCTCCGAGTGTTGTTGCGAATTCAGCGATACCTTGATCAGTTCGATAGACTGGACTGGATTCCGAAGTAGTACGAATCTGATTGTGAAATTATTGTAGCCAACATCCAGGTTCACGGTTATCTCTGACCACCCTGTGCGCTGACCGGAAAAATAAACAGGATACGATGACCTTTTAGGCAGGGCCGGATTTACCCTATGTGGCGCTCCTGGGCAGCAGTCGAATTGCCGCCTTCCGTCACTGGTTATGTCTGGAAGCTTTGACATGGATCGCTTAACGGGGGTGCATGCGATGCGAAAATGTTAGAATGGATTTCATGCGAAAAATGAAATTCTCTGCTATTCTTCCGAATATTAATTCATTCATTAACTTTATCAATATACCTCACACTAAGGTCCAGTTAAAAATAAAGGCCAAGCTAAACTCTGAGGAAGACCTTAGACGCCCTTTTGATCCCAGCCCAGTTTAAAATTTAAACTTTTGGTTTAAAATTATAACTTTAAACCAAAAACAGATTTAAGTACTTGTCAAAATGGCCAATTGTTCGTGGAATAACAAATAATCATGAGCTATAATCCCTCTGTGGCTCACCTGGTAGAGTCGCACTTTATACGATGGTAGTAATCTAGGGGTCCGGAGATCGGATCTTGGCGTGATGCAAATGGCCGTACATGTGCGGATAGGAATTATATAGTGCCTGCAACATTAGATACACTCCGAAATGATACACCCCCATGCCCCACAAAAAAAAATGATTAAAATTTAATGCTAAATTAAAAAAAAAGACGTCTTTCAATTAAAAAAAAAAACATTTTAAACTAAAAATTTGTTTAAAGTAAATCTCTACAGTTGTAATATTACACCCGATACTGGTTTTAGTTTCAATTATTTTAGTTTTGAAATTAAACTTTGATTTTAATAAAACCCAAACGCTTAACGGAATGCATTAAAATTAAATATAATGCAAAGTTTTGTATTTAAACTACTATTCAGTTTTATGTAGGTGTACACGATCGAAAAGTTTAGAAATTAAACGTTTTTTTTTGTATTGAAACTATATACAATCAAAAAAGGTTTAATAAATAAACTAAATTTCCGACCGTGTACCTGAACCATCCGAGGGTTAAGGATTAAGGTGGAAGTGCCATTTCTACAGGACATATATGTTTCAGCCTGGATGCGCTCCATTCATGAAAATAATATAATAATAATTTCATCTCTGGAAGATGGCTGAAAATCGCTTAGCTATCTCACAAATTTATTATCCAAAAAAGGTTAAATGCATTTTTTTTCATGTTGAGTATACTAAATTACCATAATATATTACATACTTATACCTACATTTAAGAGTAGACACCTTACCTCTTTTGTGTAACTTAGTACATACCTATAATGTACTTAGGACTGCTGAAATGTCTATCCTAAATTCAAAGAGATGAGAACGAAGGCGTTTTCAATGCAATTACAAATCCCATTAGAGTTAATTAGCATGTCAAAGAAAGGGTTTTTCGTCGTCTTAAAGTTCTCAGATAAATTTATTGTCGATAATTGAATTCAATATCCTGAAAGTTAAGATCAAAAGTGGGCTACCGTTAGCGACAAATACAAAAGACTCGACCTGGTTCTGTTGCTTTCTGCAACATGTTGTTACTCATTCGTTTAAGAAGGAAGCGAAGGATAATTGAATGATGACATCTTTTCCCATGAAGCATACTGCCTTGCCTATCGGCCGTGATATTGTCACTGTTGACGTATAATAAAGTCAAGATTCTTGAATACAGTTTGGTTACTCTAGTGAGACAGTTTTATCTACTACTAAGTGAATTAATCCAAATAAAATGAAATAAATTCAGGAGCCCGGAGGTGTGTAGTTGAAAAGGATGTGAGTTTGCGTAGATTTCGTTAATTCCACTAGCATAACAGGCAGTAAAACATATAATGAAAACTTCCAGGGAATCATTGAATCACAATAAATAAGGATTCTGGAAATAAGAGCAATGCAATGTGTGAATACAATTTTGAATGGAGAGTCGGTTGCCGGCGATACAATGATGATGTCCAATAAAATTCAATAGCGACGGATCACAAAACAAGCCGAGCGTACAGATGTCTGCGCCCACAATACAAAGTTTTTTAGGACTTTAATCCGTATGTTATTCTGATTGTAAATTACCCCTTTTGAGTGGTAAATAGTAATAAATAAATAAAACTAGGGGGCTTCGCCCCCTGCTCGCTACGCTCGCCAACCCCCGGGGGCGAGGATAATTTAGGGCGAGGCCGAAATTCGGATACCCTTCGCTCTCCTTATGGGCTAAAAGTTTTTTTCGGGCGTACCTATGACTTGTATTTAAACCCCCTCCTCATTCTTTTTCTTCCGTCTTGACAAAAGTTTTGGGCTTGGTTGAAATAAGTGGTCAAATAAAAATATGTACTCAGAAAATTTTATTGGGGTTGCGGGAGCATGACCCCACAGTACGATTCCATTCGTTTTGAACTTTTTTCTTGCTTTGGTAAAGACACATTAATTCAAGGTTTGGTGAAAAAAAATGTTCTTAGAAGAACCAAAATGGGGGTTGGGTTTGTATGGCCACCCCATGACCCCATGGTCAGATTTGCTCAATTCCTAGATATGTTTCGTGTCATCAAGAGAAACATTTGTGTGAAATTTGGTTGGAATTATTAAATTGATCCAATTTCGGTGATTCAAACATACAAACAGCCTGCAACAATTATAAGCACGTGTGCAAAATTTCAGCTCCGTAGCTTTTATAGTGGCCGAGAAAAACGCGCTGCAACAGACGGACAGACGGACCGACGGACCGACGGACAGACGGACAGACAGACGGACATCGTCCCATCGACTCATCTCGTCATGCTGATCATATATGCATATTTTATATGGTTGGAGATGCTTCCTTCAATGCGTTACAAACTTCATGACAAAGTTAATATACCCTTTCACTCTATGAGCGAAGGGTATAATAAACATACCTAAAATAATTGCCGGTAAATCTATTTTTGGATTGGTCGAAATAAAAGCGTTCCAGAATCGAAAAATAGATTTACAATATTTCTGATTTCGATAAAGGTACTCAATCATTTATACAGGGCCCCAGCCAAAAACTTACAATTACAATCCTAAGGCTATGCCTACAGATACAAAAACTGAATTAATTTGCTTGAAAAAAAGGTGACTTTTCAGCTCTTCGCGGACACCCTGTGCCTGTTATATTTGTCCCACCAAATTCTAAGGTATCCATGCGACTGTAACCATTGTACACATACATATGTACCAAAATTCATGCCATTCGGCAGAGCCATTCGTGAGTTATTTATAATGAATAGAGACATAGAAGGACACAATTCGATTTTATAAAGGTTAAAAAAAAATAAAATGGTTTAAAAAAGAAAAGGTTGCAATGATAAGTACCGTTTGTGTTAGTGTCTTGTGTAAGGCGTCCTATTATTGTGTTTGTCGTAATTTTAGTAAAAAAAAATGAATTGTATAGGTATGTCCGCTAATTTTCACTTGAACCGCTACAAATGTTTGGCGATATCGCACATGAATAATTTTTTCTAATATATAAAATTCTCCTCAAAAAGTTTGTTGCCAAACACCTCCGAAACCGAAATCCGCCGATATCTCCGCAATCCTTTGGCGGAGCGACACGATTGAGGTGTCACCGGACTCGCCACAAAATTGTCCAAAGGGTCATTGGATCAATGGACAGAGTGGCCGGAGATAACCGTCAAGCTGGATGTTGGCCATCTCCGCAATCCTTTGACGGAGCGATACGTTGTATTGCTTTGACCCCTTAAGAAGTATTGGCGCGACGTAAATCTATCGTTTTGTTTCCATATCCACTTTAGTTTCACCATCGATACGTCGATCCTAATAAATTATAGTTAGCAGGTTGATTTGCATTCAAAACGCTCATAAAGTCAAATTAGCAGCACGAGCGTAGCGAGCACTATATAATATCTCTCAGCTAGTTTTTCAATATATTTTTTATTATTTATTAACGTGCACTAACTAATTTACTCAATTGCGAATCTAGGCTACAAACTATGAAATTACAGTTTTCAAGGGTTCAATTGGACATAAGTTACAAATTTCAAGTTCCGTAATTACAAATTTATAAATAAAATACACCCATAAAAAACATTTAAATTTTTACTTAACTTCTATTAACCCTAGTCCTACCAACAGGGGTACAGGTGTACCTTTTACACTACATTTAAATATTTCCGACTTGCCAAAAACAAATATGTTGAATCAAATTGTGATATGACATATTTACCGGCAAGGGTACACCTGTACACACTTAACTTTTCCAATGAATTGAGTGAAATACAATACAGGATTTCCGGAGGTACTCGTTTGTATTTGTGGACTTCTCTCTCCAGATCTCTGACTCCACTCCTGAATTTTCGTGGAGGGGGAGTATTGTCCATGAGACGATGGTTTGGGTGATCCTCTCGTTAGCAGCCGACCAGATATTGTAAAGGCAGAAGGAGATTGTGATCACGCACTGATAACATAAGGTGACAGCGATACGTCGACCAGCTTTCTGACATGCCCGGATCTTAATCTAGTTTGTGTCACAAATGATTTGAGACCACACCGGTGCTGCATAGCTGGGAATTACTCTACCTATTGCTTTGAAGGTAACCAATATAGTTTTCTTGTCCTTGCCCCAGGAGCTCCCGGCCAGTGCCCTTAGGACGTTGTTTCTACTGTGGATTTGTCGACTATATCTTTGACGTGATCCTCCTGCCGACCATTCCCGATGGCAGCCCCGCTGCCACACGGGAGTTACAAGCCTCTTCGGGGCGGGCCACACACGTTTCCACCAAGAAACGGCCAAGATTTGCCAAAAAACCCTCCCTGGCAAGAGCCATGAAGGTTCGATGCAGTGCCGGATTAACCACGTGGCAGAAGGTGGCAAATGCCACAGGCCCCGCGCTTAGGAGGGCCCCGCGCTTGCCTCAAAAAATAAATAACCTGCAGAATTTTGAAAAAAACACACATTTTTATTTTCCTTCAACCTATCGGTGGGGTATTTTCATGAAGGTCATACAAGATACTGGTTCGAAAATATCAATCTCTGCACGACCTGATGCGACGAAGGCAAGTTTAGGTGGTTTTCCCATTATCAAACGAGTTTTGGGTGGCTTATCCAATAACCAAGATCAAAAGCTGAGTGTCGTAATCAAGCTTACGGACTAGCTTCCAAAATGAACAGGCAAACAACAGAAATATTGATGGTAGAATGGAATGACATTTTAGAACGCTTACAAGCGACTAACGCTTCATTACAGTCGACTGATCAAGACCTTAATACGGGATAGGCTCTGTATAAGCCATTATACATTGCTACGTACAAGCAATGCGGTTCGCATACAAATATATAGAATCAAAAGCCATAGATCTAATGGGTTGTGAGGAATACCAATCGATCGAAACCGAAAGCGGAACACAAATTATGACCATTTCAGTGGCTCCTCAATCCCCGATGAAATTGTTGACAGTCAAGGACCTGCCTAAACCTTTGAAGTCAATGTCTTTATTGTCACAATTGATAATATACTTTCTGCACTAACTAGACGCATGGAAGTTTATAATCAACTAAATAGTGTAATTGGTATACTTCGGGAATTGATGATTTCATCAGCAGAAAATATCTTAGAAAGAGGCGGAATTAACGTAAGTTTATATCCGGACCTGGGAAATGAACTGGGGCCGATCATGTAATTCAATTCGAAAGGAAATACTTCCGAAATAGCCGGAGAGGTATCATGTAACTCGAAAACGAATAGATTCTTTTCGAAAGTAATAGGACTTTCGTTTTTCGAGCACAGGAAACGAAAATCCTGTAAAATTATGTAATTCAAAAGTGTTCGACGATTTGGACGAACGTCAAAAATTCATTCGAAAGATAGGGTATTTTAGAAGAGCGATCGTTTATGTGTTTTGTTGCAAGCGAAGATGGAGTCATAACCCACAAAATACGGTGATGGAAGGCGAAGGACTATGGGTTTTCGTCAAAATTATGCGTTTATAGAGTTAGTGAAGGCGAATCATCATCATCAATGTGGCACGATAGCCCGACGTCGGGCCTTGGCCGCCTGAATCGTTGACCTCCAATTGTCGCGGTTACGTGACCTCGTCCTCCAGTTTCGGAAGCCCAGCAGCTGTTGGGCGTCTTCACCTACGGAGTTCTCCCAGCGAGCTCTCGGTCGTCCACGCAACCTCGCTCCGTCAATTCGTTGTGCGTTCATCACTTTCTTTGGCATGCGATTATCGTCCATCCGTTGTACATGCCCCGCCCATTGCAAACGTTGAAGCTTCACGATTTTCGATACTTCCAGCTCATCGTACAATTGATACAACTCATGGTTGTACCGGATACGCCATTGGTCTCGCTCGCGAACGGCCCCGAAAATTCGCCGAAGGACCTTTCGTTCGAATCGGTCTAGCAAACTTTCGGAGGCTTGGGTGAGGGTCCATGTTTCGCAGCCATAACATAGCACGGGTCGGATGATCGTTTTGTACACGCGGAGCTTCGTGTTCCTGTGCGCAAGTTTCGAATTAATTATAGGGAGGACCGAGAAATATGTCTTATTGGCTAGTTGTATCCGTCGCTTAATTTCGTCGGTTTCGTTGGCGTCCTTTGATAAGTTACAACCCAGATAGTTGAAGTTGTCTACATACTCGATATTAAGGTCCCCCACTGTGATGCTTGAATTTGCTGGCGTCCTTGTTTTCGATTGCATCATGGCCTTTGTTTTGCTTTCGTTGATATGTAGTCCAACTTCCTTTGCGGCGTTATTGAGGTTATGCAGAAGGCTTTCTGCATCACCCAACCTTCGAGACATGATGTTGATATCGTCGGCGTACGCTACTAATTGAGTCGACTTGATGAGTAACGTTCCGCTGCTGTCCATGTTCATGGCTCGAATTACATACTCCAAAGCCAGGTTGAAGAGCGTCGGCGCCAGCCCGTCGCCCTGCTTGAGTCCAGTACGAGTTTCAAATAGGTCAGTGAGTCGGTTCTGCACTTTGACCTGCGAGACGGTATTAGTCATCGTCATCCTTGTGAGTCGCACTAACTTTGCCGGTATACCAAAATTCAGCATACCTAATGTTGTACAGTACACTTCGATCGATACTGTCGTATGCCTGCTTGAAGTCGACAAAGATTTGGTATACGTCGATGTTATATTCCCAGCACTTTTGGAGTAGTAGCTTCACTGTGAAAAGCTGATCGGTCGTTGATCGACCAGGTCTGAAGCCGCCTTGATACTCGCCAATGATTCGTTCTGCGTACGGATTAATTCTCTTTTCAAGAATTTTAGATAATATCTTATAGGCCGTACAAACTAATGATATGCCCCTGTAATTCTCACACATCAGCTTGTCACCCTTTTTGTGGATTGGGCAGATTATGCTTTTGCGCCAATCTTCGGGGATTTCCTCGTCGTTCCATATTTTCAGCAGTAGCACATGTATTGCGTTGGTCAGACACGTTCCACCATGCTTCAGCAGTTCTGCTGGGATCTCGTCAGCGCCGGGCGCTTTATTATTTTGAAGCGACTGTATGGCAAGACTCACGTCCTCTACTGTTGGGGGTAGAACGGGAGGGCCTGGTTCGGCTAACTGCTCAAGAGCTGGCTCCGCGGGGGATGTTGATGGTGCATTGAGGAGCTCTTCAAAATGCGAGGCCCATCGTTTGTTTACGCTTTCGATGTCGCTGATGATGTTACCATCCTTGTCCTTACATAGGCTTGTCCTGGGTTGATATCCGTTCTTAACATTATTTATGAGTTTGTACGCCTGTCTAATGTTCTTACTGGCTAATCTTTGGTTTATTTGCTGTAACTGCTCGTCAAAATGTTTGCGTTTCTTACGTCTAATTAACTTATTAGATACTCGCCGAAGCTCGTTATATCTTTCTTTCTTGGCTCGGGATGCGCGTTGTGTGTATTGGCGATAGGCTTCATTTTTCGCCTCAATCGAGGCCCTGCATTCTTCGTCGAACCAGTCTGCTCGTCTGCGCCGGCCTTTATAGCCCACGACCTCTTCTGCGACCCCCTTGATGCTGTCTTTGAGCTCCTCCCAGAACTCATGGATGCCTAAATTGTTGATGTCATCAAGCATGGGCGACAGTTTTTCCTCTAGTGCTGTTGTATACGCAGCCGCCGTGGCATCATCAATCAAATTGTCAACCTCGAAGATCTTGGCAGGGTTGATTCTCGTTAGGTGCACCGAAGAGATTCTGCACCTGTAGGTCGTCTTCACCAAATAGTGATCGGTGTCGCAGTTGGCTCCTCGATAGGATCGAACATCTAGGACATTAGAAGCCCATCTCTTGCTGGTCAGTACGTGGTCGATCTGGTTCACGGTGTATTCATCTGGAGACTTCCAGGTCTGCTTGTGGATTCGTCGATGAGGGAAGCATGTAGAGCTTATTACCAGGTTTCTGCCGCTCGCGAAGTCGATAAGTCGCTGACCGTTGTTGTTGTTTTCGTCGTGGAGGCTATGACCTCCAGTAGTTCCCCTATGCCAGCTTTCATTTCCGACTTTGGCGTTAAAGTCTCCTAGCAGCAGCTTGACGTCGTTTGATGGAAGTGAGTCGAAGAGTGTTTCTAGGTCGTTGTAGAACTCGTCCTTAATCGCGTCTTCTTTTACTTCTGTAGGGGCATGCGCATTAATGAGCCAGAGATTAGCGAAACGGGTCTTAATGCGGATCGCACATAGCCGCTCGTTGATGGGTTTGAAGCCGATAACGTGGTCCTTGAGCTGCTTATTAACGATGAAAGCTACTCCAAACTCCTTGTTGCCCTCCTCTTTACCACTCGTAAAAATAGTGTGCGAATTGAGGTCGTTAATCTCGCTTTTGAGCCATTTAGTTTCCTGGATTGCAACTATGCTCAGCTTGTATTGTTCTACCTGATCCAGGAGGGCCCTTAAGGCCCCCGGTCTATTCAGGGAGCGTACATTCCAGGATCCGAAAGAGTAATCAGTTGTTCGTTTGCGGGGTCGTCGTTGTTTTGTATCCGTCCAATCCGAGGCTTTTGTTTCAGGTTTCTTGACTTGAAGTTTTTCTTAGGATGAGTTGTCGGCACATCGCTAAACCATGATAGGGTTTAATCGTTGAGTAAAGGCCATCATGGGCATGCCTCGAAGATGCTGCTTTAGTGGTTGACTTAAGTGTTTTCTGTCACCTATCACGTTAAGTAACCTGAGACGCTGCAGATGTTAATGCAGCACTCAGGCGCAGCGGTTACTCGGATAATGCGGGAAAGTAACGCCCCGTAGAGAGACATAGGAATTGGCCGAAGTCCTTTTCCTATGAAACTCCTCCTGCATAGCTAAGGGTCCGCAGTTATGCCACAACTGAAGAAGATATAGGAATTAGCCGAAGCCTTTCAACCTTTATCTTCCCCCTAAGGCGAATAAAATTGCATTAAAAATGCTACCTCCTTTACCCTGGGGGCGGTAATGTACTCGGCCGTTGGTTAACGTGACGTCAGAGGTACAAGGCCTTCTTGACTAATAATACATTCTTGACAGTGGGCTGCGTTCGGTATGGGAAATAATTACTATGCCACTATTCCCTTACATCAATAGCCGCTCTAAACACAAATTGTCCGGTCCGGTCGTGTGCTCTGACGTGCCGTTGCACGACCACGAACTCTGCCATTTGCGTAGCAACAGTACCCAATGGTGGACATAGATACCTTCTACGGGGTATACCGCCAGGAGAGCACCTAGCCGTTACGGCCTTATCTCCCGGTCCTTCGGGCGGTTTGGAACTTCGGCGTTTTACTGACAAGGTCTTATTGTCAGATGGGAATTTCTCCATCCGGTGAATGCACTCACCTTCAGGAACCCAACCCCGGGGGTGCATCGCCAGCTCGGTGTCCCAATGGTGGACATGTGGAAATGCATAAAAGGAAAAAAAAACGTGATTAAGCGAAATAACGTTTTGCAAGGATACAGTTGGTAAGTATGGCAACCACTTAACGCTATTGAGCTCAGTCCATATAGTGAAATGATACAAAGGGTTCTTCATTTTCCAAGGTTCGTCTCGACTTTAACTGGAGCTAAGTGCATAGTTAAATGGTACAAATGCTTCTTCATTTTCTAAGCTTCGTCTCGACTTAAATTGGAGCTAAGTTATAATGTATTTGTTGAGTTGAATAAATTTAAATTGTATTATGATAGAAATAGAATAGAAATAGCAACCGCAGCAGCGGCCTAATGCATTTTAAATAGGTGGGAGCAAAAGCTATATTGACGTCATCCATTTGAAATGCATTGTGCTGCTTTCTTCAGTAGCATTCAACGCGTCTAATCTTTTTCAATAGTTACTTTCAATAAACTTCTATTAATCTTCTCTTTCTAGTAAAGGTAGATATGATTTTAGAAAATTCGGATGAGTTACGACAATTATTAGTTGGGTTAATCCAGGCTCCAGGTTTTAAGCATTAATTTAATGCATTTCAAGGGGCCCCGCGCTTGTCATTTGCCACGGGCCCCGCGCTGGCTTAATCCGGCACTGGTTCGATGCAGCAGGTTTGTGTATATTAATAACGATCATTCCGCTTGTTTGTGCTGCTGGTCTTTGAGGAGTGGCGAATTATTGCATTCCATCGGATGCAGTAAATACTGAAGACACAGGGGGAATTCGAATATCCTCGTCATCTTCGCAATCACTTTCAGAAATATTGTTTCTATTTCGAAACATTCTTGCTCAGCATCAGACGCAATATACTTATCTGGCATCAATTCGTCATAAGTTGGACAGAAAGATTCTCCGTCATCGTCGCTATCGTCTGACAACATATGTAATTGATTTTGTATTAATCTGTACAAAAATAAATCAATAAAAACGCACAAATATGGCGGCAATAAGCAAAATCATGACATGTGTACTTTTCAATGTGGATTTCCCCTTTTCCGTCCCATGGTAATGTATTACTGCTGGAGTTCAACGGCGATCTACATTGAAATATATTAAATAAATTTTTTTAATATTTTAAACTGATTCATACAATCGATTGGATGGTCCTCGGGTTGGCTCGTATTGCATTATGCCTGGTTCTAATGCAGATGTTGATGCACTCACATTCAGTGTTTTAATACTTTGCACTTCCACTATTTTTCCCCTACTAAACATATTTTCACCTAGAAATGATTACATATCACCAGACACTTTGCCTAAAAAGTCAAGAATATTGCAAAAACATGCGTGCATTTATTCAATATGTATATCAAATCTTGCGATAAATCGAAGTTGGTAGTTGGGGAGGGGCTATGGGGGCTAAAGCCCCTCCCAGACCCAGAAATTTTGAAAGGAAAAATTGCAAAAGGAGATTTGAAACATTATTATTATTTATTTATTTCAAAAACCACGGGTGATAACACCAACCATCGCCGACAATTAGACAAATTCACAAAATAAATCGGCGCCGCGCCGCGCCGTGCTGTGCGGTGTCACTATTTCTGCACCGGTAAAATTAATCAGTAACATGTCAAAGTGTTAATTCTTTAACACGTGACGCTACGAAAAGTTTTAGATTGGAAAAAAAACCTGAATACGACTGCACTTTGAAACACTACTGTTTAGCGCTGAAAAATAGCACCATTCGCCAACTTGGCGCCGCAACATCAAATATCTAGTAATATGGATGAACTAAGCCCCCTCCAGGACCAAATTCTGGGCCACTGCATGTCGGTAGAAATAAGAATAAACTTTTGTCGGTAGGACTTGGGTTAAAGAGAACATTTTTGTAATTACGCCCTGGCTTTCATATTTGTGAGTGAAACAGATACGGAATTGATGCCATTGAGTTCTAGATTCAAAAATGTAGGAATTCAACGGTAAAAGTCTACATTAGAGATTTTTAGTAAGTCGTCGGATATGCAACGACAAACTTTGACATTTCCATACAAAAATAATTTTGCATGTCTCAAGTAGGCATGGGTGTATTTCTGTATATTGGATATTCTGTAAACAATGTCAAAGCTTGTCGTTGCATATCCGACGACTTGCTAAAACTCTCTATTATGTCTCATTACTTTCACAAATACGAAAATGAAGGTGTAATAACATTTAAGAAAAAATATGTATTTCAAACTCATTAAGTTTCAGTAAATTAAAGCAGTAATGTTTGAGCAGAGAGAGAGATTTATATCTTTATTTTGTTGCATTTTGAAATTAGTTATTATAATGTACATATTTCAAGGAATACGACGATCTCTGTAAATCATTTTTTTGCATCCAACGCTTGTTTAGGTGCAGTCATACAACACCGCTTTCCCGATGGAGCAGTTAAGGCTATTTCACACGTCCCAGAAGGACTTGCTCTTATATTCTCTATACTGAAGTTCCACAAAAGGAGATACACTGCACTCAAGGGTGCAGATAAGTTTGAAGCTTAACAATAAATTGACGCCTGTGGGTTTGGGGTTAGAATTATGCCACAGCGATCCCGGCTTGGCGTAAAAGGCGACTTGAGGGATAGGGTATGTATGTAGGCGTAAACGAGTCTCGGATACCTTGGACTGATTCAACGGCAACGACTTTTGGCTATAGACAACGGACCATGATCGGTTTTTGGAACGTCCGGGTGATATGGGGTGAGTGTAATAACACAAGACTCACAGAAGTCGAACAGGAAATTACCGCGTATAACATCGCTATACTAGGACTAAGCGACAAGATGGCTCGGTTCGGGGGCGACTTTGTCACCAAGCTCTCGCACTATTGCTCTACCCTGGAAGTGAATGCGATAATACACCTCGGCAAGCGATCGTCGGAATGTACGCCGATCCCTAATCGACTGGAAACTTATTAACCCATTAACGACGAGACCCTAAAATCTTACCGATTGAGCTGAAATTTTCCACGTCGGCTTGAAATGGCTAAAAACACATTTTGTAGAAAAAATTTGTTTCCCCGGATCCCGGGTTCAGGCTCCCGGCACTGTTACATATATGTAACATCAGGCACTCGAAGAACTCGAGGGTGTTACATATATGTAACATCAGGCATGATACTGGGAAAGTGTATTCAAAGTATATTTTTGACTTTTTTTCAAAAAAAAAAACATTTTAGTTAATTTTTTGTAATAAAGCGAAAAATATATGAAAGCCGATATTTTACAAGAAGTTTGGAATGTAGATAATGCAACAATAACGTAGAAATAATACGAAATGTGTGCGAAAATTGAGCAGCCTTTCAAAAATATTATGTCAAATATTGTATTATTTTATTTTATTATATGTATATGTGTCTTTGCATGTGGAGTTGTTGTTGTTTTATTAAGAAGTTTCTTGAACACCCACAGAACTAATAGATTTGACTGTTTGTGAATAGGAAAAAAGTTTATAGAACTACAGTATAGGGATGTCAAAAACCGGCCCATAACCCGGTTTTCGGTTTTTTCGGTTTTTTTGCAAAGCCGGTTAGACCGTCCGGTTTTAACCGGGCTCAAAGTACCGGTTTTCGGTTAACCGGTTTTTCATTGAATTGCTTAGAATTTTAGCAAAATAATGCATACACACTCGCTAAGCTGATGTTCGTATAGAAATATGACTGTGTAATGGAGCCCTAAAAGAGAAACATGTTGAACAAAAAAGATAATCAAATAAAATTGTCAGAAGTATTCATAATGTTTCAAAAATAGTTAACTGAGTTTTATTACATATTACATACACTGCTCGTCATCAGATTAGCACACCCCTTCGCATGAATAGATTCGGCTGATTTCCAACCAAACTAAAAGAGCTAAAATTTCATAATTATAACAATTAATGGTCTATTCAATTCTAAGTCAATTAAAACAAAAAGTATTGTGTTTACATTTTTTAATATGGTTTTATAATTGTTTTTCGAAAAAGAACACACAAAACAGCCATTTAAAATTTGTCATCAGGATAGCACATGTAATTTATTTTTTGTCTATCTTCCACAATTGAAGACGTAGAACCCCCACTTTTTTGTTGTTGTTTAAGTAATATATTAGCTTTAATATGGATAAGAGAAAATCATTATGTGCGAAAAAAGGATCAATAATTAAGGCTTGCAAGGAGTCAAGGCGGTCAAAAAGTGAAATTTCGAGAAAAAATTAATAAAAGTCGATAAGTTGAATCCGAATTCGTGTGTAATAAGTACCGTTAAGGTAAAAATAATAAAGGCGATAAAAATTGAGTACTTGTCAATCCTTATGAGAGAGTAATTTTGAAAGAAGCATCGAGCCCTCATTACTCGGTCGCAAGGATTAGGGTAAATTTTCACATTAAGGCGAGCCTACATTGTTCAAACAGTGATAAGAAATACTCCACATTTAAAGAAACTAAAACTGAAGAACAAACCCCAACTTAACTTTGCCCGAAGAAAAACACGTTTAAATTAAGCATGAGTCCACTTGACGTGGAACAAAGAATGGCACTATGTTATCTTTTCGAATAAATGTAAGTTCACTTTAGAAGACTGACACAGTTATAATGTCTACCTCCAGGATCTTTGCTGGGAAGGACACCATAATAATCGCCTCCACTGTGGAATAGATGCTAACTACTTATGCTAACTACCCCGATCGTCTGCTTTTCCTGAATTTGCGTTCACTGAAAGCGCGAAGGCTACTTTTGGATGAATGTTTTCTCTTTAAACTTTGCCATGGACTAATTGACTCCATATTAGCGGAAAGTATTCGTTTCAGAACTCGGAATCGCCCTTCGCGTAATCTTAATATTTTTGATCCACCATTTGCTAGATTGGAAATCTATTTCAACTCACCTTTACTTAGGATGATGAGAGTACACGATGAACTCCAGTTTGGTCCTCTTACTCTCACTTTCAATTCGTTTCGTAGAGCCATTTTGCAACGACTTATATCTTACGATAACGTAAATTTTTCATAATTTTGTAAATATTTCTTAATTTTACCTTTTCTTTTATAATTTTTTTACATACATTTGCATTTATACTATCAATTGAATTACTTTTTTTTTTTTTTTTTGAAACCTACATAATACAATTATTGGAATATTTTCTGTGTATATATGTTATAAATAAATAAATAGATGGTGCAATGGTCTCGAGGGCCAACTGGGACTGTAATATGACACTTCTTTTTATTCGAAAAGACAACATAGCGTCATTCTTTGCTCCATGTCAATTGTTCTCGTGCTTTATTTAAGCGCATTTTCCTGTAGCTTTACTTTCTTTAGATATGCAGCATTTCTTATCACTGTTTGAACAATGTAGGCTCGCCTTAATGTGAAATTTTACCCTAATCCTTGCGACCGAGTCATGAGGGCTCGATGCTTCTCTCAAAATTACTCTCTCATAAGGATTGACAAGAACTCAATTTTTATCGCCTCTATTATTTTTACCTTAACGGTGCTTATTACACACGAATTCGGATTCAACTTATTGACTTTTATTAATTTTTTCTCGAAATTTCACTTTCTGACCGTCTTGACTCCTTGCAAGCCTTAATTTTTGATCCCTTTTTCGCACATAATGATTTTCTCTTATCCATATTAAAGCTAATATATTACTTAAACAACAACAAAAAAGTGGGGGTTCTACGTCTTCAATTGTGGAAGATAGACAAAAAAGAAATTACATGTGCTATCCTGATGACAAATTTTAAATGGCTGTTTTGTGTGTTCTTTTTCGAAAAACAATTATAAAACCATATTAAAAAATGTAAACACAATACTTTTTGTTTTAATTAACTTAGAATTGAATAGACTATTAACAGTTATAATTATGAAATTTTAGCTCTTTTAGTTTGGTTGGAAATCAGCCGAATCTATTCATGCGAAGGGGTGTGCTAATCTGATGACGAGCAGTGTATTACATGTTGCATATAGTGCAGTCAAAATATCCCATTTCAGGGCTCCAAATAGAAAAAAATAGAGTAAGGCGATTTTTTGCAGTTTTTGAATCAGCGAGCTCCCAGGCATCTAAAACTCATTTTGTTAAAAAAATATTTTGATCGGAAAGGTCCCAAAAAGGACAAAAAATGATACTCTTTAATCCTTGGCCGGAGGTCAGCATGTGGGGTATCAAATCAAAGGGGATGTCGAGTATATTACATATCCGGTGTTTGTTTCCTGTTTCAAGGACCCTCAACGGAATAAATCGAGATTAAATCGAAAATTTTCGAGTTTTCCGTGTATCTTTCCAAAGCCGCAACTACGAGAATAGTCCAAGTTGTCACTACGTTTCTCACTTTTCCGAATCTATGATAGGTTAAGATTCTACCATTAAATTTGCTAAGAAAAAAATTATCAGAAAGCTCTGAAAAAGGATATTAAAGGACAACAATTACAAACCTTGATTGAAAGTGAGCATGCGAGGTGTCATGTCAAAGAGGACGTCGAGTGCATTGCATATCCGGTGTTTGTTTCCTGTTTCAACGACACTAAATGGAAAAATTCGGGCTAAAACGAAAAATTACGACTTTGGAAAGATACATATACGAGAAACATTAAAATTTTCCATTGGATCCCAATTTTCTCCTGTGAGGGTCCTTGAAACAAGTAATAAATGCCAGATATGGAATGTACTCGATGTCTTCTTTGATATAACACCCCGCATGCCTACGTTCGATCAAGGTTTGTAATTATTGTCCTTTTTGAGAGCTTTCCGATCATTTTTTTCTTAGCAAATTTAATGGTAGAATCTTTAGCTATTATAGATTCGGAAAAGTGAAAAACGTAGTGACAATTTGAATTACTCTCGTAATTAGGGCTTCGGAAAGATACACGGGAAACAAAATAATTCTCCATTTAATCTCGATTTATTCCGTTGAGGGTCCTTGAAACATGGAACAAACACGGATATGTAATGTAGTTGACGTCCCCTTTGATTTGATACCCCACATTCCGACCTCCGGTCAAGGACTAAAGAGTATCCTTTTTGGGACCTTTCCGATCAACATTTTTTTTTTTTTGCAAAATGAGTTTTAGATTCCTGGGCACTGATTCAAAAACCACAAGAATTAACCTTACTCTATTTTTTTCTTTTTGAAATGCTAATATGACTGCACTAATAGATGATGTATAGAAGTTGAAGTCTTTGTGGACACGACGGATGTTGAAGTGGACGCGGATATCGATGTGGACGCGGACGTCGTAGCAACTGCCGATTCGTCTTCCTATAACAATGAACTCAAAATGCACTGATCTGATACACATATACATTCACGACGCACAAAAGATACACGTGTGAAACGCAACGTAAACAATATCTGCCTTGGAAAGGAAAAATGCAAGGAACGGTAGTTTGACGAAGCGATGGTTCTTGGAATAATAGCACTAAGGAGAGTGTTCGGAAATACGAAATTTTTCATAGAAGACAAGCAATAGAATTACAGACTGACAAATCAAGAAAATATAAAAATTTTATGAATTTGGAAAGTTTTTTTTTTCGGTTTTAACCGGATGGGCAAACAACCGTCCGGGTTAAAACCGGGAGGATGAAAAAACCGAAAAAAACCGGTTAACCGTTTTGAAAGTACCGGTTTTCGGACCAACCGTCCGGTTTTTGACATCCCTACTACAGTAGTTAACAATACAGATTTTGAGGATTATGGAAGATTTGCCAGTAAATTATAAAATTATTGTTTCAATTTTTTGTCAATTTGTCCATCCGCCCAATTTCTCTAAAAAAGACTAAATAAAGAGCCTATAATTCCTCCTTGTCTATAATTTGGTCTACATTAGAAACCATTTCTTCTTTCGTAGCTCAAAATATATCCTTTTAAATATTATATTAGCGGAATTAAATAGAATAACTAATCCTTGGCCTCATGAAAATAAAGCCTTGACTCCTTGCCTCGGATACCCTTGAATTTGGCTATCATTTTAATCCACATAGGACAACTATTGTATCCATATTCCGGATTTCTAGAGCAATTCTAATTCAGACTCTTAATATATTTGGTATGTTATGCCAAATATGGCCGCTCAATTTGCCAGTCAAGAAGACACAAGGGTCTAGAAAATCATGTGACATGACTAATTTTAAGGAAAAACCTAAATAATAGCATTTTTTTCTTTTAAATTTTAACATTTATGAAGACTATTTATGCTATTTTCCTAGATAAAAATGTCTTGTTAAAATCCGGAACTTTCGTTAATCTGGATTTTTTGAGAATCCGGTTTTCTTTTTTTTATAATTTATCCGGACTATCGCGTCAATAGTGTAAAAAATCCATAAAATAAAAAAAACACTAAAAAAGTACATACTCATACACCTCGTATACGAAGAGTGCACTTTCCCCATATCAGGACGGATGTTACATATATGTAACAGTGTTATAAAAGTACTTATAAAACGTAAACTACGGACAATATTTATTTCATTTATTTTTTGTATTGTTTCAAAAAGACCATGTAATGACATACGATTAATTTTTTCCCAATTTTTTTCATACAATTAAATATAAAAATAAAATTCCTCTACTACTTTTGCCATCGTGACGATTTTCGTCAACATCGAAAAAACCATCAGAAAGAAACCTCTATAACTTCCACAATAGTAAATCAAATTCAGCTAAATTGATTTCTACGCACTGGTAATAGTGTCCAGTACAGGATAAAACACTTTTTAGTGCCGAATTGATATCCTATTCCTTTAGCAGCCGTTTGAAACGAAGAATGTCTTACTGTTACATATATGTAGCATCAGGCATTAATGGGTTAATTATTACAGCCAGATTCAAATCCAGAGTACGTAACATCACAACTATTCAGTGCTACCCACCGACTGAACCTGCAAATCAGTCTGCAAAGGACGTTTTTTGTCAGGGCTCCCAGCGGTGGCATTAAAATTATTATGGGGGATCTCAACGGCAAAGTCGGCACTGATAACATAGGCTTATAATATCGGGAACATAACACGCGAGTCTTGCCACGATTTAATGTGAAAAAGCTAAATAATCTATTTATGGGACGTATATGCTTCTACTGACATGCACCAAAAAGCTATTGCAATTCCAGCCGTTGAGAGTTCCACAATAGAAGAGAGATGGAATACTACAAAGGATTCTTTCATTTCGTGCCGCAAAGCAATCGCAGGACGCTTGGATGATGGTAGCAGACCATTTATCAGTCAGTGACGCCACTTGATCTCTTATCTCAGCACGCAAGAGAGTTAAGGAGCAAATCAACTCTCCGGCAGATGACTCAGCTAAAAATCAACTCAGAATACCGTTCATTACAAAAGTAAAGTAAAAGTAAAGGCGTACAGGAAAGTGTGAGCCGTCGCAAGCGTACTTACATCAACGTTTAGTCCATCCAGACGTATTAATCCCAGACCACCACTTAAGACGGAATTAAAGCGGGTTAACGAATCTCTGGACGCGGTAAGGCCCCGGGCGGGGATAGATGGAATGCCGGTTGAATTATTTAAAGCGGACTCAAATGCTACAGCGGATGTTTTGCTATGACTCATCAGAGAGTGTTGTGAAATGAAAACTCTTTCAGTCGAATGGAAAAAGGGCGTACCTAATTATTAAAATTCCATTATCAAGGTATCTTATCTTATATATCACGTTCTGCACAGGCCTGTAGAGAGGGGGGGATTGTGATTCCCCCCGGGCCCTAGATTTCATAAGGGGCCCGGATTTTGACACTTTAGTGTTTTTTTTTACATACAAATTGCTATTTTGAGGTCTTTAACTAAGAAACCTTATACATATGTATGTAAGTATTGTTTTTAGCGTTTTAACAACAATTCATAACATACTGTGCACTAGACTTGGGGCCCCTAATCAATTTTAGAATTTTGAGAACTAGGGGCCCAAATCATCATATTCACTCAACAAATCAACATGATCGTTTCGTTACTTAATTTCAATTAAGAAATTTCGACTTCTTCATCCAGTAGCGTAGTTTTCGAAATATTTGTTTTTAAAGTAAAAATAGGAGCCCTGTACAGCGACATTTTTTTCTAGAAGGACTTTTCGATTTTTATTTTGTGTACATACTGCTGCTGCTTATGAAATTGTTTTCAAGGTACCAGCACATAGATGTTGATCACATAAATTGTTGAATCTTAATTTAAATCTATCTATCTACCAGAACTCGCCAACTCGGTAACAACAAATTTAAAGGTTTTTTTAAATAGGTAAAATAGGAAAAAAAAAACACTTTATAAATTCGTAGCGGTGTGCATTTCAAAAGTCAATTTTATAGAGTAACGACCAACATTCTGGGCCACTGCGAGTGTGCTAATAAATTTCAGTTTCAGCTCCCCAAGCATTTGTTAAAACTGTGAACTGTATCCGCCTTGTTTTCCTAAAACCTTTGTAACGGTTGAGGTACAGAGTAGTCCACAACTGTTTCCTTCGGAAAATCTTCAACCAGAAAAAAAAATAAGTAAATTTGCCCAGTTTATTGCATTACACACTTTCTATTTTGCGTGTAGTACAGCCTTTATTATTCATCTGTAAAATGAACACTTGTGCCAATTTCACCCATATAATCTTCAAATCGAATTAAAAAATAATATTTATGTATTATCCTATCCTATCGAGAATGACTGTCGAAAATTTCAAGGCTTTCTTCATATCAAAGTTCGAATATAGGTTGGAATTTTACTTCACCAATAGAATATAAATTTTCTAAATAATTTCGTTGGGACAAAGGAATCAATAATTTTTAAATTTGTTTGCTTGGGAGAACTAAATGCTAGAAGACTACCAGGCTACCAGTATCGCTTTATGCGTATCTTGTGTAAGGGGCACAACCATTAAACAATAAACTTATTTTCATCACGGGCAGATTTTAGTAAAGAAACGTCATACTAGAAAGTTAACCCTTAAAGCAGTAGCTTTTTATGAAATTTCGTTACCCAAAAATGCACGTAAAACGAAAAAACCTTACTATAGAATGATTTTGGCTTCTTTATATCCTTAAAATTTGCCAGTCAACTCTCGAATCGTCTTCAAAATACATATACACGGAGAGAAAAATGTGCAATGAATTCTACAAAATCGTACAATGAAAATCACAACATACAATTTCACTAAATTTGTAGTGAAAGTTATTTAAATGTAGTGAAATTGATTACAATGTAGTTATTGGATGATATTTGTATGGATAGTTACATTTATTGCGTTTGAGGTAATTTTCACCACAGCCTGTAATAATTTATTATTGCATGGTGTTATAGTTTTCATCATTTCGTACATGAAATTAATAGTATAGTGATTTTAGCTGAAAAAATGATGAAACCCAAACATAAAAAAAAGAGCTGACTTTTGATGCCAAATTGTTCTATGGCCTGACCGCATTACGCAGTAAAAAATTAGAGTCCTAGTAATAGAACACATTTGGGTGAAGTTTGGTTAAGATTGGTTCATAAAGAAAAAAGTTTTTCTAAGAAGAGCCCAATTTTCAGGGGCGACCCCCATGGCACGAATTCATTCGTTATACACAGCGTACACTAAAAAGAAATAGCTTCAAAACTGAGGGACTAGTTTCCGCTGCAACAGACGAACAGACAGACGGACGGACATCACCCAATCGATTTATCCCGTCACACTGATCAATAATATACATACGTATGTATATATATACTTTATATAGTAGGAGGTGCCTCCTTCTGTGCGTTGCAAACTTCATGACAAAAATGATATTCATAGTGACGGGTGACACACAAACTGTTAAACTATCCAATCAACCCCGTTTTTGTGAGTTAAGTATGTAAAAATGCTTCACGATTGAATTCAGTTTCTGTCAGTTTTTATTTTTATTTTTCTATAATTCGTATTTTTCCGAAAACCCATAATTTTAGCTCAGAACTTAAATATCAAAATCCACCTGAATGCGCAGAAGGCCGCTTTAAAACATTCTTCAATCTATCAGTACGGACTATATTAGATTAAAAAACATCCTGATTTCTGAGACTGGGCCGATTCAGTGAGGACGCCGGATTATGAGGTGTTCCGGATTAAATGGAGACTGGATTATAGAGATACATAATTGTACAATAATTGTTTTTCTAACTAGCAAATAGTAGTTCCCATGAAACTTGAACAATTGCACTCAGAAAAATTTCAATGGGAAATCCCATTAAACTAATCATTTTGTCCCATTATTTTTAGTCAATAAAAAAAAATAAAAAAAATATAGGAACTATTACTTTAACTCGATAAGTATCCGTTTGTTTTAATAGTTGACTCATTTTAAAATAAACACATGGTCGAGTTATTTTCCAATAGGATGTATCTTATTGAATTAATAGGATCAATCCAATGTAATAAAAAAATAGTTTCACTTGTAATATTATCGAACTATATTTTTTATAAGTCCCATATTATTATACCTTCCACGCTACGTCATTGTGGATTTTTTAAGAATCACGATATTTGGCCAGGCTGAGTATTGAACATCCGATTTGCTAGTACTATTTAAAACTTACCAAGTCACGGGAAGGCAACCGAACGATCTCGGCTACGGAGCATGATGTTGGTTATCTTGCAAAATACATATGCTTGCAATTCAACTAAAAGGCCTATCCCATTAATGCAATAGGACGTCATATAAAACAAATGGGATACATCCTTTTATTAGTTAATCATATAAGATCTTGTTAATTTAATAAGACAAACTGATTGAAATATAATCTGATGTCCCATTGGATTTACGGGACACATTTCATTCCATACAAAATATCAATAGGATTTTTCCAGTTATATTAATTATTGCCTCTGTTTACTTTTGTGAAGAAATCTTGTAAATTGCCGTCCAATTAAAATAATGGTACAAAAACTTTTAAATTTACGGGGCCCATTTTTCTGAGTGTGGTATAGTACAGTATACTGGCAAAAATGATTTAGACTTTTTATCTAAAGTAAAGTAGTTAACTTAAATTTAGATAGTTTTACCAAAGAAATAGTTTATTTCTCTAATCTTCGCAGCTGAAAATACTATTAAATACGTTCATTTAACCACGCAAGATTAGAAGAAAAAAATTATTCTATTCTTCCACAAAAGTTGTTGATTGTACTATTCAAACAACACAAATGAGCTATCTAACAATGGTCAATTTATAGATAATCAATAGCTGTCTTTACAAATGAATTAATTTAATTTGCAAATATAGTAGATGTTTCAACTAATGACGGATAGAAAAATTGTCCATATCTTCGTAGCTATTTCAACTACACGGAGAGAAAAATTGTAGTGAATGAAAGGTATTAAAACTGTAATAAAAACCATTGCATTTGTAATGATTTTTGACCCTACTGCAACTGATGTAAAAGTTACTACATCTGTAATGAAAAATGTCATTGCGCTGTAATAAAATTAACAATTTTAATACATAATAAAATTTTCCAGGAAGATAATTTGGCAATAATAGAAAAAATTCAAAAAGTGATTTTTTTTTTTATTTTTTCCTTTTTCTATTTTTATCTTTTTTATTTTTTATTACTATTTTATCTTTAACTTCTTTTTCCCCTTTTTAACTTTACCTTTTTACAATAAGCTTCTACTGGGAATTGAACCGGGGACCTATCGTTTCGTAGTCCTACGTTCTACGCCTAAGCTATCTAAGATTACAAGTTATGCGAATAAATTAGTCGTTTTATGTTTTGACAGTTTCATAATTATTACGCGCTCTTGTTAATTTCATGTACGAAATGATGAAAACTATTACACCATGCAATAATAATTATTACAGGCTGTGGTGAAAATTACCTCAAACGCAATAAATGTAACTTTCCATACAAAGATCATGCAATGATTTTTGTCATTACACTGCAATCATTTTTACAATAATGCAACACCAACAAAAACAACTGAATTGTAATCAATTTCACTACATTTTAATAACTTTCACTGTTGTATGTTGTGAATTTTAATGTATGATTTTGTTGATTTCATTGCACATTTTTCTCTCCGTGTACATAGAATCATAGGCTGAAAATCAAAGACGAACTTTAGTTGAATTAACTAAAGGCTCAAAATCAAAGACCAACTTTAGTTGATTCAACTAAATTTCGTCTTTGATTTTCAGCCTATGATTCTACGTAGTTGAAACAGCTTCAACTTGTAAAGGCCATTATTGAAACGAATTGGTCGAACTTAACGCAAAGAAATCAGAGCAGTCCCAAGTAGCAAAAACGAGTTATAAAATGTAAATTATTCAAGTACCTAAGTGCTGCAGGAAATTGTTTCTCAAATTCATAGGTATAAGTTCAATGAACAGAAATTGCGGATTAAGAGACGCCAAACACCTTCCGGTCGATTGTACAATGGATCTGACGGTGGAGGACTGCAATCAAATATCTGACGCCCATCGCCCATACAGCACATACACTGTAATTAAATGACAGTCTCGCGATCAACATGACACAACACAGCGAAAATATATATTTTGTGACGATGGAAGGTGGATATCCATCTCTACTTACTTTCAATGAAGAATGACCTCTATAGCCAATCAAAAAATCGGATTGGATCGTCACATAGACCATCCAATCCATCTGGCGATCAAAAAGATTGTACAATCGATTGGACAGTGTATGTGCACTCTAAAACCAGTCGCCAATAGATCATGGGCCGATTACTCGTACTAGCACTCTACGGTGCTAGTAATCTAGAAGTCCGGAGATAGAATCTCGGCTTGGTTTGAAATTTCCGTACATGTGCGGATAGGAAATATATAGTGCTGCAACATTATATACATTCCGAAATAATATGCAACGTAACGTTGACTCGAAATTTCCTATAAACGGCTGAGTTAACGCACTATGGCCCCACATGGGGCTATCCGGTACTGAGAAGTATATTGTACTGAATTGAATGTATGTTTGCTTTACATAGTTGCGCAATATTTATTTTGCTTGTTCGCGCCACCATCGTATGAAATTGCGTATGGACTATCCTGTTATACAAACTAAAAAAAATCATGGTGTGCGACTTGTCTATATACGATAAGACTAACCGACGGGTACTAGATAAGCTGTACGAGTAATCGGATCCATATATATTTGCAATTGTTTATTTATTGAACGGACATTTTTATGCCGTACCATCCGGAATCAAACTCGCAATTTTTCGCTTTCAAACAAAGCCCGCATTCATGCCTTCTCAATTGATTTCTGAAACACGCCGATAATGTATAACAAGAAAAGAAACCGTTATTTTTGGACATATTTTGGTCCTTTATTTAAAATTTCAAGGAAGGTATCAAATAAGAGTCCTCATAACATATTTATTTCCAATCAAACAATTCATCTATCTGCTTCACTTTTAAATCTCCGTATAACGACCTCATCAATAATACTAAATTTTAAGTAAGTACAATTGAATTGATCATCAACATGAGTAACAACATCAGCATCTAATAGCAATCATTGCCTCTAATCCGGACAAATGCAAAATGCCCTCATTGACCATTCATAGAAACGTTGAAAGTTCCCTCGTACGAGGAAAAAGGAAAACGGATCAACCGTTGTCCAGTTCCAATTTCACCCTATAATTTTCCATATCGTGAGCACACCAACCCATATGACTTTTATCGTGTTGGAGACTTGGTCCTAAAGTATGGCAAGCACTACGCCAAGTTAAGTTTTCATGAGACTCCAATGATAGTGGTTAGGTTAGAGGGAAGTGTAGTCTATAAGAAGCAAACAGAAAGACTTCTAAGAAGCTTCCGACAATAAAATTCGATTACCTTATACCCTGATTTATGCCAGAATTTGTGACTTTCTCCCGTTTTTTTTCTCTCTTTATCGTCTCAAATCGACCAGCGTATTGACCATGTAAAAGATCTATAGGCTGCTTGTCCATCTGAATAAATATTTTAAGGACATTCATAGGAAATAGCAACTTATGATAAGTCGCATTGAAATAAAATATAAAAAACGCTCTCACAAGTCACAAAGATGCGATAGATAGAAACTCGAGAGAATATGAATATAATATCCTCCGGACAGTTGAACTAAATCGGCTTATATGATTTTTTATCTTTCGATTTATACTCTATTAGAGACGATAAATTATAAATGTCATCCGTGAAATACGACATCGGGTCATCATGTTCTCTATCTAGTTCCGATGTTGACAACTCATCTCTGGCAGCAAAAAAGGCAACTAAATCTGGAAGTCTAAAAACGACGACTATTATGTTCTCTACTTTCTTCCCATACCCGGGTACATTACACATAGGCTAACAAATCGTAAAGAGATCATTCTCATGCGTGTGTAGTTTGAGTTTGATACATTGAAATTGGCCGACTTCCTGCTTATCCTGTTTGTTGATATAGGAAATCCCTTTCATATCCTTTGTATCAATTTGGATGTACCATTTTCAATGGTAATTTAATTCTTGTGGCAAGAGAATTTTCGTAAAGCGCCGTCAGCGACAGGCGACCTGGGAACGGAACGTGAAATGAACAACAAACAAAATGAAAGGATGAGCTGTGAGCTGAGGTCGTTCGTTCATCGCAGCCAGACAGTTTGGACAATTTGTTTTGATGGTTGTTTTTCGGGGTTTTGTGTCGCGATAGTGGGGGTTAAAATTGTACTATACACATTTCAGGGAAATCGTTTTAAGTGCTCCGTTAATATTGACACAGTCATCAAATTTTGAAGATAGTGTACGTTCATGCGGTCGAAAATTCCAATTAATTAAATCAAAATCCAAGATGGGATTGGCGGATGTGGATGGATACGATGAAAAGGTGGCAAATGAAAGTCTCTCTTTTAGGTTGTTCGTAATGAACCATTAAGAGTTCTAGACAAAAGATGAAACGTTGCTTCATTAGAAGCTAATGACTTATGATTTCAGACTTTTGTTAGATTTTCAAAAATATTTGGTGTTCGTTCCTTTTGGAACATCATTCGATTCGTTATCGCACAAATACCTACTGCATGGTTTATTGTTCATAACGAGTAAAACAATTGGGCCTGGTCTTTAGATAAACAATGTTTACGTAAAATTAAGCAAACACATGTCAAAAAATACTCCAAAAGTGCCCCTAATCGGCACTTAAAGCCATACAACCTTAATGAAACAATCGTTTTTATTACACGCTAACCTAACAATATTTTATCAATTAAACACATTGATCTACGTAATTGCCATATACCTTACGGTTGTTTTAGTACTTTACGCCGTATGAATAAAAATAAACTTTGCTTAGTGCTTGACTAAACCGGTCTATTTAAATGTAAAAAATTCCAAAAAAAATATTAGACTGTTGGTAAATTCGTTTTAAAATTATTTTTTTTTCTTATTTTTAAACAGGGAAACTGCCGCATAAACGCACCGGATTATGATTCCTCAGTTAATTTCCAGCAAAAAAGTTGTACGGAACATACCCCCTCAGATTAACCCTTTAGCTGCCACAGGCATTTGAAGATTTTTGAAAAAAATCATTTTCTTGCACGACTAATAGCTCAATATCTCCAAAGCTAGACCAGCTAGAATAGTGAAACAAAATGATTATTAGAGCCAACAAATTTACCTATTAAAAATCGGATAAGAGGTTTCGTTTTTACAGAACTTCAAAGTCAAATTTGTTTGATTTTACCTAAAAACAATATATTTTTCCATCGCAGTTTTCTCCAACTTCTGCCAAAGTGAGGTGCTTGAACGATTTAAAAAATTGGCGCATAGCCTTATGATCATATCTTTCTTACATCATTTTATTCTAGCTCCATTATTTCCAACACTTTTTATACGTTAACTGCAGAAAACTAGGGTTAATTTTAGCTCGAATTCAATACAATTCAATTCAGACTGCCCCTAAAGATCTGCAACTGGAAAAATTTATTCAAATAATGTCGAAATCGAGCCAAAATTAACCCTAGTTTTCTGTACTTAAGGTATTAAAACTGTTAGAAATAATGGAGCTAGAATAAAATGATGTAAGAAAGATATGATCGTAAGACTATGCGCCAATTTTTAAAAGAATCGTACAAACACCTCTCCTTGGCCGAAGTTGGAGAAAATTAAGATGAAAAAATAGAATGTTTTTGGGTGAAATCACACAAATTAAACTTTGAAGGTGTGGTTAGTTTTATTTTGTAGGTAAATTTGTTGGTTGTAATAATAAATTGTTAAAGTTGTTTTACTATTCTAGCTGGTCTAGCTTTGGAGATATTGAGCTTTAAGTCGTGCAAGAAAATTATTTTTTAAAAAATCTTCAAATGCATTTGGCAGCTAAAGGGTTAAGCTAAGGGGGTATGTTCCGTACAACTTTTTTGCTGGAAATCAACTGAGGAATCATAATCCGGTGCGTTTATGCGGCAGTTTCCGGACACCCTGTATACTGCCTAGGATTTATTTAGTTTGTACAGATAACCAAAATTAATTATCGGCGAGTTCTGTGTTCTGTGCAAAGGTAGGTCCCAAACCAGTTGAATCATTGAATAGGTTTTTTTATACATGACTATTTACGTTTGTATGGACCTATATAGTGGTGGAAATTGAAATAGGTTGACTCAAAAAAGGTATATATTCAACGAAAATTGAAATCATGAATAAAGTCATTTTAATTGTGATTGTTGTATTCCCTCAATTGATATGATATTGAAATGAAAACCATGTTCCTTTTCTTTCAAACCAATATATTACGGGCAGTGTCCATCTTCAGGGTTTGTTTACAATAAAGAATTAAGACATAATTTAATAACAATATAAACTAAATTACCTAGAACTATGTATAAAATAAATTACAAAATAGTTAAACACAAACGAGAGCATTATATTGTTATTAAATTATGTCTTTATATTTATTATAATTCTTTATAGTTACAAACCCTGAAGATGGGCACTGCCCGAAATATATTGGTTTGAAAGAAAAGTGACATGGTTTTCATTTCAATATCGTTGGCTCAATTGAGGTAATACAACAATTACTCTGATTCGATCCCGGGAATTGGATTGGATTGGATAGGACGCTTAGTCGGGTTGGGCTGGTTGCGCCCAATACTGCAGCCTGCTGGCTTATTGCATGTCCCAATTAAGCGAAATAGTTTCAGGTTATTAGCTCTGTCCTTCGTAAAAGGTTTAGAAGAAAATTAACCAGGTTTACTTTGGGTGCGCTCATTCTGGTGGTTTGAGCTCCAACGAAGTTTTGTCTCCAGCTCTTAAGAGCGGGGCATTCGAAGATAACGTGCGAGGCATAATGGGTCTAGTGTGTATCCCTATCGTATGCAGATGTTTTCAAAGGGTACAATGAACGATTATAAGGCCTGTAACTGCCCTGAGGTTCGTTTTGCTGAGCCGGAGGATTTCAGTGCAGCTGGTATGCCAGTTGGATCCAAGTATACGCTTGCTGTGTCTGAGTCCTTCAGCGAGTCTCCATCGGTTTTGGAAATTATCCTCGTTCCATTGTCTGACAACTGTTTTAGCAGTGGATTTGCTAATACCAATTGCAGGTTCTGGGCCATTGAGGGGTTGTTCGGAACCCTCTCTTGCAAGGGCATAAGCTTTCTAATTACCTTCGATCCCTTTGTGACCTTTCACCAATTTCTGGGTTCTGCCTGGAAGACAGTTGTGTATTGACCTAGGGGTGTGGAGATACTATAGTTGTTTGTTTTAGTAAAAACTTCTGCCCCTGTTCCTTCGTTTGTCTTTGACCCATCCGTGTACCACACTATATGTTTTGATAGATGATTGTCGTTCCATTAATTCCAGTCTTCCCTGACCGTTGAGGCCTGGATGTTGGAGTCGAAGGTGTACTTGACCGGGGTATTACCGCTGCCCATATCTACCCTTTGTGATGTCCACATGTTCGATGATTGTAGTCATACGCTGCAAGTCTTGCCTTTTCTGTGATTATGAGGTCCAAAGGTGGCAGGTTTAGTAGTTTCTCTAAGGTTACATTTGATGCGCTGCGCATGGCGCCGGTTATGCTTGCACAAGCCAGTCTTTGTACTGATTCCAATTTCGCTGCGGCTGTTTTTTGCTTGGTTTTGGTCCACCAGACTATCGAGCCGTAGGTCAGACGGGGTTTGACTACGGCTTTGTAGATCCAGTATATCATTTGTGGTTTTAACCCCCACGTTTTCCCTATTGCCTTTTTGGTTGCATATAGGGTCTGTTTACCATTTGTAATAGCTGCTTGTTCCAAGTGAGTTTGTTATCAAGGGTGACTCCCAGATATTTTACCTCCGTGGTGAACTGCAGTTGTTGGCTGAAAAGTGTTGGAGCATTTAGCCCTTCCAAGTTGTGTTTACGACTGAAGGCTATTAGTGTTGTTTTGGCGGGATTGACCGATAGGCCTACCCTCCTACACCAATCCTCCACTTGGGTTAGAGCTCATCACGATACTGATGTCATCGGCATATCCTTGTGTATAGAAGCCCGTGCTATTAATTTAACCAGTAAGCTGTCAACTATAAGGTTCCACAGGAGGGGTGATAGGATACCCCCTGCGGGCAACCTTTGAGGACAGATGTATACATGGTTTCACCGAATAAATTTACATGTACTTGCCGTCCTTGGAGCATCGATTTTATCCACCGATATAGGGTGTTTTGGACTCCATGGCTCAAGGCGGTGTGTACAAGAGATTCAAAGGAAGTGTTGTCAAAAGCCCCCTCTATATAAAAAGGCCGCGAGCCCTATTTCTTTGCTATCTAGTGTGGTCTCAATCTTCCCAACCAGGTGGTGTAGTACTGATTCACACGATTTCCCTGTCTGATAAGCATGTTCGTTTTGATGCAAAGGGAAGAGCGACAGGCACCTGTCCCTGATATGTTTATCGACGAGCTTTTCCAACGACTTGAGCAGGAAAGAGATGAGACTTATTGGTCTATACGATTTTTCTAGGGTTTGGTCACGCCCCGGCTTTGCCAGAAATACTACTTTTACCTGCTTCCAATTGATTGGAATATATCCTAAGGCTATGCTGGCTCTAAATAGTATCAGTAAAGGGGGAGCCAGAGTCGTGAGACCCTGCTGAAGCAGGGCTGGGTAGACACCGTCTGACCCTGGTGATTTATAAGGTTCGAGAGTTTACCGCCCATTATACCTTATTGTAAGTTACTATTTGGTTTGCAAGTGCCCAGTCGTTTTTGTTTGCCCTGAGAAACAGGGAGTTGTCATCTAACTGGTCTTCGCGAACTATTGATATAGTGGATCCAGGGTAATGAGACTCTAGAAGCATTTCTAGGGTCTCTTTTCCAGTTTTTGTTTGGTTTCCATCAGGTTTTTTAAGTGTCCCGATGGGGTTTGTTGGGTCCTTTGGTAGAATCTTCTGGAGTCTTGCTCCTTTATGCATAGATTTTCAATCTCCTCGCAAAACTTCCTCCAGGATTCTCTCTTGGCTTTCCTGATTTCTTTACTGTACTGGGTTAGGATGCAACGATAGGTATGTGCTCCAATCCCCAGTTCTTTTCGCTACGTTGAAAAGTTTCCGTGTCTTTTTACGCAGGATGTTCAGGTTTGAGTTCCACCATTTGCACTTCGCATTGGCATGCCGTCTCGTTAACCTTCATTTCTCTTCGAAATAGGTTTTTATTGCGGCTTCCAGTTTATCCGCTACAGCCTCTACACAGAGCGTTGTCTTAATGTGTCTGGGAATTTCTGTCAGATTCGTAGACAGACGCTCTCTATATAGGTCCCAGTTCGTTTTTCTCGGGTTCCGATACAATTCAGTTGGCTTATCGACTGTGTCAATTTCCATACTTATGTATCTGTGATCCGATAGCGATGTTTCTTCTAAGACTCGCCAATGGCGGATATTAGGAGATGTGTTGAAGGTGGCTAAAGTTATATCAATAACCTCTCTCCGTCGTGTTGTTACAAAAGTAGGTTCAGTACCCTTATTCATGATTTCAAGATTTTCTTTGATTATAAAATCATAAAGATACTCACCCCTTTTGTTTATATCAGAGCTTCCCCACTGTGTGTGGTGTGCGTTTGCATCCGCTCCGATGATGAGCTGCGGCGTGTGTGTTCCGCTGCTTGTAATCAACTCCTCCAGCTCTTGTGGTGGTGGAGGCGATTGCGAGAATGAGCTCCCGATTGTTACTCCCATTTTGCTTTATTTGAACTGCTACTAGGTCCCTGGAAATATGGTTGTATAGTGGGAGTATGTTAACGTTTGGATTGATATAGATGCAGGTTATGGCATTGCCAGAGGCTACAACGTATATTAACTTACCTCCGGTGATTCCTAAACCGTTTACTTTGCCTACTACATCCAAAATATCCGCTGCTATGAGACGGGCGGCTCAGTGCTGCGGTTGTGGCTTTATTGTGTTGAAGGTTGATCTGAACCACCTTCAGCATCATTAGGCCGCTTTGATAACTTCTTGAAGGTTATCTGGCTTAGACTAAAGTAACCTATGTGGTCTCTAGCCTCCAGCGCCTTCTTGCTTGTTTCGCCGATCCATGCGACCAAATTAAGTCCGGTTTTATCCTTGGTGGATGCAACGATATTCCATTCCGCGGTGTTCAGCCCCTGGTTCTGAGTCTTGAGGAGCGTCAGAATCTGCTTCGGATCCTCCGTACCAACTATGTCCGTATTCGGAATCCGAAATATCATTTTGCAGGTTTTGACCACTTCCCTCGCATTGCCCACGCGAAGGATTGCTCCCTCCCATGGGTTTATGAAAGGTATTGTGACCTTTAACCAGTGCTTGGCTTCCTGATTCGCGCAGGTTACGTAGAGGACTACAACGGGAATACAACATATTTAAGTTGCATTTATCAGCTTTTATCACATAAAGTCATTTTGTACACTGTAACAAAAGTGGTGTTAATAAAACCCCAATCCGGTGTCCCATGAAGTCCGCCCTCGACTGGTGTTTATTTTATTTCAAAAGATCGGTGTTTAATAATTACCTCAGAAGGGAAATATTTTATAAATTGAAAAAATCAATAATTGTTTTCCGGTTGGTGTATTTCAAAAACTGTAATTGGGAGTTTCTAAATTTCCTTTTTGGAGTAAAAAAAATATATATTTCCTATCCGCACATGTAGAGAAATTTTTGACCACGCCGAGATTCGATCTCCGGACCTCTAGATTACTAGCATCGTAGAATGCGACTCAACCAAGTGAGCCACAGAGCGTCCTGGCCGAACACTTGCACCGATACGGATATGATAGAATTTCATCATGAAATGTCAATATGGAAATGCGAACATTCTCAATTGGTGTTTAAAAAAACCCAATTGGATAATTTGTTGATACTTTATCAAAAATGTTCGTCTATTGCATTTTTGGTGTTTTTGCTAATGCTCATCTGGGAAATTAATTAGAATTTGTATATTATTCACTAGTTGTAAATTATATATTCCAAATAACTCATTTGGTGATTGACTTTCTTAAACCCCACATACATAGAGGATAATATTTTTCAATGAAAAAACACCAACTATTGTTAAAATGTTACTTATCCAAGCATGGTGAATTTTTACACCGTCTTTTTTTTTTACTGTGTATGAAACACAAGTATTAAAAGGGTATTCAGACTATCGACAAGATTTACTTAACCTTCCGTTAGACGCAATGCATCTGATAGATGCCACGTACTGTTTTTTTACCTTAACTTCTTTTCTATTGCGAATTCCACTTTCTAACTCATAGTAGCTTCGTATACCGAGTACGGAAGCATTTTAGTCTGAAAGTGAAAATTGTGGGGTCCTTTGGCTTTATGTAGCAGGCTCGAGCATCTATTAGATGCATTGCGAGCACTCGTCTAACTGATTTGAACGTGTAATTGATATAGGCGCATCAGTATACGATAAAAAAAATATTTACTACAAGTGCAATACTTTTAGAGTTACACTATTACACCTTTGTTTTACCATTGATGCCTATTTTAAAATTTAGTTATGCTCAGAAAGCTGTAAAACTGCAATTATGTAAAAAAAATTCAAAAAATCTAATTTTTTTAAGACTTTTTCTCAACAAAAAAAAATTTAATAAATAGACCCGATTTTCATCTTTGGCTTTTGACTATTGGTATGACAAGGCTTCAAATATTCAGATAATGAAGAAAAAAAACCTTATCAAGATATTCATTACCTTACAGCAGGATGACAAAGTTGGCATCTAATAGATGCATTGCGTTATGTCTGTGTTACATTTTTTATTGCGACTAACGGAAGGTTAATCCTAGATTTAGTTAACCGTTGTACCATACTGTACTGCAATTTGAATAATTCAAGTACAATACAATACATTTTGAATTTAATAACATACGATTTAATCGATAGTAGACTGGTTTCGACTCGATTAATTTAGTGGTTTTAGTAAATCCTGTCAGCATTGTGAATCACCTCTTAGATAAGTTTATTGTTTTTCGTTATTAAAGTTAAAATTAATATTTTAATTATTAAATGATTTACAAAAAAGTAAGTTTTAGGGCGAAGACTAAAATACATTCAAATCAATGACATAATTGGTCGTATGGATAAAAAGATGCTTTCCTAAATACGTGGATAAACAAGTACAAGCAACGACAAGCCCAAAGTAAAGTTTTTTTTTTTTATTAATTGGACCTAATGATGAATCCTTCCTTTTAGTAATTGGCTGATTCACCCCGTTTCTGAATCAATTGATGATTTCAATTAGGCGTTGATCGTTATACATATATATATACTAATTAATTCAATTAGGCACTCGAAATACTCAAAAGAAAAAATTTAAGGCAAAACTTTCAATTTTTGTCGGCATCCTTTCATGAAAACATATGTACAGCCGTTAGTACACAACATTGTTTTTCAATTCTTTCATTGAATTAAGTACATGTAAAACTCCGTCAAATCTATACTTTTGTTAAAACAAAATTATCTCAATCGAATTACATGCCATGATAGACGTTTGTCGGAAATCTTGAAAAGCTATAATATCGTCAACTCAGGACTGATACGATAAACACTTGTCTAGCTATTTAACAAAGATTAGTGGGATAACACGCTGATAATAGAATAGTATATGAGAAGCAGATATGAAATCAATCGTTTTTGAGATAGGAGAGAAAAAAGTCGAAAGGTTTGTCGCAGAATTCTCATGTTTGAATTGCGATTTTAAATGGAGTGTTTAGTCACCTTGGACTAATTGCGAAAACATTTTTTTTTCTCAATCGTAGAATGATAAATTCTCCACACTCTACTCCACTATATTATATACGCTAATCATTAGCTTAATAGAAACGGTGGCTAATTGCAAAAGAGGTTTTAATAGTTTATTAAAATCCGTGAAGAGTAGCGATAAAGCAGACTTGTCAAGTAGCAATGCCAATCGTAAAACGATAACGTAAATTTTCCATGCACTTAGTCAAGTTCATTTATCGAGCAATACTCGTATTGTTATACCCCTATGGTTGAAAGGCTAATATTCAACAGTATTAATTAACCAGATTGTGAGTGTATGTTGCGCAAAAATTGTCCTTGCTAAAATAGAATAAGTCTTAAGGACGAGCTTCAGCTTCAGCTTGTAGCTTTTGAGGATAGAGTCTAAATATTATTTTAAATGAGAATGGGAAATTGGGTAATGATTCTATATTGTATACCTATACAAACTATATGTATAAACGAGACCGATTTCAGGCGCGGTCGAAACTTGGATACCTTTGGCTTTGACTCTGCTCCGGATAAACGTTTTTATGACCTGTGTTTAATCCTCCCCTTCCTTTTTCTACCGTTTAATAATCCTCCCCTTCCCCTTTCTACAGTTTAATTTTAATTACAAATAAGTGGTTTAATTGGAATCAGTGCACAGCAGAAAATCAGGCGGCGCGAATCAAAATTTATCCAAGTAGATTTATTTTTTATACAAATGGGGTTAACTACAGCTTTTTAACCCTAGTTTACTGTTTGGGGTGCAATGCACCCCATCGCATGTTTCACTTAATATAACTTCGAGATTTTTCAAGTTTTCATTATAAATTGTTCAATAGCTTAACAAAATTTAGTTTTGTTTTAGTTTTTAATGTTTGTACAATTTTAGCTACATAAATTTATTTTTTACGAATTTTTTGTGGAAATAAGGCATTGGTTCTGTCGTGGGGTGCAGTTGCACCCCAAATAATTTATTTGAGTTTAGAACTATTTATTTTGATGTTAAACTAATATTTATTTTAAAATAAAGATAGTAATATCTAAACTTTCATCTGGGATGAAAAATAAACTTGAAAAATGTTAATAATAGTACTAAATATAGTTTCTTGGGAATGACCTTTGGGACACCAAATGTGGCTGTGTTTCAGACACGATTTCAATTTGAAGCTGTTCCATATTTCTCTAAATTTCATAAATAAACAACAGAAACTTAGTCAATGATCAGAGATACTAATTGGAGAAGAGTTTGCTAACTAAGATTTCGAAAAAGAGCTGCATTTCGGAATTTGTGAACAAAACTCCACTTCGAGCCCACTAGTCTCGGCCTGCTATTCTTATCTATGCGAAGCGATTTCACTTTTGTAACTGAAGTAATAAGTTCTGCTGAAACCGTCAAATGATGAGGAACCCGAAGAGATGCATAACACTCGCAAAATCAGTGAATCGAATGCTTACCATACGGAAATTTCATGAACATCACTCTTATTTGAGTTTATCATGTCATTTATAGTATGAATATCAGTGCCTGCCGTCTAACCAAACTGAACATGTATGCCTCCCGCATTTCTGAATTCGCACTCACTATCTCACTTTTGTTTTCCCTATTTAATTAACATAACAGACGATCAGAATGAATCAAATTAAAAAAGATTGGAAGTCAGTTAATGCAGAAATATGGGCATACATACTGTGGGGTGCATTTGCACCCCATAACATGAAACTAGTAAGAAAATTGTTGCGGTACTCTAGGGTTAACTCTGTCCACAAGTATAAAATTTTTCTTTTATCTATTCGGATAAAATACTCAAAATACAAATTAGTGTAGTATCCAGGTGATAAACCCAGTACATCAGATTGCAAAATGTGGTGGAGACAATTTTTTTTTGTTTCTTATGTTTTTTGGGCTGCTGAGCACGAATAAGGAGCTTTCCACCATCGTTTCGTTGCGAAACAGGTTCAAAATCGTGAAAAACCCTACAATTTTTGCTATTTTTCCGTTATTTGGCCCCTAACTCTGAAAATATTTATTTCTGAGAAAAACTCTCCATGAATATGTTAGATAGCACATAATTGCGCGTCTAAAGAGGTATAAATATTATAGATCCGTTGAGCGGTATTACTACAATTGATCATTTTCCATTTTTAACATAGTTCCATATTATGAATAAATTTTTGAGATTGAACGGTTTTTCATTTTTGGTCGCAAAAGTTGCATTTTTCTTGTACATTATGTATTTTGGGGGGGGCTGAACCTGAATCCCTAACTTCCCACCAAAATTTCGTTGCAAAACCGGGTCAAATGGTAAAAAAATGACTATCAATTGTAGCATTACCGCTTAACACATTTTAATATTTATTGGCGCGTTAGACCCGCAATTATGTTTTCTCTAATATTCTCATGGACAGGTTTTCGGAGAAATGTACACTTTCGGAGTTATAAACAAAAGAACGGGAAAACTCCGAAAAGTTTGGGTTATTTCGCGGTTTTGACTCTGTTCCGCAACGAAATTTTGGTGGGAAGATTCGAGCTCAGCCCCCCAAAAAACATAAGAAACAAAAAAAAAATTCTCCACCACACTTTGCAGTCTGAAATCACTAACTAGTTACTACACTAAATCCATTTGGATAGATAATACATTTTATTCGTAATAATATCAGTTTTTGTTTATATAGTGTTTTAATTTAACCAAAGTGTCGTTAAATTCGCTCCAAATGTGGCGATTCCATTATCTGATTTCCGGCGAAAGGACGACAACACCTATAGAGAGGTCAATGCTAGTTATACAAAACGCATTTATGAGTTATATGTTCTTTCGCTGTGGACATTTTGTCTTTTTTTATCCCAAAAATATCGAGAATTACTCCTTTTGGTGTTAATTTAAATTAAAGTATTCTTTTGGGTTCATCCATTTGGGTAAAAACAAATATTTTATCCAAACGGAGGGACCTTTTTCGACACGTTTTTGGATTTAAATTCACACCGTACTATTTGCTGTATGGGCAAATAAAAATAATGTTTTAGAAAACTTTATTGGGGGGAGGCGGGAGACACGGTCCCATAATACGATTTCATTTTTGTTTTTTGTTGTTTCGGTTAAGACATATTACTTAATTTAGGGGTGTGGTGAAAACTGCTTTGGGTAGTTGATCAATAAAGATTAAGCTACTGTTAGTTTCAGATCTCTCCCTTCTCTTATGGCTGATTGGCGCAACAAAAACTGATCACTTAATCTGTCAGATGCATTGCGCCCGCCCGAAGGTTAAAAACACAAGCACACTACTGAAAATATTACATATACAATGTACACAGGTATACACACAAAACAACATATACTGAAAATATTGCCATCAAGTTTGAAGCAAATATCGTTATAACTTTCCGATATACAGCCATTTCTCAAGTGGAACTATCTTATTGATAGGGAGTGTATGTTATGTGTTATACACTTTGAAGTTTGCTTTAAATTGAAGTACATGTAAAAAAAAGTGGTTCTTAGAAGAACTTAATTTGTGTTAAAATGAAATAATAGGCGCGACAGTCCCACATTGGACTAAGGCCGCAGATGCAGATGTGTCAGTGGCATCCAATTTCCCAGATCTTAACTGCTTTTTTATTGAGGTGTTGAGATCAACCGCAGTGTTATTTGTCCCCATGAATGAATACTCGTTTAACATCTGAGTGAGATCATAGTCCGTCATATGCGTATCGTGATCGTGAGTTTGAAAAACACTATAAACTGAATTGATTCACAGTGTGGTTCGAACCCACGACCTTGTGCCCGAAGTTGTGTGCATTAACCACAACACCAGCCAGACTAATTTGTGTTAGGTATGGTTCAAATTGGTGTGCAAGAAAAAAGTTTTTCTTAGAGAACCTAATTTAGGGGGTATGGTTTGTATGTCAGCCCCATGCCTAATTGTTTGATTTCAGCGACTCGAAACATACAAACTGCTTGCAATAAAAAGAAGCCCTTGCGCAAAATCGCCACATAGCTTTTAAACTGGCCGAGTAAAACGCGTCGCAACAGACGGACATCCTCCCCATCATGCTGATCACATATATACATATTTTATATTATTTATATTATTATATTCTTTTTACAACATGATAACCTCAACTTCAATTGCAAAATATTGTCGAAGCAGGGGATTTTTTTTATGAATTTCTTTTGAAAAATTTATTTTTGCCATCGAGCGGAATCAATCATGTATCCCTGATGATGGGGGCAACACTCTGGATTTCCCTCCTTTTCACCAAATCGCGGACTGCCCATCGGGCTGGACTTTTATTTGCCCATAGTGGCAAAATAATTGTGTAGCATGAATTTCCGACGATCGAAAAATCTTATAATCCCAAAAATCAAGATGAAAATATCGTATTGTCTGTACCTTTTGAAATAATTGTTAAAAAAATACAAAAAATACCCTTTGGTTCTTTTTTCCATTGTTGAGCACAACCTATCATTCTGGACTTCTCCCCCATAAACAGAGGAGAGGGCCTTTTCCAATAATCCTGAAAAAAAACAGAGATTCTTGATTTATGTCCTTCGATGGCCATTTTTTGGTTTATTTTTCTTTGGCTATTAGTGACTATAGCCTAAACGAGACCGAGGCTAATTTCGGCCGTAGCCTAAATTTGAATACTTCTTTCGTGCTAATACACTGGAACAAAAAATCATAATATTAATGTACTAGGGGTAAAAACTTATTTACATTACCATGATGAATTAGTTCATAGTAAATAAACCTTCTCTTCCTTAAAATAATACAGAGTTCATCTATTTTATGAAGAACCGGTCTTTAGGATAACGAAAACAAAATTTCAATGGAAAGCGTTCATGAACACAATGATATTCCAGTAGAATTACTCCAGGTGTTTGGTAAAATCAGAGTGCATGCCAGGCACTGTCTGAGATTATTTTAGAAATCGATAGGGGCTTAGTCCTAAAGCTTAAATTTAAGTTTGCACCACTTGGAAAATTTTCTAACGGTACTTATCAGGGTTTTTGTCTTGATTAGATTTTTGTGTATATCTCCGCTCCTGATGGTTGGACTTTCAAAAAAAATGACACTAAATTGTTCGGTACAAAATTGCCTTCATCTTTTGTATAGTGACTGTTCATCTCAAAGCAGTAGATAAAATGTTACAGCGTGTCAAATTGGAAAAACCCGTTTTGTTAATCAGTTTTTTTTTTAAATAAGTCGATAACAGTGAATTTTTACTAAATAATTAATCATAGTTCACTTGTAGCTTATTGAATTCCCTACAATCCAAAAAAAAATTAAATCGATACGATCATCCACAACCGGGATATGCCCAAGAGAAAGTCGACGATCTAAGAAAGCAATACATTCTACGGGTATGTACTAGGGATGTCAAAAACCGGCCCATAGCCCGGTTTTCGTTTTTTCGTTTTTTTTTGCAAAGTCGGTCAGACCGTCCAGTTTTAACTGGTCTCAAAGTACCGGTTTTCCCGTTAACCGAGTCTCTTCATTGATTTGCTTAGAATTCTAGTAAAAACATGCATCCATTCCACACTCGTATTGCTATGATTCGTATCGTATGCAAAATTAAACGAGACCGAGCTCTAATCGTGCGAATAGCACGATGAGTGTATACCCTATACCCATGTACAGGCCTAGAAGGCACGCAAAACCCAAAAATTCGATTTCGTCTTTTTTGTAGGGGAGGGAGGGGTAGATGGTTCGGACCTGGCACATATTTAATATTATATGAAACAGCTACCGTTTGATACTTATTAGAAGTTTTTCGCGACATTCTAGCAAAAGATATGGCTGAATATAACTTTGTAGGGGAGGTAGGGTAGGGGTAGTCGGACGTTCTCCACTTTCCACCAACTTCAAGCATATGTCAAAATTAGGCATTCATGTAAATTTCAGGTCGCTAACGATATTATGTTGGAAAATATGGGCGAATTAAACCATCACGGAGAGGTAATTTGTATGGGAGGTAGGGGAACCCTTGGTCCGATTTGGCCCATTTTCAATACCATCCAAGCTTTTATCAAAGCAATCATCTGACCTAAATTTCAAAACGCTAGCTTTATTATTTCGCGAGTTATCGTGCGAACTGACAGACACACGGACGGACACACAGACAGACAGACAGACAGACAGACAGACGGACATGGCTTATTCGAATCAGGGACCGACCCTGATCATTTATATATATACTTTTCCATACCTCCGGTGGCTCCTTTGAGGTGTTTCGTATCGACTTTATTTTTTCTGAATTGTAGGGAATCTAAAATAATCTCAGACAGTGCCTGGCATGCACTCTGAAGACGGATTTCACGACCGATCGCCTGAAGTAAATCTTTTACGTTGTACATTTCGGCTATGAACCCATACATTAGCATCGTCATTAAACATTAACGATCGATTGCATTAATTTGATGTTATTGTTCATTAATTCTATGACATCGTTCATAAAAACATTGAAATTATGAGCATAAAAACATTGAACTAATTCATTAAAACAGTGTAATAATTTGTTCACTCACAGTGACCGAAAACATTATGTAATTTGAGGCTATTTTCATGTTTTCGAAGGAAAATAAACCCAAAACATTTTAATTTCCATACAAAATGACACATTGAAAATACGCTCATTTGCGTGTTTTCTATGAAACCTTGATTTTTTTTAAATAAAAACATGTAAGCACCCAGGACTCAAACCTAAACTCCACTATTTAGCACATTTCGGCTCACGCCGAAATTTTAACTGACACCCGACCAAATTGGTCAGCTTCGTGTGTTGGCCAATGTTTTTAATTTCTCCATGATAAGAGGAGAATGGACGGTCAGCTAGAAGTGACGAAATATGTTGCAAATGGGTGAGGTTATAAAACACAACGTTGCGCAACGTTTCGCGCAACGTTTCAAATCAACCGGCCGTTACGGATCAGAAACTTCTCCCTACAAACAGATCCTCTAAGCGCCCCCTTGCGAGGCATAGCTTGATTGATTGGCAGAAATTTACAATCTGCCGTCGAACCGTGCATTTCCGCCCTCATTTATTTATTAAACTATTTATAATCAAAATAAAATGTATCTGCATCTCGTTTAAAACTGGAAATTTTAATTTTCGAGCAAAACGTATCAGCTGTGATGTGTCAATTGTCACATTTGTCACTTTCCGAGAGATGGCGATGGGAACACCAAGTCTGATCCGGATCTATGCGTTTACAGAACACAATAGGAAACGTTTCGGAAAACGCGAAACGTTACGCGAACGTTGTGTTTTACAACCTCACCCATTGACTATCGATGACTACGCCAGCACATTTTTATACTTAGAACGATTTATAGGAAAGATAATATTGTCGGTTGTCAAACGAAATTACAAATAGTGCACTATGAACACTTTTCGGTGATTTCTGAAAACGTACGCTGAAATCAATCAGTTTTCGCCCACTCTGAACATAATATAAATTATAAACGAGACCGAGGCCAATTTCGGGTGCGGCCGAAATTTGGATACCCTTCGCTCCTCTCGGGCTAAAAGTTTTTTCGGGCGTACCTATGACTTGTGTTCAGTCATCCCCGCTTCCAAGCTTTTCCTTGAATTTTGACATAAGTGCCGGTGCGAAGATTTATTGGGGGAAGCGGGGGACATGGGTTTCTTACCTAACCTAATTTGGGGGTTGGGTTTATATGCCAGCCCCATGACCGCATGGTCCGATTTAATTCATTTTTGCATATGTTTTGTAACATCAATAAAAATACATTTCCATGAGGTTTGGTTGAAATTTGAGTCCAAATAAAAAAGTATTTTTTAGAAGAACCTAATTTTGGGGGTTAAGTTGGGGGAATCAATAGAAATATAATTTTATGAGGTTTGATTGAAATTGGTGTGCAAATAAAAATGTTTTTTCTTAGAAAAATTTGATTTGGGGGGCTAGGTTGGTATGGTGGCCCCATGGCCACATGGTCCGACTCCATCTATTCATACATATGTTCTGTGTCATCAACAGAAACACATTTGTGTGAAGTTTGGTTGATATTAGGGTATAAATAAAAAAAAAATTCTTAGAAGAACTTAATTTGGGGAGCTAGATTTGTATGACAGCCCCATGGTCCGATTTGGTCCATTTTTACATATCTTTTGTGGTATCACTAGAAACACATTTGTACAAAATTTGATTGAAACTGATGAGAAAATAAAAAAGTTTTTCTTAGAAGAACCTAATTCGGGGGACTAGGTTTGTATGGCAGCCCCACGACCCCATTGTCCGATTTGGTCGATTTTTACATTTGTTGTGTGTCCAATGAAAACACATTTGTGTGAAATTTTATTGAAATTGGTGCATAAATAAAAAAGTTTTTCTAAGAAGAACCTAATTTTGGGGGGTAGGTTTGTATGGCAGCCGCACGACCCCCTTGTCGGATTTTAGCGACTCAAACATACAAACCTGCCTGCAACAAAAAGAAACATGTGTACAAAATTTCAGCTCCATAGCTTCTAAACTGGCCGAGCAAAACGCGTCGCAACACATGGACAGACGGACAGACTGACATCGTCCAATCGACTCAGCTCGTCACGCTGATCATATATGCATATTTTATATGGTCGGAGATGCCTCCTTCAATGCGTTACAAACTACATGACAAAGTTAATATACACTCTAAAAAGTGAATTTAAATTTCCGCTGAAAATGTGGTAACTTTACACTTTTTCCCGCTTATAATCACATACAGAGTGCATTTTTCAACAATTTCTGTGTAAAATAAGAAAATTACACCAAAATCGGTGTGAAATGTATTTTTACGCTACACTTGTGTAAAATTCAGATTTTCTGGTGCATTTTTACATCGTTTATGTGTATAATTCGGATTTGTGGTGTATTTTTACAACGTGCAGTTGAAGTTTTACTCATTTTTAGTAGTGTGCTCTCCAGTTGTCAAACTTCAATCGGCTGTACTTAGCACAGTGTAAATTCTCTGCATTTAGAACTCATGTGTACACGCTCTGTGGCTCACTTGGTTGAGTCGCACTCTACGATGCTAGTAATCTAGAGGTCCCGAGATCGAATCTAGGCGTGGTCCAAAATTTCCGTACATGTGCGGATAGGAAATATTTAGTGCTTGCAACATTACACTCCGAAATGATATGCAATGTAACGTTGACTCGAAATTGCCTATAAACGGCTGAGTTACGGTACTGAGAAGAATAACAAGTGTACAGATCGCACAAAAAAGACCATATTGCAACCTCCCATGTAGACGAAAAACTTATCAGCAAAACTCGACCGATACTTGTTTATATTTTATATATCCTTATCCTTAAATAGTTTTATTGATAACTATATTGTTTGTAAAGGTTCGCCACTTAAATCTTTACAACGAAAAAAGAGTGAAACCACATTATATTCCTATTATTACGGAGTGTTTTTACACATAGCGCGGTGTAAATTTGCTAATATATTGGAGTAATTTTTTAAACATTTTTTATGTAAAATTACACTTGATTTGCAAATTTAGATTGCAGAGTAATTTCACTATTATAATAGAAGGAAACAAAGTTTCCTTCTATTATAAACAAACAAAGTTTCCTTCTATTATAAGAGTAAAAATTTCATAGAGTGTACCTTTTTCGCTTAATAAGCGAAGGGTATAATAAAATCTATGTACACACGTTTTTATTTGAATTACCATGTAATGTACATTGTTTTTACGAACGAGTATATTGATGTCACTTCGCTTTAAGTGTATTTTATAAACCTTCAAAACGTATAGTCTTGTCGGTATAGGTAGGTAGGGCGCATGTCTTCAAATCATAGGGTACCGAGACCGACTTTCACTGAAGGTAGGGAGGTTGGGTCCATCGAGTGGAACTTCGATTGATATCGCCTTCTTTGCGGGATTCTCAAGCGGACGCCTTTTAATATGACAAAACCGATCCATTTGTCGGTCTTCGAGCTTTTCGTTGATTGGTTGATCGATGAACAATCTGCCTCGGATGTAACTGCTTATGATGTGGTCCCTTTTGATTATACCAACGGACATGTCTATATGTCTATGCGGAATAAGAATCCAATTGGAATATACCTTTTCTGGTACTTTTCTTCTTGTTTGAATGCACTCAACTTAACTTGTCCGCGTTCCATTTAAAAGTCATTCTTATCTTACTTTTTCTGAGCAGAGAATTCTCAATTTTCAAGCATATAAAGGGATTAATAGGATTGACTTTATGAGATTTGATTACAATAATTTGAAAACTATTTAAGACACAAAAGGAAAGATCAGCTACTGTGTTACCAAAGCCGACAGGATGAAAAGATTATGTGAGTCTCACGGATGTCATTTGTATGGGATTGAACAATAAAATAACAGGTAGGGACGAAAATCAGGAAACGTTTGTGAAAATATTTTTACGGATTGCATTTAGGAAAATCGAAGATTTACGACCGATGAGGCGGTCAATATAAATCGGTGTATAGTAAAGAGACATTTGTTTCATTTACACCATATTATGGATACTTGTTGGCACTTTAGCAAAAGAATAAGGGATGTGTGTTGTTGTAGTGTAAAACGTAATTGTTTTGCAGGTTCAGTGTGTAGAACAGTCTACCTAAGCGGCGAGAATATCGAATATAGATTTGTTTTATAAAAAACATTAAGTTCACTTACAGTTGAGTTTTAAACCGAATTTTTCAGATTTTTTTGCGCAATGTTAAAAATAAATAAACAAATTTTTGTGCAAATTGTTGTTCAAACTAAAGTGAGGGCCCCCTTCCAGTTTCTCTCTCTCCTTTGAAACTACAGGGTGGCCCATTTAAAGTGAACTAGTGTTCCATTTAAGCCTGAATTATTCCATTTAGTGTCATTGAAACGGGAAATAAGCACCGGATATGCAATGCACTCGAAATCCTCTTTGATATGACACCCCGCATGCCCATGTTCGATCAAGGTATGTCATTAGTTTCTTTTTATGTCCTTTTTCAGATCCTTCCGAACAATTTTGTCTTAGCAAATTTAATGGTAAAATATTCAGCTATTATATATGTAGATTCTGAAAAGCGAGAAAGTAGTGACAACTTGAATTATTCTCGTAGGTCTGGCTTCGCAAAGATACACGAGAAACACGAAAATTTTCCATTTAACCTTCATCTTCCCCTAAAAAAAACTTACGTTAAGTACCCTCATGTGTGGATTTTCACACATATGCAACTTTAGTGTAATTTGGTCGAATTTCTTAAAGTTAGAAATGTGCTTTATGAGATGTTCACTCTTCAGAGTTCAAATTGGAAAAGAGAGCTTTTATTGTCAAAATTACATGAAATTAAATCTTACCGAAATGTATAACAAAGTGAAGTTAGTTACTTAACAAATAAAATCTATTAATGCTGTTTCTAAATTAATTATGAAATGTCAATACATTACATCTTTCCACTGAAGCTTAGTTATTAATAATTCAATAAAATTTCTAATTTTATAAGTTCCAAATAAAGATTATAAAATTCAAACTAACTTATTTTTGTACTGAAATGAAATCTTATCTGTAGTATTACGTGCACATTCTCGTGATGGGCGTATATCTTCAGGAGGCGTCAATTTTTCTCCTAAATGTATGGCGCTAGCATCGATTCTCCCATCCGGTTGAGAATTTGCATGTATAATAGAACCGAAAGAATTTGAAGGTAAACTCGCGGGTATTTCCGTTTGTTGGTTATTCATTATAGGATTAGCTTCGCGAATTTGATTCAAATGTCTTTTAATTATTTTACCATTATGATATGTTTCGCAATAATAGTTACGCGGGCCAAGTTTTTTTGTAATTTTTGCTGGGGTCCACCCGGGTTTGTTTGGGTCGGAATAGTCACGTATATAGACTTTACTACCAATTTCGAATTCGGTGTTTCGATTACCATTACAATTTGTAACATTTTTTTGTTGACTATTTATAATTTTAGATTTTATGAGAGGTGGTTTCAACAGACTAAACCTAGTTTTAAGTTGCCTTCCATACATAATTTCTGCAGGCGAATTTCCAGTGGATGAATGCCTTGAATTACGATAGTCGATTAAAAATCTCGCTAAAATGATATCGAAATTATCTTGGTAGGAGTCACTTAAATTTGCGTATATTGACTTTTTGACCATTTTAACTAAGCTCTCCGCTTGACCATTTGTCGCCGGATGGCCCGGAGCTGTAAGTACATGTTTAATATGATTAGATTTCAAAAAATTTGAAAATTCATTTGATGTGAACTGCGTACCGTTATCGCTGACTAATGTGTCAACAAGTCCATATCTACTAAACGTTTCTCTTAATTTTTTTATTGTGAACTGAGATGTTATGGTTTTAGTTTTGAAAACTTCGATCCATTTTGAAAAAGAATCGACGATTACAAATAAGTAAAATCCTTTAATAGGACCAGCATAGTCAATATGAATGCGAGACCATGCGTAGTCTGTTGGTTGCCAAGGAATCAATGAACTAGCTTTTGGGCTTGGTTGTGTCAACTGACACGGATGGCAGGCCTTAATAAGTTTTTCGATGTCATCGTCGATTTTCGGCCACCAAATATATGATCTTGCTAAAGACTTTGTTTTTACAATGCCCAAATGTGATCTATGTAAATCTTCTAGGATTTGGTTTCTAAGTTTTGTAGGGACAACCGTCCTATAACCCCATAACAGGCGACCTGACTCCACGGACATTTCGTCGCGTTTACTTTGAAACGGAGTGAACTCTGGTTCATTGAGTTCCTGGACAGTGCCTTTTTGAATGGCTTCCATTAATTTTGATAAAACTTTGTCTCGGCGGGTTTCATTTGCTATATTTTGAAAATTCAACTGCAACGTGTTGTTTGATTCAATTAAGTTAATGTATGTTGGATCGTACAATATAGAACTATTGTTTTTTAATTGTGGAATGCGAGATAATGCATCGGCGTGATTCAAAGAACCTTTAATGTAACGTATGTTGAAGTCATATGCAGATAAAATAAACGCCCAACGTTGCATACGAGCTGCGGCCATTATGGGGTTACCTTTATTTTGACCGAATATAGCTATCAATGGTTTGTGATCCGTTTGCAGTTCAAATTTAACTCCTATTAAATATTGATACAATTTGGTTACACTAAACACTATAGCTAAGGCTTCCTTTTGGATAGTACTATAATTTCTTTCAGCTGAAGTGAGTGAGCGGGACACAAATGCTATTGGCCTTAACGAACCATCTGAAAACTCATGTGATAGAATTCCAGCAACTGCTGTATCACATGCATCGGTCGTCAGAACTATTGTCTTTTTTGGATCGAAATGAACCAATACTTGATCAGAAGTTATTTCCTTCTTTAACAATTCAAAAGCTCTATTGGCGTCAGAATTCCAATTAAATTTAACCCCCTTTCGCAGCAAACGGTATAGCGGTTCCATTTTCTCTGCGAAATTAGGAATAAATTTTGAATAATGGTTTACCATGCCAATAAATCCTCGTACTTCAGAAATGTTTTCGGGGATTGGTGCGTTGAGAACACTTTCCATATTGCTCTCGCTTTTAGTAAGACCTTCTTTGTCTATACAATATCCTAAATATTGAATTTTCTTTTCAAAAAATTTACACTTGTCTATGTTTAATCGTAAACCGACTGATTGTATTTTGGTCAACACTGTTTTTAATGTATTAACGTGACTTTGAAAATTTGGTCCTGTTACGACAATGTCATCCATGAAATTAACACAGTTTGGAATACCCTGCAATAACTCCTCAATCGTTTTCTGAAAAATAGCCCCTGCTACTTTAACCCCAAAAGGTAAACGTTTAACTCTAAACAACCCGATATGTGTACTAAGAGTACAAAGTTTTTGAGAATCTTCATCTAGCTCTAGTTGGTTGTAAGCGTTTGATAAGTCTAATTTCGAAAAAAGTTGTCCGCCTTGAAGAGAAGCAAAAATTTCTTCGATCCGTGGCATTGGATATCTCAAATCAACAAGAAATTTGTTAATAGTTACACTAAAATCACCACAGATTCTTAAATCTTGAGACGGCTTAATAATTGGGACGATCGGTGTTCCCCAATCTGACTTATCAACGGGTTCCAACATGTCTGTGGATACAAGTTCTCTTAACTTTTCCTCGATTTTCGGTTTCCACGCAAATGGTACCGGTCGCGGCTTATGAAATATTGGTCGAGCTTCTGTATCAATTTCTAAATGTAACTTTTTTTCCGAAAATTTTCCTAGCTCTTTTCTAAAAACTACCGCGAATTCCCTTTTTAATTCATCAACGCATGAAATACTTTCACTTTCCGAAATTGCATTTACTTGGATTAATTTGAAATTAAACTTGTTCAAAAAATCTACACCTAATAGAATTTGATCGCGGTCTATATTCGTGACTATCACCGGAATATCGTGCGTTTGGCCATTATAAGTTATTGTTGGTAAAAACTCACCCAAAATTTTATAATCAGAATATCCGTCGAAGCTTCTCCTTAATGATTCACCGCCAAAAAATTAGAAAATGTTTTCCGTCCCATGAAAGACCGCGGAGATCCGGTGTCGCATTTCACTCTTATTGAAACTTTGTTAATTGTCACATTCAGCCAAAATTTTGTATCGTTGGATTGATTTCCTTGTTCGGCAATGTGGAAAATTGAAAAATCGCCACCTGAAGACGTCCACCCCGGAGAACTGTGTGCATCTGAAACATTAGGAAAATTTTCAAAATTATTTTTTTCATTAATTGAATTTACTCGGTTAACAATATCATTTTTCTTAACTTTATTCCGGCATACTGGTGATAAATGTCCCTTTTTTCCACAAGTTCGGCATATCGCGTCCTTGAATTTACAGGCGTTGGATTTATGCGACTTCCAACCACAATGAGCACATGGTTGCCGTTTCAAAATACCGCTACTATTTCCGTTATTTCCGACGATTGGTCTCTGTACCTTGTGCTTACGGATAAAATCCACTTCACTTGCTGCCACTTTCGATTTCATTTTGGTTTCGTGGATAAGAGCCTTTTTTAGTGCATCCTTTGGCGTTAGTTTTTCGTCCTCTTCGCACAACTTATCGAAAAGATTGCCTTCGTGGGCCATGCCCAGAATGAATTTGTCGCGCACTGCTTCATCAAGGCACAAAAATTTGCACTTTAAGGATAACGATTTGACGCGGGCGAACCACGCGGACACCGACTCCTCGAGTCTTTTCGTGGCGTTATAAAATTTAAATCGCTCTTGGAACACAATAACTGGCGGCATATAGTGCTGCTCTAACATTTCACACAAACCATTGTATGTTACCTGGCTCGGCAATTTTGGATGACACAGTGCTTTTAGTAGAGAATATGCATCCGTCCCGACCGTTTTCAATAACGTTGACTTTTTAGCCTTGTCGTCTATTATGTTACCGTCGGCAAAATGGATTTCCAGGCGCTCCAACCAATCACTCCAAATGTACATCCTGGTCGAAAATTCGGGGATGTTTGGCTGCTGGTAGAGCGTGAAATTGCTAACAGCACTAGAACTGCTCGACGTTCCTGTTGCTCCTGTTTCAGCTTTCGACATGTCCAATTAAAGAAATTATTCAAAAATTTGAATGATATACGATTTCTAAAAGACTTAGGAAATTCCCGTTATTGTGAAAAATCACTTGACTTTAATCCTCGTCGCCACTGAGATGTTCACTCTTCAGAGTTCAAATTGGAAAAGAGAGCTTTTATTGTCAAAATTACATGAAATTAAATCTTACCGAAATGTATAACAAAGTGAAGTTAGTTACTTAACAAATAAAATCTATTAATGCTGTTTCTAAATTAATTATGAAATGTCAATACATTACACTTTATATTGAATTGTCCACTATTTCGGTTATGAGAAGAGTATATTGTTGACATTTGACATTAAGGGTTGGTTTATCAATGCCATGATAAGCCGTAGTTACGTACTAGTACAGTTGACTCATTTACATTTAAGCAGTGCCGGATTAATCTCGTGGCAGAAGGTGGCAAATGCCACGGGCCCCGCGCTGGCTTAAAAAAAACTTAATAGTAACCAAATTCTAAAAACGAGTGGTAGTATTTGGACAAATGTCTCTTTTGTGTCATAACTTTCCATGACAACTTTGCATGGATTCGACTCAATTTTGTTGCCGATATCGCGACTTCCCAATGAACGTATTTCTAACATAAGTTAATGATGATAATAATTATGAGTGGAATATGTACTTACCATGATTTCAAAAATAGGGCCAGAGCCACATAGCCCATGAAACAATCAAATTCTTGTATGAGATATTTCTTTTCGGTTATAAGAATCTGCCCTAGATTGCATGGTGGTATCACACAGGGGATGTGGCTATAAAGCAAACATTTAACAGCAAATGGGGATAAAAGAGATCAACTATCTTACTATCATTGAAACTAAGCACAAATTGCTCGTGTAGTTTGCTAAAGTTCAAAGTCTTCAGTACATCGATGAAAAATATTTTTCAGTCGGACTACAGTAATGTCGCTATCATTATCATCTTAAATGAACTTAGGGACGCACGACCCCATTACTTATGTTTTTATGGTGAAATTGGCTGATCAATTCGACTAAAAAAAAACACATCCGCAGGGCCCGTGTGGCTGGAGGCCAACGAGAATTAACGGCCCAATAGCCAAAGCCATACAACAATGATTTTATGAACCGCAAAAAAAATTAATATAAAAAAAAACAATTTTTCAGTTTTTCAGCGTCGGTAATTTTTTTTAGACAACGAGAGATGTTCCTCTTCCTTTTCTCCCTAGCTATACGTCTAGAGAAATTAACTTTATCCCAAAATACTTAGAAAAAATCTTATGAAAAAAAGCCTAACTTATTCCATAAGGTTGAAGAATTTTACGTAAGCTCCTGACCAGACCAGCTCCATAAAACCATGATAAGTTGAGGGACTGTCCTAGTGCATTTGTGGTGATGGCGTGTTGTGGCGCGAAGAATAATGTCCATCGATGTTCTCATGATTTTGCCTAATAAGCCTAACTTATTCCATAAGGTTGAAGAATTTTACGTAAGCTCCTGACCAGACCAGCTCCATAAAACCATGATAAGTTGAGGGACTGTCCTAGTGCATTTGTGGTGATGGCGTGTTGTGGCGCGAAGAATAATGTCCATCGATGTTCTCATGATTTTGTTTTTTGGCCATTATGCGACAAATATGTCTTTAGTTTGTACTATCGAGAGGTCGATGATATGTTGCATCCCCATTGAAAGTTGTGCCGATTGCGTTGTCCCAGCCGTTACACTCTAACATAACATAATTTTGATAAATGTATGCTTTCTAACCACAAAGCTTTTTTTTATGGTACATATATGAGAATCTACCACGCCAAGGATTTACTTATAATCAGGCCTCCAAATTACCAGATAACGTGGAGTCCTGACCGATCTGGCTGGGTTAATACCTATTAAAAAAAATGTACGGAAAGGTCCCCAAATAATTAAATTATATTCCAATTTTAATAATATAGTTAAACATAATTTCGAATACTAAGCATAAAAAAGGGTAATAGGCAAAAGACTACGGGTTATATAAGGGATCCCACTAACGAAGCTAGCAAATCCTGGGGGCCCCGCCCTTGATTCTTGCCACGGGCCCCGCGCTTGCTTAATCCGGCACTGCATTTAAGCTCGATTTATTACCTTGAAACAGGAAACAAACACCGGATATGCAATGTACTCGACGTCTCCTTTGATATGATACCCCGCATGACGACCTCCGTTCAAGGATCCTCTTTAATCCTTGATCCTTTTTGGGACCTTTCCGCTCAAACATTTCTTAACGAAAATAAGTTTTGGATTTTTGGGAGACCATTGATTCAAAAACAACAAAAATTAGCCTTACACTGTTTTTTTTTCGTATTTGAAATGCTAATATGACTAGACCACCAGGACCTGAGTCTGCATTTTGCAAAAGATGTTCAATTATGATGTGTCCTAAACCAAAATTTCATAATGAATCACATTTTTCACATAAATAATTTACTCAAAACGATATCGATTCATGCATTTTGTTAAAAAGTAGATTTTGCAATATTATTACAGTAAAAACAAAATTCACCCATATAAAACACACAGCTAATACCATACGCGTGAATTTTCACACATGAGGGTACTTAACGTAAGTTTTTAACGAGACCGAGTTCTAATCGTGCGAATAGCACGATGAGGGTATAATACCCATGTACAGACCTAGAAGGCACGCAAAACCCAAAGTATTCATTTTTATATTTTTTATTGGGGAGGGAGGGGTAGATGAGTCGGACCTGACACATCTTTATTACCTTGTCAAGGCATCCAATGGCTACCATTTGATACTAATTTGAAGTTTTTCGTGACATTCTATCAAAAGATATGGCTGAATAATCAGAAAGAACAGAGAGTTATAAGGAATCGAAACACTACGTGAGAGATGAACGAAATCAGTTGAGGAGTGGAGACGTGAAGTGAAGTGCAGCGATAAAGTTGCTAAACTGGATTTTGTATGGAAGTTTGAAATATTGTTTTCTAAAACGTAAACATTCTAATTGGACCAATATTGGACCAGACCAGTTTTAAACGCGCATTTGACATATTGTCCTCTCAAATGTAAACATGCTTATGTAGGATTGTGGATCGTGCGGGTGTTGCGACGCCGTGTGTATGCAGTTGCGCATGTATAGGAATTCTATCGCCAAGCTACCATGGGAATATATGGGCATTGCGCCTCCATACTTACTCAATGGCTGAATATAACTTTGTAAGGGAAGTAGGGGTAGGGGTAATCTGACCTACTCCACTTTCCATCAACTCGAAGTATACATATGTCAGAATGAGACATTGATCAAAATTTCAAGTCGATAGCGATATTCTACCGAAAGTTATGGCCGAATTAAGGAGGGGTAGTTTGCATGGGAGGTAGAGGAACCCGTGGTCCTATTTGGCCTATTTTCAATACCGTCCAAGATTTTAGCAAAACAATCATTTGGCCAAAATTTCAAACCGCTAGCTTCATTATTTCGGGAGTTATCGTGCTAACAGACAGACACACGGACAGACAGACAGACATGGCTTATTTGATTCAGGAACCGACCCTTATCATTTATATATATACTTTGCCATACCTCCGGTGGCTTCTTTGAGGTGTTACATAATATCGGCGAAACAAAAACAATATACCCTATAGCCTATACCATCTTATGGGTATAGGGTATAAATATCTAAAAATAAAAAATATTTTTTTTTTAAACTCATGTTTTTCTTTTTAAATCGAAGTTTTAGGAAAACAATTTTGCAACTTTTGAATAATTCTTGAATGGCCGTGTGATAATTCAAACGCGCAGCCTCCGATTTTGATAATTATATTGTGTACTCTATATGTCATATATGTTGCCAATGTAGATGCTAAGTAGCAACCAAAAGGCTGTTCGTGATGCCAGTTTTTGGACGCGCGTCCATTTAGAAGCCAATTTAGACAACACACTATGCTTCAATTTATGATTTGGAATGGCACTGTCCACGGCTAATAAGCAGCTTGGCTTCAGACAAGCTAAAGAATTTCAGAATCTTTGGGTCAATAAAAGCTCGATTACAACGCTATCTGCGTCTGCGATTTTTTCGCCGGGCGCACTGTATTTTTTTTTTTTTTTTTTTTTTTTTTTTTTTTTTGCCTCACAGAAACTTTTGTCCCGGGACTAGGCTTCTCGGCATCACTTTACTTACTATCCGTACGTAAGTGACTAATCAATCAATCGAGTGTAAACTCTAGCAGATCGTAAAAAAAACTGAAAACAAAATATATTAATAAGGAAATTTATCACAATAACTTCTTTTAAACATTAGTTTATTAGTACAATTAAAATTAACTAAGTCCTTCAAACTATTATACAGAATAATTGACCTTGTAATTGGTTCATTAAGCCCATAGTTTACTCTATGATAGGGCTGAACAAGAAGGTTGTTCCGCCGTAAATTGTGAGGAATATTTCTGACTTGAAAGTTATTTAATATATCTTCACAAACAATATGAGAGCAAAACAGGTCTCTTATAAACATAGCGTTTAAAAATGTTCTTCTATAATCTAAGGCTTGTAAACCCAATAAGGAACAGCGAGTTTTATAATCTGGCTTGAAACGCCAGCCAATTTGATAAATGGCAAACCGTGTAAAATTGTGTTGAATTCTTTCTATACGCTCGATATGCACCTTATAGAACGGATTCCACACAATAGAACAATACTCCAGGTGCGAACGAACGAAAGCTGCATACAATATTTTTAAAGTAAAAGCATCATTAAATTCGCGCGCATTACGTTTAACAAATCCTAACATACTATTCGCTTTTGAAATAATGTAATCAATGTGTTGTCGAAATGAAAGCTCATGGTCGAAAATTACACCAAGATCTGATATTTCGGCAACCCTTTCAAGAACACTACCTGTTAAGGAGTACTCAAAGAAGACCGGAGTTTTCAATTTATATATGCTAAGTACTTTACATTTACTAACATTTAAATTTAAATTATTATCGCGGCACCAAAATTGCAGCTTTTCTAAATCGGATTGCAACTTAAGGCAATCATCAATGTTGCGTATTTTCATAGCGATTTTCATATCATCGGCATACTGCCATACACGCACGAATTTAAAATTTTGGATGATATCGTTTATGAAAACTAAAAAGAAAAGTGGTCCTAAATGGCTTCCTTGCGGAACCCCTGATGAACACTTTATAACAGAGCGAGATGTACAGCCATTTAACTTCACCAACTGAGTCCTATCCGTTAAATAGGATCTCACCCAGTTTAGAAAAATTGACTGTATTCCTAAATGTTCTAGTTTTTTAAGTAAAATATTATGATCTACTCTATCAAAAGCCTTCGAAAAATCGGTATATACCACATCAACCTGCATTCCCTGCTCAATACCATCAGCAACAAATTTAGTAAATGATACCAAATTTGTTGAAGTTGATTTTCCTTTCAGGAATCCATGTTGACATGGCGATATCAAACGGCTAATTAAAACATCTATTTTATTTTTAATAAGCATTTCAAACAACTTCGGTATTGCAGATATTTTAGCTATGGGTCTATAGTTATCAATAAGATGCTTCGGACCCTTTTTGTGAACAGGCGTTATGTATGAAACTTTCCATTCATCAAGAAAAACACCTGAAGTCAAGGACAAATTAAAAATAAAGGCTAAAGGACGACATAACGATTGCATGCAATTCTTCAAAAATATATTAGGAATGCCATCAGGTCCGGCCTGAATACTAACATCAAGATCACGCATAGCATTCAATAGGTCATCCTCAGAAATCTCAAGAGCACTCGTAAGGTCCTCCTGAGCTATCCGAGGGACCAATGCACTCTGACTTCCATTGATGTTAGCATTCATTTCTGATGAAACGGAGTCTGGCACTTTGTAAACTGAACTGAAAAATCTAGCAAATCCGTCACAAACCGATTGAACATCTTTGTAAAAATTGCCATTGAATTCTAAATTTTTTGGGATTCCCGTATTCATACGCTTGCTGTTTATAAAATTCCAAAATGTCTTACTGTCATTCTTTATATTATTTTCAGCTCTCGCAATATACTGTTTGTAAAGATTTTTATTCATTAATTCATACTCTCTTCTCAATCTAAAGAAATTTTCTTTATTGGCAAGAGAGGATGACTTCTTGTATAATTTATGGGCCTTATTTTTTGATCTCTTAAGTTTGAACAATTCTTTGGTAGCCCAAGGATTTTTTGCTTTTATTTTGTTCTTTTTTAAAGGAACGTACTTGCGAATAGATTTATTTAAAATTGAATTAAAAATTGTATAACTTTCAATAAGATTACTATTCGATATAACTGGAGCCCAATCCATATTAAAAAATGTTGAATTTAGTTTTTCAAATTGGGCTTTTTGAAAATTTCTAGTAGGAATAACTTCGGGCTCTTCTTCAATGTAATCATAAAAAACAAACTCAAGAAGAAGAGCACTGTGATGGATTGAATTGGGCAAAATTGGTTTATCTACTTTAATCACAGAAGCATTCAAGCAAGTACTAACAAAAATTAGATCTAAAATTCTACCAATCGAATTTTTAACAAGATTCATTTGCATCAAATCCATTGCAAACAAACAATCTGTTAGAACAGATTCACACTCAAGATGTAAATCACGCGGCAGAATTTTTTTCTCGTCGTCGTTCCAGTACCAACTTATATTACCAAGATTGAAATCCCCAACAACGATCAATTTGTCTTTTTCCTCAAAAGATGCAAATAGCTTGGAGATATTATCTACATGTTTGTTATAAACATCAACTGAACTCAAAGGTGGTAAATAGCTATTAAAAATATATACTTTTTCGCTGCGAGAAACATTGATAGAAACACATATCTGTTCTACGTCCTTATGAAAAAGCTCAACTTCATGAGATGGGAATGTTGTTTTGATAGCTACCAAAACACCACCTCCTCTCTTAGTCGAAGCCTCATAACGGTCGCGACGATAGACATCATAGTCTCTTATGAAAAGTTCTTCATTTGAAATGTCTGTGTGAAGCCAAGTCTCGGTTAAGCAAATGGCAGCATAATCTTCTTGTGAAGCTGCAAGGTAAAAGTCATTTGTTCTTGAACGAAGACCGCCAACATTTTGATAATAGACCGAGAAAAATGAATTGGAAATTATGTGTTCTGCTGGACACTGTTTTGGCGTTTGTCGTTTTTTGAAAATTTGAAGGGTGATATGTTGACGCCCTTGGGCCAGAAGTTGGCACAAAACACTTGCTTCGAATATTCATGAGGAAGTTTCAAACCGAAACTGATTGAAACTAATTTGGATATATCACAATCTTTTTTTATCAGAGGATAAACCGAAAGAAAGCTGTCATCTGTTAAATTAAGCTTTTTCATTACATATTCCTTTAAATGTTCTGCTTTTACCGAAGCATGTAGCTTAGAAACATGGAATACCTTGAAACTGGGGACACTTCGAAGAGAATCATTAGCTTGATCGATACCGAAGATTCTTTTGTGTCGCCTATTATTATTATCACTCTTTTTGGGAATAACATCACCAACAGGAGAAGGTTTTTTAATATGTTTCCCTTTCTTACGAACTGTGACAAATTTATCAATCGGAGATTGATTTTTGTCAACGTTGGAAGGAATTGTAGAAGATGAATCTGAAATAACAGTGGAAGTCCCCGCTTCATGGCTAACGAAAGATTGCTCAGAAGATATTGAAATAATATTTTTAGTTTTTTTCTTAGTGTCTTTCCCTATATTACTCTTCTTATTTTTTAAAGTTACGTTTCTATCTCGCAATATTTTGGAATTGTTTTCACAACAATTTACAGTTTTCATAAGGGATCTCAGCTTGCTAAGTTGGCTCTGCAACGACGAAACGAGCTGAGATAGACCGTCAATTTGAACTTTGTAAAATTGCTCGCAAACACAATTCATTTTAATTGAAGAACTAAACTAATATATTAATAAAAAGAGAAAAAATGCAAAAAGAAAAAAAAAAAATTGTAAAAACTGGGATTCGAACACAGGACCTCACGGGCGTGAATCGTACACGCTACCACTGCGCTATATGCTTGTATGAAAATCTATGCCCAGATAACTCAGATAAGCCGAGTTGAAATGACTACTGGACCAAATGAAAACAAAGAACAAAGACCGCCCGAGCGGCAGGTAGAAAATGCAAAACTTTTCAAACAAATTTATGATTATTCACTAAACCGATTCGCGAAACCACTTTTACCGATGAAGCGAACGAGTAAATGAATCATAAAATAATGAATTTAATATTAAATCTTATGAATTTAATGCAAATTATGAAATTTAATATTGTGCGAAAATTTTGCGTGTGTTTGTTTTGATAAACGTCAAACGTCTTTTGACGTCTGTATTACGCAGTATTTCATTAATATGCCTGCGATCGGTTTTAAAAAATACAAATATCGCGTCACAATGAATGTATGTGACAGATCGCCGCGAATGCGAGTGATACATTGAATTACATTGGACGCAGATAGCGATGGTGCTTAAATCTTTACTTACCACACACGTTCGACCCCTTCTAGAATATGCTGTGCTAGCTGGAACTCAGTTCCATTGCATTTAATACAATGCAACAGATTTCAGTCAATTCATAAAACAATTTCTCTTTTTTGCACTGAGAAATCTATATGATCCTGCCGATTCCCATAACCTACCTTCTTACCAATACCGATTAGTTTTTTTTTCAAGGTTTTTTAGAGTTTTTCAAAAAACCCTTATATGAAATGAATTATGAAAATTTGTTCACTAAATAATTCGCGAACGGCTCAACCGATCGTCATGAAATTTGGTAAGAATGCGCAGAATGGTAACAGTATTTGGCACGAAATACTTAGAAATTGGTGGTGCAAAGATAACAATACTTCATAAGTTGATGGGCAAAAGATAACAGGGCGTCCCGAAGAGTTGAAAAAAATGATTTTTTTAGTTTTGGTCGGAGATGGACATATGGGTACTCAAATCAAAGGACTCGACTCCAGTTTCAAGTAACGCTAACGGAGTTATGGGCGTTTGAAGTTAAGCTTACGATTTCACCTCGGTTTTTCTAAGCCGTTCTAGGTACCAATATGCATCTTCGCATAAAGATTGGCCAATATGAGCTTATATACGATAAATACCAAGACTGTTTACATTTGCTTAAAGTAAATAACAGTAAATTTGTAAAATTGCAATTTGTGCGTATGTAGCTTCGTAGGTCTGCAAATATAAAAAAAAAAATTTTATTCGCAAAAACTGAAGTTTTTTCTGTTGCCCACATTATCGCTACTTTCAAAATACAGTTACTCAAAATTAATAGAAATTTTAAAATAGATTTTTCATCGAAAATTCAAACAGTAATTTCATAACGGTGCTTTATACGTACAACTCTGCAAAGTTGACAAAACTTGCTTCAAAATGTTGGCTTTCCAACGGTATATCACTTTTTATGTTTACATTGCGGGATTTTGGAATTACACATATTGGATGTAAAAAAAACGAGGTTATTATTTTCATATCGGATTATTCAAACTGAAATGTTATTCATTTATTTTTTATATTTTGCTATCGCAATTTTGAAAATTTGTTAAATAAAAATGAAAATAAAGTTTTTAATATGAGAAAGAACTAATAAATTAAAAATAGTAACTAATGATTAAATGGGTATGTTTGATGAATTGGAATAATGCTGCTGGAATTGGCCTCCTCCATTTTACATGCAGACTCAACACCTTCGGCGCATGGAAGAAATGGTCCGAAGGATTTCAGGAGGGTTTTCCTTTATGTTGTGACAAACATCATTAATTCGCTGCAGCAGCTGTTCCCGGGAGGTAAAATTTACAAAATGTTGTCCTCCTCTGACAGTCGCTCGGTAGTAATTCCTGAACTTGCGTGGTACGGATACCGGTTGTCCGACTGAAGAGTCCTTTGGATCATCAACCGAGGAATATCCAGTTGAAGTGCTGCTCTAGGCGTGCCCAATTTTGGGTTAGTACCGAAGAGATTAAGAATCTCTTCTTCTCTTCCGACACTAGTGCGGCGAGCTCCTTCTCTACCGGTGTGGTTTGTTGTTCGACCAGTCTCTCCAAGAAGCTGATACGTTCTTTCGAAGGTACGTCTGCCTTGAATTCGTCGCTGTGGGAATCGATCTCGAACTGCTTCAAGTCCATTTCCTCCTTCAACCCCATACACAAACACCATTTCCACATACTCTTTATCGTAGAATTGGCTTTCCATCATCGCGATTTTATTTAATTGGAATAAAAATGAGGGCTATATTCGAAAAATAAATTGTATTAAAAAAATTATACCTGAATTTCCTAACCGCAAAAAAGTAACAAAACGATCACGCTTGCGAAGTGAAAACATATGAGAGATTAAGAGCTTTTCGATTATAAATAGCAAATATAAAAGTTTAACTGTTATAAGTACCGTTGCATTTGCCAAACAATGTACAAAATTTCAAATATCTTACAATTCCGGTGAAAATAAAAAATTATGCAATGTAAATATGAAAAGTCATATACCGTTGGAAAGCCAACATGTTGAAGCAAAATTAACAACTTTGCAGAGTTGTACCAATAAGCACCGTTATGAAATTACTGTTTGAATTTTTGGATGAAAAATCTATTTTAACCCTAGTTTACTGTTTGGGGTGCAAATGCACCCCAGCGCATGTTTCACTTAATATAACTTCGAAATTTTTCAAGTTTTCATTTTCGATTTTTTAATAGCTTAACAAAATTTAGTTTTGTTTTAGTTTTTAAAGTTTGTACAAATGTAGCTACATAAACTTATTTTTTACGATTTTTTTGTGGAAAGAAGTCATTGGTTCTGTCGTAAGTGTATTTGCACCACAAATAATTTCTTTAAATTCAGAACTATTTATTTTAATGTTAAATTGATATTTATTTTGAATTAAAGGTAATAATATCTAAACTTACATCTGGAATGAGAAAACAACTTTAAAAATGTTAATAATAGTACGAAATTTTATTTCTTCGGAATGACCTTTGGGACATCAAATGTGGTTGTGTTTCAGACACGATTTCAAATTGAAACTGTTTCATATTTTTCTAAATTTCATAAATAAACAACAGAAACTTAGTTGAATGATCAGAAATGTTAACTGCAGAAGAGTGTGGTGACTAAAATTTCGAAAAAAAGTTGCATTTCGGAATTTGTGAACAAAATTTCTCTTCGAGCCCATTGGTTTCGGCCTGCTATTTTTATCTATGCGAAGCGATTTCACTTTTATAATTGAAGTAATAAGTTCTGCTAATGACCAGGAACCTAAAGAGATGCATAACTCTCGCAAAATCAGTCAATTGGATGCACACCATACGGAAGTTTCATGAACATGACTGTTGTTTGAGTTTATCTTGTCACTCAAGTATGAATATCAGTGCCTGCCGTCCAACCAAACTCAACATGTATGCCTCCCGCATTTCTGAATTCGCACTCACTATCTCACTTTTGTTTTTCCTATTTAATTAACATAACACACGATCAAAATGAATCAAATTAAAAAAATTTGGAAGTCAGTTAATGCAGAAATATAGGCATATATACTGTGGGGTGCATTTGCACCCCATAACATGAAACTAGTAAGAAAATTGTTGCGGTAAACTAGGGTTAAAATTTCTATTAAGTTTGAGTAACTGTATCTTGAAAGTGGCGATAATATTCGCAGCAGGAAAACTTCAGTTTTTGTGAAATTTTATGTAGTTTCTGAAACTGAGATCAAATCTTGGATTAAGTCATCAGGAGGGCTGCAAATTGTGATTTTGCATGTCAAGTCACGATTTTCGATGACTTCCACAAAAAGAGCGATAACAAGGTAACGGTAAAAAAAATCCGATTGTATTGGTAATTTTCTTGCTGAAACAAGTTGTGCTATCAACCCTTACAGTATTGACCACCCAATGCGGGACACCCATATACTTTGCCATACCTCCGGTGGCTCCTTTGAGGTGTTACATAAATCGTCGTAACAAAAACAATATACCCTATACCATCTTATGTTTGGTATTTGCATTTCATAACGATTTTCATAATAAAGCGATTAATGTTCATGGTGCATAGCTTTCAGTTTCTATGGTCTGAGCGAGTTTGGAACATCAATACGAGAAATATATTAATATTTTTGCAAAACAGAAGAAGACAAAAATGCTATGTTTTTATGTGATCTTTGCAAAGAAAAAATGTTTTTGGATGTTTGGCAATAGAAACGCCTTTGATCCCATAAAAATTATTTTTACCAAACTCTAAATATTTTAAAGCTACTAAAAATAATTGTTTGTCAATTGAAAAGTTTCATCTCTGTAACTGTTTTCAGCGGTTCTATACAAAATCCACAAAGTCAAAATCCACAAGTCAAAATCCAAAAGTCATAATCCATAAAGACAAAATCCATAAAGACAAAATCCATAAAGTCAAAATCTACAAAGTCAAAATCCATGAAGACAAAATCCATAATTTTTTGTATGAAGAGAGCCATAATGCTTATTGCGTGGGCTCCGATTCAGTGATGTCAGTGCGCGTTTTGTTTTTTTTTACAAAAATAATGATGAAATGGTCCAAAACGTTAGTTTTCCAGTGGCGGAGCTTGAGAAAGTTCAGCGTTTTGTTTTTAAGTTAAAAACCAGAGATGAGAGCGAGGGGTGATGGGGAGATTGGAATTTTCGTTTCCGGGAAGGTGATTGATTCTTCTAATTTATATTTGTAGCGTTTGATCAATGATCAGCACTTGGAATATTAGTTTTATACTTAAATACCACCAATTTAGCCAAACAAAAAACAAACGATTCAAAATATGTAGTCATTCTATGCAGAACAAGGGGAACTAAATATTGATTTTTTTTTGCTATAAAAAACACTGAATTGTTCCTTTAAGAAAAAAAAAAAGTTTTAGATTGATTATCAGAAAAGGTGCTTAACTAGACAATTACCAAAACCCCGGAGCATATGCGCTCTACCTGAAGACACGAAGAAGGATGCGCCCGGAGCATATGCGCTTTAGTTGTCTTTACCTGAAGCGCTTATGGTCCGGGTGCATTCCTCTCCGTGTCATCCGCTAAATCGTATATGCCACGGAAGAATCATTTTCCGTGTCTTCAGCTAAAGCGCATATGCTCCGAGATTTGGTAATTGTCTAGTTAACGTAATAACGTACATAAATATTCACAATATTTAATTGTGATAAGCAAACTGATGTAAATTTGAATTTATTTGTGTATTTTGTCTTTATGGATTTTGACTTTGTGGATTTTTAATTTTTTTGGATTTTGTATTTTTGGATTTTGTTTAGAACCCGTTTTCAGCAATTATGGGGTCATTTTCGGAAGCTTATTCACACTTTTCTGAGCAAATAAACTTCAAATTCGACCGATATTTATGCTAATGGGCCACTTTAGTTATTTCAAAGCTCGTGGTCAGGGCCGGATTTACCCTCTATATCGCCCCTGGGCAGTACTCGAGTTGCCGCCCTCCGTTACTAGTTGAAGCTGAAAGTAGATCAGTCGCATTCATGTGAGGTGTACATTTTTTTAACATACGTTGGTTTCCAGCGTTTTCGGAAGTAGTACAACTTCAGTGAAAATTGCAGTTAATTTACTTCTTAGAAAGGTGTTTGGACTGAGCTTCTAATCAAAGTATTGTTCAGAAGTATAGGTATAGGTTCTCCATTAAAGGTGACATTATATGCTCATGGAGGAGCGGATACTCCTTAGAGCTCAAAAGAATTTATGATTTTACGCATTGGATGCACAAGAAACCCCTAAGACTGTCACATGATGGGAAATAATTAGATTCCTAAGAGCTGGCAATATAAAACGAAGTACAAGACTTTATTCCAATTTTATTAATGTTCACTTAATTTGTTATCCAGCCATATTGAAACAATTTGGGAGTCAATGATCAATCGATTAATCGTTGGATAGTAAAAATATGGGGCACGGTCGGTAGGGCGGCAAAAGTCGAATCTCCTACTGAAGGCATTCGTAAATCCGCCACTGGCCAAAGGAATGAGTTTTGCAGAGTTTCTCTTATTTCTTTCTGGTTTATTTAAACTGCCTCCTGGAATATCGAAATATGTATATTTCACAGAAAATTAATTCAATGGAAGGATGACAGTTTCCGAAATGCCGCCCTTCAAAATTTGCCGCCCCGGGCAGTTGCCCAGGTTGCCCATATGGGAAATCCGGCCCTGCTCGTGGTTCCCGTGTGCCGGTGTATTTTCTAAAAAAATGAACTAAATACAAGCGTGGTATCTTTCGATATTATATCGTATTCACATCCGAGAAATCAATTGTTTTTTTTTTGTGAGATAAAGTCATGTCACTGTCTATCTCACCTGAGAAGATATAGTTTCCTAACGATACTAGTCCGATTTCGGTAAGATTTTTGTTTTGTGCCTGAATTTCTATTTTTCTCATGTAGTGGCGGACATTCACAAATTCGGGACTAATTGTGATCTCTCAACGTTTTGCGGGTAAAGTCAGGGGGTGCAGCGGAATTTTATAGCAAATGAATAAAACTCCGCTGCACCCCTGACTTTACCCGCAAAACGTTGAGAGATAATTCTACTCCCATATTTGAACACCACCGGGTGATAACGTCAACAATCCTTAGACTAATACGCAGAATATGCATATAGATCTACGGCGGTATTACTTTCTGTACCGGATCAGAATAGCCAACTTAAATATATGCCAAAGCTATTTAATCGAAAAATGTACATCGAAAATAAGCGCGAATGCAATTGCGCCAAATAGCGTTATTTCTGAATAACTCTACTTGCGACATATCAGCTTCAAATGTCCAGAAATAGAAATGTGGATTGCATTAGCCCCCTCCAGGACAAAATCCTGGTTGCGCCACTGGCGAGAACTAACTTTTTCTTTCAACGAAAGCTCGACCGAAAAATAATAATTTGCATTTGATGTTAATAATGATGATGAGAAAAGTTTAAACATTTTCCAGGATAAATAAAAACGAATTTCTTACAGTGGCACAAGACTCACCAGTCGCAGAATTTTAAAGCATTGCTATTTAAGCCTATACCTCCAAAGTACTTTTTCATTTTTTATTGGCTCGCCAAACAATTTGACAAAGTAAAACGGTTTAAGAACCCTCCTTTTTGGTCTATCTTTGTAAAATTTTGATAAGTAAGGGGATAATTTTCCTTTGCCATTCCCAGCTCTCGCGCTTGCAGTTTCGCCTTTCTGAAATATGTACACTGAGAAAAAAATCCCATTAGACCAATAGGAATTGGCCATTTTATCCCATTAGATTTAGTCAATGGGAAAATCCCATTATTGGGTTAATAGGATACCATTAATTCAATGGGATGGAACATCATTAAAATAATTAGATCGAACTATTAAATCAATGTGATATTATACTATTAATGTTATACGATATCCTATTAATGCAATCATGTTATCCTATTGCCTCCTATTTTATAGGATGTCCCTTTGAAAATACCGTTACCTCAATAACAGGACATCCCATTAAATGAATACGCGGTCTTTTGAAATAAAATTTAGGTGACCAATATTTTTTTCCATCACTGTATAAAATGGTAAATAAATACACGGGAGTATATGAAAATCATAATTAAGTCCCGAATTCGCATCTATTTCAAATTTACGAAATAGGAGCGAATTTCAGCGAAAATTGCTGTTTTATAAAATAAATGCAAAATCCACCCGAAAACGAAAAAGTTAATTTTCTTTCAAAAAATCAGTTAAGACTGATATGAGAAAATATTTTTCCATCTCAGATTGATTCTTGCATTTGAATTGAATTTTCGCAAAATTTCCAATATTCAGAAATTTTTTATGCGAAATTTCACTTTTTTGCGAAGTATCCGTAATTCTAATCATAATGCATAAGCATACGTTTTAAAATATTGGCAACTAACAATGTAAATCTGAATCAATCTTATTAGATAATCCCATTAGTCTAAAATGAACGTCCTATTAGAAATTCAATGGTTTATAATCTCATTAAACTAATAGGATAAAACTATTAACTTGTTTAAAATAGCCGAGGCGAAAATTTAATAGGAGTCCCATTAACAGGTTATGGGATGTTTTTCTCTGGGTGTATAACGGTGATTAACTATCAAATGCCTATTTTGAAAAACATTGGCGCGACATCAAGAGATTGTAATAACTTTTCAGGCCGACAAGGTCAGACATTGGAATCACGTGCTACATGAACACTGAATAAAACAAACAAAATATTTGCAGTCAAAAATAAAAAAATAAAAAATTAAGCTAAATTGTTCGGGTATTGATAGGGGTCACCATCATCGATTTGGCCCAGGGCCACCAGAATGTTGCGGCCCTGGCTACAACGAACCCATAAATACCTAGATTATGTCGAAATTTCAACTCCATTAGTATCCATTATTCTCCTGGGATATCTGAATTTACATTTAAGCATAATTTTATGAAAGCCCTCAATTACTCCTAGATTTCACATTTTTCTTTTTTCTTGTCCCATACACGTTGTTTAGAATTAAGTACATTATATTCATAGTTATACAATACATACCTACATTTACCTACATATTGAATTTCACTCATGCTCAAATGTGCAAGATTGCAAATGTGCAATATTGCACATTTGACGCAAGCATTCCTCGTTTTTGTATTCTATTCACTTTCTGTATTCCGTATTTTCGGATTCCCACAGTTTTATGCTGACCTAGCAGTAAGTTATTCAATTGTTTAGTATATAAGTCCATTAGAACGATAAAATAAACCAGTTGCAAAACACAAGTACCCAAGCCTTTTTAATTGCTACGGTGAGGCTGCCGTAGCGCTTGTAGTCAACTCAAACATTGGTCGGTCGAGACAACCATACAAAGTAGTGAAATTTTCCTTTTGCTGCAATTTTTGGCTCTAAGTTTCCACTGATAAATTGTATTAGTCAATTTGGTGCAAACGAGTTGAAGTTCCAGCGCAATAAAAGGTAAAAAAGTAACGTCTTTGTATTGGAACCAGTATAAAAATAGTATCTTCGTGCATTCAGGATGACGAAGGCAACGCTAATCCAACAGGAGAGCATCGGAACATTGGACCGGATGTACCGCAACTTCTGCAAGGACGAGCCAAAACAACATTCGCTGGGCTATTATGAAGTCAGGTTGCAGCGGCTTCAGAATCTGTGGCAGGCATGTCAGGAGACCCATACCCGTGTATTAGAGGAGCTTGGAGACGACCAGGAGAAGCAGAAGGCTTACCGCGAGGAATTTGTTGAAAACGAGGAGATCTACATGGATCTTCTCACTAAGTTCAAAGCGGGTGCCATCGAGCAGCAACGAATCGTTGATGTAGCTAAGAAACCAACCGCCAAAACAACCAACGCTGTCAAGCTAGAGAGGATCTCCATTCCAACATTCGATGGTAGCTACTGCAAATGGCGCATGTTCAGCGATCTTTTTTCGTCAATGGTTGACGAGAATGAGGAGCTTTCATCGGCAGAAAAAATGCAGTACCTTAAGACTCACCTCACTGGAGAGGCTGCTAGAGTCATACTGCATTTGAACGTCAGCAACGCGAATTATTCGGAGGCTTGGACTTTGCTGCAGAAACGATTCGATAACAAGAGGGCCATTGCGTGGAGTTTTTTGCAAAAATTCTACAACCTACCGAAGGCAAAGGAAGAGAATGCCAATTCAATCAAGAGCCTGATGGACACAACGACGGAATTTCTAGCCAACATGCGAGGCATTGGCTTGAATACTAACCATTGGGACTTATTGATCATCTATTCAATAAGTCAAAAGCTAGACCATGAGTCTCGAAGACTGTGGGAAACGTCACTAGGCGCATCCGCGAATATACCGGAACTTGAAACGTTCCAAGAATTTCTTACCGGCCGCTTTAGAGCCTTGGAAGCAATGGATGGGCCGAAGAAAGTAAACAAAATAGAATCATTTGCCGTCCATGATAAGACTGTGTGCAGCGTATGCGAAGGAAATCATTACGTTGGACAGTGCGAAACTTTGAAGACGATGGACAATCAACAACGTGCGGAAGCTGTGAAGAAACATAAGCTATGCTTCAACTGCCTCAGATACGGTCATGGAAGTCGACAATGTACATCAAAATCGAGGTGTCGTATATGCGGAGCAAAGCATCATACATTGATTCATACTGAGAAACGAGTGACACGGACAGAGCTCTCGGCCAACGCAAAACCGTTCACAGCAACTGCAAACTCATTAGTCACCAAAGATGTAACATGTCATCAATCGGTGTTACTAGCCACAGCGCTCATAAGGGTACAAACGTCCACGAAGAAATTTATAACATTGAGGGCTCTCATCGACTCGGGATCACAACGAACGTTCATAACTGAGTCTGCCGCTCAACTTCTAAACCTAAAACGGCGATACAGTAGGTTCCAAGTGTATGGCCTAGGAGCATCATCGACAATTAAAACGAAAGGCACCATTGAAATAACAATAAAGTCCAGACACTCCGATTCTGCGACTGCAATTAACGTAGCAGCATTAGTTATACCCAACATAACAAACGTTTGTCCTGCAGTCGAAACAAAGATTAATGCTCCTTTAGCGATCAAGGAGTTGGCTGATCCATCATGTGGTACACCTGGACGCATCGACATTTTGCTGGGCGCGAATATTTATAACGCCATAATGATGCCGGGGTTCAAGAAGGGATCACCATGTGCAGTTCAAACCATATTTGGTTGGGTTCTGCTTGGTCCAACGGAAACACCAGTTCAGTCAGAAATTGTATCTCTAATAAGCTCCGATGACAAGTTAGACGAGTTAATGCGGACATTCTGGGAGCTGACAGAGTACCCATCTAAACCACGACTAGATGAGCTCGAAGTTGAAGCAGTTGACTGGTATGATAAAACGACTACTCGCAACGCTACGGGTAGATACCTTGTAAGGTTACCGTTTCGATCAGATTGTGATCTCCAAGGCCTAGTAAATTCGAAACAAGAAGCAAGCAGTCAACTCACGAAGTTAGAAATACGTTTGAGTGGCAACGCGAATCTGTATAAGCAATACAACGCGTTTATGGAAGAATACATTGCACTCGGACATATGGCGCAGATACCAGAGAAACAAATAAAAGCAGAGGAGGAGCACCCAGTTCCTAACTACTACTTACCTCATCATCCTGTAATCAAAGAGGAAAGTACAAGCACGAAGCTGAGAGTTGTATTCAACGCGTCACAGGTAGCACCAGCCGGCAAATCACTGAACGAATTACTTTTGCCTGGACCGAAAATACAAAACAACATCGCACACATTTTAATGAGGTGGAGAACCCACAAATATGTAGTAGCAGCCGACATTGAGAAAATGTATAGGCAAATAGCTATGCATCCACAAGATCAAGATTTTCAAAGAATACTTTGGCGCAGTCATCCATCGGAGAAAATAAGACATTATAAGCTGACAACCGTGACGTATGGGACAACCAGTGCACCCTATCAGGCAATTCGAACGCTACATCAGCTTTCTAATGACGAACAGCATACGTTCCCACAAGCGTGCCAGTCTTTGAAACGAGATTTTTATGTCGACGATGTATTGACGGGTGGAGATAGCATCGAACAAGTAATGAACCTTCAACAGGCGTTGATATCAGTTCTAAGCAAAGGAGGATTCCAACTGCGAAAATGGACCGCAAACGATAACTATCTACCGTCAAAAATACCTATGTGCGATCGAGAAACGAAGACACCACTCAACATAGAAATGACCGAACACATAAAGACTTTGGGATTGCGGTGGCATCCAGCCAAAGACTCATTTTTCTTCAAAATAAATCTCAAGCCAACATCACCTCAACGCATGACAAAGCGAAGAGTCCTTTCTGAAGTAGCACAAATCTTCGATCCAGTAGGATGGTTAGAGCCATGTATTGTTTTTGGACGAATACTCATTCAACGGATATGGCTAGAAAAGACCGATATAGACCAATTTGTTTCGGAGGAAATCGAAAACGAATGGCGAGCATTTCGGGCGAAAATACCTCTTTTACAAACACTATCAATTCCGAGATGGTTACAGTGCGGCCTAGGAAAATCAATTCAAATCCACGGATTCTGCGATGCTTCCGAAGCAGCATACGCAGCAGCCATCTATATACGTGTTGAAGAAAGCGACGGTACTATATTAACTCAGCTTGTGACGTCGAAGTCTAGAGTTGCGCCAGTAAAAATACAATCTATTCCACGGCTCGAGCTCTGTGGAGCAGAGTTATTAAGCATCCTGATGAAAACCACGCTGAAAGTTCATGAATGGTCGCATATCAAACCTTATTACTGGACCGATTCCATGATTGTGTTGCAATGGCTCCAAAGTCCGCCAGCGAAGTGGAAGGTGTTTGTCGCTAATAGAGTCAGCCAAATACAATGTAATTCTGACGTCAAACGATGGGAGCATGTCGGTAGCAAGCACAACCCAGCGGATATTGCTTCACGTGGAACATGGCCTCAAGATCTCGTGAACAACAGTCTATGGTGGCATGGACCAGATTGGTTGCGTGAACCTGCAGAGAAATGGCCACGAACAAACATCTCAGTCAATAAAGCGATGGTGAATGTAGAGTCTCGTCCAAAAACCGCCTGCCTTGTCAGCATTAAATCAACAGACCAGGATGATATAACTCAACGCTTTTCCTCGTTTTCAAGGCTTGTCAGAGTTATCGCATATTGTCGCAGATGGATAACAAGATCCAAGGAATCATTTCTTACAAGTGCAGAACTACTAGAAGCGGAAAAGATATGCATACGACTGGTACAACAAACATCATTCTCCAACGAAATTCACTTGCTTGAGTCTGGGAAAGCATTGCCCAAGAAGAGCTCGTTAATACGATTGACCCCATTCATGGATTCAGAGCGATTACTCAGGGTCGGCGGGAGGATCCAACAAAGTAATGAAAATGCTAACAAGAAGCATCCAATATTATTGCCACGAGGACACTTAGCGAATTTAGTGATAAAACACTACCATCACCTTATGCTACATGGAGGAAGTCAGTTGGTCCACACATCAATTCGTACAAAATACTGGATAGTCAACGGATTCACTGCGGTGAAGACAATATCTCGAAAGTGCATAACTTGCTTTAAAGCTAATGCCAGACCTAGTCAGCAGCTAATGGGTGAACTTCCACGTGAGCGAATTGAACCAGGAAAACCCTTTGCACGAACTGGTCTCGACTATGCTGGACCTATTATTGTCAAATGGAGCAGTGGCAGAGGAAGCAAAACTACAAAAGCATATATCGCGGTATTCGTTTGCCTTTCCACAAAGGCTATACACCTGGAGCTCGCTAGTGACCTAACATCGAAAACTTGTATTGCCGCAATAAGAAGATTCATTGCTAGAAGAGGCATGTGTCACACCCTACTAAGTGACAATGGAACGAACTTCGTCGGAGCGAACAAAAGTTTGCAAAAGGCAGCAGACGAAATGATAAAAGACACTCAGTACACGTTAGCCACAAATAACATCAATTGGGAATTTATCCCACCTGGAAGCCCGCATTTTGGCGGCATCTGGGAGGCAGCCGTGAAGTCCATGAAACGACACCTACTCAAAATCATCGGATCACACATGCTTAATGTAGAGGAGATGTATACGTTACTGGCCCAGATTGAAGCGTGCCTGAATTCTAGGCCATTGACACCGTTGAGTACCGACCCAAGCGACTTTGCTGCACTTACACCAGGTCATTTCCTTACTGGCGAGAGCCTTATTGAGCTACCCGATTGCAAGTCAGAAGATAATATTAGCAGGAAATGGCAGCTTGTTCAACGGCTGAAGCAACAGTTTTGGCAGCGATGGAGCCTTGAATATTTGACAACTCTACAACAGCGTTCCAAATGGTTTAGTGAAACTCGCAACATCAGTGTTGGTGACCTTGTTCTCATCAAGTACGAAAATTTGGCTTCAACCCAATGGCCATTAGGAAGAATCCTTGATCTTCATCCAGGAAAAGATGGGTTGACTCGAGTTGTGACGATTCGAACAAAGGATGGTGAACTAAAACGACCTGTTACGAAAATTTGCCCATTGCCTTGTAACGAGACTAACGAAACCAGTAGCAATCAAATACCGGAGGATTCCGATTCTACTCGCCGATCCAAGAAAAGAGCACTATCCGCGAGTAACTCCAAGGGAACATCGAAGTTATCGAAAACCATGGTCATGTTACTGACTGTGCTAGTCTGCATACTTCCCGCAAGAGCCAACTATTCAATTAAAACTGTACAGCCCGGTTTATACGTGGAGCATGTTGGTCAAGTACAACTAATTGGAGGAAAACTGCGAATGAGTATAAACATCTCAGCTGAAGAAATCACCACAGATCTATCAAATGTTCGGCAATTGTATCAAAACATATCTGAACTATGCCTAAACGGACGTAAACTACATACAGGCAGCCGTTGTGAAGCATTAGTCGAGCAATTAAACCAAAGCGTAACCAAAACCATCGAATCCATAACGCCGTGGATCAAAGCTAGAAAACGTCGCGGAATATTAGGAAATATTCTTCAAGGAGTATTTGGAGTAAACGATGAAGTTTATGCTGACATCGACAAACTGGATGAAAACCAGAAACATGTAATAGAAACAATGAAGCGCCAAGGAAACATGCTGCTAGCTACGACGTTATTTGCTAATGAGACAAGGCACACACTAACGACGAAACTAAATCTTGTTATAGAAAAACTAAATCACGTATCCACTACATTAGATGAAATGACAGCATGGCACATCGATCAGAATAAAATCACTCTTCAATTTTTAATCGCCTATCAGTTGGGTCTAGGATGGTTGGAGCAAATACAGCAAAGATACCAGCCTTTATATAAATTCAAGTCCGGAATTGGAAGCATAATCGAGGCGTGTTCACCCGGAGACATTCACAAGACTCGGGAGCTAACTCAGTGGAAACTTGGACAATCAGTATTCATGGAAGCAAAGCAAACGGGCCCCACACAAGTCATTTCGGATGAAAATGGGATAACAATATTTGCCTTTTTCCCCATAATCGCGAACCAGGAATTTGATCTCGTCTACTGCACCGGGATTCCAAAAAGTCTAGGCAACGGTAGCTATTCCGTTGTGGAAACACCTACGCACTATATGGGAATAAACTACGATAATCAAGTTTATTTTGAGCTGACAGCGGAACAACTCCAACAATGTGAAACTGTCCCCCCATCGAAACGCTACTGTGAAATTCATATCGTCCACAACATACGCGATAACCCAAATTGTGTCATAGACGAAGTTTACAATCGACTCAACAAATCGGCTTGTCCACACCACTCGTTCCAAGTTAAAACGCTGCTATGGAAACAATTAGCACGTGCTAATACTTGGCTGTTTCTGTCCTCGATCACCAACTCAATCGCTATCAACTGCAACGGCCATCGTCAGGATGAACAAGTGAATGGAGTAGGCGTACTCGCATTTTCTCCTCATTGCAGTGTTAGGAGTGCAACAGCTGTTATCCGAGCTAATCCGCAAATGACAAACGGAGTCACAATACATTCTACCTATTTGAAACCGATTCATTTCGTATCCAACGACACCCTGCTATCCTATCAGTACACGCCATCCGAACCAATCGTCAAGCAAATCGAAAGCTTCATACCACCGTCTGAACATAAAGAAGCACTACTATTAGCAGACATTCAATCGACATCCTGGCGACAAATCAAGCAACATACGGTTATTCTAGGATCCAGCCTAGGGCTGGGATTCCTGATCACAGGCGTCATCATGGCTCTCCTATGCTACAAAATGAGACCTTCAAAAGAAAACACCATGCCAACACCTAGCACCACTCGATGGTTCGAATAGCCATAACAATCTTCATCATAAAAGAACCAGTGGTTCTTTGGGGCGCAGAATGTTTAGAATTAAGTACATTATATTGATAGTTATACAATACATACCTACATTTACCTACATATTGAATTTCACTCATGCTCAAATGTGCAAGATTGCAAATGTGCAATATTGCACATTTGACGCAAGCATTCCTCGTTTTTGTATTCTATTCACTTTCTGTATTCCGTATTTTCGGATTCCCACAGTTTTATGCTGACCTAGCAGTAAGTTATTCAATTGTTTAGTATATAAGTCCATTAGAACGATAAAATAAACCAGTTGCAAAACACAAGTACCCAAGCCTTTTTAATTGCTACGGTGAGGCTGCCGTAGCGCTTGTAGTCAACTCAAACACACGTCTTAATCTCTTTAAATGAAATGTATCTAATTGTTAATGTTATGTTTATATTGTTACCTTGCATGATTAAATAAGTAAATATAATTCCCAACAAAATGAGTTTCATCCGAACTCACTCAGGATCACCTACCTAAGTTCTCATTCGAAAATACAGAGAACAAAACAAATTTTAGATTTCTCAAATCTCACAAAAGGGCACGGACTGAAAATCAGAATCTCGTAACAGCAAACAACGAAATACATAGAACATTCCAAAACAATTGAATCATTATAGTGATCGTATATGATTGAAATGTGTAGCCGGATGCATTTAGAAATAAAGGCCCGCGCGTAATGCAGCTAATCACCCAACCCAGTTGGTGTTTTTTTCTATCAAATTTCGTGAAACCACAAAATGGGCAAATCATTTCACAGTAATGCTTCCAATTATTTCTCTTTTGCTGCAAAAAAAATTGAGGACTAGTATACCATTCCATTTAAAATATTTGTTAAAAAGAAGCTTTTCTGAATTTTCCAAGCATTTTATATTCTCGTTGGTAGACACTTTCTATCTCAAAGTAATCCTTTCATTCTTTCCTTTCCAAAGATTCGCCAGCCAACCATATAGTGCTCGCATTTTCCAGTGTGCTGTACACAGACCACACTCATACTATCTAACGAATTAAGCTGCCTGAATGTATCAAACGAACTTAAGGAGTTCACTGAATTTTCTCCGGTGTTGTTTCAAAGGAATGGAACAGTTCAACCATAGATCCAAAAGAAAGAAATGAAAAGGATTCAAGAAATGAGAGAAAAATTGAATAAAAAAATTAAACGAAAATATGTCCTACATTAGTATCCCGACACATATCCTTTGATACGCTCGTACTCATTTCATGTGTTTCGTGCGGTAGTGTATTGGCTCCCATTTACATTACCCATAAACTCAAACCAGCATTCCCGAAATATCTTTGGGTGGAATTTGTGACCGTCGACACTCTTCGAAGTACATAAGGATATCCGAATGCTATACAGAACTCCAGACAGGGCATGCGCCTATTTTCGTCATAGCTAGCGTTGCGTCCCCCCATTCTCGCCAAACATTCTAGCGATTTACGAAGAGACTCAGAAAAGGTTTAGTTAGCATTTTTATTTTTTACCAGGGGTCGTTATCTGCGCGATAAACGCCCCTTTTTCGCGATCTATCCACACGGGACACTAACCAGGCATCAACGATGAAGTTCGAAGTGTCCACAGCAAATCTTCTCTATTTCGCAGGAACAGAGACAGTTTATCTTATTTTTCAACGCACCAGTATTGGCACTGGTTTTAGTTACATCGCGTTTTTATCTGGCAATTTTCGATGAGTTACAAATGCTTAAAATTAGAAACATGCTCAACTTTCGTATATGGTGAGGAAAAATAAAGTTAAAAATAGGTTTCACGAAGCACGGCGCAAATACCTATGATGTTTTCACCACAAAGACTATTTAAGTAGAAACTGCCGCGCCTTTTTCATTCCTTCGAAATTTCGGGGGCTGCAAATCTTTATTGATTGACGAAAATTTATATTAAAGTGCGACAGTATCATATTTTTACGTGGGTAAATGTGCGTGAATTTATGGAGCAACCAAAATACTGAATTGTTGCAGATTGTTTTCTGTGCTTGACGCGTTTCCTATTTATTTAAAATAAAAAAATATGTACAAGAATGAGTGCATTTTAAATATGCACAGGTGTACTATTTTGACTTTTGAATGAACATTAATACATAGTTCAATACCCAGGTGAAAAGCATAGTAGGTAATTGGGGATTGCAAAATGTGGTGGAGTTTTTTTTTGTTTCCCCGTAGCTTTCCATCAAAATTTCGTTGCGGAACAGGGTCGAAATCGCGTTGTTTGGCCCCTAACTCAGAAACTATTCATTTCGGCAAAAATCTGCCCACCGCAGGACAGACGGACGCCGGCCGCCCATTCGAATTCCCTCGTCATGGTAAACATATATGTATATACCTACATATTTTATATGGCCGGAGAAGCTTTCAATGCGTTACAAACTTCATGTCAAATATACCCTTTCGCTTTGAAAGCGAAGGGTATAATTGTAAAAATACCGCTTAACGGATTTGTAATATCTAATCACTATATGGCGCGTTATAATGTGCTCTCTAACATACACGGTTAAAAAATTTTGACTATAATCTATTCTTTTTTGTGTTACATCTATGACCACACAAGAAATTGACTAAAATTTAATATTGGCAAGCAGGCCGGTGGGCGGGGGGGGGGGGGGGTTTGGGGGTTGAAACCCCTGCCATTGGCAAATGTTGCCAGAATTTCTTATTATACTATTGTTCTCATAAGGCAAAAATTTAACTTCATAAAAAAGTAAACTGGCGTTGTTAATTTAAAAAATTAAAAACCTTGCCAAAAGAATTTTCTCTCGCCGCTAGACACCATCCAGTTCCGGGCAGTTCAAGCACATTCGTGGTAGAAACTCATAAGTGTTGGTATGCAATCCGAAAAGCGGTATTTTCCCTATATCGAACGTATTGTAATTCAAAGATAAATGTAACCGCGCGGCATGTGTAGATTGTAGTGGGTGAACTATTGTAGGGCATTGCAGGGGATTTGTTGTTGATTGCGACATTTCAAGGATCTAGCTGCCAAGGTTTAGAGGTTACATCCGCCAAAAGATGAGATTTTAAGATGAAAAAATCAGCCATTGTACTCTATTCCGATTCCTTTATCAACCTCTATAGGAAAATGCATACTAACGAAATGACTCAGCATGGGTTTTAGGTAGTTTTTTTTCCAAATTTCATTAAAATCCATTTAAAACGGCGTTACAAGCCGTGCTCTGTGGCCATGATTGTTCGGTCACTACTCTGTGATATAGAGATTCATAGAGAGAGAGACAGTTTCTAAACTCGTCATGACCCGCCGCAAATTTATTATTCAGAAGAAGATAATAAGAAACATTCTTATCGTAGAATACAATGCGACTAATAAGTGGTATGGCTGACAACCGTATCACACTCCGAATTTTTTTGTCTTTGTAACGTTGACGATTACCATGCCACACGGTAGTCGTCAACGCACCATCTTCCACTAGGAGTTAGGGTAAAAGCCTAGGGGAACGACATGGCATCCCTATCGTAACTACACTCAGAAAATTATATCCCGGTTTCAAAGAAAAATAGCCACGAAATCAAAGAAAATTGATAATGATTTGGCTCCAAAAAAAAAATTCTTTGATTCAAAAGACAAAATTTACTCGATTTGAAGAAATAGCGTTTTATTTGTTCAGAGGATATACCACCTCAAAACAAAATACTTTTCCATAAGCACAAGAATTTGTTCCTTTGATTCGAAGAAGTCCCATTTCCATAATTCATATAATTCCCATTAAATGCAAAGACGTGTCTCTTACAAACGAAACCATGCTCTGTATCATTTAGAAGAAATATTTTATTCAAACTAAAGAAAGGTTATCTTCGAACTAAAGGAATGTTTTTGGTTCCGAAGAAGCTAAGTTTTCGATTTGAAGATAGTAAACGTTAATTGGAAGAAAATATTACTTTCATAGGAAAAAAATATCTAACTATTTTGAGGTGTGGATGAACTTGATGAAATAGGGTAATAATACACATAATACAATATTTATATTCTTTGGGAATGGTCAATGCAGTGAAGAGTTGTTTTTTTTTGGCAATCTTTCCATCCGTATCAACCGAAATTCAACAAACGATCATGTATCCATTTGCTAGTATCCATCCATTTGCTAGTAGACCGTGCCGTTGTTGTAAACATCCGCACAAGTGAACTGCAGTGCCAATGCTATGCAGATTGATACGGACAAGGAACTTGTCGACAAGTTTACTGAAATGCAAAAGCACTGGTTTATGTGACCAAATATCAATTTTGAGTTCATGGGTTACAAAACTCCAGACTGCAGAGTGGACCTCCGTATACGGCGTTTTTGTTACCCTTCTATCCAAGTTTTTGATTGTACATCAATACGTTTTTGAATTGATGAACGGTTTCTAAAATGTCAGCCTTAATTTCAAAGTAAGGAGACTTTGAATTAGGGATGTATTCCATTATGTATATAGAAGAACTGAATAGAGCGTAATATGGACATTTGGCGATTTTCTGGTATTCGAAAATAAATCAGATTTATTTATGTTATTCAAAAAAAGGAAAGTCCTACGATTCAAAGAAGGAAATTTGAATCAATGTCACATAATAAATCTAACTTAAAATGAAGAAAAATAAGGATTTGGATTAAAGAATGAACTATTTTCCTAATTCCTCAAACTGAAGAATTTTTCTTTGATTTGTGGAAAATTTTCATGAAGTGAGAAAATTTTATTTAAAATGAAAATAAAAATATTGATGAAATCAAATACATGTTGTCTTTGATTTAGCATCGGAATTTTTTCTGAGTGTATGAAGAAATCCTTATTCTCCTCGTGAAATATTGCCACCAGGTTTAGATAAGATTTATACCTCAGGCTCGTCCTTTGGTATTTGGTTTACTATAATTCGGTGACTCACCCCTCGCTCCGCTCAGATCTCACACTGTCAGTCTCGCATTAAGGTATACGTGTTCGTAGAGACGACTCTTGGGATGATCGCTCAGCGATCGTAGTTTTGCATCCAATTCCGAGCCATATTTGCAATTTTTGTAATGGTGTTACTTTCCATGTGTCGACCATAACATGTCTGTATAGATACCGATGGTTTAACTGCGATCGCTGAGCGATAATCACATGAGTCGTCTCTACGAACACGTACCTTTAGAGAATTCGCCAATATTTTTGCGAAGCAGTGCTGTTGCGAAATAGGATAAGACGAAGTGCAAGCGCAGCGAGCAGTGAGCTAATCGAAAGCAATTTGTTGGATTTAGATTTCTAGCTCGTCCATACATTTACTCAAATCCTATAGCTCGTCTGTTAACTAAGATCTCGCTGTCTGTCGCCCTTTTCACAATTCGCCAAAAAGTTGATACTTAGCGCTGCTTGGAAATAGGATGAAGCGAGCGCAACAAGCGGTGAGTTAATGTCAGGCAATTCGTAAGCTTTATATTTCTGACTCGTCCATACATATACTCAGACCCTGCACCTCGCCCTTTACTCCGCTCAGCCCTCGCTTTATCTGTCTCGCTATTTAGTATTCGCGACGTAGTGCTGTTGCGGAACAAGGTAAGTCCAGCGAGCGGTAAGCCAATGGATGACAATTCGTAAAATTTAGACCTCTGGCTCGTCATTAAGTTTACCTAAATCCTGTGCCTTGCCCTTCGCTTCATCCAGACCTCGCCATGCCTTTTGCGCTTTTCAGAATTCGCCTAAATTGCGACGCAGTGATGGTGCTAAGAATGATAAGGCGAGGTGCAAGCGCGGCGATCGGTAAGCCAATGGACGCCATTTCGTGAAATTTAAACCTATGACTCGTCCGTATAACCTGTAGCTCAGAATACTCTGCGCGCTCACACTCTGTCTGTCGTGCATTAGAAAAACAGCCAACATGTTTACGACGTAGACCTCGGACCTGGAACCTGGATATATGATTCTGGATTTGCTTGACAACCGAATTCCGCTAGTTTGTGTACAGCATTGGGCTTTTGGGAGTCTGGTCACCTTATTATAGCCTGTATATTTTAAACTGTAAATATTAGTATAGTGATTTTAGCTGAAAAAATGATGAAACCCAAACATAAAAAAAGAGCTGACTTTTGATGCCAAATTGTTCTATGGCCTGACCGCATTACGCAGTAAAAAGTTAGACTTTTTTGCGCGTCACATTTGGAGGGGAGGGGGTGGCAAAGGGGTGAAATTATGATTTTCGCCAATATCATGTTACCTGTAATATTTACAGCAAAATGTTCTGACGACGATTTAAACTACACAAAATTTCCTTTCTATTGATATATTATATCATATACCTTCTCTTGGCAGATTATATACTAGACCTTAAAACATTTGGTGTAATTTAGATTTTTGGATAGTTACATTTGGCGCTCTAGCTCCTGAAGTAATTCAATTCGAGCCATGGTAATTGGGATAACTATTCCTAACAATATATAGCTGTCCCACACAGAGACTCAGGCTGCCCCGACAAAGCATTCCCCTATACTCCCTATTAACATTTAAAAAAAAGACATGCCTGTAACTTTTCGCCGAATCACAGCAGGCGGGAAAAATTTTGGTAAACGTTAAGGCTAAGCCCCATTAGACCCTCCACCAAATATTACTTCGATCTGATTAAAACAAAGAGTACTGTATAATATTGTATAGGTAATAAGGTTATAAGGTAGATTGATGACACAAGCAATATGTGTAACGACCTACATTACTTGTTTGTAACTTGTGTCATCAATCTATAGCATGTACGAATATGTAGAAATTAAGTAGAACATAAGTCTTTAGCGTAAGCATAATTGTATCTATAAATACAATGGAAATAAATGGTTTAATTTGTAGTCACAAGAAAATAAGTCTTTGATTACCACTTGTCTATGGTTAAAGTGCCTAGGCAAGCAACCGTAAGAAAACTGTAAGTTGGTCTGGGTTCATGTGCTCAGATCAGCACCAAATACAGTAAATAACAAGTACCTTCCATACAAAATGACCGGAAAATTGCCTACGAGCAAAACTGAATGGCATTGAATTTGGAATAATTTGTATGGGAGGTACCCTTTGTTTTAATCCGATCGAAGTAATATTTGGTGCAGGTTCTAATGGGACTTAGACTTAACGTTTACCAAAATTTTTCCCGCATGCTGTGATTCGGCGAATAGTTACAGGCATGTTTTTTTTTTTAATGTTAATAGGGAGTATAGGGGAATGCTTTGTCGGGGCAGCCTGAGTCTCCGTGTGGGAGACGCTGATTGGCGCAACAAAAACTGGTCACTTAATCTGTCAGATGCATTGCGCCCGCCCGAAGGTTAAATAGCGCAGACCTCCCAAGTTTCAATTGTCAAAATGATGAAGACAAACGAAAATTGAGTGTCTAGACAGGCCCATTCTCCATCGAAAGTAGCAATGGATCTTCCATCGCCACAAAATATATAATTTTCGCTATGTTGTGTTGTCTCCTGTGAACCGCGAGATTGTATTTCAGAATGCGAGATAAATTGCATAGTGTATGTGCTGTACGGGCGTCAGATCGATTGGCTAATCGATCCGACAGTATATGGGCACTCTTAAGCCTAAGGTCTAAGAACATTTAAAGCGTTGGATTTCATGAGCCACTTTGCAAATACAAATCACCCCCCGAAATAAATTCCTGGGTTCGCCCCTGGCTAACAATTTTCCCTTTACTCGAAAAAAAACAAACAAAGGCCATTATAATTAGGGATAGAATCTACGCTACATTGTTTTGATCAGAACTGTAAGATATTTGAAATTTTGTACATTGTTTGACAAATGCAATGGTACTTATAACAGTTAAAATTTAAAATTTGCTATTTATGGCAGATAGACGGGTGCCCCGCTCATAATGCGAGATCTCTCAAAGAATATTTGGAAAACGAATTTTCCGGAAAGTAGATTGGCAGATTTGAGACAGTTCCGTGGACTGCGAGAAGTCCCGACCTTACTTCCCTATTTTTATTTATGGGGTAACCTAAAAAAACAATGTCTATTCCGAGCCGATGACCTCCCGGGAACAGCTGCTGCAGCGAATTAATGATGCTTGTGACAACATAAAGGAAACCCCTCCTGAAATCCTTCGGGACGTTTCTTCCATGCGCCGAAGGTGTCGAGCCTGCATACATAATGGAGGAGGCCTATTCCAGCAGCATTATTCCAATTCATCAAACAGACCCATTTAATCATTAGTTAATATTTTTAGTTTATTGGTTCTTTCTCATATTCAAAACTTTATTTTCATTTTTAATTAACAAATTTTCAAAATTGCGATAGTAAAATATACAAAATAAATTTATGAAATTTCAGTTTGAATAATCCGTTAAGAAAATAACTACCTTGTTTTTTAACTTTCAATATGTGCATTCCTAAATCCCGCAATGTAAATATGAAAAGTGATATACCCTTGGAAAGCCAACATGTTGAAGCAACTTTTATCAACTTTGCAGAGTTGTGCGTATAAAGCACCGTTATGAAATTACTGTTTGAATTTTCGATGAAAAATCTATTCATTTTTATTAAGTTTGATTAACTGTATCTTGAAAGTGGCGATAATGTTGGCAACATGAAAAACTTCAGTTTTTGTGAAATTTTAAGTAGTTTCTGAAACTGAAATCAAATCTTGGCTTAAGTCATCAGGAGGGCTGCAAATTAGGATTTTGCATGACAAGTCACGATTTTCGATGACTTTCACAAAAAGAGCGATAAGAAGGTAACGGTAAACAAAATTCCGATTGTATTGGCAATTTTCTTGCTGAAACAAGTTGCGCTATGAACCCTTACCTTACAGTATTGACAACCTAATGCGGGACACCCTGTATACGCTAAATATTAAGACTATTGACTTTTGCTACGGAAAAGTAAATAACAGTAAATTTGTAAAATTTCAATTTGTTCGTGTGTAGCCCCTCTTAGGTTTTTAAATAAAAGAATTTTTAGCAAATTACATAGTGAATATGTCTACGAATTTTCATTTGGATAACTATATAAAAATAAATAACAGGCGCGACAATCCAACATCGGACTAAGGCCGCAGGATGTGTTAGTCACTTCCTATTTCCAAGATCTTATCTGCTTTTTTTGTTGAGGTAATGAGATCAGCATCACGCTCAGCAGTGTTATTTATTATTATAAATGGGTACTCGTTTAACATCTGAGTGAGATCATAGTCCGTCACAAGCTCGTGCGTTCGAAAAACACAATGGAACACGGTGAGATTCGAACTCATGACCCTGTGCACTGAAGGTGCGCGCACTAACCGCTAGACCAGCCAGAATAACTGTATCCAAACGGGAAATATAGCCAAGTAGTTAGTAAGGGCCTTTCACAATGCAAGGGAGACCGCTTAAGCATTTCTTCAATGAATATCTTTTAACTTGATGAAACAATGTATACATGAAATTTGGTGGAAATGCATGGAATGGTACATATTAGTGTTTGCCACAAATATTTTAGAAGTTTATAGGACCAAGTTTACAGGGTGTCCCTGAACATCTGCAAAAGTATACTTGTACAATACTCATAGGAAAGCTTGCGTGGGCTCTTATGTCAGGGGACACAATGGAATCATTGCTTTTTCTTGATTAAAAAAACAGTAACAGTAGATTTACAGCTAATAATTCAGTTCATATGTTAAGCCAAGCCATCCTTACGTTTGCCTGAGTTTCGTGTTGCTCAAAGGCCATCACCTTAAATCGAAAAATGCCTTGAAGTACTTTTATACAAACTGGGTAAATAGTAAATCTATTTTGGATTGGTCTAATTAAAGGCGGAACAGAATAAAAGGCGCTAGCCTTTCATTCTGGAACGCGTTTATTTAGACCAATCCAAAAACAGATTTACAGGAAGCATTTAAGTAATGTTGTACTCGTATGCACAATACAAAAAATTATCACTTTGCATTAAAATTCTAAAAAAAACCCTCGTATTGCGGTTGCAGCCCTCTGTTCGCCGGTATTTTTTTTAAACTTAGCTTAAAAATAATTCTTAGAAAAAATTGTCTGAATGAACGATAGACACATACATTAAGACTCATTCGGGGTTGATAAACTCGCTATTTTCGCTAGAATACATAGGTAAGCACAGACAGCGACGTGACAGTCTTTTAATATGGCGCCAAATTTAAGCTTTTTGATGCTTGGTTAATTAGTATAAAAGTTTGGAATATATCTGCTTGTGTTGTTGCTTAAATTAGAGATACAGGCGAATATTTCTTTATTATTTAAATACATGCTTCAGATCTTTTGCTTATAAACAAATACGTCCAGTTTGAATCAAAGCTACATATGCCATAACAGTTTTTTAAATTTATTTGCTATCTAATATAGCATCTTCAGGCTAAGTGGATCTTCTTTGTTTCGGAATAAAAAGCTTAGATATTTATCTTCGTGTCCCGTGTGCTTCATCTGTCAGAAAATATGGCCCAAATTAAAAATAGGATTTTACGAAGCTTATAACATCCAGTGGGAATAGTGGAATAGTTGTATTTATGGCATTTATTTATTTGGATTTCATTTGGATTTTGATTTTGCGTTTTCTTAATAAAATAATATATCCTCTTTATTAGTAAATAATAATCTGCTTTTTTACTGTAGTCTTCTTTCTTTATGGCACAAAAGCCCGACGTCGGGCCTCGAACTCCTGAATGTTTGACCTCCCATTGTCCCGATCACGGTCCTCCATTTCCGAAAGCATCTGGTGGAAGCATCACATACTATGATTGCTCCCATCGAGCTCTAGGTCGTCCACGCAATCTGGCTCCGTCCACTCGTTGCGCTTTCACCACCTTCTTCGGCATGAATGTTCCGCCCATTGCAGTCGCTGAAATTTCACGATCTTCGACACATTGTATTCGTATTCGTAGTCTGGCTGGTCTAGCGGTTAGTGAGCGCACCTTCGATGCACAGGGTCATGAGCTCGAATCTCACTGTGATGCATGGTGTTTTTAGAATTCACGAGCTTGTGACGGACTATGATCTCACTCAGATGTTAAACGAGTACCAATTTATGGGGATAAATAACACTGCTGAGCGTGATGCTGACCTCATTACCTCAACAAAAAAGCAGATAAGATCTTGGAAATAGAAGGTCACTAACACATCCTGCGGCCTTAGTCCAATGTTGGATTGTCGCGCTTGTTATTTATTTTTTGTTCGTATTCGAAAGGCATCCATCATGGACGGCCTCGGAGATGCTGCTTTGGTGGTTAACTATTCGACTTTTGCCACCTTATTACGAGACGCTGAAGTTGTTAATACAGCACTCAACCGCAGAAAGAAATAACTCAGCCGTTAGCGGTGTTACCCACTATTGTTTCCAGGAGGCGCCGAGAGAGAGGACCATGGAAGAAGGCGTTTGCCCCCTGAAGTCACATCCTCTACACGGAGAGAAATTTCTGTAGTGAATTTTACTAAAACGAGTAATAAAATTCACTAAAAATTAAATAATTAATATTCATTTCATAATCAATAATTTTTTATAGGTTTACTACAAAATTTTGTGAACTTGCATATCGGTTGCTAATGCAATTTTCATTACATTGCAGTGAAAAAATTTATTACATTCTATTTCAGTAAAATTTAATTACGAACACAATAGATTTTCACCGAATTTTAATTCCTAACAAATTTTAATGAAAACATTAATGTCAAAAATAATATTTTTTGTGGAAGAAATCGGTTTGGTGTCGTGCGATATTTTTTACTGGATTTTATTTCAATATATCCTCGTATTCCGTGGTATGTGAATACACAGGGCCGGCTTTAGGGTGGGGCGCCATATTTAGGGCCGCCGAAATCCGTACTTTTAATGTGATTTTTTTCCAAATTTGATTGTTGTTTAAGAAATTTTATTTTTAACTGCTGAATTGGGTATGAGTATTATGTCAGAATATTAGTGCAGGCTATCGCTATAGTACACAACCAACCAAGTACGTATTTGTGAACATTGGAAGAATTGCACACATTTTTAGAGCTACCTATACACAAATCCTTAAAAAAAATAATTTGTGATGTATAATACTCGGGCTTTATTTATACGCGACTCGACATCGGCATCAGCCCCACCATCCGCAGTCACTACGCTTCCGAGGTAAGTAAAATCCTCGACTTTTTCTATCGGTTGTCCGGAGATAGAAATGGTGTTTTGCCCTCCTGATGACAAGCTCATGTATTTAGTCTTAGCGGCATTAATTTTTAAGGCAGCACTTCGACTTTCACGATGCAAAGTATGCGTCATTTGAGCCAGATGATCTGGTTTGTTTGAGATAAGGCAAATGTCGTCGGCGTGTTATAGGTGCCGAAGGTAATCGAATAACTTCCACCTGATACCTTTACTTTTACTTTTAATTTCAGCGTAGCACCTGCTACTAGTGGGGCAAACTGTCCTAACTATTGAATAGAATTAGTCATGAATGAACTTTTTAAAAACGGCAATTCTTGTGTTCGCTCTGAACGTCGCGTCGCAATCTCTATAGAGCTGGCGCTGAGTGGCGTGGATATTTCTATTTGCAGGAATAACATATTTGTGTTTTTTATAAGATTTACATAAGATAAACTTACAGGCTGCGGGCTAATTTTGGTTTTTGACCTGGGCACCAGGGTGTGGTTTCCTTTGGAAAACGTTTAATTACACTATAACAGCGGAATCTTCCTTTCTATCCCAAAACGCGCCACGCCACTGCAACTCATGTGTGCTTAAATTTGGATTCATAAATACCAATGTTATGTAGGTATTAAGATGGAAAGTCCATCAAAACATCTAACAAGACACTTCAATTTTTGAAAAGAAGTTGTGTTGCATTCACCCCAGCGGGTACCTATGTACTTACTATTTCAATTGGTATGGCTTTGAAGAGTGTTTTGTTATCGCGACAAACATGCTGATATGAAAAATCTCTTGACTAATCCAAATATGGGTTTGCATTTGCCGTGTTGTAGGCATATACTCGTAGAAATGTTGTAAAATAAATTATTTTGCTTGAAATGGAGATTAGTCAATATTTGCTTAGCTGACACTCTAATTCTAGCGTTATGTGCACTAATTAGGGAAAATCCTGCCAGCGTAGCCTGAGTTGGATGCTTGGGATAACAAAACTCTGATTTGTGTTTATTTTTCATCAAAAAGTAGTACAATAATTAGACTAGAATTTGTTGCGAAGATTAGACTGAATAGGTTTTTTTTTCAGAAATATTAAAATAACCAACCGAACATAAAAATTAAGCAGAGATTTAGATAAATTTCTAGCAATGCGCAATGCCCTCTAAAGAGTGGTAAGGTGGTTTTTTGGTTAACAATCGAATAAACAAAATCGAAATGTAAAATTCAATATTATACCCAATTAGCCATATATATATGTATATATAGGTATATTGTTTCTTTAGAAACAGCAGATGGAATAAAATGGGCCAACATAAAATGTTGCAAGGCAGGGAACAAATTGGCTCCCACAAAAACGATTTTACAACATTGTTTTTTTTTTTAGTGTCGGTGGAATAGGGTTTTTAGTTAAATTGTTTGATTAAAAATCGAGTTACAATTTTTGTTTATCTGTCAACTGTATCATTATACAAAGTCCTTGTGAGGCTGAAGTGGTCACAATTGTTACGAGGTGCTGCATTTGGAGTCCTAAAATGCTAAGTAAAAGTAGCCGAAGTGGGACAATTCGATAAGTTATGCTGAATCACAAGAGAGCAGTCTACTAAATATTGTACCTTAGTAGAAATTCATATCAAATAAACATAATCGTATAAATATTCATCACATAAAAGTCTTGAAAACTGTTTTGCGAAAAATTGCACGCCAGTACGGTACAATTTTCATCACTAATTTTCGTTTTAGATAACTTTCATCTACTTTCAGCAGCAATTCAGCCTGATCTCTGCGCGGATGGATTCCCTCAGATTATTCCAATTGCACTGCTTTATCAAGCATTGAGAGGACAAATCTTGAACAAGGGGTCCGAGCTTCTGCAAGATAAGTCTGATGAAGCCACAGCACCTACTGCCAGAGCGATAACAGTCCACCTTAATCTATTTCCGAACATGCTAATATCGTGATTTGGATATAGATTCCTCGATTGCTCTAGCTAAGGTATGATCTTTTTCTCTAATAATTTTCGAGAAGACGAATTTATGAAAATAAGTTACGCACATGAAAACCGCTGACGAAATCCTTTCGCAAAGATATTAACCCTTTCATGCCCAAATTATGGATTTTAAGCGGAGAATTTTTCTAACAACATTATGTCGTTCAGTAGGCATCTTTTATGATATTTTCTTGAAAAAAAAAAAATGTTAAGCGCTATATTTAACAAATTAGAGCATGATGCCATATGGCATCATTGGGACTGAAAGGGCACTTAGCAAGTTCCGTGTGAAAAATGAGATATTTTGTCGGCGAAACTCCTTCATGGGATTTTTTTTTGCAGAATGGTTGGTGACAACCTCCAGATTATGGGAAAAAAGTCCGAACCGATTGGGGGTCCGCATCCTTAAAAAAGGGGGAAAGGGGGAAATTGGGGTCATTTTTAGGTTTTTTGCGAGTATTTCAAGAACGACAAAAGATATAGAAAAATAGTCTGAGAACGAAAAAAACTACATAAAATTATCTTTACAATGATATATAACACATTAGAGATCTATTGAATCATTCGGCGCTAGCTTAAAAATAAATTAGAACTTTTTCATTTTATACCTTTTTTAAAAGCCCCATAACTCTTGAAAGAATGTTAGTTCAGCCGTAACATTTCGTACAAGTATTTACAATAAGTTCAATATTATTTTGGGAGAAACATTGAGTCGCTCCGATCAACGACCCCCATTATCCCCCATTTGAATTTGGCGAAAGGAAATGCCCATAACTCCCCCCAAAATTAGAGCAGAGTGCTAAATTTTGGTTTATTGCGATTGGAGCTCATAATCACCCCACCCACCAAAAATTAGCTCATTCGGATAAAAACTAAGGGTGCCTTCCATACAGCAAGCAACTAGCATTTATATGAATAGGGGACTCGCTGATTTGCCTTTCACGCCCAATGATGCCATATGGCATCATGCTCACGCAAACCCATTTTATTGGGGTTTCCTAAAGAAAAAATCAAAAAATCTTTTGATTTTCTCTTACAGCAACCTCTTTACAAAATAAAACCATTTGGCGGTGAAATAAATAAATAAATATGATTATTATTAGGATATATGGGGAAATGGATAAATCAGTTTTTCGGCATTACGACAATCGGCAAACCTTCTCTGAAATTTCATTAAAAATAACATCCCAAACCCAAAAATTTCACGCTGGAAAGAATCAACTAGGTATTACACTATTGGGAGAGTCTAATATCACACTAAAAGTTAAAATTTATTTCTTACATTTTCTATGAAAAATCATTAAATTTCATGATGCCATATGGCATCATTGGGAGCGAAAGGATTAATTTAAACTTATCTGTTGTACAGCATGTAAGCAAGTTATCGTAAGCTACTTCAAAAGGTTGGTAATGAAAACGAGCACCAAGCCTTCCTCCGGAGTGTTTAAGTACTTTTGTAGGAAATTTGGTTTAAAAGCTTGAAAACTACGTATGCCATATGAAATTTTTTTTACGGCAGTAAAAATAGTTTTTTCGGGGAATTCCATACTAAGAGAAGGTAGTAACATCGTCATTTCACGTGAAATCCATGCAAATACTATCAAAATGTTGATGATCGTGAAAACAATTTCGCTTGGTTGTACTCACTCCAAACGAAAGTCTCTACACCGGATTTTAACATTTCGCCAGCGAAAAAAAATGCAATTGCACTTTATTTAACAGGGAAAAGGTGTCATCGATAATAATAATCAATCAGGCCGCGAGTGCATATTTATCCTAAATTTAGAGAATAAAAAGCATGTCTCCGCGGCACATTTTTTACGGTAGACATAAATGCAAGTTTTTCGCTTGGTGAACATAGTTCTTACCTTAAGCCTTAATTTTGGAATTTCAAACAAACTCTCCATAAGGCCCAGCTGGAATGTGATGAGTTGCGCTTAAGAGTCTGAATGAATAGGTTTCTATATGTACCTATACTACACATACTAACTGGGCCTTCAGTACCTCGGTGCGGGAAGATACTCTATTCTCTGGATTACTGCAGAGTTGGTTCGAGTCCTACTGTGAACTTGAATTTTTGTTTTGTCTGTATAAAAATGCGCATGTTGATACGGCATCCGGCTCCAAAGTGTTGGTAAATCATTCCGGAGCTAATCGATGTTACGGCGACCAAGAGCTGCCCTTATAGTATCTAAGGGGAGGCAGATTGAGCTTTGGCCCGGGGCGGCGTAAGCGCTAAATCGCTGGTAATGCATAATTTATTGTTTAAACTCCATTCTATATAAATTATAAAATTACAGAATACATACCTACATAGTTACCAGTGGCGGAACAACTTCACTCGGGGCCCTCCCGCCAACTTCTTGAGTGGGGCCCACTCACTACACTGAGGAAAAAGCAGAGTGAAATTAATCGAAAACACTCTTGAAGGTCGATCCACACTTTTCAGTCATCATTCACAGTTCGTTTCCATACAAGTTGACAGATTGTCAGTTAATTGATTGATCTTTCAACTTGTATGGAAACGAAATTTGAATGATGACCGAAAAGTGTGGATCGACCTGAAACCAGCTCCTATGAATTGAAACATGATTATGACGTTACAGTATTTCTACTAAAATTAAGAACGTTCTAGTTTGCTCAGAGCTACTTTGACTCTTTGCTTTCTAAAGGTCCATCCAGACTGATCGCCAAATGGTTGCGCGTCCAAAAACTGGCATCACGAACAGCCATTTGGTTGCTACTTAGCATCTACATTAGCAACCAAATGGAGACAGATAATGGCATAACCAAAATTTCATTTGGGTGATTTTTTTAATTTAATTATCAAAATCGGACTCTGCGCGTTTGAGTAATTGCACGGCTATTCAAGAATTATTCAATTTCCCACCAAAGAAAGAAGAAAAGTTGCAAAATTTTCACTTTGAATTTAACAAGCGGTTTTTTGAGTTTCCTTATTGAATATCAAAACTATGCACACCCAAATGGCGATCAGTTTGGATGCAATGACAACTGCCAGTTGGTTGCAGGCGCAACGATTTGGTGATCAGTCTGGATAGAGAATAGCATTCGTCAAAGGTTTTTTTTTATTTTAAAATAAAAACGCTCACGCAGCGCAGCATTGACCTCTATAGGTTTTCGTATTATTTAAGCATAGTATATTACCTATAATTTGAAAACGAGCGCTCTATCTATACCCTAATGCCGCACACACACGGTCAATCCTAATCCTTATTTTCAATTTTCATTCCGTCAAAATCGAAGAAAATGTATGAATTTGACTGAACGAAGTATCAAAAAAATGGATTCGGACGTGGACGTGTGTGGGCGGCCTAGGTTTGTAGCTTGCGAGACAATTGAAGAAAAAAAGCGACACATTCTTAATGCAACTCTATTCTTTGTTTCAGCTTTAAATTTAAGTATGCTCTAATTTAAATCCTTCAATTTTAAGAACGTTTGCACTTAATATTTAATTCAATACATCAATCTTGGCAAGACTCCTTTCAACCCAAATGTGGCCTCTGCACCACAGCCCTTATAACTGTATACCGCAAGCAAGGTAAAATATAAAATATTTTAGTCTTTAACGACATATAGAGACTGTACTAACTAGTTTAAACTAAGTTTAGTACCACTCTCAAACTATTTTCCTCATGTTCGACAGTTCATGACAAAGTCGATTGGAATTTAGTCCGAAAGCTTAGAGGAATTTTAAGATAATTTATTTACAGAGGAACCTAAAGAATCTTTTTGCCCGTTCTTGGCAAGGAAAAAGGTGGATCGGATTACAAACCGCGGGTACAATTACAGCAAATAACGCAGCCATGCAAAGCAAATATTTTTTTTTTTGTAAAAATTTGAGGTTCCGGTTTGTTTCATGCTCTTTCAAAGATTTTAGGAGACAATATTAAATTTGTTTATCTAAGGGTCCTGATAAAAGAGAAACCATAAATTTAGCATTTGTTTTGACTTCGAAAAGTACATCTCTTCTTGTCTACAGAAAATATCTACGAGTGTTTTTTTTTCGCAGTTTTATGGTTCGAGAAATCTTTCGTGTGGCTTTTGGGCCCCTAATCCTCGTGGGCCCTTATGCGCCGCCCCTCATACTAAGATCTAAATTTAATATCGAACATATCTGATATGTCACAAAACAAAGAAAACCGTCTTCCTCTCCCTTTCTACGATAACTTATCATATCCATAACCGCAATTAATGACCTTTCTCTAAGTAAATTTGTAAGTATACACCGACGAAAACATTACACGATCGGTTTCTTTTATTTGGCGATCAATGATCAAAGATAAGGTGGTAAGGCGGCATATTTTAAAGTCAACAGAAACACTTTACGCTCTTATAGATGTTTCGAGAGACATAAAAAAGTGTTGACAAATTCCTGCCATGGTGGCGCGCCTGTTAAACAGTGTCAACCCAAAAACACTTCTTATGTCGCTGGCGAATTATCAAATTAGAGAAGCACAGAAAATAACTGAGCCTAATTACTGATAAACGACCTAAAAGCAACAACTACTCAAGTAATTGAATAGATTTATCTAACCGATAGATATTCTGACTTTTGTTTGTACTTGACATATACTTAGATATTGATAAAGAAATTCACCAGTTGGAAAAAAATTTAAAGTAAGACAGCCTGCTTATTTTGGTCGGCTTTCGGTAGGAAATGTCGATTTGCACAAATGCGTAGAGTGTTTAATGAACAATTAAAAAATGAGGAGAAAAGTTCGGAAATTAATGAAAGTTAAATTCTAATTGGAATGAAGACAGAATTATCTAATGAAAATATTATCAAAATGAAAAGCATGAGCAAAATCTTAACTGTTCACATTTTTGTTGTGCATAAAACATTATTTTAAGCTAATAAGAAAATATTTCACTTAAATTCGTTTTAATCACTATGCAGTCAGATACCAATTGCTTATTTCCCACTGGATTCACCTGTTCTCACTTTGGTAACATTGTTGCACATCATAATTATATCCAATACCTGTGATAACGGTTTTCGGTGGATTCAAGTCGGGATTTAATTGACGATCGTAAAAGATAGGGCCGCGTCTCAAACACTCACTAAGTGGTTTTTCCAATCGAACAGATGATACAGATCGTGTAAAATGTGAATTTCCTTTGAAATGTTTTAATGTTTGTTTTTTTTTTAACTTTTATTGTGATTAGAAAAAAATCGTACTTTTAAACTTTTGGACTTCCGCAACTGTGTTTTTGATTTGACTCGACTATAGAATAAAATGACACGTATTGAAAAATTTGCAGTTTGCTATAGGTATAAAAGAATGTATCTAAGAGTGCTGGTACGAGTCTGTGTCGTGTTGAAAATTCACTTAGGTAAATGAAGAAATCTAATAGGGCATTTAGCCAATGAAATTTTATCTTTTCAATACACAATAAAAAACAACAAAGATACGATAATTTTTTTGTTAGATATTGATATCGTAACCATAAAGATGCCGAGATAATGTAGGCTAAAATGTTCATAATGGAATAAACATCTTTGATTTACTCGACGGCAGCAAATAAATTTGCAACTCTTGAACATGTTTTTCTGAATGCGGCCCTGTTACCTTCACTACACGATTCAATTACAGTCTTGACTCGATAATCCGGATCAATAAATTACTGCAAGGTAATGTATAGTCCAGATTAACGAAACATCCGGATAAGCGCAATAATTTTTCTCTAAGGAAAAACAGTCCCAATAAATAAATAAATGGCACAAATGTACATAAATATATTTTTTACTAGTCAGCATCACATCATTTGACGAACTGATGAAAGTGCAATTGAACTGAAGAAAGTACGCGAGACGCGACCAAACCTGTCATTACATACTGAAAATCTTAAAAATCCGGATTAAAGGCAACATTTCTATGAAAACCCGGACTATAGAATACATTACATAGTGACGAAATTTAGTGATTCGGATTAGCGTGATATACGATATTAAAGGTGTAGGTATCAAATCACTTCTTCAATCATAACAGTAATATAAGCATAAGAATTATTGCAAAAAACTTTGATTAATTCTATATGTATATGGATAAGTTCTTTAGATATCAATTTTGAAATCCTTGTTTTAACTGAGACATGGCTTGCTTGTGAAGTCTCTAGTTTTGAAATACATACCTGGATGTTAGCGATTCCACTGAATCCTTGATTTTTACCATTCAATGCGTGTTTCCAAAAATTCTGCAATGTAAATATGAATAATGATTTACCGTTGGAAAGCCAAAATGTTGAAGCAACTTTTATCAACTTTGCAGAGTTTTACGTATAAAGCACCGTTATGAAATGACTGTTTGAATTTTCGATGAAAAATCTATGTTAAAATTTCTATTAAGTTTGAGTAACTGTATCTTGAAAGTGGCGATAATGTTGACAACAGGAAAAACTTCAGTTTTTGTAAAATTTTATGTAGTTTCTTGAACTGAAATCAAATCTTGGTTTAAGTCATCAGGAGGGCTGCAAATTAGGATTTTGCATGACAAGTCACGATTTTCGTTGACTTTCACAAAAAGAGCGATAAGAAGGTAACGGTAAAAAAAATTCCGATTGTATTGGCAATTTTCTTGCTGAAACAAGTTGTGCTATCAAGCCTTACA